>CM062808.1:570219586-570819586 GCA_031772625.1 Pinus tabuliformis | reverse complement strand
TCAAATGACAAAAATGTCGAGGTCCATAATACAAAAGAAGTAGACCATTAATTACCATGATGTAAAAAATAATATATAATACTAAAGCAAAAACCAGCATAGATGCATCTTATCCTGAGATCTTTTCAGCGTCAAGGTTGTTCCTTGATATTTCTTTGATCTCTCTCAGTGCTTAATCAAACCAGGGTAAAGATGGATCTATGCCAGTGTAATCATAATTCCATGACAATTCTGCTCCACTTTATGCCTTGCTTTTCCTCTTTAAGGTCAGTGAAGTTTGCTGCCATTGCCTGAAATATTGTCATATAAACAAGTGCCCTTTCTTCCCGCTGCCATTCATAGTGGGTCCCTCTTTAACTTTTCTTGCCACTTTTAGAAACTTCTTCCCTAGCTATTGGCAAGCTAAAGTTTTTCTAAGGTTAACCCTTTGAAATTTCCTCCCTTGGGGTTTGCCAAAGTGAACTCTTGTAGGGACAAATGACGGTTTCTGGAACCTATGATATGCTACATTACTTTTCAAGCATATATAATTGCTTTTAGTGTTTGTCATAAGCTGCACTGCCTCTCAAATAATACAAACATCCAACTCAATGTTTAATTTGAATTTAATTTTCATACAGCTATAAAATCTTTCTAAGGTTGACCCTTTGAAATTTCCTCCCTTGGGGTTTGCTAAAGTAAACTCTTTTAGGGACAAAAGACGGTTTCGGGAACCTATGATATGCTACATTACTTTTCAAGCATATATAATTACTTTTAGTGTTCATCATAAGCTGCACTACCTCTCAAGTAATACAAAACATCCAACTCAATGTTTGCTATGAATTTAATTGTAATACAGCTATAAAATCCCAGTTTATCCCTCTCTACGGACACAAGGAAGTGATTAACTTTGGAAGGTAACAGTCAATATTTCTTCCATAGCATATCTTCACAAATCTTACCTCGATGAGTTTGACCTTTATACATTTGCATCTTCCTCAGTAAAGGGCCATTAATCAGCCACATTCATAAATCATGTTGGCAACCAATTATCTAGCAACAAGCAAACATTCCTGACCTAATTGACATTTATATTTCATAGTCTATTAATACCTTCATCATCAATACAATTACTTGGCACAAGGAAGGTTTATCTCTAAGTTGCAGAAAATGCCTAGTTTGCCCACATCCTAATCTCGCACTGCTCGGAAATGCCGAAATGGTACAAAATGCCTTGGAAATGCCAATAATCATAACATACAATGTTGCCAGATTTGGAAGCACTGTACAATATAGACTTCATTTTAAGCACAAGCACAATTTCACAAGAAAGAAGAAAATGAAATTGCACTGAAAAGATTAATTAAGCTAGAGAGACCAATTCAAGTTACTCATAAACTCTTGTGTGTATTATTGCTTGACATGGATACAATTAAATAACCCTCCTTGAAAGGGAACCAATGCACACTAGGTTGAGGTTCCATATTGCGTGCACACTATAAAATAGAAAAGCACTTTCTCTTGTTAGCTAGTAGCCTAAAATTGAAGTAGGAGACTCTAAAATAGAGTGAAAGTCTAAAATAGGGTTGACTAAAGATAAATGGAATCAAATATAATTTAGGACTGAAGTAATAACTCCCTCCTGTAGCTCCTAACTCAGAAATAGCAAGAAAACTCCAAAAACAACATTGAAATAAGGATAAGGTGATTAGGTGAGTGGATAAGCTTGTGGATAAGGCAATCTCCCAAAATAAGAGAGGAAGTGTGCATTAGTGATTAAGGACCCTACGGATAAGGTAATGCGCACTGGTGGTTAGGAAATAGCCATGTCACTACCCAATCACTACCAGTCTACCATGTCATCTTAGGTGGCACCCCTAGTTAGAAAAAGACTTACTAAAAATAGAAAACGCTAAAAATAGAAGATGATCCCAGATGGTAGGGAATATCTAGTAGATGAAGAAAAGTGTTCATATGGGGACCTAATTATGTATGGATGAGACCCTAAGTGTGCATTTACCCCAACACTCCCACTGAAGCACAACCAGTGAGTGTGAATTATGAATGAGTATCCATAATTTCCAGCCATTTTAGGTACTCATGTACACGGGTGGGACTAATGAAGGAAAGCCCAATGGAAACAGAAGTTAAAAACCCCCTCAAAACAAGAATGCTAATGCTAGCATGATCAGATGCTAGGCAATTGTGTCCTTCACCCTTAAGAGCTCACACAAAGTTGTTATCCTCTACTCAGTGAAACTCTTGGTGAAGATGTCTGCAATCTGCTCAAAAGAAGGGTAGTGTTGCATGTCAATGACTCCATCATGAATCTGTCTTCCAATAAAGTGCATGTGAACCTCAATGTGCTTAGTCTGTTGCCTCCATACTATGTCTCTATAGAACTTGAGTGCAATCTAATTATCACACCATATCATTTTTGGACAATGAAACTGAACATCCAATTATGTAGGAAAGTGCTACAACCATATAGCCTTAGTAGTGTTCATCGCACCCTTGTACTCCACCTTTGTTGATGATAAAGCAATAGTTGGCTGCTTCTTGCTTGACCAACATATCGAATCAAATTCAAGGTAGAGAACATAGCTTAAGGTGGACTTGCGATCTGTGCCATTGCCAGCCCAATTTGAGTTTGTGTATCCAACAAGATCTAAGGAAGGCCCTGCTGCATAGTGTAAACCAAAGCAAATAGTCTCCTTCATATATCTGATAATCCACTTTGTTGCCTTCTAGTGTAGCTCATGTGGGTCCTGCATGTACCTGGAAACTGTTCCAACTGCATAAGAGATGTCAGGTCGAGAGTAAGGTACAAAAGACTCCTAACTAACTATCAATACCTAGTAGAGTCAAACAAAGGTGTCGTACCACCATCTTCTAGCTTAACCCCATAAAGGAAGAGGGTTGAAGTTACCTTGCAACCTGTCATCTGAAATATGTCAAGGATATCTCTGGCATACTTGGACTGATACATCTTGATCCCTAAATCAGCTTCGTTGACTTCAAGACCAAGGAAGTTGTGCAACAGTCCCATGTTTGTCAGAGCAAACCTATCATGCAAATGAAACTCCAATGCAACAGTGAAAGAGGTTGAACTCCCTGTAATAAGTCATGTACATAGAGTACTATCATTCCATCTGTGGTCCTCTTGGTCCTATAAATCCCCTTACATCTAACAAGTTTCCTTTTGGGTGGAAAAGGGACCAATTGTGATGTGTTATTCCCTATCAAGGAATTGTACTCCTGCATCGTTGCCTACCAGAAGGGGTTACCTTCAATCTCTACATAAGATTGAGGGGCTGATTTGAGCACCATATAGCTGTGAATAAGTAACGGAGACTTCGTGGCTACAAAAGCTAGTAGAATGTCCACAAATTGTGATCCGATTCTCCAGGGATTAATAGGATCACCCATTAGTTCACTAGCTGCCTGAGGTGTCTGTTGTACCCATCGAGGTCTATGCTCTAGATCTGTAATATCTGTTAGATTTTGTAGCATAGGATGGTGTTATAGTCTCAATAGTTGTCAGAAAGGCTAAGAAACACTAGGACTCATAGTTTTAAGACTCGGACTCGGATTCAGAACCGGGCGAGGGTTGACTCCAACTCGGACTCCGACTCGGTATCAACTTGGCCTAGTTGATTTCAGTGACTCGGTCATTGTAAAAAATACAATAATTTTTTTTTTATGAGAAAAAAACATAATTTTAAAGATTTTCATTCATGCTTCCAAACTCAAAGCATTAGAATATAGAGAGAAGACAACATATGATCAAAGTATGCTCATGAATCTACCTATTATATCAAAATGGCACCCATTGCACTATCCAATACATATAATATATAGAGATCAAAACAAAAACACATAACCAAGTAGGCCCTAAATGGCCTCTACAACAAAACATCACTAGTCACTACTGCTAGACAAGGCAAGATCATCTGGCTCAAACTCTGAATCAGAGTCAGATAGGGAAACCTCTAGCCTCCTCAATGCTGCTCCAATGATTGCCCAAGAACCTCCTCACTACTGCTCCAAAAACCAATTCCAGCTCTTCACAAACTCCTCACAAATGCAATGAGATAGTTGTGAGGAAATGTGAGGGGGTTGGGTCACTTTTATAAGCTTGGGAGAGGGGTAGAGGCATTAGGAAAAACAAAAGACAAAAAAACTCAATTTCAAGTCCACCTTGCCGCCCTTTTTCCCGTGGACCAGCTCAGTCGGTTTAAGACGGGCTCAGTCAAGCCGACCAGTCCGTTACCGAACTAGCCGAGTCAGTGTCCAGCTCGGCTAGTTTGGTAACGGAGCGGCTTTATGACCGAGTTAGCCCTAGCAGGAGTCTAGCTCGGTCTCCCAAGCCGAATCCGATTCAGACCGGCCTAGTTTTAAAACTATGTTAGGACTCCATAACCCAGAAAAAAGTTTCAAGAAAATCCACCTAGGAATGCCCTAATTAAGTTAATTAATCAGTAATTAAATTTTCCATAAGTCTAACTTAGGGAAAATGATTAATTAACAAGAATTAATTGAGAAAGGTGAGATTTATCTAAACTCACACGGATCGACTAGGAAATAATCTCAACCATTGATTAAGATTTAATCTTGGTCGTCAGAGTCCCACAATGAGATTATAAGAAAAGTCGATGGGTAGATGGTGGAACACACTTGAGATCAATTTCCTTGGGCAGTTCGACTTTCCAGAGAGCAGCAGCAGTTTGTCGGAAGAGTTCGGGCCAAAGAAGGGAAGCAGAGGCAGAGAGGGCCAGAGACAGTGAGTCTGGAGGAAGTTTTCCAGTTTTAGAGAGTCAAAAAGAGGAGGCCGGGATTTTCTCCATGAAGCAACGCAAGAATTGTGCAGTTGCTCCAGAAGAGCAATTCCATCCAGCTGAACAGGAAGACATTTTCAGTTCCAGAGGCCGTGAAGAGTTTCTAGAGGGTCGGAGAAGCATTTTCCCCAATCGGCAGCAGGCAAGACAGCTAGATTGGTAATCGATTCAAGCAGTGCATTTGGCAAGTAGCACAGGGGTGACGCAGAGCCTGCGCGGACCACTTAGACAACTAGCTTTTCAGAGGTCAGGCAGTGTCGAGATAGCTCAGAGAGAGGGTAAAATCCCTCTGAAAATTTTTTACAGTATTTCTCTTGGATAGATTCATCAGTTTTGGCGATATTTATTGTACTCAGAATTTCTCACTACTGCTTAATAATAAAAAGTAAAAACCCTCAGTCGTTGCATCAGTTTTCCCAAGTTGGGTTTTTCCAGGGACTTTTATCCCAAAAATAACGATGTTATATTTTTGTGTGTGTGTGCCAATGTTTTCTCAGTTTCAAGTCTATCTTCCGCATTATTTTTTATTTGTGAAGACTGCAGTGTCAGTAATTCATTGTTGTCGTAGCAATAAACTGCTAAATTAATTAACAATTAGAAGAATTAATTCCAGTTGCTCAATAGAATTTTAGTAGTTGAAACTTTCACATGGTATCAAAGCAATTTTGATCAAACGGGGAAGCTCAGAAGCGTAAGCAGAAAAATTCATTGTTTGGAGGGAACAACAAGGCGTTTTTATGTGGGTTGCGCAGTGCCTAACCGGGCAGTGCTAATTGCTTGAGCAATTCGAATTTTTAGTGCAGGGTTGCACAAAAACTCGGCTTGCTAGATTGAGTGATTCCAGCAGGCAAAAGGAGCAACAGTTCAATATTTTCGTTGGGCAGATTCCTTGTTTGGGCACAAAAGGGTTTTGCAACAGTTGCTATTGCAATATCAGCGTCGGGTGAAAGAGAAAGTGCACACACAGACAGAAATTTCTCTCAGAGGGTTTCTAGCCTAGAAATCCAAATGTCCAATTGCAGTTGGCAATAACTGCAAGTAGAATATCTCACTCCAGAAGGGAGTGCAAATAGCAGGCTCAATAACTGAGCAGGTGAAAGAGGGAGATTTTTGTTCCAATTTCAGAGATGGCCACAGTTGAGCTTAAAGATCAGGATAGGTTGGAGGGAGCCTCCAACTATGTCATTTGGAAGACTAGGATGCCCTTCCTAGTAAGATGAATTTGGACGGAAGACCTATTCAGATAATGATGTGGCAGTATCGACCGATGCAGATCAGCTAAAGGAATACTGGAAAGAGATGGCAAAGGCGAAGCGGATGATCTCGGATGGAGTCCGAAAGCATATAGTCTCGCATATATTGGCCAAGGAGATGTGGGATCCTCTCGCTCAGTTATATCAGAATCCTTCGATTCCTTCTGAACAGCGGAAGATGTTCCTGCAAGAGAAGTTGAGAAACACCAGGATGCAGAAGGGTGAAGGCATAAATCACTTCCTCGCTAGAATTCAGAAAATTCGGGATTAGCTTTCAGCAATTGGAGAGGCGCCTCAACCTACAGAGCTTGTGCATTTGGCCCTAAACAATGTCTCAGAGGAATGGCAAGTCTTTGTCCAAAGCATCTTGGGATGAGACACATTACCAGGGTGGGACAGGATGTGGTCAGACCTGCAACAAGAAGAGATGAGGAGAGCTCCATCAACGGAAGCAATATTAAAGGTAAGAAAGGTGAGAAGGAAGAGGAGAATGTGGCCCTTGCATCAAAGGGTCCCAGTCAGAGACAGGGAGAGAAGAAGAAAAAGAAGGACCTATCTAAGGTCAAGTGCTTCAGGTGTGGCAAGTTTGGCCACTACAGCACTCAAGGTCCTCTCAGGAAGAAGGACAAGCAGGAGAAGCAGGATCACGCAGTAGCGTCTACAAAGATAAGCAAGTTGTCCTCCATGCTAGACGAAGATTTCGCGTAGTCCCAAATTTGCGCAGATTTGGGCACGGTCCATTGAGGTGTCTTCCTCATGGATCAGTACCTTGCTACAGGGGCCCACAGTGTTCAGTAGCAGGATGGATCAGTGTCAGTGAAGCAGTGAGATTCTAAGTGACAGTTGCAGGCTAGTTGCAGTCAAGTGCTGAGGAGTGCAGAGCATTGTTGATAGCAAAGTAGGAGGCTCAGTAGCAGAGTCAGCAGCAATGCAAATTCTTCAGTGGACAGTGCAGAGATTAGTAGCAATCAAATGCTCAGGAGACAAAAGTAGCACAGTTGATTCAGTATTTCAGATGCTTCTTAATCGCAGTAGCAACAACAACAGTTGAGAGGGAGTTGCAGTGCAGATGCAGAGTTGGCAGCAGCATAACAGTGTCAGCAGCAGCACAGATGCAGCATCAGAGTTGCGCAATGGTTGGTGGGCAGTGGCAGGCAGTCACAGTGGCCAAACATCAACAGTGTACAAAGGGTGATGCAGAAACAGGGTGTTGGAGCAGTTCAGCACTAGAACACCTTCCTCACTAAGAGGGAGTATTAGTTTTTGTAGGTATCAAATGGTGTTCTAGTCTCGACAATTGTTTAAGAGGCTAAGAAACACTAGGAATCCATAACCCAGAAAAGGTTTTAGGAAAATCCACCTAGAAATGCCTTGATTAAGTTAATTAATTAGTAATTAAATTTCTCCCAAGTCTAACTTAGGGAAAATAATTAATTAACAGGAATTAATTGAGAAAGGTGAGATTTCTCTAGAAATTCACACAGATCGACTAGGAAATAATCTCAGCCATTGATTAAGATTTAATCTTGGTCGTTGGAGCCCCACAATGAGATTATAAAAAAAAGTCGAAGGGTAGATGGAGGAACACACTTGAGATCGATTTCCTTGGGCAATTCGACTTTCCAAAGAACAGCGACAGTTTGCTAGAAGAGTTCGAGCCAAAGAAGGGAAACAAAGACAGAGAGGGTCAGAGACAATGAGTCCAGAGGAAGTTTTCTAGTTACGGAAAGTTAGAAAGAGGAGGTCGAGAATTTCTCCAGGAAGCAGCGAAGGGACTACGTAGTTGCTTCAGAAGAGCAATTCCATCCAGTTAAAGAGGAAGGCGTTTTCAGTTCCAGAGGCCGGGAAGAGTTTCCAGAGGGCAAGAGAAGCATTTTCCCCAGTCAATAGCAGGCAAGGACAACTAGATTGCCAGTTGATTCAGACAGTGTGTTTGGCAGGCAGCGCAAGGCTGACGCAAAGCCTGTGCAGACCACATAGAAGGCTAGTTTTTCAGAGGTCAGACAATGTCGAGATTGCTCGGAGAGAGGGTAAAATCCCTCAGAAAATTTTTGCCAGTATTTCTCTTGGATAGATTCGCCAATTTGGCGATATTTATTGTACTCGGAATTTCTCACTACTGCTTAATAATAAAAACCCTCAGTTGTTGCACCAATTTTCCCAAGTTGGGTTTTTCCAGGGACTTTTGTCCAAAAATAACGGTGTTATATTTTTGTGTGTTTTTGTGTGTGTGTGCCCGTATTTTCTCATTTTCCAGTTTATCTTCTGCGGTATTTTTTATTTGTAAATATTGCAGTGTGATTAATTCATTATTGTCATAGCAATAAACTGCTAAATTAATTAACAGTTAGAAGAATTAATTCCAGTTGTTGCAATAGAATTTCAGTAGTTGAAATTTTCACAATATCATGTTGCGGAGCAGAAATATCAGTTTCTAAAATCTAATCAAAAATATGATCAAAAGAAGTCTCTCTAACCTATGACTCGAAGTGTTGGAGATGGTGAAGTAGATTACTTCTAAGGTGGATGCAAAAGACCACCTTCAAACTTGACACTCCACTTCATAAGAAGTGATTCCTTTCACTGATTTATGAGGAATTGTATTAGGAATATAGGCTACATAGTTAATGGTTTCAACCCACAACTTAGGAGGAAGTGATCTAACTTGCAACATATAGTTTCCCATCACTTTTGATGACCTGTTCTCTCTCTGCTACTCAATTTTGTTGTGAAGTGCATGGTATTATATGTTGCAGCTCTATACCTGCTTCTAAACAAACATTTTCAACATCTTTATTGACATACTCTCCTCCATTATTTATACAAAGCTTCTTAATCCTCTTCCATGTTCGATTCTCAACAAGCTATTTGAAAGCCTTAAGCCTTTCAAAGACTTTAGATTTAAGCTTCAAAAAATACACATGTAAGCCTTGATCAATCATCAAAAAAATTGAGTACATACCTTGCTTTACTCATGGATATGTAAGGAAAAGGACTTGTAATGTCACTGTGCATCAACTCTAGAAGTGTAGTAGTTCTCCATGCTTTTCTTGTGTTAGACTTCTCAAGCTGCTTGCCAATTATGCATCCCTGACAAACTCCATCTATGTATTGAATGTTTGGTAAGCCTTCAACCATTCCTTCTTTACTCAACTGATCCAAATACATGTAGTTTTGATGGCCAAACCTCTCATACCACAACCTGCTCTCCTCAATTGCATCAGTAAGGAGAGAGACAAAATCTGATTTTGGAATGAAGTGTGAGAAAGAATACAACGTGGAATGGTGATCAACCTTGCCAACTGCTCTCATGGAACCATCTGCCATGTCGAAAATCACAATTGCATCCAAAGTGTACTCAACCCATTTCCCTAAATCAATGTGTAATCCGATAGATGGAGAGAATATTTATAGATATTAGATACATGAAGCACACTGTGAAAGCTCCCATAGTCTAGATCAACTCTTGCTTCTCTACACACCTCAATAAGAGAATTAAATAGTACTAAAAAATATGAGATGAAGAAGCCATATGGCGAGTGGCCCCTGAATCGAGAATCCAAGCATAAGGAAAAGAAGTGAGAACAATCAACGCATGACCCTCACCTTTATCTTCTGGTGGCTTGTACCCTTGCTTCTTCTTGGCATTATTTTGAATGTAGTCCTCAAGATGATGTTAGTGAAGGGCATGTGCCATGAGGTCAATTGTCTTCTTCATGTATACACTCTCTGAATGGAACCCTTTACTGCAATAAGTGCACTTAGTCTTCTCTTTCTTAGACTTCCCGCAATTGGAATTTGAACTCTCTCCAGTGGTCTTTCGCTTTCCTTCCTTCTCATGTTCTAGTTCCTTTTTACCCTTGTTTTTTTGTTTGTTCTTCTTACTAGTTTCTTGTGCCGTAAGCGCATGGGCCTTGGATGACTCTAAAGCCCCCATAGCAATCAACTTGTTTTTCTCTTGAATTAATGATTACATAAAGTTATTCAAAGAAGACATCTGCCAATTTTTACCCATGGAGAATTTAGCAATATGGGAAGAAGAAATAAATATAGAATATTCAGGTCCTAGGTTTGAAGAATTGAAAGAATCAACTGCTCTTCCTTTCTGATAATGCCACAAGTTCTTACTTGTTGAGCAAAGTCTTGAACGTGACAAAGAAGTCCTATGGTGTATCTAGGTTGCCAAAAAATGTCTCCATCTTGGTCCATACCTCATTGGGAGTATTACAAGCATCAATGTCAAAGTGGAGGTCTAGGGAAATTAACAAGCATGGGATGCCATAGGCTTCATCCTTTTGTTGAAGTACTAAAAAATGACTAAGTAGCTAAATAGACCTGTTACCTCCCCAGATGTACCAGGCAGGACTTGCAGTGAGCCACCAAGGTTGAACAAGACACTTGTTCAAATTTCAAGTTCAAAAGCCTTGCAGGACAATTTTGCTCTTTCTTTTGGTTTTCTTCTCTATGCAATTTTCGTACCCCCATGGGGGAATTGTAATAAATGATGTTAGCATGATGAACTTATGTAAAAGACTTAGCTCCCTAGGACTTAGTTATTAGGGAAGCTACTCTAGAGTGTTTTTTTTTAACATGGTTAACTATTTTTTTATTTTTAACGACTAATAATTCCTAAGTTTTTTCACTCATACCTCCATGTTAAAAAAAACACTCATACCTCCATGTTGAAAAGTGTAACTAGTTTTGGTCTTCATAATGACGTGTAATTTTGATTTTATCTAATTGATGAAAAAAAGAAAATAAAATTATTCTTGTAGTACTTGAATCATGGGTTTCATGATCAAGGAATTTTATTTTAGTTAAGGTTCCCATTGTGAACCTTTAGGTTTTGTCATCTAGTCATAAAATTCAAAGAAAGTCAATGTCATGTAAGAAGGACCCTTCTTGGGCATGTTATATTTGTATATGAGTCAATGAAAATGTCAAATAGCCCTCCAAGACCAAGACCAAGCTCAAGCATCTACTTCAAGTCGGCCCTCAAATGAAATAATGAATTTGCTCCAACAGTTGTGTCAGCTCACCCATTGATAAAGTCGTCTTATTATGGAAGGTCCAACAACTATAAATAGGCAGCTCGGCCTCATTTTAGAGCAAGAATTTTGGTTAAGATCAAGTCTGAAATAAGAAGAGCAAAAGTCACTTGGGAAGGAGACTAATCATCAACGAAGAGAAAAGGAAGGAGAGCAAAGTCTCTGGCACCATTTTGGATCTGTTTTTGGGTTACATTGACCTTACACATGCGAAGAAAGGGACTGTCTCTATTGCAAAAGAGGTCGAAGTATTGCAACCCCATTGGAAGGTCAAGACAAGAAGGAAGCAAAGGTGTATATCAAGCCGAGTTGTCAAGAAAACTGCCGCCACCTATAGTGAAGGGAATCAAGGTTCCAAAGTTGATCATTTACATGTGCTAGGGTCTCTGAAGGAAGCTAAGAAAAAGAAGGCCGAGATCTAAAGTATAGCTGAGGTACAAAGGAAGACCAAGTGTTGACTTGGGCACGAAAGAGAAGCAGTGAAAGGAAACTTGAGCCTTGGTTTTGGAGTGGCAAATAGGTCAAGGGTCTTGGTCTTGGTATTTGTCAATTAAAGTCTCAATAAGAAGAAGAATTTGTTCGGGTTTTCCTCTCAAGTGGGAGAGGTTTGGGCCCTGGCTGATAGCCTATTTTTTGTCTCGTCTCTTTATGGTTTATGCATTGGTAGTTGTTTGATGAATAATAACACTATAATAACATAAGTAGAAGAAGATCATAATCTAAGAAGTAAAAAGCATTCACAAGCAATTATCAATAGAAGGGAAATCACTTTATCTCGATGCCCTAGATTTCTCAACATGATATCAGAGCTAAGGTGACAAAGTCAACGAAGGACATCTTATCAAGGGATACTCAAGGATCAAATCTCGATAAAGGCATCAAAGCAAAGATCATCTTGAAGTCAAGATCCACAAAGGAAGCATCATAACCTTAGATCAAAGAAAATGTCTACAAAGAAGTTTTGGAACCCTCAAGCCATTTCAAGAGACCTCAAAGACCTTAATCAAATTAAAGAAATTATACATCAAGCAAGACCAAGAACGTTGCCATCAAGATTCTAAGGCGGTCTCCCCCTCTCGTTGAAGCAAGATCCTTACCATTGAAGACATCATCAAGAAGTCATCATTGATCTTCATCAACAAAAACTCCACCATCAAAGGATCCAAAGGGATCTCCCTATCTGTGAGATTAAGGATCATTATTGAAGAAAACTATCTTCATCAAGGAGAAGTTTTCTATTCTCTATATCATTATCAACATCAAGGAAGCAGCAAGGAGAAGGAGCATCCTATCAAGTAAGTATATTTATGTCCACATTTGAATCTGTCAAAATGTCTTTTTGCAAGGAAAGGAACAAATTTTTTGGGGCTTCAAATTATCTTGCATGGAAGAAAAGGACAGATTTGAGTCTCATTGAAAATGAGGTCATGGAACATATCAAAGGATCAATCACCAAACCAAGAAAGGAAGCTGCTCAAGCTCTTGCAAAGTATATGAAAGGGGAAGTTAGGGCTCAAAGGATTCTCATAGAATCCATCAAGGATCCCCTCATTCCATAGGTATCAAAACTCGAAACTTCAAAATAAATCTATGACAAATTGGTAGAGTTGTATTCCATAAGCACTACTGGAGAAGTCATCTCATTAAGGCAAGAACTCTACAAGCCAAAGATGTCAAAGGGAAGATGAAATAGCCTCATACTTTATGAGGATATCTGAAATAAGGGATCAACTTCAAGATCTGGGAGAAGTCATGTCTCATAAAGAAATGACTACAGTTGTCTTAAATGCACTACCAAAGGAGTGGGGTAACTTCAAGTATTTATGGGAAGAAAGAAGCTACTCCATTCCAAAATCTATGGTCACTGCACAAGATTGAAGAATCTAGACTAAAGGCCAAATCTGATGTGGGAGTGAGGAAAATCAAGCTTATGCTACTATGACAAGAAGAAAGGGAAAATTTGGAAAGTCTGGTTCTTGGAAAAAGAAAAGGGATATGGCTAAGATTCAATGCTATGGGTGTCAAGAATATGGGCATTACAAAAGAGATTGTCCTAAGGTCAAAAAAGACAATAACAAAAGAGGAAGAGAAGAAGCCCATATCATCGAAGAAGTGGAGGAAGCTGAAAAGAAGAAGTCCAAGAAAGAGGAAGTAAGAGATCTCTACTATGACTGAGATAGTCTTCCTCACCTAAGTTCTTTTCAAGTTCCTAAGTCTTCTGTTGTAAGATATGGCTATCATGATTCACTAAGAAAAATGATGGGATGCATCATGGCATCATAGAAGCATTGAAAGCAAGAGCTCGTGACATCATCATAGAGAAGCATGAAAGATGGTTGAAATTGAAATCTATGGCAGTCAACTATGAAGGATATAGCTCTTGGGAACCTCATTGGAAACATAAGTGGCACTTATGGAAAGGAAAAAGTCATCCAGGACAAAGCTCATCATACATCAGTCAAAAGGAAACATCTGTTGGATGGGGATACTCTAGATCCTCAATATTCTCTGATGGAATCTTCATCGAAAGGTTCACCGATGAAGCAAGTGTTTCATCAAAGAAATCCAACTTGTGGAATTCATGGGATAATATGGGGTACCAAGGGAGGTACCCAAGGTAATAATGTAATAATGGGATGGGCCATAGTAATAAATAAGGTGGTTAACCCATGTCATGTAAGGGACCACAAGTAGTTAATAATAATGTAATGGGCCCATGGTATTAGTTGATGGTATGAGGGAACCATGGTAATGATGCATGGTATTGTATGTATGAGGCCTATATAAAGGCTAGAGACTCCACATGGAGGATATGAAGAGAAGTATTCTTGTATGAACAGGCACATGGCTTGTGGAGTGTTCTCCTTCCTTAAGGAGTGAATGTATGGTGTTGCCCTACCTTAAGGGTTTTCATAATAAGAAGCATTTCTATCTATTTCTATCTTGTTATTTCTTGGGTTAATTCTGTTATCATAATATCTCTGGGTCAGATCTATAACAAGTGGTATCAGAGCACTTTCTTGGGCAAACCATGGAAATTTTTTTTTATTTTTGCAAGGTTTCGGGGGCGGCGAGTTTGCAGATCAGATCTGTAAGTTTTGGTGCAAGATCTATAAATTCTAATTGCAGATCTGGATTCTATGTGAAAAGATACCCGATTTCAAAAAAAAAAATCGGTCGAATCGGAGTCCGGATGAAGGAGATATCACTGATCTAAAAATCAGTGGGGTTGCAGACAATTTTCAGGGCAGCGATTTTGCGGCACAGATCTAGACGTCTGGGTACAAGATCTACAAAATATAATTGCAGATCTGGATTCTTTGGGAAAAAATACCCAATTTCAAAAAAAAAATCAGTCGAATCGGAGTCCGGATGAGGGAGATATCGCTGATTTAAAATCAGCTCTTTTTTGCAGAAATTTTGGTGACGGCGGGAGAGTAGCAGCACAGATCTGAAATTCCAAGTGTCTGGATCAAGATTTCTACCACATGGGCAGATGCAGAATGATTGTTCCATTTCTAAAAACAGGTTATAATAGAGATTCTGAGCAATATTGACGAAACTGTGACAATTTCAAATTTTCGCCAAAGTAAGTGAATCTTTTTTCAAACCCTCTTCATGGAATATTTTGCTGGAAAAGATGATAGCCCTACCACTGAAGAATTCATACAAAGCCTAAAGAAAATATATAAAGAGGAGAACTAGAAGTTTATGGTACGACTTTTTTTGAAAGACGAGGCCGCCATATGGTGGAACTCACTGGGCAGTATAGCCGTGACCAAAATCTCGAATGAAGAAATGGAAAAACTCCTTATGGACAAATGGTCTCAGACTAGAAAACAAGATAAGGGGAAACATGTGGGGTTATTTCCTACTGGTATATCCTTATTGCAGGTTCATGGATTGATTCAGAAAGAGAAGATCATTGTTTCTATAAATCCTAGTTGCAAGCATAATTTCATCCATGTTAATTTGGCAAAAAAATTGCAAGTTCCTGCCAAAAACATTAAAAACACACAGGTGGAGGATGAGGATGTTCAAGTGTATAAGGATTTGAAGATTTCTATAGATAAGTATGTGTTGCATGGTGATTTTTATACTTCAGAGATGGATAATATGGATGTTGTTTTGGGATATCCTTGGATGGAATCCGTGGGTACTATTAATATTAATGTGCAGAAGAAATTCCTGAAGCTCTGGTATAAAAAGAAGAAAATTACAGTGCATGATATTTCCATTAAGACCCAAGCAGAGACTATGGAGGCAGAAGCACAAAGCTCTAATGACACTTACACATCTGATGATGAGCCAGTGATGATCGACAATCAAACACAAACAGAGGCTGAAGAAGAAAAGGTTACAGGTGATGATACATCAGAAGAGGGCTCAGTGGTTGAAGTCATATTGAAAAAGAAGACACCACAACAGGCACCACAGCAGGGTGAAGTAAAGAAAAAGCCATCGTGGGTTAAAACTTCAACATATCATCACCCACATCACCCCGCAAGACAACCATCAAGATGGCAACCAATTAGCCACATGGACAACAACCCCCGCATGACAGATCGAGAGGAACGAAGATCCACCTACTACACATCCACACAGAAGAGCTACCACAGTCGACTTCCATCTCAAGCGAGCGAGGCACCAGCGAGATCGAGGGTTCACCTTTCTCTTGGATGGCTAGATGCACGTGCATGGTATCAGTGGACTACTCTTTTGAGTAGATCTTATTATTTATGTTCTTCCCATGTTTCGGGGACGAAACATGCTTAGGGGGGTGGAATGTTATATACCTAGGGGGGATAATATGGGGTACCAAGGGAGGTACCCAAGGTAATAATGTAATAATGGGATGGGCCATAGTAATAAATAAGGTGGTTAACCCATGTCATGTAAGGGACCACAAGTAGTTAATAATAATGTAATGGGCCCATGGTATTAGTTGATGGTATGAGGGAACCATGGTAATGATGCATGGTATTGTATGTATGAGGCCTATATAAAGGCTAGAGACTCCACATGGAGGATATGAAGAGAAGTATTCTTGTATGAACAGGCATATGGCTTGTGGAGTGTTCTCCTTCCTTAAAGAGTGAATGTATGGTGTTGCCCTACCTTAAGGGTTTTCATAATAAGAAGCATTTCTATCTATTTCTATCTTGTTATTTCTTGGGTTAATTCTGTTATCATAATATCTCTGGGTCAGATCTATAACACAGTTAACTATGAATGATATAGCTCTTGGGAACCTCATTGGAAACATAAGTGGCATTTATGGAAAGTAAAAAGTCATCCAGGACAAAGCTCGTCATACATCAGTCGAAAGGAAACATCTGTTGGATGGGGATACTCGAGATCCTCAATATTCTCTGATGGAATCTTCATCGAAAGGTTCACCAATGAAGCAAGTGTTTCATCAAAGAAATCCAACTTGTGGAATTCATGGGATGATGGTATGATGACAAAAGAGATGAACCAGATCAAGGGATTGAAGTTCTTTCAATCAAGGAAGCTGCTAAAGAAAATCTGGATGACATAAAAGAAAATGAGGTATGTATGCTTACATTCAATATTGTAGAGTCATGTCATATGGTTGCAAGTAACATGGATCAATGCTCTATCTTGAGAGCATAATCAAAAAGATTTCCTCCTTCAAAGAGATGCAGGAATGCTCGGGTCACACACATTCACTAGATGAAATCAACATAATATGTCCTCATATGTAATATGAGGTGGTTGACATTAATTGGAGGAACTCTGATTGGAAGTTCCTGGGAATGAAATGTGTAAAAGAAAGGAAGGAAGAGATCGTGGAATATGCAACCATGGAAAAGGCAATCAACATCCGAGAACCAAGAGATCTGACTAGGATATCTCCAAGAAAGATATGTAGACTCTGATGAAGTCTTAGAAAGAAAAAAAAAGACCCTTGACAATATATATCTTTGGGAGATGTGTCGATATGTATGCAAGAAGCTGATGCAAACTAGAAGATGTCATGATGAAAGACCATCACAAAGGTAATTTTGATTTAAGTAAGCATTTCTTATTTTTGGACAAATATCTAGATGGGCTTATGTATGCAAGACGTTGATGCAAACTAGAAGATGTCATGATGAAAGACCATCACAAAGGTAATTTTGATTTAAGTAAGCATTTCTTATTTTTGAACAAATATCTAGATGGGCTTATGCAAGGCTACCAAGGGAAGATCTATGGATATCTTCCACCACCGATGACCATGTAGTAGGATGAAAGATCCTTAAGGAAACATGGCATGAAGAAGGTAGCATGGCATGAAGGAAGGCCAGATATGAACTGATGGATCACTTTCCGATGATGACATGGTTGACTCATGGATGAAAGTGATGAATGGTTGGTGCCCTCTGTAGAAGTACCAGACATGAAGACTCCTAGATAATGAAAAGAAATTCATGACATCGTGAAGAGGAGTTCTTCAAGCAGCTGGTTGTCCCACTGTCTCCACTGAGGAGCTGTTGTAGGTCCCTAATGAAGAGGGAGCCTAGAAACAACTTTCTTACTTGGAAGAAACTTGGAAGCAAAATTCCTAAGCCAAGAGGGAGCTTAGGTACATTCCTTCCATAGGAATGAGTAAATTGTTAATCAGTGGTTGTCACAATGTTGCACGAAGCGGGAGCGAAGCGGAAGCGGGAGCGCGGAAGCGTCATTTTCCAAAAATCTAGGAAGCGAAGCGTCCGCGGAAGCGTCTGCTATATATATATATTTTTTTATATTTTTTTGCATTTATACTCAAAACAAACATCCCAAATACCAAATTAATTGTAGAAGACATGAAAACATGCATATTTTTGCATAAATCAAGATAGATATGGCATCCATGATTCCATTGTAGTTACTAGTATGTACAACAATCATCTATATTCTAGCTATTACAAACATACATCAAATTTTTAAGCATATTATAAAACATAAAACATTTAAGCATATTATAAAACATAAAACATAGAGCATATTATGATTTATCTAGCAAGTGAGCAACTGTCAACATTTGTCATGTCCAAAATTCAAATAATAATGTTTACAAAATATGTCACTTGGTCACCGCCAAGCCAAAAAGGTTCAAAATTCAAATTCACAAGTCTACAAGTCTAATGAGTAATCTATGACAAAAAGTAGTAGATTGTGAATATATCTACTAATCTCTCCTCCTTCCACCACGAATAGAACGTGATGGCGGGCCTCCACGTGGTGGCAATGAAGAAGATGGTCCCTGTGTAAGTCGTGGCACTGAAATTGATGAAGAAGAACCCCCTGCTGTTGGTGTTGAACCATGGAACCTAGGAACCAAGGGACCAGATGGGGGTGGGGGTGGTGGCATATCAACACGGTCATCATCATCCTAGAATCGCTCAAAAAATTCATGCAAAAAAAAAAAACACTAGTTAACAAAAAAATTAAAAACATGAATTAGAGAAATGCTTTATAAGGGAAAATTGGAAAATTCATACCACAATGGACATACCTGGATAAGAGCATCCTCTAATTGCTCTAGTCGCAACACTCCATCCTCCAAATTGGGCTCCTCTGGATTCTTGTCCCAAATCAACAAGTCTTTATTAGACTTTGCATCTTCACAGTAATGGGACAACAATCGCAAGTTGTAATGAACATAAACCAAGCTCTCTGCCCGGTCTAAATTCAACCTGTTCCTTTTAACACTGTGGATGAAAGAATAAGAGCTCCAACACCTCTCTGCAGAAGAAGTGTTTACCACCTGTGATAGCACCCGCAATGCCAAACTCTGTAGAAGTGGAGTACCCCCTCCATGCATGTTCCACCACTCAAGAGCAGAAAAAGTCTCTCGATCTTGAATTGCATGCATGCTCCCAAATGGACCAGTGTTGAGCGTATAGTTGCTCACCTGTCTCCGTACCAATGCAGCCTCCTCCTCATCAGGGATTAATTTACTCAATGCAGCCATATATTTTTCGTGAACCTCTCTATCTTGGTGTGGTTTTTTCCTGCTTCCCCCCCCAGGTGCTGGTGTTGAAAGCCATGATGGATGATAGTATTTAGGTGTCAAAACATATGCTAATGCATGCAATGGAATATTTAGCATTTCCCATCGGTTTTGCACCTCTACACGAATATAATTGTACAAGGTGGTATCTCTAGGCTCAACAATGTCTTTAATCTGCCCCAACATGCTATCCATTTGCTCATACACCTCCCCAATTACTGGTCGATCTGAATCTGCAAACTTGATCATGTAATAAATTGGTTTGGTGAATTGCAAAACATATTTAACCTGTGACCAAAAGTAACTGTCAAGAACAGTGTCCTTGACTGCATTAGCACCATCTGAGTCAGTGTTAATTTCATCCCATGAATCAGCACACACCAGATTAGTTAAAGCTTGTCTCACCCTCACTAGCTGCCTAAAGGTGAGGTAATAACTAGCAAATCTTGTCTTTGCAATTTTAAGCAATTGCAACTTGGAGTAAGTGCCATAGAAGTAGTTTACCCTTGTATGCCCTGTGATGAATTTAATGAGCTGCTTCCCTTTCCTGTAAACCTCAGCAATCCACCCACAATCTTTGTGTTTCACAATATCATGCATCAAAAGGTTCAATGTGTGAACCAGGCACCCAGACCAAAAGATGTGTGGATGAGTACGCTCAATAATTTTTCCTGCTGCCTTACAATTTGCTGCATTATCTGTGATCACTTGAACCACATTATTCGGACCAACATCTTTGATTGATTTCAATAGGAGATCTGCAATGTTTTGTGCAGTTGCACTGATGGAGGAGGAGTCATGACATGCAATAAATATTGCACCACTAGAAGAAACACCAAGAACATTTATCAAATGTTGGTTTCTAATATTTGTCCACCCATCTGATACAATGGATACCCCAGAATCCACCCACTCATGTGTAAAACGTGTCAAAGCTCTTTGAACCTTAGCTTTTTCTCTTTCTAATAACACTGTTCTAGCTTTCTCATAGTTGGGGGCCTTGTATCCTTTTGGGGCTTCATTGATGGCCTTTACCATGTCATGCCAATAGGGAGAGCGAAGCACATTGAATGGTACACCGCAAGCACAAAGAAAACGGACTATCTTTCCATCCACATCATCCCTCCCAGCAACATTAACGAAATCCCCTATTGTTCTTCTACCTCCAGAGGTTGCAGAAGTACCATGAGGAGATGGGCAACTACCAAATTTAGAGGTTGCACTTGATTCAGAATGAGTTTTTTGTTTCTTGTTTTTTTGTTGTGCAGCCATCTTTATTTGGATGTATTTTCTTCTTTCTTCAGTTGAAATGTTTGGGCAAATTTGTACCCCCACAGAACCCTTTTTTTCATCACTGTCCAGCACCCCACAAAGATGCCTCCTCAGACGGGTATATGAACCCGTATATGGTTTTCCTCCATGACAACCATGAGGGCACACAAATTTGTAAGATCCACCACCCTTTCCCCCATCAAGTTTGGTCACATAGTTCCACAAGGGTGTTGATGTACCTTTCCCATCTTGTGCTTCAGTGTCCCCTTCAAGTTCATCCCCTTCCTCTTCAAACCCTTCCTCCTCATCATACATTGGGTCACTACTATTAGGACCAAGTTCATCCCCTTCCTCTTCCCCTCTATTCCTCACCCTTGCCATCATTAAAACCAAGAGTGGAATGATACATAGAAGCCAAAAGAACACCATCTTGGAATATGGATATAGGTGGTGGACAACCTGTAAATAAAGGAGCAAGTAGAAACAATGGGAAAGAGTAGGAGAGGGAGGAGAAAAATACAATTTTTTTTTCAAAAAAACAAGGGAGTTTGGGGTTTGAACTTACCTCTTTAGCTCTTGTAGATGAAGTCCTCCAAGCTCTTGCTCCAAGCTCCTCCTCCTTCTCCTAGCTCCTCCTTCTTCACTCCTCCAAGCTCTCCTCTCTTCTCCTCTCCTTTCCTCTCTTCTCTTCTCCTCTCCTCTCTTCTCTTCTCCAACTCTCATAAACTCAAAGTGAGAAAATGAGGAATGAATGGGAGCTTTATGCTTTTCATTCCTCACCTAAACTCACCCTAAACTCACCCTAACCCACCCCCTCATGCTAAGTTAAGTTAACTTTTAAAAGAAATTAAAAAAAATTTAAGTTTCATTGGCTGCCCGCGCGGAAATTTCCGGAAGTGCTCGGGAAGCGTGCGCTTCCGGGCCCGAAGCGTGGCGCCTCCGGATGCCCGAAGTGCCCTCCGAAGCGCGGATCCGGGGCAACGCAACCCAATTTCCAGGAATCGTTTTAAAAAACCGGAATCGCACTTCATGAAAACCGGAATCGCGCTTCGCCTGGAGGTTCCGGAACGCTTCCGTACGGGACGCGATTCCGGCTTAGGATCCGGGGGGTCGGGCGATTCCTGCAACTATGGGTTGTCATTGATGTTAACCCAAGCAGCACCAAGGGTTACCTCGATCTTGCATGGGCATTTCGACTTGACAACTTACTCTATTCTAAGTCAAGGATCTTCTAGATGGATTCTACTCGTTGAGATGTTTTCGTTGATATATGGCACGCCAAGTAATTCTTCACGGTTTGAGAGATATTCATGTTTGAAGTTAGTAACCCCAGTTAGTGGCCTAAAACCCTATGGAGTTGTGGCATGGCATTCATAATTGGTTGTGGTCATTGAATAGTCAATAATTAATAATAATAAAAACTAATCCTAAAATCCCTCCAACATTCACTTGTTGAGGACCCTCTCAACTCAAGACATTCATATAAATAATGACCCTCATATCCTCCTCTACTAGGGATTTTGTGGCTTCAAACAGGTCATTGTGGCATTTTCGCTATAACCTTTTTTTCTGCGAAGCTTCAAAAGCTGAAATTAAAACTCATTTGAGTCAAAATCTTGATGAACATCATGACCAAATTTCAGATCTTGGTTCGCTATATTTTTGGAGATATGATCTGAGAAAGTTAGGGTTTTCACAGGCTCCCGAATTCCATGTCAAACAGGTAACGTTGGGAAAATCCTCATAACTTTCTCTCTGAGCATTGGATTCAAATTTTGTAAATAGTCACAGAAAGAGGACGGACTATAGTTTGTTGAGTCGTGTTTTCAAGGTCGAAGGTTGCAACAGTGACATGTGGCACTTCGTACAAGTTCGCTCTACTAAACCAGTGTATAATCAAGTCATCATGGTAGATTGGGCATAACTCTTTCTTGAAGAACCCAATCTTGATCAGACCTGTGGGGTTGGAAAGAGGACTCAAAGGGCTACCACAGGATGAAATTTTAGACCCTGGAGATCTGAAATTACATAGATACAACAGATTCAATATCGAGCTCCTAGAAGGCAAGAAAAAGCATGCATTCAAGGATCATTGTAGTAAGGACCACACATCAACAGTCAAGGGTAAGTCTCCTACAGCAAGGTATGTATGATTAGTGTTTACATTTGAATTTTGAGTATCATATCTGACATATGTTTTTGCGGGACAATGTAAGTATATATAGGGTCTCGATTATATCTCTATGTCTCTATATGTCACAATTAGTTTTGATACCACATTTCGGATGTCCTATTCTTGATACTACACATTTGATGCTACATATTCTTGATGCTACACCAAGTCTACTAAATCTATATGATGTTGTAAGTTCATGTTACTTGTCTTGTCATAGTTGATAGAATGGTCTCTATTGTTGTACTTAGAACTTGGTCCATCACAAGTCTAGGGTCTGCCATCAGTTTTTAGTATATATATCTTTAGGTCAGTTTTGGATATAGTCTTGCATAAAGTCCAGGCCTATATCAAGAGTGGGAGTCTTTGTCTACTGCTGCAACAAGTCAACAACAAAAGTGACAAGCACACTTCAAGTACGCATTGTAATTTTAATTTGTATTTATTCATTATTATGCACTTACATGTGTTTTGCAGGTAGAGGTAAGTTGAAGGGTATTTTGTTTTGTTTTGGGATTGGTTTCGCCAGGCAAATTTTGCATGCAAGTAGAAGAAGATTCAAGTACAACTTCAAGCAAGAATTCAAGAGCAGAAGTATCAAATCAAAGGAAGCATCACAGTGGGACATCCTTTGAAGACATGACAGCCATTTGTATATTGTGAAGAAGTGTCAAGGCCAAGAGTCATCATTGTAAAGTTGTAAACGAGTCATTTGTAAAAGTGTCATTATTGAAGAGTCATTATTGTAAAAGAGTCAATCTGCCTAGAGTCGAAAAGGCATTATTGGGAGGTATAGGAGTCTCTATTGGGATGATGTCATGGTTGGGTTGCAGGTCATAATGTGATTGGGTGTTCGGTCAAAACCATTGTAAATCATATTGTATCGTGGATTGTTGTCCCTGGTATGGGAATCCATACTCTTGTCTCATTTCAGCGATTACAGGGTGGTAAGGAGGTGTTAGGTTGGTGCATGAAGTCGCCTACAGGTTGGAGCCTGTGAACACTTCAAGGTGGTAGGTTGGTCTAGGATGTTGGGGCATCCATTCAATACACTACTAAAGAAACCAGGGCGTTGGGGCATCCTTCCAATGGGATTTGGAGGAAGAATGCTTTTCTAGAATTCTAGGAAGTTGTTGAACACAGTAACCCTCTAGTTGGGGCTGAAGATTAAAGAATTTATTAGAAAAGCGTTCGGTGGTTTTTAACCCAGAGGGGGTTTTCCACCTAAAATTCTTGTGTCTACTATGTTCTTTTATTTACTATTATTACTGCATAAACATTAATAATAATTGAAGATTAACTAATGCTCTGAAAAAGTTTAAAAGTGTTAATTGCTAAAGAATATTGATTCACCCCCCACCCCCCTCAGTATTTCCAACATAAATTCCTTTATTGGAATAGATATGTCCTCCCTAATTAAGAGGGAGAGATAGACACATCATTCTTGTCTTCACTTGGGAAGACAGAATGGAGGATTGGGTAAACATCTGGCATCCAATACTCTTTGAGGATGAGTTAGGGCATCCAAGATAAGAGTAGTCATAGAGGACCAATATTCTTTGAGGACTAGGAATCCAAGATAAGAATAATCCTGGTGGAACACACCCTGAGAACCCGGGTGGGGTATGTTCCGAGAGAGACAATGATGAGGGTGTCTATACATCATTGGTCTCGCCAGCATTGAGCTTAGATCTCGTGGAGAGATAGAGTTGTTAGTCAAGGCCTTGCTATGTTACAATGTTGGTTGATATGATGCTAAACAAATGGGTTACCAATCTGACTCTTCTTATGAGAATTCTTTGGATTGAGAATGACCAAGTACCATTATGAATATGTCCCTAGTAAAGAGGGAGTGTTGAAAAGTGTAACTAGGTTCAGTAGTCATAATAACGTGTAATTGTGATTTTATGTAATTGATGAAAAGAAGAAAATAAAATAATTTTTGTACTACTTGAATCATGGGTTTCATGATCAAGGAATTTTATTTTAGTTAAGGTTCCCATTGTGAACCATTATGTTTTGTCATCTAGTCATAAAGGTCAAAGAAGTCAATGCCATGTATGAAGGACCCTTCTTGGGCATATGTTATATTTGTATATGAGTCAATGAAAATGTCAAATAGCCCTCCAAGACCAAGCTCAAGCATCTACTTCAATTCGGCCCTAAAATGAAATAATGAATTTGCTCCAACAATCATGTCAGCTCACCCATTGCTAAAGTCGGCTTATTATGGAGGCTCCAACAACTATAAATAGGCAGCTCGGCCTCATTTCAGAGCAAGAATTTTGATTAAGATAAAGTCTGAAATAAGAAGAGTGAAAGTCACTTGGGAAGGAGACTAATCATCAACAAAGAGAGAAGGAAGGAGAGCGAAGTCTTTGGCACCATTTTGGATCTGTTTTTGGGTTATGTTGACCACACACATGTGAAGAAAGGGACTGTCTCTATTGCAGAAGAGGTCGAAGTATTGCAATCCCATTGGAAGGTCTAGACAAGAAGGAAGCAAAGGTGTATATCAAGCCAAGTTGTCAAGAAAACTACCTCCACCTATAGTGAAGGGAATCAAGGTTGCAAAGTTGATCATTTACACGTGCTAGGGTCTCTGAAGGAAGTCGAAAAGTTGTAGGTCTGAATCAAGGAAAAATAAGTACAAGACCTAAAGTATAGCTGAGGTACAAAGGAAGACCAAGTGTTGACTTGGGTACAAAAGAGAAGCAGTGAAAGGAAACTTGAGTCTTGGTCTTGGAGTGGCAAATAGGTCAAGGGTCTTGGTCTTGGTATCCGTCAATTGTAGTCTCAATAAGAAGAAGAATTCGTTCGGGTTTTCCTCTCAAGTGGGAGAGGTTTTGGCCCTGGCTGATAGCCTATATTATGTGTCTCTTGTCACTTTATGGTTTATGCAATGGTAGTTGTTTGATGAAGAATAACACTATAATAACATAAGTAGAAGAAGATCCTAATCTAAGAAGTAAAAAGCATTCACAAGTAGTTATCAATAGAAGAGAAATCACTTTATCTCAATGCCCTAGATTTCTCAACACCTCCATTAGGGAATTGTAATAAATGATGTTAGCATGATGAACTTATGTAAAAGACTTAACTCCCTAGGACTTAATTATTAGGGAAGCTACTCTAGAGTGTTTTTTTTAACATGGTTAATTATTTTTCTTTTTAATGATTAATAATTCCTAAGTTTTTCACTCATACCTCCAAAGTTTGGAGTACATCCTAACGGCTAGGCCTTAGTGGTGTTGCCTAATTCTAGAGCCAATGCATATTACCATGCTACTCATTATCCAAAGTCTTACAGAATTGCATTAAATTTTTCTAGGATTTTTTTTCCTAATTAAAAATTCCCGCAAACAAGAATTTTCCTTGTAAAATTTATGTAATAAAAAAAAGGTGGCAGTAAGAGATGTCATATGCCTTGGGGGTACTTGTTTTTCACTCGAAGCACCCACTTTACCTTAGTACCCCCTTCTTGAGAAAAAATATTAATTTTTCCCCATGAAAATCATCAAAAAAAAAGTGAATAAATTAGCTCCCTATCTTTAAGGAAACATGTTTTTACTTGTCTCCAATCTCACTAAGACTCACAGTCAGTTAATAATGAGTTAGAGACAAGTTAGGGGGAGTTAACTGACAAGTTTTTTCTTATCTCCGGTCTCACTAAGACTTACAGTGAGTTAATAACAAGTTGGAGACAAGTTAGGGGGAGTTAAGTGACAGGTTTTTACTTGTCTCCAGTCTCACTAAGACTCACAGTCAGTTAATAACGAGTTGGAGACAAGTTAGGGGGAGTTAAGTAACATGTTTTAGGGGGATTTAAGTGGGGCATATGGTGAGTTTTCCTCTTCTAGAGATTCACACTCCTCTTTGGAAACTCCTCCCTCTTGGTCTATAAAACAAAGCACTCTCCATGTTGATTTGGCAACTCAAGGACAAACTCCCTCCTTTGGACAGCCTTCCTCATCTAGAGAAGACCCTCTTTTCCCTTGGAAGAATTTAATCTGGTCAAGGAAAAATATATTTTTAATGTGAAAACACACATGTGCACAAAAGTTCAAGTCGGCCTAGAAGTCAAATTGGGTCTCCCCCATCGCATATAAATAGACCTAATGTCACATCAGTTTAAAGCATCACATGACAAGAACCTTCTTCTCTCTCTTCTTTGGATTGGTTCGTACAGGTCTGAAGCAAGGTAGCAGAGTTCTCATGCGCGAAGGGAAAGAGGCAATTCTGAAATTTTACGTTGACTTTTTGTTTGGGTGATCGTTGACCAAGTTTGAATTGGAGTTTTGACTTGCTTTGACTAGCATAATTTCGATTTTTGGAAACCGAATTTTTCTATGGAGGAGCCGAGATTTTCTGCGCACTTTTGGCTATTGCTGACCGTTGACTTGACCTCTAAAATCTAAATTTGACCGCAAGGTTCTTCTCTCTCCTTTGATTGAGTTTTACCAAGTTATTTGGGACTATTTTGACTAAAGTTTGACCACCAATAACGGCTAGATCTTTTGTCTGTTGACCAAGCTCCCTTGGAGGAAGTTTGATCGTTGACTTGTGCACTAGTTGGAGCATTTTTTACTATTGTTGACTTCAACAGAATTACATATTTGACTTGTTGACCAAATTTGACTATTGGGCTCATCATTTGGATATTGATTGGTTGGATTTGTTGGATAATTGTTAAAATTGGCAACTAGGGCCAAATTCCACCTTGGGACAACTCATTTGATGGAGATGATGATTGCATTGGATTCCTCTTTTCGAGAGGTCCAAGATTGATATAAAGATCATCTCATTCGGACAAGAAGAAGTGTGATTTTGAATTTATGACCACACGTGCAAATTTTTCAGGTCGGCCTCAGCTAAATATAGGCTCAAGAAGCCCAATGGATGTGTCTCTTCACCCACAACGAAATGTATAAATAGAAGAGACATCACACCTCATTTGGACATCCATCACTCACACATTCTTCTCTCTCTCTTCATCAAATTGGTTCGTACAGCTTGGGTAGCCCCTCTCTCTCTCACACACATGCAGCTAGGAGGACATAATTTATGGGCTAAATCACAAAACTGAAATTGCAAAATTTCAGTTTTCTTAGGCCGCATTGATTGGCATAGAAATCGAGGTTTTATGGGCTGTTTGACCTGTGTTGACCGAGTCTGACCAGAGTTTTTGTGACTGTTTTGGGTTGACTTTGACCCTTGTTGGAGGTTGTGTTTCACTACCTTTGACCGAGCTTCAAAGGAGGTATTTGACTGTTGTTTTGACCAACATTGACTTTCTAGTTAGGGTTGAAGTTTGACTGCAAAATTTGACAGGGTTGATTTGACTTTGTATTGGGCTAGTCAATTGGACTTTTGTACTTTCTCTCTCTTTGCTGAACTATTAAATAGTAAAAATTTGACAAGGTTGATTTGACTTTGTATTGGGCTAGTCAATTGGACTTTTGTACTCTCTCTTTGCTAAACTATTGAATAGTAATAAGAAGAATTGATCAAAGGGTTTTCCCCACATTGGGGATTTTCTATGGCATCCGCCAAATTTGGTGTCCTCTTGTCTTGGCTTGTCTTCTGCATTTTGTTTTATTTTCTATCTGCATTTACTGTCAATGTCACTAATGGTTAATGAGATTGCTACTAGAAATAATTGGAAATTGTTATTGGGTTCTAAAGGAACATTTAAGTAAATTGTGCTACACATAGAACATACCATTGTTATCTAAAATTAACATGGTATCAAAGCCCAGGTGAAGACAAAGCTCAAGCAAGAGTGAGAAAAGCAATCACTAAGGAAAGTTGTTGGACAAGAATTTTGAGCTAGCTTTAATGGCGACTACATCATACTTCATATCCAAGGACAAGCTCAAGGATAAATCCGACTATCATGCATGGAAGATGTCTCTGGATTTGACTTTGGAAGAGAATGATTATTAATTTTAAATAACAATGGTATGTTCTATGCTTAAGAGCAATTTTACTTCAATTTTCTTATTAGCCCAATATCAATATCCAGTTTAGCAATCACATCAACATGATAGTAAAATGCAGATAGAACATAAACAATAACAGTAGAAGACAAGCCAAAATAAGAGGACATAAGACATGGCACCAGCCAGAGACAAACCCCAATGTGGGGAAACCCTTGATCAATTCTTCTTATAATTCTTCAAAATTTCAGCAGAGAGAGAGAGTACAATATACAATTTTCACTTGCCCAATCAAAGTGAAATCTGACCAGTCAAACAGCAGTAACAAAAAGTCCTAACCAAAAAGTCAACATTGGTCAAAAGGGCAGATTTTGACCTCCAAAACGGCTCAGTCAAACTCGGTCAACTCGGCCTCCAACAGCTAGTCAAATCAACCCAATATCAGTCTGGAAAAGTCCAATAAAATCTGGTCAACAAAAGTCAATACTGCAGCAAACACTTCTACAGTCAACGTTGGTCAAAAATGCGGCCTACCCAAACAGAGATCCTCCACACAAAACCGCAGTCAAAACAAGTCAATGCTAGTCAAAACAGCCCTCCTGCAATTTCGGTCAATGCAAGGACAGAAAACCCTTCTCTTCTTCGCACATGTGGAGAGATGCCTCTGAAATTCGTACCCAATCAATGAAGGAGAGAGAAGAATGAGTGTGAGATGAGATGACAAAATGAGGAGTAGGCTCCTTGAATTTATATGCAACATGGTGGGCTTAAGGGTGCAAATTAGATGGTTGGCCAACCTTGACAATTTGTCCATAATCAAAATAAATTAATAATTCCATTTGTACATGTCCGAATGGGATGATCTTTACATCAATCCTACACCTCTCGAAGAGTGGAATCTAATAAAAAAATCAGTTGCCTCATATGAGTTGTCTAAGCTGAAGTTTGGCCCTAGTTTCCAAATTTAACACTCCCTCTCAACTAGGGAGAACTTCACCTGCTAAATTGTTTGACAATCTGTACCATCCCCGTCTCTGCTCTGCTCTGTTGAACCATGAAGAAAGAAGAAATGATCGAGAATGTATCATACCATTCTCCACTGACCCAAAGTCGGTCTCCAATAATAGAGAGTGTGTCATACCATTCTTAACTGACCTGAACTCGGTTTCCATTGATCTCAAATCAATATCAACATCCTAGCATAGGGAGTACGTAGTATACAATGCGTCCATCAATAGTACTATGGTCCCTATCCTCATTTCCCTACTTATCAGCCAGATGAGAGGTACTTCCCATGAGTCCCGGACTGCATGGGTAGGATGTGCCGGCAGGAAAAGATGAACCACCCATCCTGCACATATGCCATAGGAGAAGGTGAACCACTCATCCTATGCATTTCTTAACATGGGGTATCGCAGGGGAAGGTGAACCACTCACCCTATGGTCGCTTATCGCTCCAAGAAGTACCCCAAGCCCCCCGAAGCTCCTAGAGCTCAACATCCATCTCATACGGGACCCTCATAAGAGGTTCTCTCCACGACTCCAAGTCGTTCACGGAAAGTTAAGAATTTGACCTTCCCCAGGGACTTCGTAAGAATATCGGTGACCCGATCATCCGTCCCAATGTGTTGGATCCTTATTGCTCCTCGTTGTACCATATCCTGGATAAAGTGGTACCTGATATCAATATGCTTGGAACGGTAATTAAACACAAGATTCTTAGAAAGACGAATCCCACTCTGGTTGTCACAGAAGATCACGGTGGTATCCAACACATGTCCAAACAGCTCACTAAAGAGCTTCCTCAACCAAACAGCTTCACAGGAGGCCATACTAGCAGCAATGTATTCAGCCTCAGCGGTGCTCAAGGCAACCGACTTCTACTTCTTGCTCATCCATGATATCGAAGCAGAACCTAGAGAGAAGCAACATCCATATGTGCTTTTACGATCCACCACACTGCCAGCCCAGTCTGCATCAGAGTAACCATGGAGCCTCACATTCCCGGCAGTGTATCTCAGTCCATAAGTGATTGTGCCCCGGAGATATCTCAAGAGATTCTTGGCAGCAATCCAATGTATGTGATGAGGCTCGACCATAAACTGACTCAATGTATTCATTGCAAAACGTATGTTCAAACTTCGGACAGGAGTTCACCAAGAACATCAGCGACCCATGAGTTGACGATAATTAGAAGGATTTCCCAAACTGGACCCAGCAGCACTTCCGCATAACCTTTTGAAGTTAAGTTCCATTGGAGTAGTCATGGACTTGCAGTCCACTATCCCAAATCTTTCAAGTATCTTCACAATATATTTTCCTTGGGATAGGAAAATGTCACCTGGATTTTGCCAGAACTCCAACCCTAGGAAGTAATGCATCAATCCTAGATCCTTCATCTCGAATTCAGAAGCCAATTCCCTCTCACATTGATGAATGAGAGGGTCTGCACCTGTCAAAAAGAGTGTGTGGTCTAAAATGCGGATGCAAATTAGAGTTTAATTTAATGTCAACCCGGGAAGGTAAACTTAGAAGTGCTTATCTAAAATATATAGATCTAGAAAGATTCATAATTTGTCCAAGATCTTAAAGTCCCCTTACAAGAACATATTCATTAAGATCCCTTTCAATAACTAATCAAACTTAGATCTAACAATTGTTTGAGATCTATGATTCTCTTACAAGAACATATTCTACAAGATCTCTTCCAACATTAGAACATCTAATAAGAAATTAAAAGCTAAAATGAAATAAACCTAAATCTAATAATTGTATGAAATCTTACGGTTCTCTTACAAGAACACCTTCAAATAAGATTCTTCCAATATTAGAACATTTAACAAAACTTGAAAGCTGAAATCAAACAAAAACATAAAATAAATTATAAACAAATAAGCATGCAAGTGAGGCCACGGGGACCCTCCATAACTCCACCGGCACACCACTTCAATGGAGACTCAGATGTAGAAGCAAAATTGAAGTATGATCATTTGTTTCAAAATCTCCATCACAAACCAACTCTAAGATTACAACTCTAAGCTTCTAAGATTACATACTCCAAAATTCTAAGATTACAAAAACTTCCAGATTACAAATGGAGGAGATTGTACTCCTATTTATACAATGGGATGAGTAACAAACTCATAATGATCATCCACTAATCTCTCTTTAGTTCCATAAATCTCCCAAAGATTTTTAACTACTTTCTTATTATTACAAAATATGATCCCACAAATCTCTCAAGCATTTTTAACTACTTTCCCATTATTACAAAATATGATCCCTTTGAATCCTCCATAAATCTCTCACATATCTTGGATAAGATATGCCAACCAAATCCTCCATGATCTTCTCCTTAGGAATTGGATAAGGTATGCCAACCAAATCCTTCATGATTTGCTCCTTAGGAATAGGATAAGATATGCCATCCAAATTCTCCATGATTTTCTCCTTAGGAATAGGCTTGCATAATTATCTCCTTAATATGGTGGAGGAGATATTGATTCTTCCTACACATCACAAAACTCACATATTCTTGAAATATATATAAAAATATGTATATTTTCTAATATTTAATCATAAATTCACTTGTAATACAAAAATGAATAAAATGGAAAATAGGAAGGTGAAACCCAAATGTATTTATGAAAATGATATGATAAAAGGTTAATGGGATGATGAAATGTAAGGAATAGTGAAAAAAAAGGTGGATGAAAATATGACATTTCTGAGTCCTAACATCCTCCCCAACTGAACTTGTTGCATGTCCTCATGCAACCATGCATGGGTCTCTTTAAGAACATTTGGCATCTTGAACAACTTTGGCTTTACATGATGATGTCTTTAATAATGAATGTTTCCAGGATATGTGAAAGACATGAGTAACAACTTACATTTTCTTATAGTTGGTTCTTGTGTGACAACCATGAATACAAAGAATGTTGGTTCTTGTGTTAACAACATTCATTTCATTTTCTGTTCTCTTTTCTTCAATAATAATGTAAACACTCACTGGAAATCATAAGCTATCAATGTGCATAAGAAAGCCCTTTTGTAATATTAATGAAGCATGCCAATATTACGTATGAAGCAAAGTGCAACAAAGTATCATTGGAAAATAAATGTTGGTGAATGGTAAATGAGAAAAAATGGAGTGATAGTGGTGAAGAAATGGAATCATGGAAGTGAATATGTAGTGTGATGAAAAAATGGAATCATGGAAGTGAATATAGTTCTCCCCCCCTCAACTGAATTGGTTGCATGTCCTCATGCAACTTGACATGGCTCATGAAAGAAAATGTAGCATGGTGAGGGAATTTTCCAAAATATTCAAGTTAGCATATAAGGAATTGCATGATTAAAGATTAGAAAACAACATACCTCTACTTACCCAAAAATGATGAACTATGCAAGAGGAATGTAGCTGGTGCTACTGCTGCTGGATCAGGAAAATGTGACTGATGTTGTTGTTACTGGATCCTGGGAAATGAAGGAATCTGAACTGCTGATGCTGAATCATGGAAAAGATAAATGCTGAAAGTGGAACTGTGGTACTCTCGTAGATCAGAATTCATGATGCTGTAACTGCTGAGGGAGTCATGAATAAGTGTATAGTCTTCACCTGCTACTAAACTTCTTGGTACAATTCTAATCATGCGAAAGAATGTGTCGATGTCGAGCATGAATAGAAATCATTGGATTACCGGCCATTGATGTATGTCGTTAACCAATGCGAGGCAACTCACCATTGATGTCAATGAGTGCCAAGGTACCCGAGTACATCTTGCGAAGTGCGAATGGATGTGTTGAGGTCGAGCCACTTGCAAGATCTGAAGATCAAGGGACATTGATGTATTCCCATGATCGTCAGCGAGAGAACTTGCCATTAAGGCATGCAAGCCTCTAGGTACTCAAAAGGAACTCTAGTCTATTTCCCAGAAAAGGTGCTGATGTCAATGGGGCAAGACTTGTTGAAAGGTGGGCCTTAAGGAATCTCACATCAGTCAAAGCGAGTTTGTACAAAACAATTTGGTAGGACTATAAATGGAAAGAACTCACGGACAAGCAGTGTGGATCAGCATGGCAAGGAAAACAAGGCAATGTAATCATGGAAAGGGAATGAGTTTTATTCATCGTTGTAAAACAAGGAGTTGTAATCATGACGCAAAAGGATCATTGTGGAGTGGAAAATGTCATGATATGTGCAGTGAAGAATTAGCTCCTTCAAGCATCCAAAAATGGATGTAAGGAAATGCATGGTGTAAGAAGATGAACTCTTGCTGTGAAAAATGGATATGGAAATGTCATGCTTTATGGATTTACAATTGGTGGAATTCAAAATCTGCTTCAAAAAGGGAGGTGCAAGGTGGTGGTTGTGGAGTTGGATTTGTCTTTGGAATTTTTCATGAATTGTAGTCTTTGGAAGACCAATTGTCGTCACAATGTAATCTCCTTATAATCACTTGATTATCCTGTAACCTGTAAAAAAACTTGGCAGAAAGAAAACATAAGTGTGTTCAAGAAGAAATGGCCATTTCCTTCATGATTCTTACGCAAAAATTTCATACCAAATAAAACATATTAAGGACAATCAAAGTGTTGAAATTGACTTAATCATGATATTAAAATCAATCCATTCTTAAAATAACCATGCAAAGTAATACTCCCTATTTGGGTCATGTGAAATATACTCGGCAAAAAGATTGGCATTAGAAAGATCTATTGTGGTCTGCATATGAATATGTGATATAAAAGCATGCAACAGAAATATGTTATGCCAACTTGAAGTTATTGAAACAAGATAATCATCATTTATAGAATCCTCCAAATGTTTGATAAATCGATCCTCAAAATTTGTTTCCAAGTGTTCCATTTTTTATTTTCAGACCTGCATGAATTTTGTGAAAAAAATAAAATAAAAAAATAGAAAAAAAATATTTTATTATTATTATTATTATTTAACAAAAGAATGAAATTCAAAATTAAAAAAATCAAATTTTTTTTTAATAAAGAAATCAACAAGAACAAATTCTATTAAAAACTAATATAGAAAATTTCTAAACTAACACTAAAATGGATTTTTTTTCCAATATCCTAAAAAAACACACAAAATCCTCTAGAATCAATGAAAAATCTGGCTTTTTGTCTAGAAAAATTAGGAGAAGATAATGCAAATGCCAAATCTCTCCAGGATAAGTCAAATCCAATTTTTTATCACTATGTGGGAATTTTTTTTTTTTTAATTAAAATTTATAAAGACTAAGTTTTATCTAAAAAAAATTTTAAGATGATTTTTCACTCATTCACAAAATTCTTTATTGTCGCATTGCAAATTAGTTCTCCAGCAAGAGTATGTTTATTTGAAAAAAATCAATAGATTTTCTGATCTTCCCGATCGCACGAAGCGCGGGAAGAGAGCATACTAATCTCTTGATTTTTTTATTTATGCAGGTTAGCGTGGATGGATAAAACACTATTAAGATCTGCGACAAAACCTTGCATTATCTACACTCTTTCTGCAATGTCACGGGGGCATTTAGACTCTCGGAAGACAAATATTTCCGATAATCAGGCTCCTGGCTCACCCGTGATACAGAAACAAGACATAGAAATGCAATTTATTCATGATGATTTATTTATTTTTTTTCAAGATTAAAAACTTCTAATGATAATGACTTCTAATGACTTCTAATGAGATCTCATTTTTATTTTTCTAATCTATTCTATATTAACTTAAACGATGTTTTATTTTCTAAGTAAAAGAATGCTTCCAATGAAGCCATCTACGGACTAAAAGTTCGAACATGCTCACATCAAGATTTAAAAATTTTACATTATGTTTTGCAAGTATGTGAGAATCCTGTCTTAGAGTTGGCTCAAGGTTATTGTCCTTGCTCTCCAAGAAGTACCTGTTCAACATTGTAAAAAGTCCTCATCCGTAGATGGATTAGTGAGAAATGGGGGGTTTAAAATAAAAACTAAATTTAAATTATCTATGTGCGAAAATGAAAAAAAAGAATGCTCCAAACTTTGAACTCCTTTATGAACCTGTTGTCACCAAGTTCCACAAATTAATCCATAAAAACAAATGCATAAAAACAATTACTAAATCCTTCTAGTTGCACTTCCCCGGCAACGGCGCCAAAATGTGTGGTCTAAACTCCGGATGCAAATTATAGTTTAATTTAATGTCAACCCAGGAAGGTAAACTTAGAAGTGCTTATCTAAAATATATAGATCTAGAAAGATTCCTAATTTGTCCAAGATCTTAAAGTCCCCTTACAGGGACATATTCATTAAGATTTCTTTCAGTAACTAATCAAACTTAGATCTAACAATTGTTTGAGATCTATGATTCTCTTACAAGAACATATTCTACAAGATCTCTTCCAACATTAGAACATCTAATAAGAAATTAAAAGCTGAAATGAAATAAACCTAGATCTAATAATTGTATGAAATCTTACAGTTCTCTTACAAGAACACCTTCAAATAAGATTCTTCCAATATTAGAACATTTAACAAAACTTGAAAGTTGAAATCAAACAAAAACATAAAATAAACTATAAACAAATAAGCATGCAAGTGAGGCCATGGAGGCCCTCCATAACTCCACCAGCACACCACTTCAGTGGAGACTCAGATGTAGAAGCAAAATTGAAGTATGATCCTTTGTTTCAAAATCTCCATTACAAACCAACTCTAAGATTACAACTCTAAGCTTCTAAGATTACATACTCCAAAATTCTAAGATTACAAAAACTTCCAGATTACAAATGGAGAAGATTGTACTCCTATTTATACAATGGGATGAGTAACAAACTCATAATGATCATCCAAACTCATAATGATCATCCACTAATCTCTCTTTAGTTCCATAAATCTCGCAACCATTTTTAACTACTTTCCTATTATTACAAAATATGATCCCACAAATCTCTCAAGCATTTTTAACTACTTTCCCATTATTACAAAATATGATCCCTTTGAATCCTCCATAAATCTCTCACATATCTTGGATAAGATATGCCAACCAAATCCTCCATGATCTTCTCCTTAGGAATTGGATAAGATATGCCAACCAAATCCTCCATGATTTGCTCTTTAGAAATAGGATAAGATATGCCATCCAAATTCTCCATGATTTTCTCCTTAGGAATAGGCTTGCATAATTATCTCCTTAATATGGTGGAGGAGATATTAATTCTTCACATATTTCCTACACATCACAAAACTCACATATTCTTGAGATATATATAAAAGTATGTATATTTTCTAATATTTAATCATAAATTCACTTGTAATACAAAAATGAATAAAATGGAAAATAAGAAGGTGAAACCCAAATGTATTTATGAAAATGCTCTGATAAAAGGTTAATGGGATGATGAAATGTAAGGAATAGTGAAGAAAAAGGTGGATGAAAATATGACATTTTTGAGTCCCAACAAAGAGATCGTCCACATAAAGTACCAAGATGAGAAGTCTATCATTCTCAACCTTAAAGTAAAGGTTCAGATCAGCTTCACTTCTTGTAAATCCCAACTTCATTAGATAGCTATCGATCCTCTCATACCAAGCCCAGGGTGCTTGCTTCAACTCATAGAGGGTTTTCTTCAACCTACATACATGTTTCTGACGATCTTGAACTTCAAACCCCTCAAGTTGTTCTACATAGACTTCCTCCTTAAGTGAACCATGCAAGAAGGCAGTCTTAACATTCATCTGGTGTAGATTCCATACTCATGAGGTAGCAAGGGTTATAATAGAACAGATGGTGGTGTAGCGGGCAACAGGTGCAAATATCTCATCATAGTCTACACCTTCCTTTTGAGAGAAGCCTCGAGCAACAAATCTGGGTTTGAACTTTTCAGCACTTCAATTAGCTCTATGCTTGATCTTGTAGAGCTATTTCGAGGTGGCAACAGATTTGTCCTTAGGGCTAGGGACCACATCCCAGACATCATTCTTCATAATCGACTCATACTCTTCATTCAGTGCATCCTTCCAAACTTGGTGCTTTGCAGCTTCTTCGAATGTGCAAGGCTCAGATTGATCAATGGTGCTCATTGCAATTAAGTACCCTTGGTACCTATTTGGCTTCTTGCTTTCACGAAATGTCCCCCTAGGTGTAACATGTCTCTCGGCATCTTCGAGAGTCTCCCTAAGCCATGAGGGTCTCCTTTTTTAGGAGGAGGGCTCATGAGGGGGTGGATCAATGGGATCCATTGGTCCTTCAGCATCGGGCATCGGCTCATCCTGCGGTTCTCCCTACTTTCCTGAATCTGCTTCTTTGTCCTTCCTTGGAAGAGGAAGGTTACTAATCTTCCCAAGGGCAGCGTCCTCATCGAAGGTGACATCATGACTTATCTCCACTTCTCTTTGACCAGGCACATAGATTCTATATGCCTTAGAAGTTTCACTATAGCCCACAAATGTTCCTTTCTTCCTAGAAGCATCCAATTTGCTTCTCTTTTCTTTTAGCACATGAAAATATACGGGACTACCAAAATTCTAAAGTGAGAAACATTAGGTTTCTTACCGGTGAAAACTTCTTCGAGAGTTTTGGAGTCCAACGATTAATGAGGGCATCTATTTTGAACATACACGGCAGTGTTTGCTGCTTTGGCCCATAAGAACTTCGAAAGGCTTTGATCATGAAGCATGGCACAAGTGGCTTCTACGATAGAATGGTTCTTCCTTTCAGCAACACCATTTTGCTCAGGAGTATATGTGGTAGTAGTCTCCCTCTTAATGCCAGCTTCTCTACAATAATTATTGAACTCATTTGATTCATATTCGGTTCCATTATCAGTGCTCAATATTTTGATCTTCTTCCCGGTTTGATTTTCAACCAAAGCTTTGAAAGAACGGAACCATGAGAATACTTTGTCCTTCTTCTTCAAGAAATATATTCAAGTCTTGCGAGAGAAATCATCCATAAAAATAGCATAATATAAATATCCTCCCAATGAGTTCACGGGCATCATACTAGATAGATCAAATGAACTAATTGCAGTATGTCGGTAGTCTTGATATCACTTGAGGGGAATGGTCCCCTTGTATGATTTCCTTCGGCATACCCCTGACAAACACCTTCATGTTCTACTTTAAATTCGGGCATACCTGTCACCATCTTCCTCACATCAGGTAGAGCCTTATCATGTAGATGAGAAAACCTCCAAGGCCATAATTCAAATTGAAGTGATGTGTCGCAAGACATAGTTCCCAATGGACTTCCTCCAACTTGATATAGGCTATCAACCATGAAGCCAAAAGTGTAAATTCATCTTTGAAATTTTTATTCCACACACGTACCTTTCCATCGATGAATGCCACCTTGAGTCCTTTGTCCTCCATCGCCAAGATAGATACCAGGTTCTTCTTTAGATCGGGTACATATAGTACTTCTTATAGATGAATGGTGTTACCTTGATTCAATTGAAGAGTAACATTCCCAACTCCCTTCACGGGATAGGTGGCATTGTCTCCAAGGATAATTTCCAAATTTGTATCATTTTCAATCAGATTTGAAAGAGCTTCCTTATACCCAGTGAAGTGCCTTGAGGCACCACTATCAATCAACCAATTTCCCAAAGTGTCCGGAGGAGATGCAGTGGAGAGGGCAGATTCAAGATAAAATTATTTTTGCTTGTTATCAACAACATGAGATTCATCATACCTGGTGTTTCTTGATCTCTTGAGAGGGCGACCATTTCCTTGACAAGGAGCGAGAGCATTCCTTTTTCCTCAGTTTTTGAATCTGCCATTCCTTTGATTGTTGTTGCCCCTGAAATTGTTGTTGTTGTAGTTGTCATCATCATGAGGTGTATCCCTTCTATTATGACACTCCCTAGCATAGTGGCCAAACTTGTTGCAAATGAAGCATCTTCCCTTCCTTCCATTTTTGAAACCCGGCCTTCCTTGACATTGCTTGTTTGAACCTGCATTGTTCTTCTTTTTAGCATGAGTGGAGAATGCAGTAGGATCATTCCTATTTGAAGGCATATCTAGTTCCATCATCCTTGTTTCTTCTTGAGAACATCTAGTCAGCAATTCTTCAAAACCTGGAATCCTGTTGTTGTTAAGAATAGTGGTGTTGAACACGTGCCATTCACGAGGGAGTCCTCCAAGGGCAATGAGAGTAAGCTCCCTATCAGCAATAGCTTCTCCAATTGAAAGAAGATCATTTTTTATCTTAGTAATCCTCATGAAGTAGGATTGAATGTCTTCATTTCTTCCCTTCTTTATATCCTTCAGCTTGTTCTTGAGGAAAAGAACTTGGTTTGCATTGCTAGATTTGAACATGCCAACCAACCTGTCATATATCTCCTTTGATGCATTCAAATCGGAGATGTAAGCAACTAAATGCTTATGAATAGAATCCATGATGATCTTCTTTGCTTTGACTTCACCCTTCTTGAACTTTGCCTTTGCAACAACCAGTGCATTATAAGGAGGTTCTGAAATCTTTCCCTGCACATAATCCATAACATCTTGCTCTTCTAAAGTCAAATCAAGAGACATCTTCCATGCATGATAATCAGACTTATCATGGAGGTTATCATCAGATTTGAAGTAGGATGTGGAGGCTGTTGAATCTTGTCCTTGATCAGTGATTGCTCCTCTTAGTGATTTCTCTTCTTGCTCTTGCTTGGGCTTTGTCTTCACCTCAGCTCTGATACCATGTTAATTTTAGATAACAATGGTATGTTTTATGCTTAAGAGCAATTTTACTTCAATTTTCTTATTAGCCCAATATCAATATCCAGTTTAGCAATCACATCAACGTGATAGTAAAATGTAGATAGAACATAAATAATAACAATAGAAGACAAACCAAGATAAGAGGACACAAGATATGGCACTAGCCAGGGACAAACCCCAATGTGGGTAAACCCTGGATAAATTCTTCTTATAATTCTTCAAAAGTTCAGCAAAGAAAGAGTACAATATGCAATTTTCACTTGCCCAATCAAAGTGAAATTTGACCAATCAAACAGCAGTAACAGAAAGTCCTAACCAGAAAGTCAACGCTAGTCAACAGGGCAGATTTTGACCTCCAAAACAACTCGGTCAAACTCGGTCAACTTGGCCTCCAACAGCGAGTCAAGTTAGCCCAAAACCAGTCCGAAAAAGTCCATTCAAATCTGGTCAACAAAAGTCAATGTTGCGGCAAACCCTTATGCAATCAACGTTGGTCAAATAGTGGTCAAACAGCCTCGATTTATGTGCCCAAAAATGTTGCCTACCCAAACAGAGATCCTCCACAAAAAACTATAGTCAAAACAAGTCAACACTGGTCAACACAAGTCAAAACATCCCTCCTGCGATTTCGATCAACGCAAGGATAGAAAACCATTCTCTTCTTCGAACGTGTTTAGAGTTGCCTCTGAAATTCATACCCAATCAACGAAGGAGAGAGAAGAATGAGTGTGAGATGAGATGACAAAATGAGGAGGAGGCTCCTTGAATTTACATGCAACATTATGGGCTTGAGGGTGCAAATTAGATGGTTGGCCGACCTTGACAATTTGTCCATAATCAAAATAAATTCATAATTCCATTTGTACATGTCAGACCAATAAAAATATCAGCTACCTCATATGAGATGTCCAAGGTGAAGTTTGGCCCTAGTTGCCAAATTTAACAATGATGCTATGGACTATGTAAATGGAGGAGTGGTGGAGGCTCCTTCAAATGCACCCATTGCTGCAAAAATAAAGTACAATAAAGGTGAGGTGAAAGCTAAAAAAATTATTGTAGATTCCATTCACAAGCCTCTAGTTGCATATATTTCTGATTTAAAAACATCTAAGGAGATGTATGATAAGTTGGTTGGGATGTTCAAAGTAAACAATGCAAATCAAGTCCTCTTTCTCAAGAACAAGCTGAAAGACATCAAGATGGATAGAGGAGAGTCCATTCAATCCTACTTCATGAGGATTACCGAAATCAAGAATGATCTTCTATCTATTGGAAAAGTTGTTGGTGACAGGGAGCTCACTCTTATTGCACTTGGAGGTCTTACAAGAGAATGGGGGATGTGTTTAACACCACCATCCTCAACAATGAAAGGATTTCGGGCTTTGATGAATTATTGACTAGATGCACTCAAGAAGAAATAAGGATGATGGGAAGAGATAAGCCCTCAAATGGAAATAATCCTACCACTTTCTCCGTTCATGCTAAAAGGAAGAACAATGTTAGTCGAAGAAGACAAGGTCAAGGATTTAAGCTGGGATTCAAAGAAGGATGAAAAGGAAGATGCTTCAATTGCAACAAGTTTGGCCACTATGCTAGAGAGTGTCCTCACAAGAAGGATACTCCAAGGGATGATGACAACAACAACTACAAAGCCAATGGCAATCAAAAGGAACAAGAAGTTCAACTACAAAGCAAAGAGGAATGCTCCCGCTACTCGATATGGAATTGGTCGTCCTCCCAAAAGTTTGAGAAACTGCGGGTCTAAGGAAACTGATGTTGTAGATAAGCAAAAAGAATTTTATCTTATTTCTACCCTCACCACTGCGTCTCCTCTAGACACTTTGGATAATTGGTTGATTGATAGTGGTGCCTCAAGGCACTTCACTAGGTACAAGGAGGCCCTCTCAAATTTGGTTGAAAAGAAGACAAATTTGGAGATCATACTTGGGGACAATGCCACTTACCCCATTAAAGGGATTGGGACTGTCACTCTTCACTTGAATCAAGGTCAAATCCTTCATCTACAAGAAGTATTGTATGTACCTGATTTGAAAAAGAACCTGGTATCTATTTCTGCGATGGAAGATAAAGGCTTCAAAGTAGCATTCGTTGATGGAAAGGCACGTGTTTGGGAAAGGAACCTAAAAGATGCATTTACACATGGATTTATGGTTGAAGGTCTCTATCAAGTTGGAGGAAGTCCTTTGGGAGCAATGACTTGCGATACTTCTCTTCAATCTGAATTATGGCACCGAAGATTTTCTCACCTTCATTACAAAGCCTTACCTGATGTAAGGAAGATGGTCACAGGTATGCCCGAATTCAACATAGATCATGAAGCAGTTTGTCAGGGTTGTGTAGCTGGAAAACATACAAGAGGACCATTCCCTTCAAGTGAAAGTCAAACTACCGACATTCTTTAATTGGTCCATTATGATCTATCTAGCATGTTGCTTGTAACATCTTTGGGAGGATACTTGTACTATCCAATTTTTGTGGATGAATTCTCTCGCAAAACATGGATCTATTTCTTGAAGAAGAAGGACAAAGTGTTCAAATGGTTCCACTCTTTCAAAGCCTTGGTTGAAAATCAAACAGGGAAGAAGATCAAAATATTGAGGACCGATAATGGAACCGAATATGAGTCAAATGAATTCAATGACTATTGTAGAGAAGCGAACATTAAGAAGGAGATCACTACTGCATATACTCCTAAGCAAAATGGAGTTGTCGAAAGGAAGAATCAAACAATCATAGAAGCTATCCATGCTATGCTTCATGACCAAGGCCTACCAAAGTTCTTATGGGGAGAAGCTGCCAACACTGTTGTATATGTTCAAAATAGGTGCCTGCATCAAGCATTGGACTTCAAGACACCCAAAGAAGTTTTCACTAGTAAGAAACCTAATATTTTTCATTTTAGAAATTTTGGTTGTCCCATATATTTTCATGTGCCGAAAGAGAAAAGAAACAAGCTAAATGCATCTGGGAAGAAAGGAACTTTTGTGGCTACAGTCAAACTTCAAAGGCATACAGAATTTATGTCCCTGGTCAAAGAGAAGTGGGAATAAGTCATGATGTCACCTTTGATGAAGATTTTGTCCTTGGAAAAGTTAGAGATCTTCCTATCCCAAGGAAGGACAATGATGATGATGCAGGAAAGAAAGATGAATCTCCGACAGATGATCCAATGCCCGATGTTGAAGGCCCGATGGATCCCATTGATCCACCTCCTGGTGAGCCCTCTACCTCAAGGAAAAGACCTTTGTGGCTCAAAGATACTCTCAAAGATGCTGAAAGACATGTTGCACCAAGGGGGACATTTCGTGAAAGCAAGAAGTCGAACAGGTACCAAGGGTACTTAGCTGCTATGAGTACCATTGTTCAATCTGAGCCATGTACGTTCGAAGAAGCCGTGAAGCACCAAGTATGGAAGGATGCAATGAATGAGGAATATGAATCGATCATGAAGAATGATGTTTGGGATGTGGTTCCTAGACCCAAGGACAAGTCAGTGGTCACTTCAAAATGGCTTTACAAAATCAAACATGGAGCTTATGGGAGTGCTAAAAAGTTCAAGGCTAGGTTTGTTGCTCGAGGCTTCTCTCAAAAGGAAGGAGTGGACTATGACGAGATATTTGCACCGGTTGCTCGATACACCACTATCCGATCCATCATTACTCTTGCTGCCTCTCAAGGATGGATCCTACACCAAATAGATGTCAAAATTGCTTTCTTGCATGGCTCGCTTAAGTAGAAAGTCTATGTAGAACAACCTAAGGGGTTCGAAGTCCAAGATTGTAAGACACATTTATGTAGGTTGAAGAAAGCCCTCTATGGGTTGAAGCAAGCTGCTAGGGCTTGGTATGAGAGGATTGATAGCTATCTTATGAAGTTGGGTTTTACAAGGAGTGAAGCTGACCCGAACCTATACTTCAAAGTTGAAAAGGACAGGCCTCTCATTATGTTCCTTTATGTGGTAGATCTTTTTCTGGCAGGTGCAGACCCTCTCATTTATAAATGCAAGAGGGAGTTGGCTTCCGAATTCGAGATGAAGGACCTAGTTTTGATGCACTACTCCCTAGGCTTGGAGGTCTGGAAAAAGCCAAGTGAGATTTTCCTTTCTCAAGGAAAACACATTGTGAAGCTACTCAAGAGATGTGGGATGGTGGAATGCAAGTAAGTGTCTACTCCGATGGAACTCAACCTCAAGAAGCTATGTGGAAGTGTTGTTGGGCCCGAATTGGCAAATCCTTCCATGTATCGACAACTTGTTGGGGCCCTGATGTTCTTGCTAAACTCTCCTCCAGACATATGCTTCGTTGTGAATACGTTGAGTCAATTTATGGTTGAGCCTCATCACATACATTGGATTGCTGCCAAGAATATCTTGAGATATCTTCATAGAATAATAAGCTATGGTTTGAGATACATTTCCAGGAATTTGAGGTTGCATGGATATATAGATGTTGATTGGGCTAGCAATGTGGTGAATCATAAGAGCACATCCAGATGTTGCTTCTCATTGGGGTCTGCTTCAATATCTTGGATGAGCAGGAAGCAAAAATCGGTTGCTTTAAACACCACCGAGGCCAAATACATTGCTGCTAGTATGGCACGTTGTGAAGTTGTTTGGTTGAGGAAGCTCTTCAGTGAGCTATTTGAGCACGTGATGGATACCACCGTGATCTTCTGCGACAACCAGAGTGGGATTCGCCTTTCAAAGAATCTCGTGTTCCATGACCACTGCAAGTATATTGATATCAGGTACCACTTTATCCGGGATATGGTACAGCGGGGAGCAATAAGGTTCCATCACATCAAGACGAATGAGCAAGTTGTAGACATTCTCATGAAGCCCTTAGGGAAGGTCAAATTCTTAGCCTTCCATGAGATACTTGGAGTCGTGGAAAGACCCTCCCATGATGGTCCCACTTGAGTTGGACATTGAGCTCTAGGAGCTCCTAGGGGCTTGTGGTACTTCTTGGAGCTATGAGTGACCATAGGGTGAGTGGTTCACCTTCACCTACATGGTGCACTGTGTATAGGGTGAGTGGTTCACCTTCCCCTGTGATACCCCATGGCAACATGTGTGTAGGGTGAGTGGTTCACCTTCCCCTACTAGACACATGCGTGTAGGGTGAGTGGTTCACCTTCCCCTACGATTGGCATATGCATAGGATGAGTGGCTCAGCTTCTCTTATGGCATATGAGCAGGATGAATGCTTCACCTTCTCCTGCTGATGCCCCAACATACATCCTACCCATGTAATCTGAGACTCATGGGAAGTACCTCTCATTTGGCCAATGAGTTGGGAAACGTGGATAGGGACCATAGCACTGTCGATGGATGCGTCGTGTGCTGTCGTACTCCCTATGTCTAGGATGTATGGTGTTCAACAACTTGATCTGGGATCAACTGAGGACTAACTTTTTGTCAATGGAGAGTGGTAAGGGATTGTGACTCCCTCTCGATCAATTCTTCTTCATTATTACTTCATGGTTTAGCAAAGCAGAGCAGAGATGACAGAGATCAATGGGATCCATCAGGCATTGGATCATCTGTCAAAGATTCATCCTTCTTTCATGCATCATCATCATTGTCCTTCCTTGGGATAGGATGATCTCAGACTTTCCCAAGGGTAGAATCTTCATCAAACGTGACATCATGACTTATTTCCACTTCTCTTTGACCAAGCACATAAATTCGATATGCCTTTGAAGTTTCACTATAGCCCACAAAAATTCCTTTCTTCCCAGATGCATTTAGCTTGTTTCTTTTCTTTTTCGGCACATGAAAATATACAAGACAACCAAAAATTCTAAAATGAGAAATATCAGGTTTCTTATCGTTGAAAACTTCTTTGGGTGTCTTGAAGTCCAATGCTTGATGCGGGCACCTATTTTGAACATATACAACAGCATTGGCAGCTTCTCCCCATAAGAACTTCGGTAGACCTTGGTCATGAAGCATAGCACGGGTAGCTTCTATGATTGCTCGATTCTTCCTTTTGGCGACTCTATTTGCTCAAGAGTATATACAGTAGTGGTCTCCCTCTTAATGCCAGCTTCTCTACAATAGTCATTGAATCCATTTGACTCATATTCGGTTCCATTATCAATCCTCAATATTTTGATCTTCTTCCCTGTTTGATTTTCAACCAAGGCTTTGAAAGAGCGGAACCATCTGAACACTTAGTCCTTCTTTTTCAAGAAATAGATCCATGTTTTGCCAAAGAAGTCATCCACAATTGCATAGTAAAAGTATCCTCCCAAAGATGTTACGGGCAACATACCAAATAGATTAGAATGGACCAATTGAAGAATGTCGGTAGTTTGACTTGCACTTGAAGGGAATGGTCCTCTTGTATGTTTTCCAATTGCAGAACCCTAACAAACTCCTTCATGATCTATGTTGAATTCAGGCATACCTGTGACCATCTTCCTTACATCAGGTAAAGCTTTGTAATGAAGGTGAGCAAATCTTCGATGCCATAATTCAGATTTAAGAGAAGTATCGCATGAATATAAAGACTTTTCAACAGTAATACATGAGTAGGTATAGCAAATGTCCTATATCATTGACAACGATCTAATTCTTCAGCAAGCCACAGAAGTTAGGGTTGATTACCCACAAAACAGTAGATTGTTTACCCACACAAACCACCAATATACTTTGAGTGCAAAGTCGAAATTCAATAATCCAATTCTTCTATCTGTAACGAGTTTAATACAATGACTATTAAACTAGTGTCAAACTATTGTTATGTGTTTGGTTACCATTGTGGCGTTGGGGAAATCTCTTGTGATGTTTCAATTGTCCGTGTCAGTGATATGACAACATTCATTTTTATTGTGGAATCTTGCTCAAACAACACCACCTCCCAAGATGTTTCTATTGTAGACTGTCACCCACTAAATCGTGCGATGGGTAGGTCATGACTCCCCTGTCCCTTCACAAATCGCAATGGGTTGCTAAGACTGTCGCACAAGTTTATACGACTGCTAGGAAGAGTCGCGACTATGTATTTTTTTGCTTGCAAGATAACCATTATAGAAGGGGACACGTTGTCTTCAATCCTTGCATACACTACAACTGGAAAGATCGCTAGTTGCAGCTTCGTTCTTTACAGGACCGCTAAAGGATAGATCACTCTTTTAACGTTGTCGTTGATCGGAGATGTTGGTAAATGCTTGCAACAACACAGTCGTGGTGCCCTAATTCGTGATGTCACTTTTAACGTGTCTCCAAGGGTTATGTCGCGGGTTACATGCCCTAAATAGGCTTCCCCTACCCTTTGATACAAATTGTTGTGCTCAGATTCTTTAACGCCAACTTCAGGGAAAAGTCGAGGAATCCCTCAGGAGTGTACTCTTGTATGCCAGGATAAGGACAAATTTTCAATTCGCAAAACCAAATAGAACTGCTCCAATGTTGTGCTAGAACAAGAAAGAGATAAGTGTCTAGGTAGGGTGGGATCAACTCCACCGAAACTAGATAAAAGGATTACATAGGGTGGGGTCACCTCCATCAAAGCTAATCAAAAGAAAGGGGTCTTAAACCCTCAAAGCCTCAGCGCAAGAAAACAGAGATATATGATCCAAATCGATGTTAAAAAGTGATTCCAACTCTCTATTCATAGGTTTCCTCAAAGGGATTATCTCAAATGTGAGAGGCTACAAGTGCCACCCACAATTTGGGCTATTTGCCCAAACCAACCCAAAATTTACCCAATATTGTCCCAAACATTGGATAATTGGGTTTTCCCCCTTTATCGAGACTATAGCCTACAGGGTTGGATAGGCTATTTTGTCCTCTCATGGGCAATTAATCCATTGGGAACATTACATAAGCTACCAACAGAAACATTGAAGTTGGCCAAGGGAGAGGCAAAACAAACACATTCCTCTTCATTCAATGACAAATTCGCAATTGTATCACGTACTATCTTTGAGAATAAAATCCCCATTTCCAAAATTAAATTTGGCTAACAATAAATGTTCTAGTTGAGGAGACATCAATGACTTCACACAATAGTTGGAAACTCAAACTTAAATATCATGATTACCAACCTGACCCCACCAATTGGTATCCTCAAGCACATAGCTCGTATAACAAAATTTTGCCAATGGTTAATTTCAATGGTGATCTCATGATTCTGGTATACCCCATTAATGGTGGTAGAACAGTTTTGGTAATTTTTATTGGACTTTGCAATAGTGATGATTTTGTTATTAACATGTTTTTGTTATCATTGATGTTATTTGTCTGAGGTGATATTAAATTTTTGATGGTTCATAGTCCTCGGTTATGGGCCCTTTGCCACCTTTTTTTGGGTAATATGTTTTGTACCATAATACGGCTGCCTTAACATGTAACTCACATTGGAACCATTAAACCTCTCAATCTGCCCGTTCCCTAAGTGTATCAAACAGAACAGTTTTAGTAAACGAGCGTATGTGTGTTGTAATAATACAAATCCATAAGAAACAATAAATAGAGTTGCAGACTTGATGATGAAGAGGACAAAACTCTATATTCGTGATAATGAGATCCCATATATCATCAAAATGGCCCATGGACCTTCTAAAAGCCACAAAACATACAAAATACAACTGGAATTTTGAGAGAGACATTAAAAAAATGCATACAAGAAGTAATGATGCAAAACTGAGATGCTACATTGAGTTGCAGTCAAGTTATAAATCAAGTGAGCTTTCTTCACAGAGACCCAGGTTCAATCACCCCAAGAACATGATACCGAGCTACTGCGAAGAATTTGTTGTTCTAACCTACAATATCCTATAGTTCATTAACCATGGATGGTTTATCCAAGAAGGCAGACAAGGCCAGGTGCAAGTCCCTTGGAGATTCTGGTGAATTAAAAAACCCCTCGGGCTCAACTGCTAAGCTGAAAGTTTTGAGCCTGCATGGGTATTACCTGAGTGGGCATTTCAACCCCCGCCCCTCCAGAGAGAGAGACGATAAAATGAGATGCAGAAACAGACTTGACAGGAGATATAGTGAGTCACAAGAATCAATCCACAATTCATTAATCATTTTTCTATCTTAAGGAGTAAAGTTGTACAAGCATCTTTTAGTTGAATTTATTGAGACTTATCTTAACAGAATTGCACAACAGAATTGAATTCAAAGCTATAAATAAAGAATGGAAAACTTGCCTCTTAATTTAACAGGAAATAGCCTGGAATCCACCATTCACCAAAATGAACAAATATAAAAACTAGTGCAAACACTCCATCAGCATGCAAAGAAAATGGAAAGCACGCGATGCCCAATAAGGAAAACAAATCGTTTGAACTCTACCTGGGCCTGCTTGAGTGAAGCCATGGCCTGAGGATTAACCCCGTTTGGTTGGGTTGGTAGAGTAGATGATATATCTGAAGTAAGAGTACCCATTAAAGCCCCAATGGCTCCTCCCTGTATTGCACTTGTGGCAGTGGTCACAGCCACATCGACTGGTGCAGTCTGCCTGCTCAGCCATGTCTTGAATCCATTGTCGAGTTCCTTGAACTTGTACTGCAACTGCGCAATAGGCCCCTTTGGCACTTCCATTAATGCCTTACCGCTTTCCATTTCAGTTTTCGGGAGAGGAGGAATATGTGAGGTTCGCTTCTGTATCCAACTAAGAAGAGGGATAGTTTTGCTTCAGAGCCCTGAATCTGTGCATGTAGTCTTCATGTGGTATTTCAGACAAAAACGCATAAATTGAAGCTAAATGTGAGAAAATAGGAACCAGCAATACTAGGGTAGGTGCTCCCCAACCCTCTCATGATCGCAATCGGGTTTATCTTTTGAAGGGTGTTGGGTTTGAGAATTGTAAAGCATGGCCACGTTGAGGTGATGTCATTAGGAGTTAGTCACTTGCAAGGGTTTAAAGTCACACAAAAAGCGGAATGAGCATTAAGATTGTGGTATGAAGGTCGTTTAAAGGGCGTTGTTAGTGGTTGGGTTAAGATGCACGGACGTAAAGAGTTTATGTTTAAATTTTGATAGTGGAGAGTTTTTCTGAATTTATTTTTTTTAACAATGGGAGAATATTTTTTTTTAATTTGGGATTTTTCTTTTTCTCTATTTGCAAGATTTTGGGAGAATATTTTTTTTTTTTAATTTGAGATTTTTCTTTTTCTCTATTTGCAAGATTTTAAAAGAATTAAAGAAGAGGTATAAATATGGTCAACATAAACATTACATGCACAGTTTTTAAAGGAGTATTATGTCAATGAGACTAGAATTAAGGTGATGAAGTTATCACTCTCAACCACCTAGGCTACATTCAATTGATTTTAGTGGGAAAAACTATCATAGCTTAGTTGTCAAGTTAATAGTGAGGACAATCATCTTTGGTTGCTATCCGCGAATGCAGGTTGATTCATCACCATTATTCAAGGAAACCATACCACCTGGAGTGACCCACAGGTGGTTCGTAAGGGGGCAGGTTTTCACCACTGTTAGATGTCTCTGGGTCTTGGGCCATTAACATGTTTCCTTACATCCAAGGAAAACGAGCTCTTAGCCAAGCAAAGCAGTTTTAGGGCATACTCTCGGCCCAAGTTTTTTGTGTATTAAAAGGGAAGATGATTTTTTATATTTGATTTTTATTATTATAAAAACATTAATTTTTTAAAAATATATTAATTTAAATAAATGTTAATAGGGTAGCTATTTTTATTAGTCAAATGGGGTTATTTCGAGTGGTTGGGGAGAACAATTAGAGTGAGATTGTTGGTACCAGACGAGCCCACAAGTATACTCATTTAAAAGTTCACAAAGGCTCAAAGCCAATACAACAATATTCTTAGTCATGAAGTTGTTACAACAATATTTATCAAGGCATTATAGCTCCTCATATCTCTAGCGGGAATTTGAACCTAGGTGGGGAAGACAACAATTATGTCATCCAACCACCCAAAAATAATCTTAGTTAATTGTCTATATTTTTATAAAACATTAAATTAGTAAAAAAAAAAAAAAAACATTATAAATGATAGATAAAACAGTTTATTTAAGAACCATTTTTTAATTGATACCTGTAGTATATTTTTATACGCTAAGGTTAATTTATTTGTATATGTGAAAAAGGCAATAGCATCGTTGGTTTCTGAACTTTATTTAGTTGAGTTAAGTTCAAAAGGAAATTTGTATAATTCATAATAATTTATGGCCATCATTTTAAAAGAGATAAAATTCGTATTTGATTGTTTGCACTAATCCTATTTGAATGCTTGCACTAGATGCATTGATTTCAATGTAGATGTTGATTTCTAATCCTATTTGATTTATTATAGCAAATGCATTTATTTCAGTGTAGATGTTGATTTTTAATTCTATTTGAATACTAGCACTAGATGCATTGATTTCAGTGTAGATGTTGATTTCTGATTTTATGTAACTAGATTTATCATGTACAATAATTTCAAAGTAATGAGATTAATAGTGTGCATTGATTTTAGTGTAAGCACAAAAAAAATATTGATGGCATGCATTGAATTTTGTATTATGAAAATTCAAGCGTGAATAAAATACTTGAATTTTCATCTTAAATAAAATGTTCACTTACCTGAAATGTTTGCTTCATGAAATTGTAAACTATTTGTAATTAACTACATTCTTATTATTCGCATTTTCCATCATTAAAATATTGTTAGCCACTTTGTATTCAAATGAGATAATAGAAAACAACTACAATTGAAACTTACTTGGGGTCTACGATTCCAACCATCATTTTCATATGATCCATATGAAAATATGGCAAAACTAACAGGTATGGCAATATGAATAGTAGAAGAAAATAATTTGAGATTGATCACAATGAAGGCTATTTGTAATTGACTACATTCTTATTGTTCATATTTTTTATCATTCAACATTGTTGCATTGTCACTTTACATTCAAAAAAAAATCAGCATTCAAGTTATTAATTGACTCTGTCATCTCAATAAATTGAGGTAACTGAGCAAATTTAAAATTAAAATGACTAGATTAATCTTAGACATGTTTAACATATTTAAAATGATGAGGATAATTAGATGTTCAATAGATTTTCATGGTTGCACACGACTGAAACCAGCTTAGATCCATCTTAACCTTGGATCTATCAAGCGTCGAGGGGAATCAAATCTCTCGAGGTGTAAATCTTTCCACAAGTTTTGCACTCAATAAATATGTTTGCACCTCGAGAGATTTGATTCCTCTTGACACTTGATAAATTTGGGGTTAAGATGGATCTAAGTTGGTTTAGTATGTGTTGAGTTTAAAAGGAAATTTTTCTAATTTCTAATAATTTACAGCCATCATTTTAAAATAGATCAAAATCATTAACTTTTATTTAAAAAAAGTATCACCATAATGAGTATAAATGTAAACTATAGGAAAAAGGACCTTTGTTTATGGACAACTCTAGTTTTTTGAATGAAGTTAAGGCATCAAATTTTTAAGCCCTTGCATTTTGTAAATTATTTAATCAGCCTTTAGAACTTTGATGTGACCCCTTTTTTCTCAAGAACCATTTGGGTGAGTTTATTACCTTTTCTAACACTTACATTCATATGTATTTATGGCAATTGAAGTAAAGGCCTTCTAAACTAAATTATGTTAAATATATAGATAAAATTTGAACATAATCACAAGGCTGGTAGGAGGGAGAGGGGTACTTTTTGGCTTTGAAGAAGTTAAAGTTGTAAAGTATTTGTGAGGTTTAGGGTACATGATAAACAATCAAGTTGAAGCGTATGCCCTCTACTAGGGGATTTAATTAACCAAAGAAAAACAGGTAAGTTCTCTCATTGTTTTGGGAGTATTTATCATTTGGTGAAGTGCTCCTCTCTAAGAGACAAAACATTAGAAAGTCTTCTTAAAAGAATTAGGAAAGCAGCGGAAGGATTCTCTTCAATAACATATTTCCATGTTCTTCGTGATCTCAATAAAAATGTATACTTATGTATTAATGAAGGGTGTAAATTAAGGTTGGGAGATTTAAAAATTAATGGGTGAATCGAGTCTTCTCCTATTCCTGAGAGATAAATGGATTGGCATTGACAGTTACGAAAAACTGCATTATCAATCAATTATAAGATGATATGTAAAAAAAAATGGTGGGTTCGTTTTGTAAGGTATATACCTACAAAACATCATTTTTTATTGTCTCGTTTGGAGCCCTTTGGAAAAAATTGTAATTTTTCTGGATAAGAGGGCTCGAGATTTTTTTTTGAAGACATAGCCATGTACTACCTTATGTATTTGTTGTGATCCGGACTCAAACTTGCATATAAATACCAAATTCTCATTCTAGTTATAAACAAAGGACTTAATCACTTGATTATGAAATGTAGCGTTTAGATGTAAATAAGGTTTTTAGTATAGACATGTGATTGTTGGTCACTTGAGGGTTATGGTTTTTGGCCTTTTAAGTGAATAAGTAATAAATACATTTAGCGAAAAAAAGTTTCGTGTCAATCGTTGAGTGCTACATTAATTCATTGGGACTTTTATTTAAAAAATGAGTTAATGATTTCAACAAATGCTTATGTTTTATCCATCCAAAGTTGCATTGAAAACATTGTTGTGATTGTAATTCATGACATAATGACTTTTCCTTTGGTTTCCTTGAATTATTTCTCCTTTGGAAATTGCAAGTCAAGGCATGAATTGGATAGTTCAAAATGGAGAGATAATCAATCTCGTAGATGTTAGTGATGGATGCAAACAATTACTAGTATTTTCTCATGGACAAAAGAGGAGAATGCAAAACAATTGATATCCTTGAAAGATCCACTAGTCTTTAAACAAGTTGGAAACTAGTTTGAAATCAAGTTAAAGAAAGGAAAAAGGGTTGGAGTATGTTACTTTGTAATAAAATGTAAGATTTGGATATTTTTTTCCAAATCTTGTAAAACAAAAAAATTATGGTGTGGCTTTCTAATGGGCAAATAAATAAGTAAATTATTAAATAAACAAATTCGAGGATTTAATCTAAATCTCTAAATAGCAAATGTCTAAATGACTAGATATTAATTGTTTTTGGCAATAAAACTTTATTTCACTTTCAAGAAAACATTTATACATAAATTTCAATATGTATTAAAAAAAGAAGGCATGTTTCATAGGTAGGCTTCACTATTAGTAGAAGACAATCAAACTGGAAAAAAGGTTGGCTAATGCCAAAACACCCAAATTAATGTACAATAAATAATATCCAAAATAATAAAAAGACAAAGCAATGTGATCAAAGGGCACATGATGATAAACACTATAAAACAACAACACCAACAATGGGAGAAAGGTTGTCATGGATATTAGAGACAATGCCTCATCTAGTCATTGATGAAGTATCATCCATGAGTTGATCCCTCGTCGTGGCATGAGATTATCTTCTCCTTATCTCCCTTTGTTCTCAAACTTGGTTGTCTACATGGTGACTGTTATATTGTCACTTTGCCAAAATTAAGTCCCTGGAGACCAAAATAAGCCAATTGGCTCTTGGTCTATACTACAAGAAAGCTTATTCCAAAACTTTAAAACTTCCATAAACGCTCTATTTGCATATAAATATTTTATTCAATTCAAATTATAATTATTTTTAGTTTTGTGTGTGTGCATAATAATTCTAGCGATTGAGTGCTTTGATCTTCATGCAAGAGGTCTCAGAGTCGATCCCTTAGGCCACCTACCTTTATCGTGTGCTTCACTTCACATGTCTACTAATTTAGGTGTCATAATCAACAATGATGCCTTTACACTCGGCAACATCCACAAGATGTAGGAAAGTGCTTAAGGGCTTCCCATGAGATTTCCCTTAAGACACTTCCTATATTATGTGGATGATGTCTAATGTAAATGCAACAATGTTGATTATGGCACCCAAATCAAGATAGGTGTTTTATGTGTGTGTGTGTGTGTGTTTGTGTAAACAAAATTAATATAGATATATCTTAACTCTAGATATATTAAATATTGAGAAAGATTAAAATGCTAGTAAGTTATAAATTTGTTAGTGCTTAAAAAACACCACAAATAAAAATGGGTTTGCACACACACATATATATCCTAATTAATGTCACAATGTTAGAGAAAGATTTCGGCGAAAATCACATGGAATGTCATTTGTCGACGCGTTTCGAACCAACCAGTGTGGTTCATCGTCAGGACAAGTTGAAGAACAGATCTAGCTTAGCATGTTATATAGACCGAGCAGAGCCTCCAATGGCTAGTTTGACCATCCGCTAATATTGACCAAAGGACCAGGATCAAAATACTAATTTATCAGTAAATAATCAAAAAAATAAAGGTCAATTACTATTAAAAGAAAATTAGTTGCAACGGACCGCTTCTAAAAATAAACTAAGGGAGAATGAAATAACTAACTGAATAAAAATAATAAAAATAACAAATTAAATAAATAAATAGATATAAAAAACCCCGAAATAAAAATAAAATAAATACACAATCAAATAAAATAAAAAACAAATGAGATCAGATAATAATAATTAAAATAATAAAAAATAACTGGAAATAAATAAGAGTTAAAACGTGAATAAACAAAAATAGAAATAAATAAATAAAATAAAAAGAATAACAATAGTAAAAATAAAAATAAAAATAATAAAACTAATTAATTAATTAATTAATAAAAATTAAAACTTAGTAATAATAATAATAATAGTTAAAAAGAATAATAACTGAATATAAATAATAATAAAGCACTAAAAATAATAAAAAAGAAAATGAAATAAAATAATTAAATAATAAATAAATGGGAGTACAACATAACTGAATGACTAAAAATAAAAATAATGGTAAAAAATAAATACCTAAATGAATAAAATAAATAATAAAAATAAAAAATAAAAATAAATTAAACTAAATAAATAAATTAATAATAATTAATAATAGTAATAATAATAATAAATTAATTCCCCGGATGCGGGTGTTGGATTGAAAAGGACGGGCGAGCCACATGCTACGCATGGGCTGCCCCGTGTTAACCCCACGGCTACCCGGAGAAGGTCGTCATATGGTAAATGAGCCCCTTACACTGTTAATGCAATTAATGGCGGAGAGGCGAGGTAAATGGAGGAGCAGGGCGAAGTTAATGAGCGCCTGCGACGAGGGAATGAAGCAGCATATTACAAGCTTGATGGGTCGGGCAAGGAATTCTGGTCTGAGGAGAGTTGGTGGGTGCGGAAGCACAGAGGGCTTCAGCCGCGGAAGTTTTCATCACCCTGCGGCTTGGAAACCTGTCTCTATTGCCATCCTTGTCGCTGGATTGGAAGGAGAAGGCAATTGGCAAATTTGCAGCGACAGTTCTGGAAATGGAATAGTCTGCTACCAAGGGGAGGAATTCAAGGTGAGGGTTGGGCACCAGAGAGCGATTTGGAAAGGAATTGGTTCTGCAACCGATTTCAAGCTCACACTCAAGCATACAGAGGAAGCATCAGATTCATCATGGTTAAAATTCGAGAACGACAGCCCAGCAGAAGGGGTCCATCGAGAGGGTCCTCCTCACAAACCCCTGTAGCAGATGAGCATCACCACTGCTGCTGCTGTTATTGTCATAGGCGAGCCCGGGCAACCCCGCTACCCATTAGACATTTCGTGGAGGTCGGGAGTTCCAGTGAAGGGAAACCGGAGCTTCCTTCCTTTGGCTCTGTGGTATTCACCCTGCAAAGCTCTGAGGACAACGCAGGCGTTAATGCCCACATATCAGTCCTGTTTACCAAAATTCCGGAAGGCAATGGGGATGACATCCCTCAGGGCTTGCTGGAGAAGCAATTGGAAGGCCCGGGCAAGGAAATTGATACTGGAGAACAAGCGGCTGAGGAAAAGGACACAGCTATGGTGCCTCCAGCGTCTGAAGCTGGAAGCATGGGGGAAAAAAGCTCGCAAGACCTCTTTCCTCCAGTGGGGCCAGCCCCTCCAGGCGTCGACGAAGAGATATGGAGGAAAATGTGGGAAGGACGAGCAGAGGGTGATGGTTGGGCGTACGTGGTCGAAGACAAGAGCCTCGGTGAAAAGGCGGATGCACATCTCGCGGCCCTCCTTCCATCTTCAGCTCGTCTCCAGGACTAGCGCAGCCGCGGGTATTTTGCTCTTGTTATTTGGTAATGTTTGCTGGCAGTTGATACTTGTATCTCTGCCTTGTTTAATTCTGTCGAGTCTCTGGTCAAGTCTCAATTCTGGGTGGTCTAAGCTGATAGCTGACACTAGTGACTCTGTCATGCTCACATCTGTCTGGTCTACGGGTCAGTCTATCTTAGCAGTAAGCCCCTGCGTGGGCAGTCATGTGTCTGGTCTATACAATGTTGCTCCTCAGGGAGTCTGATATTTTCTGCTACTGTTTTGAGAATTCGGTCCGGTGCTGCCCCTGTGTGGGAGCTTTTGTTGTCATGGAAAGTTCTGGATGGTTTTGGCGAAGCTGCCCCTGCGAGGGAGCTTTTAGGTCTATGGTCAGGATTCCCAGGGTGCTACTGCAGGCCCTGGAAGGCATGTCTTGCTGTTTGTAAATTTTTCTTGTACATATAATATAATGCTTAGCTAGTCTTTTACGGAGAAAAAAAAAATAATAATAAATTAATTAATTAAAATTAAAAATTAATAATAATAATAATAATAAGTGAATTAAAATAATAACTATAATAATAAAACACGAAAATAAAAATAAAAATAAAAAATAAAATTAAATTGAATAACTAAAAGGGAATAAAACAAAACTGAATGAATAAAAATAAAAATAATAGTATAAATAAATAGAATAAATTAAAATAAATAAATTAATAATAATTACTAATAATAATAAATAAAATAAGAAATTAAAGGGAAAAAAACTAGGTGTATAGAGTAATGTATACAGCTAAATAAAATAAAAATAGCGTGTTAAATAGTAATATAGAAAAGCAATATAAGTAGAAAGGAAATAAGTTACACCGAGGTCCATAAATAAAAAATAGGAGAGGCGAAATAATGACGATAACATAAATAAATAAGTGAACAATACAAAAACCAAAGAGGACGGAAAACACGACTAGGAGGAGAGGGCAGGGACCCAACACCTACTGACTTTCCAACCATCATCTCTATTGAGATTGCTAGGTCTCTTTTCAATCTCTAGCGCTTCCCTGAATTTTCGATGATGGAAATGCGGAATCTTAGCAATAACACTGGCTTCTTCGATACAAACATGATGATTGGTTTTCTCCGCATGTTCAGCCAAAGCGAAAGACTTACATCTCCTATGCCTCAGATCCGCTGCGTGCTCTCGTCCTTCTCTCGTCCTTTCAGAATGCCAAGATGATTCCACCTCGCTCTCTTCAAGCCTGCGTTCATCTTCAATGGGTACTGGTCTATAAGATGGAGGTATTCAAGGATATCTCTGCGCAGAAGAGGAATTGGCGTTGGGCTCTCAGCGGATCGTGGGTCCTGAAAGCGATGATAGCTCCCTGCCGGTTTCCGAAATTCCAGTTCGCAATTCTGTTGACATCAGCGGCAGTGTTTCTCAAGATCTCTGCGTTCCAGATCCTGCTGCAGGTTCGATTGGTTTTTTCTCCGCCTCCCTGGTTACGGAGGGTTCCCATTCGACTTCTGTTATTTCTCGCTCCCCCAGGGGTTCTGATGCATCAGCGCGACGTTCTGTTGCTTCAACGCTGCATGGGAGGTTAGCTGATGTACTGACAGACCTGTCGGACTGCGTAAAACCGTTCTCGGCATCGATTAGCGCTGGATCGGTGAGTGATTCGGTTGATAGAGCTGATGAGGCCAGCGGAGGTTCTATCTCCGCCCCCCACCCCTCATTCGATGGTGTTGTTTCAGCTGAACCGATTGACTGCGGCGTTACAAGGGACCGTTCCTTCGACAGCGTTGGGAGATCAGGTATTAACGACTGTAGCAACCCTATCAATTATGACTCCAACGTCAACAACCGTTCTGGATTTGGTGGTATTAATTCCAATCAACTCGATAATTTAGATAATGATTCGCATAGGATTGGTGACTTGATTAGCGATAGTCGTTGTATTTATAATAGGAATATTATTGTTAATAATAATAATAACCTAGATAATGATAATACTCGGCTTGGCATTAATTTGGATTGTGGTGATGATATTAATAATTACGATAATTATAATAATGGGTTTGGTCAAAATAATAGTATTAATATTGATTCTAGCTTTAATTATAAAAATAGTGATAATTTTAATGATTTGAGCAATAGACTATCTGGCTTGAAAATTAAGAGGAAAAATCGGTCTTCTGCTTTGACCCCTTCTTCTTTTTCTAGTAACAAGGTTGTTAATCTCTCCAGTTTCGATTTTCCCCCTGCTATTTTTAAAGTCTTGAGCAAAGGCTTAAATTTTGCCTTAGCCCCTAGAAAAATCCCTGTAGAGGATATTATTTGTGATATTGAGTTTGGGATCCGAGGTCTACCCGATAGGATCAAGGATACTATCAGGCAGGATTGTGCAGTGGCCTTGAGGAAGGCTAAGCCGCCCAAGAGTAACCTCAGCAGAGATGAATCTTTAGCTCTCAGATCCTTAAACTAGAACAAGGATATCATTGTCCTTAAGGCTGACAAGGGTGGTGCCGCCGTGATTCTTAACATGGTTGATTACCGCAGCAAGATGTTGGACCATCTTCATAATAGTGGAAGCTACAAAAAGCTTTCCAAAAATCCCTTGAAGAAGGTTGCTAGAAATGTGGCTATGGCTATTAAATCCATTGGCTCGTTGAGTTCCTTGCACCATAAGCTCATTGAAAGTAACCCTATTACTCCGAGAATCTATGGCCTCCCTAAGATCCACAAGGAAGGTGCCCCCTTAAGGCCCATCGTCAACACCATTGGAGGTCCTACTTATCTTCTCGCGAAGTTCCTGGCTTTAAAGCTTAAGCCCCTCGTTGGTCGGATCGAGTCCTTCGTAAAAGACTCTGCCTCCTTTATCGATGAGCTCAAGGACATTAAGCTTGATCCTGGGGACATTCTGGTTAGTTTTGATGTTGTCTCTCTGTTCACTTGCATCCCTATTAACGAGGCCATGATTGTGATCAACCGCCTAACGGATCCTGACACGGCTAGGTTGGTTGAGATCTGTCTCACTTCCACCTTTTTCTGTTTTGAAGGGGAGTTCTTTAAGCAAACATGTGGGGTTGCTATGGGATCCCCCCTTTCCCCTGTTGTGGCTAATATGTTTATGGAAGATTTTGAGTCCAAAGCTTTGAACTCTTCCCGGCTCCTTCCTAAGCTATGGAAGAGGTATGTGGATGACACCAATGTCATTTGGTCTCATGGCCAGGATGAGCTTGATCTCTTCTTTGATCATCTTAACAGGCAGTCCTCAGCCATTAAGTTCACTAAGGAACAGGAAGTTGATGGATGCCTTCCTTTCCTTGATATTCTTATTTCTAGGAATGAGGATGGCTCCCTAGCCCATCAAGTTTTCCGAAAGAAAACTCATACGGAGCAGTATCTTCATGCCAGTTCCCACCATTTCCCAGCTCAGAAGATGGGGGTTCTTAGTACCCTTGCTACTCGGGCCCTGAGGATCTCGGACAAGAAGAGCTTTGAGAAAGAAAAATCCCATCTGCTGGATGTCTTTGTGGAGAATGGTTACAGTAGATACATGGGTCATAGGGCTTTCCTTAAAGCTTCCAAGAATTCTCTGGTGAAAAGAGAGCCAAGAGATCGTGTTCCTGGTGTCCTTCTACCTTATGTTCAAGGGACCACGGATAGAATTGGTAGGATTCTCAGGAGACATAGTATCCCGGTATCCTTCAGGCCCCTGAACACCATCCGTTCGTCTCTCAGATCGGTGAAGGATCCCATCGACCCTAAAGATATGAAAGGTGTTTATTTGATCCCTTGTTCTTGTGGGACCCCCTATATTGGGGAGACTGGTCGTTCCATTAATCAGAGGATTAGTGAGCACGCAGCGGATCTGAGGCATAGGAGATTTAAGTCTTCCGCTTTGGCTGAACATGCGGAGAAAACCAATCATCATGTTTGTATCGAAGAAGCCAGTGTTATTGCTAAGATTCCGCATTTCCATCATCGAAAATTCAGGGAAGCGCTAGAGATTGAAAAGAGACCTAGCAATCTCAATAGAGATGATGGTTGGAAAGTCAGTAGGTGTTGGGTCCCTGCCCTCTCCTCCTAGTCGTGTTTTCCGTCCTCTTTGGTTTTTGTATTGTTCACTTATTTATTTATGTTATCGTCATTATTTCGCCTCTCCTATTTTTTATTTATGGACCTCGGTGTAACTTATTTCCTTTCTACTTATATTGCTTTTCTATATTACTATTTAACACGCTATTTTTATTTTATTTAGCTGTATACATTACTCTATACACCTAATTTTTTCCCCTTTATTTTCTTATTTTATTTATTATTATTATTATTAGTAATTTTTATTTATTCTATTAATTTATTTATTTATACTATTATTTTTATTTTTATTCATTTAGTTTTGTTTTATTCCCTTTTAGTTATTCAATTTAATTTTATTTCTTTTTATTTTTATTATTTTTCGTGTTTTATTATTATAGTTATTATTTTATTTCACTTATTATTATTATTATTAATTTTTAATTTTAATTAATTAATTTATTATTATTATTACTATTATTATTATTATTATTAATTATTATTAATTATTATTAATTAATTTATTTAGTTTAATTTATTTTTATTTTTTATTTTTATTATTTATTTTATTCATTTAGGTATTTATTTTTTACCATTATTTTTATTTTTAGTCATTCAGTTATGTTTTACTCCCATTTATTTATTATTTAATTATTTTATTTCATTTTCTTTTTTATTATTTTTAGTGCTTTATTATTATTTTTATTCAGTTATTATTCTTTTTAACTATTATTATTATTACTAAGTTTTAATTTTTATTAATTAATTAATTTATTGTTTAGATAATCTTCGGCAAAATCACATAACCAATCTTTTGTCGACGCGTTTCGAACCAACCAGTGTGGTTCATCGTCAGGACAAGTTGAAGAACCAATCTGGCCTAGCTTGCTTAAATAGAGGTGCAGAGACTCCAGGGTTAAAAATACCAACGGCTAATTTTGACCAATGACCCTAGTCAAATTAGTTAAATTAATATTTACCTATTTTTTGTAACTTTTTATAAAGGCGTTAATTAAAAATATAAATAATAAATCAGTCTAATATTAATTAATTAATAAGAGAGTTCTAAGTAGTACCCTATCTAATAATCTAACGGTTATATCGCATTTATTTATTTCTACAAAGTAATAAACCCTAATAGGTATGGTAAGAATGGTAATAACTTTTTAGAATATATTATTTCTATCTATTATTTACATATAAAGGTTTATTCCAAAATTAATTTTAATAAGTTATATATGCTTATTAAATGATATATAATTCCAAATAAATTGTTAACTCTTAATTCTACCTAGAATTTTGCTCCTTATGGTAAAAATCATAAATTAGGGTTATTAAAGACCAAACCAATATATCGTAAATATCTATAAGACCCCATGGTTAAATACTTAATATTTTAAGTTTAAATATACTCACACTAATACTATTAATAAATTACCTTACCCATAAACCTACCTTAATAATCCATATTTAATTTTGATGATAAATCTTTAATATTATGATATTAAATATTAATACTATTAATCTATCATAATGATATTAAATATTAATACTATGATGATAATACTATCATAATATACCCATAAACATACCTTAATAATCCATATTTAATTTAATATTATGATATTAAATATTAATACTATTAATATATCTTATTGATATTAAATATTAATATTATGATGATAATACTATTAATCTAACATAATATACCCATAAACCCACTTTAAAGATCCCTATTTAAGTTTGATGATAAATATTTCAATAAAATTAATTACTCGACATAAGCTAAAGGCCAACTCAATTCTAGGAAAATAATAGAATACTAATGAAATAAGGAAAATCAGAATTTAATCAAAAGACCGCCCAAAAGAATGAAAAATGGGTTAAGGTTAATTCACCAGGAAGCCCGAAAGACTAAAATACACCAAAATAATAGGATAAACATGCCAAAAGAGAAACAAGGAGGACAGAAACCTAGAGACAAAATACAAAGGAGAATGAGGAGGCTAGGAAGACAGGGCTGGGACCCAGCAACGGCTAATCTTCCAGCCATCATCCCTATTGAGATTGCTCGGCCTTTTCTCAATCTCCAGGGCCTCTCTAAATTTGCGATGGTGAAACTGCGGAATCTTGGCAATGACTTGAGCCTCCTCTATGCATACATGATGCATAGTCTTCCCTGCATGCTCAGCCAGGGCCGAGGACTTGGTCCTACCATGTCTTAAGTCAGCAGAATGCTCGCTGATCCGCTGATTGATAGAACGACCAGTTTCACCAATATAGGGGGTCCCACAGGAACAAGGAATGATATAGACACCCTTCATGCTCTTAGGGTCAACCGGGTCTTTTACAGACCTGAGGGAGCCACGGATAGTATTGAGAGGTCTAAAAGTTGCGGATACATCATACCTCCTTAGAATCCTCGCAATCCTATCTGTGGTCCCTTGGATATACGGAAGGTTCACACCTAGAACATGATCCTTAGGAACCTTTCGGGTTGAAGGCTCCTTCCTGGCCTTGAGGAAGGCTTTTTGACCGAGGTGCCTCTTGTAACCATTCTTCTCAAAGACATCAAGGAGGTGAGCCTTCTCAGTTTCCAGGCTCTCCTTATCTGAAATTCTCACAGCACGGGTGGCAAGAGTGCTAAGAACTCCTAACTTCTGAGCGGGGAAATGATGTGACGAGGCATGCAAGTATTGCTCAGTATGCGTCTTCTTTCTAAACACCCGATGAGAAAAGGAACCATCCGCCTTCTTCGAGATGAGGACATCCAAGAACGGAAGACAACCATTCTCTTCCTTCTCCATCGTGAATTTAATGGAGGCGGATTGGTTATTGAGGTGACAAAAGAAACGATCCAGCTCATCAGGACCGTGAGACCAGACAACACCAGTATCATCGACGAATCTTTTCCAAAGCTTTGGTAAGAGACGAGAGGAGGCCAGAGCCTTAGACTCAAAATCCTCCATGAAGAGATTAGCGACCACAGGGGACAAGGGGGAGCCCATGGCAACCCCACAAGTCTGCTCATAGAATTCTCCTTCGAAGCTGAAAAAGGTAGAGGTCAGGCAAAGCTCAACCAACTTAGCCGTATCAGGGTCGGTCAGCTTATTAATAACCGCCATGGCCTCATTGATAGGAATGCAAGTATAAAGAGAGACCACGTCAAAACTAACCAAAATGTCCTCGGGCTCAAGATTAACCCTCTTAAGATCCTCGATAAAAGAAGCTGAGTCTTTGACAAAGGACTCAGTTTGCCCAACCAAGGGTCTTAACTTAGCGGCGAGGAATTTGGCCAAGAGGTAAGTCGGACCACCGATGGTGTTGACAATGGGTCTCAGGGGGACCCCATCCTTATGAATTTTGGGAAGACCATAAATTCTAGGAGTGATGGGGTTTCCCTCAATAAGTTTCTGGGCTAGAGGAATCGTGGAATTGCACGACTTGATCGCAAGAGCGACCGCCCTGGAAACCTTCTTGAGGGGATTCTTTGAAAGCTTCTTATAACTACCACTATTACAAAGATGGTCCAGCATCTTATCCCTGTAATCTTTTCTGTCCAAGATAACAGCAGCCCCACCCTTATCAGCTTTTAAGACCACGACATCACGATTCTGGTTCAAGCTCTTAAGAGCTTCAAACTCCGCCTTGCTGATATTGCTCCGGGGAGGCTTAGCCTTCCTAAGGGTGACGGCACAATCTTGCCTAATCGTGTCTTTAATCTTATCAGGAAGGTTCTTGATGCCATACTCAATATCGCAGATGATGTCTTCAACAGGGATTTTTCGAGGCGCTAGGGCAAAATTAAGACCCTTCCCTAAGAGATCAAAAACCGCGGGAGGAAAGGAAGAGCTTGACAAATTCACCACCTGATTGCCTCGAGAGAGGGATCTTGATGACCTCTTAATACCAGCCTTACAATTAAAGGGATCAACCCCCTTTAATACTTTAGAATGACGACCATTATTATCATTATGATTATCGAAAACACTGTTACTTTTAACTAGATCATCTATATTATTATCATTATAATTGTTACCTTTATATAAACTATCTATATAATTATCACTACAATTGTTATTACTAATACTAGACCGACCCATATTATTATCACACACCTTAATACGTTCACTCTTAGAATTATCAGTATGATTATCGATATCATAGCTATTTTTATATAGATCATGTATAATATTATCATTACATTTATTATCTTTATATAAACCCTCAATATAATCCTCATTACAATTTTTATTACCAATAATCGGCGGACCCATATTATTATTACCACTAACCTTAACACGCTCATCCTTGGAATTACGGATATGATAATCGATATCATTATTATGTTTATATAGAGCATGTATACCATTATCATTACAGTCGTTATCTATATGAAAACCCTCTATATAATCCTTATTACAATTTTCATTACTAATATTAAGCGGACCCATCTTATTTTTATTTTTATTTTTACTATTGTTATTCTTTTTATTTTATTTATTTATTTCTATTTTTGTTTATTCACCTTTTAACTCTTATTTATTTCCATTTATTTTTATTATTTTAATTATTATTATCTGATCTCATTTGTTTTTTTATTTTATTTGATTGTGTATCTATTTTATTTTTATTTCGGGGTTTTTTATATCTATTTATTTATTTAATTTGTTATTTTTATTATTTTTATTCAGTTAGTTATTTCATTCTCCCTTAGTTTATTCTTAGAAGCGGTCCGTTGCAACTAATTTTCTTTTAATAGTAATTGACCTTTTTTTTTTATTATTTACTGATAAACTAGTATTTTGATCGTGGTCCTTTGGTCAATATTAGCGGATGGTCAAACTAGCCGTTGGAGGCTCTGCTCGGTCTATATAACATGCTAAGCTAGATCTGTTCTTCAACTTGTCCTGACGATGAACCACACTGGTTGGTTCGAAACGCGTCGACAAATGACATTCCATGTGATTTTCGCCGAAATCTTTCTCTAACTTAATATGGATCACAGAAGCCTAAACTCTATTAATGTCACAATGGTTAATACATATTCTAGTTAATATTTGATTATTTTTAATATTATGTTGTTTTTTTCTTATTTGATTTGCAAGTATCACATCTTATTCACATTAATTTGTAAAATATAATTTTCCTCTCAAGCAAGTGGTTAAACTACAAATGTAGCCAATATTTGGTTCCGTCTATTGAATCTAGGCCAAATGCTACTAGAAATACATAACTTGACTAATGGTAGCCTCAGTGATGACCATAAAGGATATTAGTTTTCTTGCATATAACATCTACACTAAAATGCCTTTTGGCCATGGAGTAAGAGCTAAAATTGCTTCTAATGGCAAATAGCTCATCTTCCTTGAATGTAAGGAAAGAAGTTGACATCCCAAGATCTAGAGACATCCGGTCAAATCGAAAATATACCCCCCTAGTGACCACCAACATGTCATTTCAAATGGTCTAATTTTCTTGAATAACAATGATGAATCAAGCCACACTCTCGAATAGAAACCAGTAATAATTATCCTCATTATCAGTTAACAATTGAATTGTTATATGTTTTACCACATTTAACATCACATCCTCTGAATTTAGCATATTAATTTGATGGGGAAAATTACATAGCAAATGGAGTAGACAGTTATTCCACTCCTTGGATCAGGGTGGGTCTATGGTCGGTTTGTGACCAATGTGGATTGAGATGGGTGTTCTTTGGCAACAAACTCCCAAATACCTTGAAAATAGAAATAAAAGTAACTCCACACCTCGATAATTAGATAGAAGAATGAAATATAAGCCCCATAATTGGGGCAACCTCCATTATAATAGAACGAGATGTAGAAGATGAGATGATTAGAAAATCACAACTCCTTGGTATATATGGGAGACAAAGGGTACAATTACAAATCTCGGTATACATAGGAGACAAATGGTTTATTTGATGACATTAACATAACAATAGAAGTATAATGACTCAATATTTTGGAATTTATTCAAGGATTAAAATGGGGTTTTGTCAAGGGTTAACTTTTGTTGATGTTTATAATTGAAATAATGTACAAAATTAATAAATATCAATGACTCCTTAATAGCCCCGAGGGATAGCTAAGTTGGTCGAGTTCTTGTTGCTAAGTACCTCACCTATTGGAGATCATGGGGTGAAATCTCCTCGATGCCCTTGGGGTTAGGCCTTGCTAGTTTGGCCGACGGCTAGATCCCTTCAAGTTGATCTACCTAGATTTCACCGTGGATGTAGCGGCTACTCAGTTTCCATGAACCACCCTTAAAAAAATAAAAAAATAAAAATGACTCCTTAATTCCCCAACTAATTTTTTAAGGAGAGATGGATTGACACATTAACTTGAGTTATGGGTGTGAGTGTAATGCATTGACACTACATTGATTTACAAACTTATTAGTATTACTAGGTTGACAAAGGCCATGATTCTCTTTTCTCTCCCATTCTTAATGAACATCTAGGCAAGGTAGGCGTTCCAAGATCTCTAACCCACATTATAATATGTTAGAGAGAGTTATGGTTTACAAAAAGTGGTGCACCGTGTTAGTTGGAAACAAAAACCAATAATTAGAGGTTTGTCCAAGTTTAATGTAAAGTTAAAGCTCAACATTTCAAATCATTACTTTTGGAAATTTAATGAGTGGTGTGATTCAATGTAAAAAACATGTTGTATGATGATGTGATGAATCATCACACTGTGATTATCTTAAAGTTAAAGTAGGATGACAATAATAACTTAGTACGTATTTTTTATTCTTCCACGTGGCAAGTTTTTTTGACACAAACAAGTGTGTCATCACAAGGATACAATAATTCAAGAAGAATATGATGGTCATTAAGTCAAGATAAGAAATAACATATCACAATTGTGACATAGTGTCCCACCTCTCAATAAGTAATGGATGCTAGAAAAAAAAATGTGTAAGATGCACTACTAGATCCTTGCTAATTGGCTAGAAGGTTGGCGGACAAACAAATCATGTTTCATTCTATTAAGCTAAACTAACAAGAAAGTATTATGACTTTGGTAAAGAAGTAAAGAGAGGAGCTTGTAGCTTATGCTCCTTGATGGATCTGTTGATCTTGAGGGAAGAAGCAAGAAGACAAGGTATTGTTGAAAATAGCAACAATAAATGATAAAAATAGAATCCAGAATATTCCAATTTTAATTTGTCCCTGAATTTAAATTGTGAATTAAATCAAATTTAGTCTCACCAGCTACTTCAAAATAATTAATTAATTCATTATGGATTAATTAGTTGGAGAAATTCAAGTTAGAAGTCTTTCTGAAGTCATGCAACAGTTATCCCTTAAATTAAGGAGATTATCACTTAATTAAGGAGATAAGATTGAGTTATATTTGAGTTGTAATTAATTAACTTAGTTTATTGAGTTAAGTCCACTTAAATCAGTTCCAAACTGTTTGAGGAACTAATTGTGAGTTATCAGTCAGTTGATGCATGCATGCACTCAACCAGTGTACTCCAGATAATTGAAGATTCCCTCTTCAAAAACTCATGCATGTCTATTCTGAGAAAGACCCAGTTGAGCTAAATGTCAAGGACAGTTTACTATCAGTTGCATGTGTTTTCCTATGAAGGAAACTCATGCATGCAATCAGGGTAAGGTTCCTTGAGGATTGCGCAGTTCTAACAAGGTGTGAGATCAGGGTGAGAGATCAGTGTTCCACTTGGTTGAGAGTTTTCCACTTGGTAATAGGAGGACCACCTAGGAGAAACATCGCAAAGAAATAGGAGCTTGGAGGGTAGAGAGGAAGGCTTGTGAGAAGCCAAGTTTTCCTGTGAGCATCCAGGAGGATTGTACTGAGAGCTAGCTAGCTGTGAGAGCTAAGGCTTTGTATAATTCTGATGTATTTCCACCTTGTATGATAATACAAATAGTGGGGTTTTTCACTGAGGCTTTCCCCTAAGTATTTTCTTTGTTTCATGTGCATTGATTCTTCTTCTTCTGGTTATATGTGTTCAACTTGATCTTGCTCAAACTTTAAGCTTCTGCAAAGCAAATTGCTGGTAGAAGTAGGTTATAGTATTTTGTTTTCATATATTGCATCATCGGGTTAATCTACAGTCAAATTTTCTACATGGTCTTAGTGCTATATTTGTAGATAATTTGTAGAATTTCTACATGGTATCGGAGTTGAGTTTATCGGAGCTATGAACAATATACGAAGAAGAGAATTCAAAGTTTGAAGTTCGAGGTTGCAGGTGCAAATCGAATTCTTATCATACTTCAAGATTGGCCAATGGTGTTTTATGGCTTGAGACTCGAGTATGCCTTGGAAGGTAGCTCGAATTACATAGCATGGAAAGATCGCATGGAGGTTGTATTAGAATACAATGGCTTGAAGGATTTCATTGATCAAGAAATCCAAAAGCCAGCTTCAACTAATGCACAAGAGTTGGTTGAGTGGAAGAAGTGTGTGGTGAGGGCGAGACAGATCATCCTTGAGGGAGTTCAAGACCATATTGTCTCGAGTCTCCATGGGAAGGATACTCCATATTTAATGTGGAAGACATTGAAGGACCTCTACTAGAACAGTAGCGACCAGAGGAAATTGGCGCTCAAGGATAAGCTTCGAAGAATCAAGATGGAGAACGGTGATACTATTTCCACATATCTGAACAAGCTCACCACTTGTAGAGATGAGCTTGGAAGTGTGGGAATAACTATTGTCAATGATGATATGGTGAGCCTCGCTCTCCTTGGCCTTCCAAAGAGCTCAAATAGCTACTAGGACTTTGTGAATGGAAGGGAGAAACTATCGGATTGGGAACGACTATGGTCGGATCTCATGCAGGAGGAGATCAGGAGGAGCACACAAGATGGTTCTTCATCCAAGGCTGATGATGAAGAAAATATGGCCTTGGCAAGTAAGGCAAGGAAAGGGCAGGAGAAGGATTCCCATTCCAAATCGAATTCTTCTCATGGAGGGAAGAAGGGTGACATGTCTAAAGTGAGATGCTTTAATTGTCACGAGATCGGACATTATGCGACTAATTTCCCATCGAAGAAGTCTAAGAAGGGATCCTCAAAAGGATCGGAAGGTGAGGCATTAGCCTCTCAGTTCAAAATGGACTTTATCCTCATCGCATGCATGGTGTCATCAATGATGGGTTGTGTTTGGTATCTTGACAGTGGAGCCTCATTCCACATGACCGGTGGTAAAAGTTTATTCAATACCTTGGAGGAGAAAGACCTCAAGATGCACATAGAGATGGGTGATGACGAAAGGTATAGTGTTTCAAGAGTGGGCATGGTTGCTTTTCAGAGGGAGCATGGAGCTCCTATCACCTTAACAAATGTGAAGTATGTGCTTGGCTTGAAGAAGAACTTGGTATCGGTCGCGATGTTGGAGGACAAAGGCTATGATGTGTTTTTTAGTAAGGGAAAGGTTTTCCTTATACACATCACCACGAGACAAGTGAAATAGATCAGTTCACAAATCAAGAACCTGTATGCCCTTGAGGTTCAAGATGCATGCAAAGCCTTGAGGAGCAAGGAAAAATGTTAGAGACTTGGTGGTTGAGAGGGATAGTAAATTACCTCTCAACATGCATCCTAGAAGAAGTCTCAGACAATTGTGGAGGAGCCACAATTGGAGAAGTGGGCAGAGGGATCACATGCAGCCATACCTCCAGGTGTGAGGTGGGGCGATGTGAAGTGATAGTCCCAAGAAGGCTAGAATTGGGCAGGGTCTATTGAGGGTTTTTATCTCACGGATCGTATCTTGCTACGGGAGCCCAAAGTACATAGTAGCGGAAGGAATCAATGGGATTGATGCAATCAGAGATCAAAGTGACAGAAGCTAGAGCAGTTAGATATTTAAGCGCGCAGAGAAGGATTGACAACAGTGCAAAAAGGCAGAGTCAACATAAGCGCAAAGTTTTCAATTGACAGAGGCAATAACAGTCAGAGACTTTGATGATAGATGCATCATACTAATTTAGGTTGGATGTTTTTTTGTTTCTAGAGTTGTTGGAGCAACAACAGTAGAGGGAAGTGTTGCATGCATAACATTCCAAAGGTTCACGATCGGGATCGAGTTGAATTCCTTTCTTGTTGAGAGGGAGTGTTGAAAATAGCAACAAGAAATGATAAAAATAGAATCCAAAATATTCCAATTTTAATTTGTCCTTGAATTAAAATCGAATTTAGTCTCACCAACTACTTGGAAATAATTAATTAATTCATTATGGATTAATTAGTTGGAGAAATTCAAGTTAGAAGTCTTTCTGAAGTCATGCAACAATTATCCCTTAAATTAAAGATATTATCCCTTAATTAAGGAGGTAATATTGAGTTATATTTGAGTTGTAATTAGTTAACTCAGTTTATTGGGTTAAGTCCAGTTAAATTAGTTCCAAACTGTTTGAGGAACTAATTGTGAGTTATCAGTCAGTTGATGCATGCATGCACTCAACCAGTGTACTCTAGATAACTGAATATTCCCTCATCAGAAACTCATGCATGTCTATTCTGAGAAAGACCCAATTGAGCTAAATGTCACGGACAATGTTCTATCAGTTACATGTGTTTTCCTATAAAGGAAACTCATGCATGCAGTCAAGGTAAAGTTCCTTGAGGATTGCGCAGTTCTGACAGGGTGTGAGATCAGTGTGAGAGATCAGTGTTCCACTTGGTTGAGATTTTTCCACTTGGTAACAAGAGGATCACCCAGGAGAAACAGCGCAAGGAAATAGGAGCTTGGAGGGCAGAGAGGAAAGCTTGTGAGAAGCCAAGTTTTCCTGTGAGCATCCAGAAGGATTTTACGTAGAGCTGGCTAGCTGTGAGAGCCAAGGCTTTGTATAATTCTGATGTATTTCCACCTTGTATGATAATACAGATAGTGGGGTTTCTAGCTGAGGCTTTCCCCTAAGTATTTTCTATGTTTCATGTGCATTGATTCTTCTTCTTCTGGTTATATGTCTTCATCTTGATCTTGCTCAATCTTTAAGCTTCCGCAAAACAAATTAATAATAGAAGCAGGTTATAGTAATTTGCTTTGGTATATTGCATTATTGGTTTAATCCACAGTCAGATTTTCTACATGGCCTTAGTGTGAGATTTGTAGAGAATTTGCATAATTTCTACAGGTATAACTCTGGGAGTCCTATACATAAGACAATCAAAAACATTTTTCCTACACTACAAGTAGAAAAACCCTATATATAACTCTCAAAGCAAGGTTAAGAAACCTTTTAAACCTAATTACTTAGTGTAATGAATAAAGCAAAGTATTCAAGTAAAAACATTAACCAATGAGAGCAAATATGGAGATGAAAAAAAAGATTATACTACAAGTAAAATAATTTACATCCATAGCTTTGGGTTGTGAGGTAACTCCAATTCCTTTCTCCTTAGGTTTGTTTATTTTCGAGACTCTCTTGCACCTAATTATCTTGCTTGTGTTCAGTAATCCTCCTCTCAAATTTCCATAACAAGTTGGCCAAATGAAGATAAATGTGCAAAGAAATAATTCCTTTGCATGAGAAGAATAAACTCCATCTAAGATAAATCTATAGTCCAACTTTTTGAGGCCTTTATCCAATATAATTTAGCAGAGGATGCAATGTAGCTAGTATTGTTCGACTATTAAGTAGTCTCTAAATAAGTTGGCAACTACTTTGAAATTAAGGGAATGAAAGGAGAAAAAAGTGTGACATGTGATCCTTACACGAGAAATATAGGATACAAAGATTTTTTTTCCAAAAATATAAAACAATAAAATTAGGATATGTTTTTTTATAAACTAACAAATAAACATATAATTGGATAAACATAGTGTTGATGTTGCAATCAATACCCTCCAAAAATTTTCTTACACTTGAATTTTGGAGCCTATTGAGGTTCTTACGGTCTGTCATTTCATAGTCACTTTGTGATCGATTAATGATTTTCTAAGCACGCAAGTCTTCTTCTCAGATTCTAAGTATGAAAGTCACTTGCTCAGACATGCTTGGTCATTGATAAATGCATAAGCGCACCTTTCTTATGCAAGCTTAGACAATCAACAGTCGGAGCGCACTCTCCATTGATAACCCCTCTCACTTTATTTGCAATTGTACTTCTATTTCAGTGAGTTTTCTCAACTGTCACTTTTTGTGCACATTTGCTTTCACAAGTGTCACTTTCACATTCAGAATTGTTGTTTTCATCGCTTTCACTTTAACAAGTGGTGTTTTCATGTTATCTTCTTCTAGCATGTGCCTCTTTCAATTTCTTTAGCATTTTCAAGTGTCATTTTCAAATTTTCTTACTATGACAAGCGTCGCTTCTAGGTGTTTTCACTCTTGTGTGTGTCGCACTATTGCACATCACTGGAGGTAGTTCTAGCGCACTCTTTTGCATTAGATCATCCCACATATCATAAGAATATGTGCTAGACACATTCCTATATCTTAGCACACTTTTTGGTTGCAATCGACCCTTGTGTCACAACTTATATTCTAAGTGTTGCAATGTGACATTACAACTATCACACTTAGAAATAAGTGTCTATTTGTTCTCGTTTCAAGGTGCGATTGATGTTAATGAGTCATGTGATTTTTCCTAGCTTGTATCAATGGAATTTATGTGTGTGATACATGTTTGGGTCTCGTTTATATGCATTTTCCTCTCTCACTCCATTGGTCCCACACTTAGCCATTTAAGAACTCTTCATGATCCTACTACCCAGTGCAAGGGGTGAAGGCATTAGCCATCTCATCAAGCGATGAGCACAACCTGTTATGAGCCCCATTAATGATACCTCTTCCTCCCAAAGTTGTGGACTGGGCCTCTCTTAAGTTCAACTCATTTGATTGCAAGTTAAGGGCCTTCAAATCATCGTCACCTAACCCTTCTTGCATGTATTGACTCACTGCATGAGTTTTGATCACCTCTACCATGCATAGCGCATAGAGCAATTATAGTTGACAGCAAGGACTTGCAAAGGCCCTGTTACCCTCACAATGTAGTGAGAACCCACTTAGGCAAAGTGACTTACCTTCTACTACCTACCTCAATGAAATGCGTAATCTCCTCTCACAAACATCCCTTGTAGGGTCAAACTATGCTAACATATGATGTAGTGCGCATTTCTAGTAGATAGTGGGCCAATGTTGAGGAAAATTTTGCTAGCCTCAAGCCTCCCACTCTCTCCCAGTGCACTGTGCAGTCTTAGTGCACAATGAGGCCTCCTATCAGTAACTGTCCAGTCAAACTGCATTATCTTAACGTGCATATCCCATTCCTAATGAATATTCAACCACTTTTGAGATTATTTGCACTAACATAGAGGTCGGACCTATAGTCTAGCGCATGGCACAATAATAGTGCTTAGTCTTTCTCCTATTGTTGAATGTGCTCCCTCTTTGCACCCAAGACTTGTCTTGTCTTGCTTCCTTAGCCAATGGCACAATCCCAAAGCATAGTAAGGCCTCCTCTCAATCACTTTCAAGCCAAATTATGCCCTCAATGCCTCCTACTCCCTTGATCCCAGCGCATGACACGATTTTAGTCAACAAGCCCATCACCTTTGTCCCTTGTGCTTGCCAAGTGTGTTGGACCTTGAAGAGACCCTCCTCATAGTGCATGGCGCAGTTTTAGTGAACAATGGTACTCTCCATGGCCATTGTTGAGTTCAACTACGCCATCCTCACCAAGCCCTTCCTTCTTAGTCCTTTCACAAGCCTATCACAAGTAGTTTCTTCCATTATCAATGTAGAGATAGGATAGATGATTTCAATATATATTTTGCCTTTTCATGAGTGATATTCATTGGTAGGTGTAACTTCTCAACATGGCAAGGTGATGCGCAAGGAAGATAGTAAGGAGAATGAACAAGGAATCACTTGCAAAGAAGAAGCATAAAGATGAACCATCATGAAGACATGAAGCAGATCCTAGACCATGACAGAATGAAGACATTACATGGTAGCTTTGAAGGTTCCAACACTGATCCAAGACCCTTTAGAGGGTGAATATGAAGAAATAAGTAGATCTTTCATGAAGATGAAGTATTGATCAGGCCTATCATGAAGAATTTGAAGACAAAATAGTAAAGAGACCAACTTGGCATTGCCACATCATCATGAAGTTCCATATCATCACTACCAAGTTGTGGCTTGTACAAGTGTCATATGTGTCCTAACACATCATCATATGGAATGTAATGATGTATTTTTAGGAAAATCACAAAATGTAAATGTGTGGAAGTCAAATAGTCACATGTGGAATATGAAAAGTCACATGTGGACAAAAGAATCTTATGGAAGTCCAAGAGTCAAATGTGGAATATGTAAAGTCACATGTGGAAAAAAGAGTCAAATAGAAGTTCAAAGGTCATCTAGGAGTCCAAGAGTCATGAGGGTGGTTCAAGAGTCACGGGGATATGAAAGGTTATTCCTCTTGTTATAAAAGCAACCTCATAACTCAAGCAAAAGGATTTTGGAGGCTTAGACTTTGGAGAAATAGCCTTGTCTTCTTCATCTTGGCATAGGAGAGAAGATCGTTCTTTTGGAGAAGCACGAAGTGACTTAATGTTCCATTGTTGGAGCTAGTGGATCACCATTGTAACGGTGTACTTGGTTCTTTCACTTAATATTTAGAAGCTCATTGAGCCAACACATTTTCATGTATGTATTATGAATGTTGTAAGACTATTATTTAGATGTTTGTGGTATATGTTATGTTCATATGTACTAAGGAAGCCTTTGGCCAAATTCATGATGTCTTAACAAATGATATGATTTTTTCGAGACATGAAGCCTTTGGCCAAACTAGGAAGCCCGTATATTTATTAGGATCTTCATTCCCGACTCAACATTGTATTAAATGGTGTTTTTACCTGTCGACTCAACTGAGTAGAGAAGGGAAAGGAGAAAACTTTAAACAAGAATATTAAATTCAATTATATTTCAAATCCCTTATGCAAGGAAACATCATTTCTTACAAATTAAATAAGTCAGGGTCCCTCTTCCACCTGTGCTATAAATGTGAAATAAATGCTTCAAGCGTATCTCTAAGAAAATTAAATAAAGGATGAAGAAGAGAAATACTTCATGTGCAGAGAGGGGAAGTAAGGAACTTTGTTGTGGTACTGAATATGCCTGTTTACAACGAAGTGATGCTTGTGTTTCCTTGAGGTAACTCCTTCAGGGTACTGAACAAGCTCATTGGCAGCAGAGCAACACCGAAAAATGCGCTAAACTTTGATTATCAAAAGCTTGGTATACTTACTATCATTTTCCCTATCGAAACATTTAAGGTATGACTGGTTTTATAAACGTGTTTGAAGTTGAGAAAGGAAAAGAAGAGGCTATATCTTTAACTGAGATAAGTAGCAAAGCCGGGGTGATCTACATGGCGAATCACTTCCTGAAAGACTAAAACCTTGCACTAAAGGGTAAGACCTAAACAAAGAAGATGGAGTTCTACTAGTTTGATGCTAAATGTTGACGTTACGATCAACACCCTTCAAAAATTTTCCCAACCTTGAATTTTGGAGCCTACTGAGGATCTTACGATCCAGTGTTCCATAGTCGCTTCATGGTCGATTGATGTTTTGCTAAGCACTCAAGTCTTCTTCTCGGATTCTAAGTGTAAAAGTCACTTTCTCACACATGTTTGGTCCTTGATAAATGCATAAGCACACCTTTCTTATGCAAGCTTAGATATTAGATAGTGGGTACGCACTCTCCATTGAAAATCCCTCTCATTTTATTTGTAATTGTACTTCTATTCCAATGGGTTTTCTCAATTGTCACTTTTGTGCACCTTTGATTTCACAAGTGTCACTTTCACATTTGTGATTGTTGTTTTTGCTTGCTTTCACTTTAACAAGTGCCATTTTCATGTTATCTTCGCTATAGCATGTGTCATTTTCAATTTCTTTAGCATTTGCAAGTGTCGTTTCTAAATTTTCTTACTATTGCACGTGTCGCTTCTAGTTGTTTTCACTTTTGTGTGTGTCACACCTTTGTACATCACTGGAGGTAGTTCTAGTGCAAAGTGACTTATCTTCTACTGCCTACCTCAGTGAACTGCACAATCTCCTCTCACAAACAGTCCCTGTAGAGTCAAATTGCGCTTTCATAGGGTGCAAAGTGAATTTCTAGTAGATAGTGGGCCATTATTGAGGAAAATTGTTCTAGCCTCAAGCCTCCCCCTCTCTCTTAGCACACTGCGTAGTCTTAGTGCACAATGAGGCCTCTTATAAGTCTTTGTTAAGTTAAATTGCACTAGCTTAGGGTGCAAATAGCACTCCTAATGAACAATCAACCATTGTTGAACTCCTATTGTTGACTGTGGATCCTCTCTACGCCCAAGACTTGTCCTGTCTCGCTTCCTCAATGCATGGCGTAATCCTAGAGCACAATAACTTGGCATCCTTTCATTCACTGTCAAGTCAAACTACGCTCTCATTTCCCCCTACTCCCTTGACCCTAGTGCATGGTGTAGTTTTAGTCAACAATTCCATCACCTTAAGAGACCCTCCTTATAGCACATGGCATTATTCTAGTGAACGGTGGTGCTCTCCTTAGCCACTGTTGAGGTCAACTGCACCATCCTCATCAACCCCTTCCCTCTCAGTTCTTTCACAGGCCTATCACAAGTAGCTTCTTCCATGAGCAAGGTAGAGATAGGATAGATGATTTCAATATTGATTTTTCCTTGTCCTGAGTGACCTTCATTGGTAGGTGTACCTCCTCAACATGGAAAGGTGATGCTCAAGGAAGATAATAAGGAGAATGAACAAGGAAGCACTTGCAGAGAAGAAGCATAAAGATGAACTATCATGAATACATGAAGCAAATCCTAGACCATGATAGAATGAAGACATTACATGATAGCTCTAAAGGTTCCAACACTGATCTAGACCCTTTGGAGGGTGAAGATGAAGAACAAAGCAAATAGTTCATGAAGATGAAGTACTAATCAGACCTATCATGAAGAATTTGAAGATAAAGTAGTACATAGAGAAACTTGGCATTTCCACATCATCATGAAGTTCCATGTCATCACTGCCAATTTTTGGTTTGTACAAGTGTCATCACAATGCCATATGTGTTAATGTGTCATATCACATCATCATGTGGAATGTAATGATGTGTTTTCAAGAAAATCACAAAATGTAAATGTGTCGAAGTCCAAGAGTCACATGTGGAATATCAAAAGTCACATGTGGACAAAAGAGTCTTATGGAAGTCCAAGAGTTACATGTGGAATATGTAAAGTCACATGTGGACAAAAGAGTCAAATAGAAGTTCAAAGGTCATCTAGGAGTCCAGGAGTTATGAGGGGAGTTCAAGAGTCATGGGGATATGAAATGTCATTCCTCTTGTTATAAAAGAAACCTCATAACTCAAGCAAGAGGCTTTTGGAGGCTTGGACTTTAGATATCTAGCCTTAGCTTCTTCAACTTGGCATAGGAAAGAAGATCATTCTTTTGGAGAAGCAAGAAGTGACAATGTTCCACTGTTGGAGCTAGTGGCTGACCATTGTAATTGTGTACCTGGATCTTTCACTTAATATTCCAAAGCTCATTGAGCCAATACATTTTCATGCATGTATCGTGAATGTTGTAAGACTATTTTTTAGATGTTTGTGGTATATGTTATGTTCATGTGTACTAAGGAAATTGAACTACTTGATTGGTTTTGGTGCTTAATGTATTGAATGTGTGTTGCATTTGTTTTAATGATCGTTGTGCATATGTGAACTATTTCGCTAGATAACTAACGAATCTTTCATTGCTCTCGTGTGCCTCTTTAGGAAAGTATTATTACTTTCCTTCTAGATACTCACTCTTGTCTCCCCTCTCATGAAGACCTTCTTTTACACATTACAATTGGCATTTTACAGTGTCAATTTGCTTGTTGATTTCAAAGTTTATGTGTTAATCTCTTATGTTTATCATTGTAGCCAAGGCAAACCTTAAGTTATGGTGGTCGGGTCGATACTTTGGATGGGGCTCCTACTCCAAACGATGTGAGGTCTAATTGGGACTTCACATCGGGGAGACCTCCTATATATTAGCGATATCTAGCACCGTTAACACACAGGTAATCACTTATCTGAATCTTTCAATAGTCAATATCTCAATATGGATACTTGAATATTTTTATTTATTTTTAGATCACTAGTTTTTTTGTCACTATTAACAAATCATTATACACATACTTTCAATATAAAAAAGGCAAGTTGCACATGTAGCTTCCACGAGCATTCACAAAAGACTATCAAACTCATAAAACAAGTTTTCTAATGCTAAAATATCAAAACACAAAAACTAATGTCCCAATTTAAGTATTAATATGTTTTTAACATTAAGGCATCCTTTCATTGTTAAGAAAAAGAAAACAAGAAGGGAAAGTTGCACTTGCAACCTCCTAGAGCATTGGAAACATATTATCAAACTCAAAAAACAAGTTAGTTGATGCTAAAACACCAAAATACAAAGACACACAATAAACTATGTCCAAAGTAATTAAAGGCAAAGCATATAAATCTAAGAGCAAGAAACATAATGATAAACACTACAAGACAACAAGCCCATTATTAGGAGATGACTCCTCACAATTATTGGAGACAAGGTCTCCAAATGACCTTGATATAGAAAATGAAACATTAAAAAAGATGTCTATTAGACCAATCACAATAAACTTGTTACATTACTTATCAACCAAAGAGGGATCCTTTCATTGGAATAGGCCTTGCCAAACTAAAACCTAAGAAGGGATTTGGTCCATAAAGGATTGCTCTCATTATTGTTTTATAATTAAATGAAGAGTAAGAAAAATATATTACCAATACATGAAGTATTCATTTTCATAATACAGCCATCAAGGTAACATCATCCATGGGTTGATCCCTTGCTGGGGTAATAAACTAGCCACTTGTCATCCCCCTTTGTTCTCGGATCCTGTTATTTATGCAATGATAGATTTGTTGTCACTTTGTTGAAATTGAGCTCATAGAGACCAAAATGGTTTAAGTGTCTCCTAGCTCATAGTGCAAGGAGGCCCATCTCAAAACACCAAGCCAACTATAAATGTTCCATTTGTATATATACTTTATTAATCACAAATTATAAGATTGCTTATATATATATATTAGTTAGTTAGTTAGTTAGCTTAAGTGGTTGAACGCTTTGAGTTTCCTGCAAGAGGTCTTGATGTCAATCCCCCAAGTTGGTTGCTTTTGTTGTGTGTCTTACTCAATTCCCCCATTGAGTCAAGGGTAGTAATCAACATCAACATATTTACACTAGGTACGATCCTTTAGATTTTATCTATCTTGGGTGGTTGCAAAGGGGACTAATGTCCTCCCCACCGAGGTTCAATTTTTTTTTTAAAGGAATGATTATTTTATATTAAATCAATTGGGTTGCAGGCCAACACCTTTACATTCAAAGTAAGGTCTTCATCTATTGAGTTCCAAAATTTCAAAGCAAGACACCCTTTCCTACCTTACCATCTACAAGTTATGAATCTTATTGAACTTATTTTATAGAGTCTCCAGAAGACTCCTAGATACATGATGTATTTACAAAACATAAATTAAAACACGTACGTAGAGCTAACCATGGCCATTATTTCTTGCTTCATAGTTGCTAGCATGTTCAATATAGACAATTCCTGCCTGAGAGGGAGAAGCATTAATCATACTTCACACCACAGGTCCCACATTCTCTTGTCAAGCCATCATTTCACCTAGCGGACCGTCCATTACTCCAAAGAATTCTTTGAGAATTCCAATAATCATTAATTCAACAATCGACACAATATTATCTAGTGTGACACTCAAAATTCCTACCCTGACCTGCAACCATTCTACCTTTGCCTCCAACAACTCGAGGTCCTGACTCACCAAGTAAAAATGCACTCTTGCCTTAGTGACCACCAGTTCACCTTGTTTGGAGGTGAGAGAAGAGAGAAAGGCCATGCTCATGGCCAATAGTGACGACAAGCGAGTCTCAACAATTTCCTTCGGACTGGCTAAACACTCCATTGATTTATAGATGACCTCTGAAATAATACAATACATCGATGACTAGCCTGTCATGTTGATTCTCCATTCATAATCGCTTGTTCCATCAACTCACTGCCCATTGGGTTCCTGAAAGCATTCAATGTCCGAATCTTGTCTCTCCAATAACCAAACGAAAGCCATAACTAGATCATCGTTTCCATTGCAAATTTTGTGCGCATTTAATGACCCTCGAGCTACTGGACTGCAATCATGTTCGTTCATAACCCTGCTTGATAAAACATCGAAGGTCGTCCACCACCTGTCCAAGGGCATGGTATGCTTTTCACTTTGGACATCCATTTGTAATATCCACTAATGCCTCTCACCTTAGATGAGGGTCGTCGAAGTCTTGACATCGTAATTATTTGCTTATTATGACCATTAAATACCCTAACACATCTGGCTTCACAATAAACTAGACTCTATATTCGAGGGATTTGGACTATGAAAATCCAAGATTTATTAAGGACTATAATCATGGTATCATTTTAATGTTGGAGCTCCTTTATCCTGAATGATCAAAACCTTGTTCTAGGTTGGCTCCTAGATTTGCTAACCAGACTGCCACTTGATTATATTGTCTCTTGATATGATAAAATTCCACACTTTCAAAATTCTAAATTTGTAAGTTGATTTTGAGTATGAACAGGGAGAGATCATGTTATGGTTTCTCTTTAATTTTGTGAATTTGTTGGATGACAATCATGGAATCACCAAAGACCACCAAAGGTCAAATTTACCTTGCTATTGATGTCTCCAAACCTTGCCATAATGCTAGGAATTCTGCTTGATTATTGGTTGACCTTCCTAAACCCCAGGCAAATTGCATCTCTATTTCTTCATTGGGGTGAAGGATAACCCCTCCCGCTCCTGTCTCCCCAACACTTAGGGTCAATTATTATAAGTAACATTTCGAGTATTTAATGGTCTATTGTTGGAATGACCTTTAACCCTAGGTTGATAAAACCTCGAATGTTTATGAAATTTGATTTATCCTAGATACCATCCTCAAAATGAGAAGAAATGCCTAATAAACTTTCCTAAAATATATTTTTTACACATACATATATAAATAAATAAATTAAATATATTAAACATTAAAAATATATATATATATAGGTTAGTCTTTAAATTTGGGTGTTAAATATTTATCTTTGAATTAAGGTACAAAATTAAGAAATGAACCAGAATTCATGAATTCCACAACTAATTTTTTTCTCGGTGGAGTGAGTTGGCTTGTTGACTCCATTGACATCCCCTCGTTTTGCGGACTCGTTAGTGTTGAAGGGTTATAAGGGGCCTCGTTTCGTTTTTCTTTCCCATTATTGATGGAGATTTACACAGGACGGAAATTCTAGGCTCTCCAAGTTACACTATGGTCCACAGCAATAAGTTAATGTGGGGTTAGATAAAGACAAAAATAAGATAATAGGAGATTCCCTTTGTTTCTATGTAAAATTAAATAATTTCAAGAATAATTAGGTGTGAATTTTTAATTAGTGGATTAGTTGAGTGGGAGATGTGGTATCGGATAAATACCAAAAAAGAATAAGATAATAGGAAATTGTAAGTGTTTTAATGTTAAATCAAAGTTTAATTTTAAGAACAATTATGTGTATCTTTAATTAATGGATTAGTTGAGTGTGAAAATTAGGTCGTATAATAATGTGATTATTATAATAATAATTTAATATATAGTGTTTTTAACCGGGGCTTTTTAGACGGGTGAGAGCAAGTTATTATTATTATCATAATTAAAGGGTTTGTTTTCTTTTTCTTTTTTTCTTTTCTTTTTTTTTTCTTCGTTTTTGTTTTCGTGAGTAAGTGTATTATTGCTGAGGTTGTTTTTTTTTTTTTTAGACTTTAACAGGTATGGATTTTATTGAGCGGCAAAACAGCTGCCGCGTACTGAAATTACATCACATAGGGAATTCGTTCCACATATTTCGTGCTTCATCAGATCTGAGAGCCTGGATATTTTTACTATGCTGGAGTGGGATTTGAGGTTGAATCAGTCCTAGAATTTCCATTGCCCAACCGATGACGCTTCTGTTCCTCTGCCCGGAGTCCAACTTATGTTTGCCCATCTGATGGCTTGACGGTCCAGAGAGACCTGGAACCCAATCTTTGAATCAGCTCGATCCTCTCTGCTGTTTGCGGTCAATCCTTTACCGCTTCTGGTTACCATTCTTTGAGCCCAAACGTCCAGATGGATAGCAATGTTTATGAATCTGATTTTAATGCCTTTCTCAGGGACAGAAAGCTCTCCTCGTTCGTATCCCGCCCCTGCAGATTTAGTTGGATCCTTAAGCACGGTTTTTTGGAGGCAGAATCCCTTCCATTCGGAAGTTAAGGGATAATGCATATCGATTCTTCTGAGTTAACTAGCAGTGATCTTCTGCAACGGGTAGAGCCCAGGTTGGCTTCCAGGTCGGCTTGACTGTTCAGATGTCTCAGAATATGAAAAAAGGATATTTTCCGGAATTGGAGCAGCGTTAACTTGATTTTCTTGAATATGGAGGCTAATTGAATCTGCGAAGGAGTTGAATTGAGGTTCAATGCTTGGATAATCAGCCTGGAGTCTCCAAAGATCGACAAAGTCAACAGATTCCTTTCGATAGCCAGCTTGAGCCCTTGCCACAGAGCCAGAGCTTCTGCTATGTTATTGGATTCGATGCCCAGCCCCCAATGGAACCGAATTTCAGTTGAACCATCCGGATTCATAATAACCCCACCCCCACCTGCAGCTCCGGGGTTGCCTTTAGAGGCCCCGTCGAAGAAAAGACAGTGTTCCCCCAAAGCAGACCGCCATTTGATAAACTCCTGTTCTTCCAGTCGAATTTCCCAGTTAGCTTGATGGATAGCGGGAGGTATGGTTTTGGGATCATAGTTTGGAACAAGTTCTTTGAGCCAAATCTCTTCCGTATTGTCCAGAGCTGCTTCATTCTTTAAACCATGTTTGGTGTCCAATGTCTCTCCCAGTAAAGCTTGGATTTTAATGATGATTTTGCTAGAATTGCATTTTTCATCCCTGAACAGCCTATTGTTCCTCTCTAACCACAGCTTCCAGCAGGTAAATTTAGGAATCCATATCCAGGCTGTTTTGAGGAGGCATTTTTTTGTAAGATTGAACGGGGACAATTTGGCCCAATTGTGAAGCAGGGCAGGAATGTTACCAGGAAGCTCCACATCCCCTGATCTCAGGACCCCCCTCCAGACCTCACGGGCAAAGGGGCATAGTAACATCAGGTGGTTAACCGACTCTTCCTCTGACAAACACAAAGGGCATCTGGATGGCCCTTCCATTCCGCGTTTTCTCAGATTATCTCTGGTGAGAATGCTGTTATGGGCTAACGTCCAACAGAAAAAGTCGATTTTGGGAAGCGAAGGAAAGGCCCAAATAAATCTCCATTGAGTAGGATCAGGGGGGACATTAGTAGTAGCTGTTATACTTTTGTATCCTTCTGAAACTGTGTAGCTGCCAGAGGTGGAGCCCCACCCTCTTTTGTCTTTAACTGTTGCTTTGATTGGAGATTTTCCTTGAAGATTATCTATAAGAAGCGAAGCTTCAATCTGCAGCCTTTGGGGGATCTCTCCCAAGTACCAGCTATCCCACCGTCGTCCATTATCATTTGTCCAATTTGAAATGTCCCACAGGGTGTTCAGGTTATTGGATTGTAGGCAGTTTTTAATGTTTGTCAGTCCTTCACCCTGATTTAGAGGTTGTTCACCTAGGATTGGATCTTCCCAGATTCTGATTTTTTTCCCATTACCTGGTATCCAGTAAAGTTTGTGACTGAAATGTTCCATAGCAGTAAGACAGAGTTTGAAAATCGGAGAACCTTTAATGATTTTTGGAGGCTGGTCCAAACACCTCAGCCGCTGTCCTTTGAAGTATTTCTTCCACAACACTCTCTTACTCTAGCTCACCTTTCCAGCAACAATATTCCAAAGAATTTTGGTGCCCAGAGAGAGATTCTGGGCACCCATATCTCTTAATTGAAGACCTCCTTCCAGCATTGGTTTTTTAATAGTGTCCCATTTAACTAAATGGAGTCTTTTTTCATTATTTTCCCCCCTTCCCATAGAAATCTTCTCAGCAGACTGTCCATTTTACTGATGAAGGTTTTGGGAGCCAGCATAATGGAGTGTTGATAAAGGGGCATGCTTGTGAGAACGGATTTCATCAGGACAACCTTCCCCGCATTGTTCAGCCAAGTGGCTCCCCAAGCTTGAATTCTTAATTTTAGTTTGTCAAGCAGGGGCATCCAATGAGCAACTTTGGGAATGGATTTGAAGATTGGTATCCCCAGGTATTTTAGAAACTCCCAGGTCTGAATTCCTTTCATCTCTAAGAGCCTGGCAATATCAGCCAGTTCCTTGACCGAGCAGTTCCAGCCATAGATAATGCTTTTGCGATAGTTTATCTTGCTGCCCGAGACCTCCTTGTAAGTGTCCAGCTCCTTCTTAAAGGATCTTGCAGAGTTTATGCTCGCTCCTCCAAGCAACAGAGTATCAACGGCAAATTGGGCATGGTTAATGTCTTTAACATTGGAAGCCATTCTAAGTCCTGGTAGAGTCTGGATTTGTTGACAGCTATCAAGTTGGAAACTAAGCACAGAGGCTTGAATAGCGTAGAGGAGTGGGGAAAGCGGGCAACCTTGTCTTAATCCCCTTGATGCGTTGAAGAACTTTATTGAGCGGCCATTAACCAGCGGCGCAATCCATGGAGAGCCGATGCAGGCTTTCACCCAATTTATGAAGGAGGAAGAGAAGCCCAATTTCCTCATAACAGCATAGAAGAAATCATGTTTCACCCTGTCAAAGGCATTTGCTAGATCAAGCTTTATCACCATGCCTTTTTCTTTTTGCTGGCAACTTGAATGAACTGCTTCTTGCACCAGCAAAATATTGTCCAAAATCTTTCTCCCCTTGATGAAACCTCCTTGATTTTCCGGAATGATATATGGCAAAACATTCTTGAGACGGTTGGCTATTGTTTTGGTGATCAGTTTGTAGCTGGTGTTACATAGTGAAATGGGTCGATATCTGCCAAAATCCGTAGCTCCTTTTTCTTTCGGGATCAGGGCCAAAAAGGCTGAGTTGGTGCTGCCTCCGATCTTGGAACAGGCTTGAGATTTCCTGAGCATTCTCAAAAGATCTTTATTGATAGTAGACCAGCAAGTTTGAAAAAATCTGGCATTGAACCCATCAGGCCTGGGAGCTTTATCTGGCTCCATGCCGTCCAAAGCCTTCTTGAGCTCATCCATGCTGATCGGAGCCGTCAGCATAGCGTTGACAGATTCATGAACACAATGAGGGATTAGGTCAAAGGGGTAGGCTTGGAGGTCTAAAGGAGGATTTTCAGGAGCCGTATAAAGCTCTTTGAAGAATGTGTAAGCAACACTTTTGATGCCTTCAAAATCTTTGACCACTGTGTCTTGGGATCGAATTTCTGAAATAAATTTAAATTGCTTGCGTGCTTCGGCTTGCTTGTGGAAGAAACTGGTATTCTTGTCGCTAGCCTGCAGCCATAAGTTTCTGGATTTTTGTCTCCAATACTCCTCTTCTTCCCTACTGTCTCTATGGAGAGTTTTTTGCAGCTCAACTTCTCTTTGAATCAGATTTTGAGATATAACAGATTTCTCCATGGCAGATTGATGGGCAGCAAGGTTTTCTAAGGATTCTTTTCTCTTGGCAGTGGGTGTTTTCAGGTTTTTAGCCCACTCCTTGAGTTGTCTTTTAAGGCCCCTCAATTTTTCTTCCCACACATAGAAAGGAGATCCCAGGATCTGTCGATTCCAAGCTTCAGAAACCACTTCCTGGAAACCATCTTGCTGAATCCACAAGGGACTGAATCTAAAAGGTATTGGGCCAAGGTTTCCATCAAGGGATAGCTCGAGACTGATGGGTTTATGATCAGATGTGCAATTTGGGAGAATCTTAGACGAGGCAGTTAGGCCACATGAGAGGAAAGAGGATTGGACAAGGAACCTGTCCAGACAAGCAGCTATGTGGTTGGGCCCTAATCTTTTATTGGTCCAGGTATATTTTCCGACAGAAGGCTTGATATCCTCAAGATCCCAATCTAACATTACGTCTTCCACCCATTCTCTAGCTGGATCCCTTACTGGGGAGCCCCCCTTTTTCTCATCAATGGTAAGAGTGACATTCAGATCACCTGCAATAATGATATTTCCTGGCTTGTGCAATAAAAGAAAGGACTGAAGCGAGTCCCAACAAAATTTTTTCTCAACTGGAAGGACCAGAGCATAAATATTACACATACTTACTTGTTGCCCAGACTCTTTGTGAAGGAGCTGTATGAAAATCCAGTGAGAGCAGATTTCTTCTTGAATCAGTTCATATTTTGAGCTGTCCCAGAAGGAGGCAAGCCCACCAGAGGCTCCCCTAGCGCTGACAGCTCTTCCAGGACCTTTGTGCCAGTATGTCTTATTAGTTTGGAGGAGCGTAATATCCTCCATCTTTGTCTCCTAGATGAGAAGGATTTCAGGCGAGTGGATCCTAACAATGTCTTTCAGGGCTTCTTCTTTCAGTCTGTTGCCTAACCCTCTGCAGTTCCAGGAGATGTATTTCATTATTTACTGCCTTGGGAGGTGGTGGCTCCTTTTGGAGCCCTGCTCTGCTTGCGCCCGGATCTGGTGTTCATCATTCCTTTTAGAGTTTTCTGGGAGCCTTGAAGGACATCCAGATAAGTTTTCTCCGCTCTCTGTTTCTTCTTGGATTTTCGTCCCCTAGTCGATTTGATAGGAGTGATTTGTGATCCATCTGATTCGGTGTCTCTCTCTTCTGACTCTTCCCCTGAATCAAAGGTTGGGCTGATGTGCTCCTCATTCTCTTCGATTCCCCTTTGTTCAGCATCTACTAGGGGATCTAGAGAGTTTTCTTCGGTTTCTTTCAGTTTATTCGAGTGGTCTTCAGTTTCTTCTTGATTCTCTGTTACATTCACCTTTTCAGCTGAAGGGGGGCCTTCTTTTGTGATTGGTTTATTCTGAGAATTGGCCTGGGGGTTCCCCATTGTCCCAGATTTTGTCTGTTCAGTGGCTTTTGAGACTTCTTTGCCCTTTTTTATCTCTTTCCATCCTTCTTCTTCCGCCTTGTCCCTTGATGGGGCTTTAGGGCAGTTTCGTTGGAAATGACCATGCTCATGACAGGTTCTGCACTTGAAGGGCAGTTGCTCGTAGTCCAGTTTCTGGTAGTGCTGCCAATCTCCCACTGTGAGTTTAATGGCTTCCAGTAGACCAGCTTCCAAGTCAACTTCCACGCAGATTCTTGCGCAGGTGTATTGGCCTCTATTATCAGCTTTGTCAATGAATCGACCCAGCCCGTTTCCAATCTTTTGAAGAGATTGGTAGCTCCAGCAGTGGATCGGCAGGTTGGGGAGCCGGACCCAAACAGGGACCTCCTTTGGAACATCGACTGAAGGATCAAAATCAGGGGTCCATTTGTTTAGGAAAAGGCCTTGGTTTCCCATGAAATACGGACCGTTTCTGAACACCAGGTCACAGTCTTCCTTGGTAGTGAATTCGAAGATGAAAAATCCTCGGCCGACAGCATAACAGATCACGCTGTTCTTCAGCAGAGGCCTCCAATTTCGTTGAACCCATTCATCTGTCGATTTTGTTGATGGCTAGTGACCCATAAATTGCCCTACCAATCCTCTGTCCGCCAATGCAAGAGCTATTTTGATTGGTTGTTCTTCAGGCAGGTTGATCTCTGGTATTTCTTCAAGCTTTTTGATAAACGTTGCGACTTCAGGGTTTGGCCGTTTTTTCCCTTTCTGGGTCAGGAGCTTTTCGAATGCGATTTCAGCAGATAATGGAGGGGGGGGGAGAGGCCTCTCCGCCCCCTGGAGCACCCATGGCGACGGCTCAACCCGCTGTGTTTCTTGCCCTAATCGACGCGCGCGCAACTCAGAGTTCACCGCAGTGACTTCCTTCTTGCCTTGCCGAGGTTGTTATTCAAGAAAAAGTATCATGTTTATTAAGTTAAGTTGAGAAATTGCATGCAAAATTACAACATAGTGTCTTGTTTTTCAATGAGTAATAGACACTAGATAAATGAGAATTTATACATGAAATGTACTATTAGATCCTCACAAGTTGATTTTAAGGTAGGTGACTAAAAACACAAGTTTTATGCTACCAAGCTAAGCAAAAAAAAAAGTAGCTAAGGCTTTGGTAAATAATGGAAGTGAGGAGTCTATAACTTGCTTTCTTTGACGGATCTCTCAATATCAAGTGGAGTAAGAAGAGTAGGACTAGCTTTAAGAATATTTTACATGAGATAATAAAAAAGACCTTTCTTGCTCCATAAGTAGCAGAACCTTGAGTATAACTTTCAAAGCAAGCTAAAAAACCTACTAGGCCTACTTGCTTATTTCAATAAGTAAAGAAATATATTCAAGTAAGCAACATTAAACTAATGCAAACAATATAGTGGGGTGTGAAAAGGAGACCATATCATAAGTTATAAAATTTAGATCCATGCATCCATAAACTAAAGTGGCGAGACAACTCCAGATCCTTTCTCCTTAGGTTTCTTTCTCTTAAAGGCTCTCTCGTCTCCAACAATATTCCATGTGTTCAATAGTCCTCCTCCCCCTCCATAAGAAAATTGGACAAGTGGGGACAAATGTAGAAAATGGACATTCATTTGCATGACAAAAAAACTCTATGTAACATCAATCTTCAATCCAATAGTTCTAAATCAAATCCATATATATCCAATCCGAAATCATCGATTATGTGACAAAGATAGTTTTATGGGCTTATTATTCATTCTAGGGTTTTACACGAAGAATAGGACCACTTTCTATAATAATCCCAAGATATCCATACTTTGGGCACACCAAAATAAATCAAAGTGGACTAAATCAACCATGGTGCACTCCTTGATCAAGTTTGACCAAATCAATAGGATATGCATATATAGTAGCTTTATTATGGTGTCTGATGTTTAGATTTCGAGGGGATATTTGTACAAATCAACAAAATCAAGGAAATTTGATGATATTTCCAAATTTTCAAGACAAATTAAGATTCTTTATGCAAAATAGATGATGTAATGATGCACTCTAGGGTCAGGATTCCTTAGCACATGCAACAGAGTCCCATAATAACATATGCCCTGTATGAGGTCAATAGAGCCTTGCATGATTGAAATGCATGATATTCTCTATTCATCCAAATGAACTTTCAAGATTTGATGGATGAAGTCATCGTTGAAAAGAGGACAAAAAAACCCATGTAAACACATCAAAATGTAAGATAATCATCATTTTGTAGAATGTCCTATAGATCAGCTAGCTCTGATACCATGTAGAAAATCTAACTGTATATTAACCCGATAATGCAATATACCAAAGCAAAATACTATAATCTACTTCTACTATCAATTTGCTTTGCGAAAGCTTAAAGATTGAGCAAGATCGAGCTGAACACATATAACCAAAAGAAGAAGAATCAATGCACATGAAACACAAAAAATACTCAGGGGAAAGCCTCAGCTAAAAACCTCGCTATTTGTATTATCATACAAGATGGAAATACATCAAGATTATACAAAGCCTTAGCTCTCAGTACAATCCTCCTGGATGCTCACGGGCAATCAAAGCTTCTCACAAGCCTTCTCCTCTGCCCTCTAAGCTCCTATTTCCTTGCATAGTTTCTCCTGGGTGATCCTCCTGTTACCAAGTGGAAGACTGATCACTCACACTGATCCTACACCCTGTCAGAACTACACAATCCTCAAGGAACCTTACCTTGACTGCATGGATGAGTTTCCTCTATAGGAAAACACATGCAACTAATAGTAACCTGTTCATGACATTTAACTCAGCTGGGTCTTTCTCACAATAGACATGCATGAGTTTCTAATGAGAGAATCTTCAGTTTTCTGGAGTACACTTGTTGAGTGCATGCATGCATCAACTGATTGATAACTCACAATTAGTTCCTCAAACAATTTGGTACTAATTTAACTGGACTTAACTCAGTAAACTAAGCTAACTAATTACAACTCAAATATAACTCAATCTTATCTCCTTAATTAGGGGATAATCTCCTTCATTTAAGGGATAACTGTTGCATGACTTCAGAAAGACTTCTAACTTGAATTTCTCCAACTAATTAATCCATAATGAATTAATTATTTATTTTTCAAAGAAGCTAGTGAGGCTAAATTCAAATTTAATTCACAATTTTAATTCAGGGACAAATCAAAATTGGAATATGTTGGATTCTATTTTTATCATTTCTTGTTGCTATTTTCAACACTCCCTCTCAACAAGAAAGGAATTCAACTCGATCCCAATCCTGAACCTTTGGAATGTTTTGCATGCAACACTTCTCTCTAGTGTTGTTGCTCCAACAACTCCAAAAACAAAAACAAAAAACATACAACCTGAATAGGAATGATGCCTCTATCATCAAAGTTTCTGACTACTATTGCCTCCGTCGACTAAAAAACTCTGTGCTTCTGCTGACTCAACCTTTTTTCACTGTTGTAAATCCTTCTCTATGCTCTTCAGTATTTGACTGCTCTAGCCTCTATCACTTTGATCTCTGACTGCATTAATCCCATTGATTCCTCCCACTAATATGTACTTTGGGCTCCCGTAGCAAGGTACAATCCATGAGATAAAACCTCCCAATGGCCCCTGCCCAATTTCAGCCTTCTTGGGACTATCACTTCACATCGCCCCACCTTAGACCTGGAGGTATGGCTGCATGTGATCCCTCTGCCCATTTGTCCAATTATGGCTCCTCCACAATTATCTGAGACTTCTTCTGGGGCTGCATGTTGAGAGGTAATTCACTATCCCTCTCAACCACCAAGTCTCTAACATTTGCCTTGCTCCTCAAGGTTGTGCATGCAACTTGAACCTCAAGAGCATACAGGTTCTTGACTCGTGAATCGATCTACTTCACCTGTCTCGTGGTGATGTGTCTAAGGAAAACCTTTCCCTTACTAAAAACAACATCGTAGCCTTTGTCCTCCAACATTGCGACCGATACCAAGTTCTTTTTCAGTCCAAGCACATACTTCACATCGACTAGGGTGATAGAAGCTCCATGCTCCCTCTGAAATGTAACTGTGCCCACTCCTGAAACACTAAACCTTTCATCGTCACCCATATCTATGCGCATCTTGAGGTCTTTCTCCTCCAAGGCACTGAATAAACTTTTATCGCCAGTCATGTGGAATGAGGCTCCACTGTCAAGATACCAACCACAACCCATCATCGATGACACCATGCATGTGATGAGGGTGAAGTCCATTTCGAACTGAGAGGTTAATGCCTCACCTTCTGATCCATTCGAGGATCCCTTCTTGGACTTCTTCGATGGGAAATTAGTCGCATAATGACCCATATCGTGACAATTAAAGCATCTCACTTTAGACTTGTCAACCTTCTTCCCTCCATGAGAAGAATTCAATTCGGAATGGGACGCCTTCCCCTTCCCTTTCCTTGCCTTACTCGCTAAGGCAAGATTTTTTTCATCATCATCCTTGGATGAAGAACCATCTCAAGTGCTCCTCCTAATCTCCTCCTGCATGAGATCTGACCACAGTCATTACCAATCCAACAGTTTCTCCCTTCCATTCACAGAGTCCTGGTAGCTATTCCAACTCTTTGGAAGGCCAAGGAGAGCGAGGCTCACCATATCATCATCGGCAGTAGTTATTCCCACACTACCAAGCTCATCTCTGCAAGTAATGAGCTTGTTCAGGTATGTGTAAATAGTATCGCCGTTCTCCATCTTGATTCTTCAAAGCTTATCCTTGAGCTCCAATTTCCTCTGGTCGCTACTGTTCCGGTAGAGGTCCTTCAATGTCTTCCACATTGAATATGGAGTATCCTTCCCATGGAGACTCGAGACAATATGGTCTCGAACTCCCTCAAGGATGATCCGTCCTGCCCTCGCCACACACTTCTTCCACTCAGCCAACTCTTGTGCATTAGTTGAAGCTAGATTTTGGATTTCTTGATCAATGAAATCCTTCAAGCCGTTGTCTTCTAATACAACCTCCATGCGATCTTTCCATGCTATGTAATTCAAGTTACCTTCCAAGGCATACTCGAGTCTCAAGCCATAGAACGTCATTGGCCAACCTTGAAGTATGATAAGAATTCGATTTGCACCTGCAACCCCGAACTTCAAACTTCAAATTCTCTTCTCCGTATACTGTTCACAGCTCTGGTAAACTCACCTCTAATACCATGTATAATTTCCGATAGATTAGCTAGCTCTGATACCATGTAGAAAATATGACTGTATATTAACTCAATAATGCAATATACCAAAGCAAAATACTATAATCTACTTCTACTATCAATTTGCTTTGTGGAAGCTTAAAGATTAAGCAAGATCGAGCTGAACAAATATAACCAGAAGAAGAAGAATCAATGACATGAAACATAGAAAATACTTCAGGGAAAGCCTCAATTAAAAACCCCACTATCTGTATTATCATACAAGGCGGAAATACATCAAGATTATACAAAGCCTTAGCTCTCAGTACAATCCTCCTTGATGCTCACAGGAAATCAAATCTTCTTACAAGCCTTCTCCTCTGCCCTCCAAGCTACTATTTCCTTGCGCAGTTTCTCGTGGGTGATCCTCCTGTTACCAAGTGGAAGACTAATCACTCACACTGATATTTGATCCGGATTTAAACAGGAACGCAACAAATTACAGAGATAACCATAAACATAGAGATGTAGCAGAAATAATACTTCATTTCATTAATGTAAAATACTGAAATATGCTTACAAACAATAATGGAAATAAACCAGCTACGGCGATGGTAGCTTATCTCTGAGAAGAGATGTGGCGGCTACATGCCTCTGAATTGTGTTACAATGAGGCTCGAAGGCCTATTTATTGTTGAGAAATAATGTAAAACCCTAAACATCCCAAAACCTAACCCTAGAAGATGAAACACCAAACTGTGGGCCCCGTTTGGGTAAATTGGTACATCAACTTCCCAGGGTTGTAACTTTGGCATACGATCTTCATTTGACGTGCACAATATCTTATTAGAAAGATCTATCCGGGAACGACAACTTTGGGAAGAGCAACATTAGTCCATGGGGCCATGTTGCTCCCATTTTTCCCAAAAAAACGTCATTTAGGGCCTCAAAACGACTCTGGAAGTTCAAGACCCGAAAAAACTACCAAAAATAGTAAACTGTGCTACAATTAAGGAAACTGAAAAGCTGAAAGAAACGATGGTGGGGGTCCAAGTGGACTTGGCAGGTGGTCACCAATATCCACCTGGATCATTCCTCCCCCCTTAGGAAGCAATGGTCGCAATTGCGTTGAGTTCCTCCATGAGACGAGGAAACTTCTGTTGAACTTGGTCCCTGGTGAGCCACTTGCCCTGGGGAAGGAGTTGGCCTGCTTTGACAACTCGATACAATTGGATATTCTACTGGCGAGTGTGCTTTATCTATGTGTCCATGATTCGATCAGTTGCGGCTTGTTCCATGCAGTCTAGATTTAACTCTGTGGGTGTGAGCTGTTCTGCAATGTCGGATGTGTCTAGTAATGGTGGAAAGTGTGGCCGAAGGCGGTCCACGTTGAACACTTGGTGCAGGCTAAGGAATGGGGGAATGCTGAGCTCAAATCCATTGTCTCCCACAACCTTGGTAATGGTGTAAGGACCATATCAGAGTGGTCTAAGTTTCCGATAGACTCCGGTAAGGCGTTCCTTTTGCAAATGCAACCAGACTTTGTCGCTCACCTAAAACTTGTGTGGCACCAGATGTTGATCATGTCGCTGCTTGTACTTGGCATTTGATTTCTCCATAATGTCATGGACCTACTGGTGAATATGTTGGATGTGATCAATGAAGTTGTTTGCCTTATCTTTTTTGGACTGGACATGAGCCGAATCTACATGAGTAGCTGCAAATGGAATGGCTACATCAATGGGACATAGTGGCTAGAATCCCAAGCCCACCTGAAAAGGGTTGTGGCCAATCAAGTTGTGGAGAGCTCGGTTGTAGCTGTGTTGAACATAGGGGAGACTCTTGTCCCATGTGCGTGGATGTTTTGAGTTGTACATGCGCGGAATGTGTACGATCATCTTGTTAACAACCTCTGTCTGGCCATCAGTTTGAGGATGGAAGGCTGTTGACTTAGTGAGTTTGGTATCGAGCATTGACCAGAGACTGGACCAAAATGTACTAAAGAACCTGTTGTCTCCATCTGATATGATAGACTGTGGGATCCCAAAGTGTACCCACACTCATTTAAAGAAGAGTTTAGCAGTGGCTTTTGTTGTGATATTCTTCTTGCAGGCAGCCATAATGGCCATCTTCGAGAACCTGTCGACGACCACAAAAACACAGTGGTTTCCACACTTAGTGGAAGGAAGGCCTGACATGTAATCCATGGAGATGGATTCCCAAGGTCGACTAGGGGTAGGCAGTGGGGTATAGAGACCTTGCTTCTTGATGGTCGGTTTTGAAATGGCGCAAGCAGTGCATGATCTGATGTACTTCCCGACAGCCTGTCGAAGATTCGGCCAATAGAAATACTTCTGCAGTACTACCACCGTTTGCTCGACCCCGAAATGTCCAGCAGCCCGACTGTAGTGTGCTTCCCAAATCATCTTGGCACGCTCGCTTGAAGGAACACAAAGGTGACCTAGGTGGCATAACAAGGCATCTTGGAGGTGAAAACCTAGAACGCGCTGACCATCCTAGAGTGTCTAGTATGTGTGGCCGAATTCTAGGTCGCTTTTGTAGAGAAGTGGCCAATCAGAAGTCTCGTGCTCACAAGAGTTGAGCACAATGGTTAACGCCATGATCGGTGGTTGATTGAGGCAATCTACAACATTATTGGTGCTACCCTTCTTATACTTGATATTCAAATGGAACTGTTGCAAGTATGTGGGACCACTTCTGATGGCGATCATTCTGCAATTTCCCTTGGGTCTGTATGAACTGCAGGGGTCGGTGGTCTTTGTGGATGACCGTTTCCTTCCCCAAAATGTAATGCTTCCATTGTCTGCAGGCTTACACAATGGAATACAACTCTTTTTCATAAGTGGGATACTTCCGGACTGTGTCTAAAAGTGTCTCACTGTGATATGCCATTGGATGCCCGTGTTGAGTAAGGACTGCCCCAATAGCATAGTCAAAGGCATCTGTCTCGACCTCAAATGGTTGTTGCAAGTCTGGTAATGCGAGCACTGGTGTCGTGCAGAGGCGATCTTTCAACTCTGTGAATGCTTTTTGTTGAGATTTAGACCAAAAGAATTTTGATTTTGCTCCTCCATTGGTGACTTGACTCAAGGGCCAAAGGGCCAAGTGATATGAGAAAATCCCAACACGAACTTGCGGTAGAAGTTGGCAAGACTCAGAAAGCTACAGAGCTCTGTTAGAGTGGTTGGAGATGGCCAATATTGAATCACTTGGATCTTGGCTATATCCACATGCACCCCCTATTCATCAATAATGTATCCTAGATACTGAACCTGGGTCATGCCAAAAGTGCATTTCTCCAAATTGTCACATAACTTGTGTTGCCGTAGTGTTTGGAGAACCTGTCGGATGTGGTGGAGGTGCTCTTCCCAACTCTGGCTGAAGATCAGGATGTCATCTAAGTACACCACTAGAAATGAGTTGGTGAATGGCCACAAGATGTCATCCATTAGCCTCATGAAGGTTGCAGGAGAATTCGTCAATCGGAAAGGCATAACCAACCATTCGAAAAGGCCCTCCTTGGCTTTGAAGGTAGTCTTCTACACATCGGAGGGTTCGATTGGTACATGGCGATATCTTGACTTCAAATCAATCTTGTTGAAATATTTTGCCCCCTTCAATTGGTCCAAGAGGTCTTCAATCCGTGGGATCGGGTACCTATTACGAATAGTGATCTTGTTCAGCGCCCGATAGTCAATACAAAGTCTCCAAGTCCCATCCTTCTTCTGCACCAACATGATCGGGCTCCCATAGGGCGATGAACTCGGACGGATGTGACCTTTCTGCAGCAGCTCTTGAATCTGCCTCTTGATTTCTTCATTCTCCAGAACGGAGCGCCGATATATTGGTCCATTTGGCAGCGGTGCACTTGGTGTCAGATCGATGGAGTGTTTGACCTAATAGTGTAGAGGAACCCCTGTGAGGGAGGTGAAGATGTCCTCGTACTCCTCCACGACCTTGTCCATCTGTAGTTGTCGTACAAAGGGGCCTTGTTTGGAGGTCATGGCCACCATCTTCTTCTTTCCTTGATGGCGTATCATCAGGAAAACAAATTTCCCGGTTTTGGAAACGAGCTTACTGCATTGTTTTGTAGTAATCAAAGAGATGGCGGTAGGTGGTGCTACCTTCGGTATCATGGACAACTTATTTCCCAAAATAACAATAATAGCACGGGGCCTTGATTCATACACAGCATGTCGCTTCCACAAGTATGGTTGTCCTAGTAATACATCACAAACTTCAAGGGGAGCAATGTCACACAATACCTCATCCGTGAAGGGCTTGATGTTGTATGGAAGGCGACACTGCTGGCTCACGCGAAGATCCATTCCTTGGTGAAGCCACCCGATGGTGTACAGTTGTGGATATGTCGTGGTCTGTAAGCCTAGCCGTTTCATGACCTCTTCCGAAATGAGGTTCTTTTGGCTCCCACTGTCGACAGTGAACTATAGCGGCGAGCCCTTTACCCACATTTGGAAGTGGAAGAGATGCTCCTCCTCCTCTGAATCTTCGGGTTCCTCCTTCTGGATCTTTGTGGTGGCAACAATGGCGTTGGGCTCCACATCGACAATCTGCTTCCCTTTGTCATTCCCCTTATCGGGTTCTGACTTAGAGTTGGAACATGCATATGATTTTGAAACCTTTAGCTCAGCCACCAGTGACTACTTGGCCCGACACTCACTTGTGTTGTGAGTGGAACTCTTATGGAGCTCAGACCGCTTTCCTATGTCCTTTTTCGGCTTCACGATGTTGTTCTTTGCTTGCATCTTTGGCGGGTTGTCTTGGGCCGCCCCACCTTGGCTTTGTCCTTTGTTATGTGGTTTGGTGGCACCTTTCCCTTGCTTCAAATTCACAAATCCAAAGTCTCGCTTCTTTTGTTTAAACTTTTGCTCAACCTTGACGACATATCAGTATGCCATGCCAAGCGAGGGGATGTTTAGGAATTCTATTTCTTCCTGGACGTACTTGTGCAAGCAGCTGCAGTATTTGAGTACCAAATGTTGCTCCGAATCCTTGATACCCAACTTTGTGCGAAGGGTATGGAAAATATTGGTAAACTCCAGCATGTCTTGGTCCCTTCCCTGGTGCAGCATGGTCCACTTTATGTATTGATCCTCATAGCTTCCGGCAGGGTAGTACTACTCCTTGATGGCATATCAGAATGAATCCCAAGTGGGTGGGGCTGAAAATAGTGATCCTGTACTTTCATCCTTCTGCTCGCAGTAGATTTCCCACCAGTCCTTGACGTGGGGGGCTGCTTTGAGAAGAGCGAAAATAATCTTTTCCCGACCGGAAAAATCATGAACAGAAAAAATAACCCTCTAGCAGATTTAACCATTTATCGATGGCATCTGCATCTATCTGACCCTCAAATATGGGGATTTCAAAATTAACTTATACCTTAAATGGTGCGGCGTTTCTAGAGTAGCTGTTGGAAGCCGGTGCGTCGCCCCTGGGTAGCCACTGAAGGATCTGGGCAACGTTGTCCATCATCGCGTTCCTTTGTCACTCGAGGGCTTTTCGAGTAAGATTTTGATAGGATCTCCTACCCCCTTGTCTTTCTTTTCATCTGCCATGGGAGGCTATTGGGATTTGCGAGACTGGTCTTGCAAAGGTTCGACTAGTTCAAGGCCTAGCTCCTTATATCCCAACCTCGTTGGGGACATCCAACGAAAAACAGAGAAAAAGAAAACCGCTCTAATACCACTGATCTGGATTTAAACAAGAACACAACAAATTACAGAGATAACCATAAACACAGAGATGTAGCAGAAATAATACTTCATTTCATTAATGTAAAATATTGAAATATGCTTACAAACAACGATGGAAATAAATCAGCTAGGGCGATGGTAGCTTATCTCTTAGAAGAGATGTGGCAGCTACATGCCTCTAAACTGTGTTACAATGAGGCTCAAAGTTCTATTTACTGTTGAGAAACAGTGGAAAACCCTAAACATCCCAAAACCTAACCATAGAAGATGAAACACCAAACTGTGGGCCCCGTTTGGGTAAATTGGTACATCAACTTCATGTGGTCATAAATTTGGCATACGATCTCCATTTGACGCGCACAGTATCGTGTTAGAAAGATCTATCCGAGAACTACAACTTTGGGACGAGCAACATCAGTCCACCGAACCATGTTGCTCCCAGTTTTCCCAAAAAACGTCGTTTAGGGCCTCAAAACGACTCCGAAAGTTCAGGACCCAAAAAACTGCTAAAAATAGTAAACTATGCTACAATTAAGGAAACTAAAAAGCTAAAAGAAATGATGGTCAAGGTCCAAGTGGACTTGGCAGGTGACCACCAATATCCACCTAGATCAATCCTACACCTTGTCAAAACTGAGCAATCCTCGAGGAACCTTACCTTGATTGCATGGATGAGTTTCCTTTATAGGAAAACACATGCAACTGATAGTAACCTGTCCTTGACATTTAGCTCAATTGGGTCTTTCTCAAAATAGACATGCATGAGTTTCTGATGAGAAAATCTTCAGTTATCTGGAGTACACTTGTTGAGTGCATGCATGCATCAACTGACTGCTAACTCACAATTAGTTCCTCAAATAGTTTGGAACTAATTTAACTGGACTTATCTCAGTAAACTGAGCTAACCAATTACAACTCAAATATAGCTCAATCTTATCTCCTTAAATAAGGGATAATCTCCTTAATTTAAGGGATAACTATTGCATGACTTCAGAAAGACTTCTAACTTGAATTTCTCCAACTAATTAATCCATAATGAATTAATTAATTATTTTTCAAAGCAGCTGGTGAGACTAAATTCGAATTTAATTCACAATTTTAATTCAAGGACAAATTAAAATTGGAATATTCTAGATTCTATTTTTATCATTTCTTGTTGCTATTTTCAACACATTTCTTTTGTGAGTTGGTCATACCCATGCTCATGTGTAATTTAAGTAAATTACAATATATAGGGGTTTGTGGCACAACAAAATAGGTAGGTCATGCTACAATACATTGGATACTAATTGTGTTGGGGATAGTCTGACCTGGCTTAATGCACAAATTTTACCAAAGAAAACCCCACTATAAACTGGTCTTTTTGACATCACTTGTAGAATAGGTAAAGTCTCACCCAAGGCACCTATGGGGACTATAGAACCAATTTTCTGTAGTGATGAAGGGAATCATAATTTGTGTGATAACTACTCTGCGCAACATTCTATAGGGTTCATTTCATGCTCATATGTTAATTCCAATTACAAAAATCCATAATAGACATTACCCATATCAAAATATTGACAAAATTAAAAAAAGGGGTGCTATATTTTTATACATAGTGCAACACTAAACATTACCACCTTTGTTTCACTGAAAATGATTCAAGACCATACTATGATATATTAACGATAAGCATAGCTACATGCAATATTCAACCAACACATCACACACACATAAATAGGGAAAAAATCAACCTAATCTATCTTCTATTAATACCAAAAGAGAGTTGAGCACGATGTTAAAACATCACCAATTCTACTTGTTTCAACTCACCAACCTAATTACCACAACATTACAACATTTCACTATTTCCCACATAAGAAAATTAACTAGCTCGACACAGAACCAACATAAGAGAATAAAGTAATAGAATAGTGCAAACCAATAACATAAAATCAACCAACCAATCAATAACCAAAAAAACATTACTTTTGAAAATTTAATGAGTGTTGTGATTCAATGTGAATAACATGCTGTATGCTGGTGTGATGAATCATCGCACTATGATTATCTTAAAGTTAAAGTAGGGTGACAATTATAACTTAGTATGTATTTTTGTCAAAGGCGTGTTTGTTGCGTTAGTGAGAGTGTGTATTTGTTATTCCTATCACTGAGATTTGACTCTTCCATGTGGCAAGATTTTCTGACACGGACTAGTGTGTCATCACAAGGATACAATAGTAGTTCAAGAAGAATAAATTATGGTCATTAAGTCAAGTTAAGAAATAACATATCACAATTGTGACATAGTGCCTCGCCTCTCAATAAGTAATATATGCTAGATAAAAAATATTTTTGTGTAAGATGCACTATTAGATCCTTGCTAATTGGTTGGAAGGTTGGTGGACAAACAAATCATGATTCATTCTATTAAGCTAAAATAACAAGAAAGTAGTATGCCTTTGGTAAAGAAGTAAAGAGAGGAACTTGTAGCTTATGCTCCTTGATGGATCTTCTGATCTTGAGGGAAGAAACAAGAAGACAAGGTATAACTCCAAGAATCCTATACATTAGTCAATCAAAAACATTTTTCCTACACTACAGGTATAAAAACCTTATATATAACTCTTAAAGCAAGGTTAAGAAACCTTTTAAACCTACTTAATTAGTGTGATGAATAAACTAAAGTATTCATGTAAAAAAATTAACTAATTAGAGCAAATATGGAGATTAAAAAAGAGATTATACTACAAGTAAAATAATTTACATCCACAGCTTTGGGTGGTGAGTTAACTCTAATTCCTTTCTCTTTAGGTTTGTTTCTTTTCACGACTCTCTTTTGCCTAATGGTCTTCCATGTGTTCACTAATCCTCCTCTCAAACTTCCATAAGCAAGTTGGGAAAATGGAGATAAATGTGCAAAGCAAGAATTCCTTTACATGAGAAGAATAAACTCCATCTATGATTAATCAATTGTCCAACACTTTGAGGATTTTATCTAATAGAATTTATCAAAGGATGAAATGTAGATAATATCGCTCAAATATTATTAAGTTGTCTCTAAATAAGTTGGCGACTACTTTGAAATTTATGGAATGAAAGGAGAAACGAGTGTGACATATGATCCCTACACGGGAAATATAGGGTACAAAGATTGTTTTCCAAAACTATAAAAAAATAAAATTAGGATATGTTTTTTTATAGACAAACAGATAAACATACAATTGGATAAACATAGTGTTGACATTGCGATCAATACCCTCCAAAATATTGCTTACACTTGGATTTTGGATCCTACTAAGGGTCTTATGATTTGTCGTTCCACAATCACTTCGTGATCGATTGATGTCTTGCTAAGCATGCAAGTATTCTTCTCAGATTCTAAGTGTCAAAGTCACTTTCTCACACATGATTGGTCCTTGATAAATGCATAAGTGCACCTTTCGTATGCAAGCCTAGACAATCGACAGTCGGAGTGCACTCTCCATTAACAGTCCCTCTCACTTTATTTGCAATTGTACTTCTATTTCAGTGAGTTTTCTCAACTGTCGCTTTTGCGCACCTTTGCTTTCACATTCACAACTTTCGTTTTTACTTGATTTCACTTTAACAAGTGGCATTTTCATACTATATTCGCTATAGCATTTGTTGCTTTCTATTTCTTTAGCGTTTTCAAGTGTCATTTTCAAATTTTATTACTGTCACGATTATCACTTCTAGCTGTTTTCACTCTTGAGTGTGTCACACCCTTGCACATCACTAGAGGTAGTTACAATGCACTATTTTGCATTAGATCATCCTACATATCATAAGAATATGTGCTAGACGCATTCCTATATCTTAGCACACTTTTTGGTTGTATTGGACCCTTGTGTCATGACTTGTATTCTAAGTGTCACAATGTGGCATTACAATTGTCGCACTTAGAAATAAGTGTCGCTTTGTTGTAGTTTCAAGGTGTGATTGATGTTAATGATTCATGTGCATTTTCCTAGCTTGTATTAATGGAATTTATGTGTGTGATCCATGTTTGAGTCTCACTCGGATGTATTTTCTTCTCTTACTCCTATGGTCCCACACTTAGCAATTTTGGAGCTCTTCATGGTCCTACTATCCAGTGCAAGGGGTGAAGGCATTAACTATCTTATCAGACGATGAGCATAGCCTATTCATGAGCCCCATTAATGATACATTTTCCTCCCAAAGTTGTGGACTAGGCCTCTCTTAAGGTCAGCTCCTTGTATTACAATTTAAGAACTTTCAAAGCATAGTCACCTAATCCTTCTTGTGTGTATTGACTCACTGCACTATGTTTTGATCACCACTACCTTCCATAGCGCATAAAACAATTATAGCTGACAGCAAGGACCTCTTATATCCCCTTGCAAAAGTAAATCACACAATGCAAAGGCCTTGTTACCCTCACAATGTAGTGAGAACCCTCCTAGGCGAAGTGACTTACCCTTTGTTGCTTACCTCAGTGAACTGCGCAATCTTCTCTCACAAACATCCCTTGCAGGGTTAAACTATGCTAGCATATGGTGCAGTGTGCATTTCTAGTAGATAGTTGGCCACTGTTGAGGAAAATTGTGCTAGCATCAAGCCTCCCCCTCTCTCTCAACGCACTGCACAGTCTTAGTGCATAATGAGTCCTCTTATCAATAACTGTCAAATCAAACAACACTAGCTTAGGGTGCATAACACATTCATAATGAATAGTCAACCACTTTTGAGATAATATACACTAACATAGAGGCCTGCCCTAAATCCCAACTTATGGAACAGTAACAATGCTCAGTCTTGCTCCTACTATTTACTGTGGTCCCTCACTGCGTCAAGGACTTGTCATGTCCTACTTCCTCAGCGCATGGCGCAGTCCCAAAGCACAGTAAGGCCTCATCGCAGTCACTATCAAGTCAAATTATGCTCTCATTTCCTCCTACTCCCTTGAGCCTAGTGCATGAAACAATTTTAGTCAATAAGCCCATCACCTTTGTCTCGACCGAGCTGATACTCTAGATCGGGCTCTTACTCCAAACGATGTGAGGTCTAATTGGGACTTCACATTTGGGAGATGCCCTGTATGTTGGTGGCATCCAACGCCATCAACATTATGGCACTAGAAAGAGGGCCATATGACAAGTTGTGCTCGTTCAGTCTGTTTTGAATCTCTTATCTTAAATGGTTCTTTCCCATATCATAATCCTGGGATGTTTCTAATAGATAAAATTTTAAGGTTCTTGTGGAATTAATCGATGACTTGTCGCAATTGAAGTTTGATGGTGAGGGTTAAACATTCATAGTCGAGCACATATCTCTGTTTCTCAAAATTTGTGAATATTATGAAATTAATTGTGAAGATATTTATTGTAAACTATTCACCCTCACCCTTGAAGTTCGAGTTAAGAAATGGTGTCATACTTTACCTACTACTACCATTCATTCTTTTAAATAGATTGCTATGGAGCTTCATCAAACCTTTCACATGTATGATAATCAAATGTTTGATAAGGAATGTATTTGCTTAGAAGGAAACTTGGTGAATCTACAAAAGATTTTCTTCATTGATTTCTTCATCTATGCTTTGAATTTCCGGAGGGAGTGATTGATTTAGATTTCATTAAGGAAATATTTCAAATTTTGATTCCACTCACCTTAAAAAAATTTAAATTTTAAACCCTAAATGATTCTACTCTTCCAGCTTTTGCAAGCCATATGACACCTCTAATATGTGAGGAGGAACCCACTACTCCATTTGTTCCTTGTCCTCCCCTTTTTTTAGTACCAATTTGAGTGCCTCCTGGTGATTGATGTTAAAGTTGGGAAATCTAAAAGTCAAATTTTTGATCCATCCATTCAACCTCCATCCACTTCCCATGATCTAGATCCTATTGAGGAGAAATTGGAATGGTTCAGTAATTGCATGGAGCCTAAAGTGAAAGTTGATCACTTAGTTTTTCAGGCTCATATCAATATACATAAGCCTAACCCTGAATCTAACCCAATTGAAAGCATGGTTACCTATAAGGATACCTTAAAACCTTTAGTATCTGTTAGCGCTTGAAATTTCACCTCAGGCTGAGAAAGGTAAATCTCAAGGCCACATCAAACCATTTAGCCTCGTAGCTAGCCCTACGGGGCAGGGGAAGGCTCTCTTCGGTCTATCTCGGTAAAATCTTCAATGGATGAGATAACCAATATGTCAACACTTATTTTAGGCTAGTAAACTGATCAAAAGATTGCTTTAGGGTTTTTAGGGTTTTTGGTGGCGATTTGAGGAGAGGGCAATTTTGGGTGCGGGGATTGGACACAGCTTCTGCAGGGGGTTCCTTGGGGCGAGGTAGGAAACAATATTGATGCCTTAAATTGAGATGGATGATTAGGAATGAAAGATGAGGAGCTAAAGAGAGCAAACAATGACTTTGAATTCCCTTTAGACAGTAGAAAACATTGAAATTAAACAAATTTAAAAGTAGAGCATGGCTAGCATGAATTCATACTTTAACACTTCATTTGTTTAATGTGCAGCAGTAAAGGAAAGGAAATGATTCACATAAACACACTTACAAGAACATTTAGAAACACACCATCAACACATGAGTCCACGAGAATCCCAAAGAGGACTGCAAAACCCTGGTCTTCCTTAGCCAAAAATTGCAGAGATACAGTGAAATAATACAATGATAGCTTCTCCCTCAAGAGTCCAACCATGAAAATGAACAAGAAAGTACATAATATAGATGATCTAACCTCTTTCCCTGCCTCCATGGGTCGAGCTCACTATCCTAGGAGCTGTTTCAACCACTTCTAAACTAAGCACTACAAACTAGGCAGTCAAAACAACTTGCCTCTATAAACTTGGAAACGAATTCATTCATTTAATATTTACCCTTTTCATGAATGAATGTTCTAGAAGTGTTACATAAGAGTAAAAGTGTCTAAAAAGTACAATAATTACATCAATTAGGATCACATTTCATCTCAAAAAGTCAAACTGAGTCAAATCTGCGTTTTCTGGGCTGTACAGTGCATTTCTGGACAAAACTGCCTGACAGGTCGCGCGCCACTGCCTGACGGGTCGCGCGCCTTTGGAGCCATGTTTGGGGCACTTGCAGGTGGCAAAATCGAGCAAAAGTGTGCTTGTTGGAAAGGTCTGTGAGTCTACTTTCCAAACCAACTGGAATTTCTGAATTTGGAGTTCATTTGCCCTGTCAAAACTCAAATCTCCCAAGACTGCTTTCTGCAATTCAAAAAAGTGGCAGAAAGTCAATTTTTGCATGTATTTTGACTTTCTGGAGGCCTAAAACTTCACCAAATCTCAAGTACATCCATGAGCATATGTAACTTTGCATGACAAATCTGGAAATGCTGAGTTTTGGTCAAAAGGAGTTGCCCTGACGTAGGGTCGCGCGGGGGGTGAGACCCGTTAATGGGAAAAACCTGCAAATTGCCAAAAAATGCCAAAATTCACCCAAAATTCTCAAAATTTCTTGGGATTTGTGCTGTGTCTGGGCTATTTAGTGCCTTGATCCTTGAGTGAAGCCTCAGCTAAGATACGGAGGGGATTTGGCCTCTTTCTCCTTTTCAGTGCCTCGGTCAACCGCCTTTGAAACATTTTCATCTTTGCCTTGCACACATGCATTCTTGCCCAGTAATGGTTCTTCATGTTCCTTAGCAATCTCTTCTCTTGGTTGGCCTTAGCCAACAGCCTCTCCAAGTGTGCATTGACCCAGATGAGCATGGACTCCCTCTCAGCAGGCAATAGGTCACTGAGCCTCCTTCTGTTCAAGTTTCGGTCTCCTCTAATCCTCCATAGCTCGTCAAGGACTTTCTCATCCTCCAACTGTTTGTTGCGCTGCTCCAGGTATGAGATTGTCCATTGTGCTCCCTCTAACTTCCTCTGCAAGGCATCATTTTCAGCTCTGAGATGCTGAATGATCTCCTTTGCCTCTTGGCTAGGAGAACTGGTGTCAAGATCCACAAGCTCAATATCTGGTACTCCTGATGGCCCCTCATGACTCATGGGCTGCTTGCCCCTCCCTGGTACCTGTGCTGGTGAAGAAAGCGAGGCCCCTTCCACCTGATGTGGAGATAACACTTGCTGAGCTGATGATGAAGGCGAGACCCCTTCCACCTGATGTGGAGATAGTACTCACCTAGCTGCTGCAAATAAGGCCCTTGGGCCTTTTTGATAGGTAATCAGAGGTGAGGAGCTGACATGTCTAGTGACAGGGATGTCATGCTGCTGAGATGGTCCTCCCTCCTCGTGAACAACCTCGGGATGTGGCGAGGGTGGTGCTGTGAAAAACTCCCGAGAGATGAACTCCTCCCATGAGATGCCCTGCTGAGTCAACTGATGCAATACTACAAGCTGAATCAAACCATAATGGTATAGGCTCCTATACTGCTGTGCCGGGCTCTTCCTCTGCAACATGGGCACCATCCTCTGAATGTTCTGATAGAAGAAAACCAGGATGTTCATCATCCTCACTCGGGTGAAGTGCATCATGAGGCGAATATGATATGAATATACCTGTGAAAATCTGCCCTCACAGGTGAAATAGTGCATGATGAGCCTCATCATGGGAGCATACTCACTCCTGAGAAACCTGAATGGAAACACACTTGCCAAATGTCTCATAAATGGTGGCCGGACAAAAGGCTCAAAGTGAACATTATCCAGCACCTTGCGCTTGTTCCACACCTCCCCAACATTAGGTATCCCTGTGGCATGTGAGATCACCTCGGGTGTCAATGTAAAGTCTACCCCTGCAAGGTTGACATGTCCATCATGCAAGTGTAAGACAAATAGGCGAGCCAACTCTCTATGGTGCTGAATCCGTGAGATCCTCTCACAAAACTCATAGCATGACATATACTGAAAACATGTGACTGCCATAGGACAAGCCTGTAATTCTGCTAAAGAGGTGGGCTCCTCTCGCTTATGATGTCCACCCTTTCCACCCTTATGAGGTCTCCTCTGTACCTCAATCTCTGAATCTGATGATTGGTCATCACTCTGCTCATATGTTTCGGTTTCTGACATGTTTGAGGAGCAGAGTGGACAAAATGTACTGCTGTTTCTGCCTTTAAAAGTGCTGAATTCTATGTTGTTTCAAGGGGACAAGGACATGAGGGAAATGTTAGGGGAGGGACCTTTTTACAAGGAATTGGGAATATATGAATATAACAGGGAATTTAAGGAAAACATTGCAAACAATTATTGCATATAGGAATACATGTTTATAATCAGGAATATTGGGAAATCATTTGCAAAAATCATTGCATATGGGAATACATGTATAGAAAGTGAACATATGGGAATATGAATACATGCATTAACAGGGGAAGATAGGGAACATATTTACAAAACTCTTTACATATTCACCAACAAATTCTTGTGTTTACACATGCATATGGTGCAGCAAGATTAGGGTTTGAGTTTTTTAATGCTTTGGGAGAGGGGTAGGGTTTTGTATTTTTAGTGATTAGGGAGAAGGGAGGGTTTGCATTTTATTTATAAAATAGTATGGAAAAATAGATATAAATACAAATGTGAGTGGAAAGGGGAAGGAGGGAAACAATTACAAAGGGAAAGAACCTTGAAACAACACAAACCCTAGCACATTTTAACCATTAATATTGCAGTCATATGAAGCCTCTTCCACTTGCACAATTTGATTCTTAAACACAAGCATGAGGGCCTTCAATTATAACCAACAACCAAATTGAAGTGTAGAGGGCCTACCTCAAACAACTTGAAGATTTGGAGGGAGTTTGAGCGATTTTGAGTTGAGTTTGCAGGGGGAACGTTGACGGGTCGCGCACCACGCCCAACGGGTCGTGCACCACGCCCAACGGGTCGTGCGAGCTTGACGGGTCGCGCCCGTTACAAAACAACGCTGCTGGAAACCCTTTGACGGGTCGCGCGACTGTCTTGAGCCCGAATTTGCTCTGCTTTCACTCCTTTCAGCTAATCACTCTCACAAACTTCTCTTGCAAGTGTCTTGGATGCACAATGAGAGTGAAAGGAGAGAGATTGGGTTTTTATAAGTTTCATTTGAAAAAATTTCATTTTCAAACCCACTTTCTAATGTTTCTCTTTGACACTTTATAAAATTGACTTTTTGGTTTCCTTTGTCCTGAAATTGACTCTTTTAGTGCTTTGACTTGATTCTTTTTGCAGGTAGATCATCTGAGGGACCTAAGCAAGGGGACCAGGGTTACATGCTGTCCGCTGAAGTCTTTTGAAATTTCATCACTTTTTACAAAAAATTGAAAAATGACCTTGGCTTTAAAAACAGAGTTTTTAAATCCAAGGTGAAAATTAACTGTACAATATTGAAATTTGTGAAGGAACACTTTTAAAATCATCCCTCTGGCTTGCTGGGCACCATTTGACCTTCAGAGACATGACCTTGTAAACCATCTTGACCAAAACCCTAGACCTAGGAAATTGACCTCAAGACCAGACAAGACAAGCTTGAAAGAGCTTAATGACTGAAATGACCTGATCCAGCAATGCCAAGAGGGGTATAATCACACCAGCTCCTCCATCAGGGTTATGGCATGCCTAATGGGATGCAAAACTTGACACTGATGAGACACCTATTTATGCAAATGCAAAGAGTTTTGATCGCTGATGGAGGGCTCAAGACCGACTCTAACAGTATCTATGTCTCATGATTCCTTGTTCCCTAGTTCGCTTGATCCACCTATTTCAACTCTTAATAATTATCAACCTATTGTTTCAAGTGGTAATCAAGAACAAGGTAGTTTTATTTCACACATAGAGGAGAAAAGTGTTGGAGATATGTCTTATCTTTCTTCCCTCTTTCAAGATGATAATCTTGCCTTTATGGATAATCACCAATCTTGTAACCTTGATAACCTGTCAAATGATTTTGAGCTCTACATTCAAGTTGAGACTTTGGACAACCATCACCTTGACATCCATGTTTCCATTAATACATATGGTGATGAGTTCCCAAGTACATTAGATGATATCTTTCCTTCTTCTGAGGACTTGGATTTGCAAGGTATCAATTTGGAACCTGCTTCTCATAGTGTACAATATCCATTTATGGGATGGGATACTCTTTCAATTTAGAATGATCCTAAAATTTCTCTAATCCATACATCTTCAAATATCAAGTCTAAAGAGGTAAGTTGTCAAGTTTTTGGATCTTTGGTGTATCCTGGTCAATTCGAATGTCACTTTGGTATGCCTATCTTTGACCATTATACTAATGACAATGATATTGATTCGTTATTCCTACAAGTTCAATCTCATTTAGTTACAACTGGTACTCCTCCTAAGTCTTTTCATCCTTCCTCACCTCTAAGACATTACTCATTGTATCCATATATGTTTGATAAGTTAGTCATACCAACAGTTCCTCTAAATCCTTTATATCTTTATCCGACTGATCGTGGTTACAATCAGGTACAGGATGGCGTGATCCTACAATAAGAGGATGAAAAGTTTGAATCCATTATTCATGATCTCTTCAGTTGTAAATCTTTCTCAAGTCAGGTGGAAGATGTTCCAACACTATCTGATCAAGGAAATTTTATGATTTATGCATTTAAGTGATTTATCCATCAAGGCTCTAATATGCCTGATATTAAATCTGATCAAATCAGTGGCACTAACAATGTTTTCATCGATACATCTCACGATGGTGGTGCATGTTCACATGTCGATTTTTCTAAGCCACCCAAATTTGACGATCCACCGTCGGAAAGTTCATAGACATGTTAGGAAGTCGAGACACTTCATCCCCTATTGATGGTTATTTTAGGTTCTTGCAATCTTGTTGAGATCTTCGAACTAAGTTGGATCCATGTTTTCATGCATAATTCTTTCCTTAATGTTCATCCACTAGGTGTGAGTCCATCCTTAAAGCATTTTTAGTGTTTTCAAGTTAATATTCTTAATCCTAAGGGTAGGCTTTCTGATTAGATAAATGATTCTTGTTTGGTTAGTCCCTTTTCATGTGAATCTCTCATATTAGACCAAGGTTTTGAAATAACATATTTCGCGGATCCTAACAACTTTAAAACCTATTATTCGGATTATCAAGATAACGGTCATTTTGGGTTGGAGGATTTCTCTCTCTCAAACTCTTCTGAGTTCGATCATCTCCTTATCCATATTGTGTATGTCATGAAGTTAACCATCTTACTAGCACAATCTCTCTTCTTGAATGCTAGCAACTACTTAAATCATTCAACAGACCAAAACCCTCATGTTGACACAAATACTAGGTTTGATTCGACACATGTTTATAATATTTTATTCAACTCGCTATCCTAATTGGTTTCCTAGAGTTACGACGTCAACAATTGTTTTTAATGCCGTAAGCTTTCACATTGTTGGGTTCGCATGTAATTGGATACAAAGGGAACCAAAAGAGGCTCGAGAACCTTATATGTTAATCGACCCATCTGATCGTTATACTAGAGATTCTCTTTGTGATTCGAGTGTGTTAAGTGAAAATTTATTTTTCTCATGAGTCTCACGGTTTCCAAATTGGTTGTTTTGAATATCGAGTTCCAATCGTCGAATGGTTAGAGCAATATTACTTGGCCAACTCATATGATAATAATAAGCTTAGATCTATTTTGATGTTTTCTAAGCATGATAACATAAATGCAAGTACATTCACAACAAGCTTTCGAGGTTTGTTGTTCTAAGCAAAAAGGTAAAGTTGCAAAATGGTTAGAATTAGGTGTTATGGTACATCTTTCAGGCATTAGCCAAGCCCTTCTGTCTTTTGTGAAAGATATTCAAGGTCTTATCTTTTATGCTGCAAATTATGTTATATCGATTTTAATTGCTCGTACTCTTTGTGTTTGCATGTCGGGAACTATGATGGCTACACTAGAAATTTCACTTAGACCTGAACTTCTAGTTGGTTAGGTTAGAAGTAGATCTAGTTGCATTTTAGTTTCCCTTGTACACTCATCCTGCATTTTCTCTCCATCTAGTCTTTACATTTGTTTTGTTTTCTTATTTTCTATTTTGCATGTTCCCTTTTTGTTCAATTCTATGTTTGGTTTGTTCTTTTGGTATTGATTCCTTGTTTTATGATGACTTTTCTTTCATGCTTTTCTTAATAAGATCCTACATGAAAGATGTTCCTTTTGGATAAAAAGACGATGTGGAAAAACTTGAAAAGGGCAGTTGTGATGATGAATAATGCTTAGCTAATATGTTATCCTCTTCTCTATTTGGGTATATATATTTTTGAATTCAATGATGTCTGAACTGAAAATACGATTCGCTCCAGACAGAAATCTTTTTGCCAAACTATGAAGCCTATATCTTTATTAGGATCTTCATTCTTGACTCAACCTTGTATTGAATGGTGTTTTGACCTGTTGACTGAACTGAGTAGAGAAGGGAAACGAGAAAACTTTAAACGAGCATATTAAATTTAGTTATCTTTCAAATATCTTAAGCAAGGAAACAACCTATCTTACAAATTAAATAAGTCAAGATCCCTCTTCCACCTGTGCTATAAATGTTCGATAAATGTTTCAAGCATATCTTTAAGAAAATTAAATAAAGGGTGAAGAAGTGAAAGGCTTACCGCACAGAGAGGTGAAGCAAGCAACTTCAATGGGCTACTGAACATGCTTACTAGCGACGAAGCGATGCTTGTGTTTCCTTGAGGTGACTCTATTGGGGTACTGAGCAAGCTCATTGGCAGTAGAGCAACACCGCGAAATGCGCTAAATTCTTATTATAAAAAAGCTCAGTATACTTACTATCCTTTTTCCCTGTCAAAACATTTGAGGTATGAATAGTTTTCTAAACGTGTTTGAAGTTGAGAAAGGAAAATAAGAGACTATATCTTTAACAAAGATAAATAGCAAAGTTGAGGTGATCTACATGGAGAATCAATACTTCCTGAAAGACTGAACCCTTGCACTTAAGGGTAATACCCCAAATTAGCTTACTTTATGGTTGTAGTCGACCCCTGTGTTGCTACTTGTATTCTAAGTGTCACAATGTGGCGTTACAATTGTTGCACTTAGAAATAAATGTCACTTTGTTATCATTTCAAGGTGTGATTGATGTTCATGAGTCCTGTGCATTTTCCTAGATTGTATTAATGGAATTTATGTATGTGATACACATTTAAGTCTTGTTCGTATGCATTTTCCTCTCTTACTCCATTGTTCCCACACTTTGCCATTTTGGAGCTCTTCTTGGTCCTACTGCCCAGTGCACCTGGTGAAGAAATTATCCATCTTATCAGGTGATGAGCTTAGCCTATTCATGAGCCCCATTAATGATACCTCTTCCTCTTAGAGTTATGCACTAAGCCTATCTTAAGGTTTAACTCTTTGGATTGCAAGTTAAGAACCTTCAAAGCACAATCACCCAAGCCTCCTTGTTGGTACTAACTCACTGCACTGAGTTTTGATCACCTCTTCCATGCATAACACATAAAGAACTTCTAGCTGACAACAAGGACCTCTTTTATCCTCTTGCAAAAGCAAATTGTGCAATGCAAAGGCCATCTTCCCCTCACAATGCAGTGAACCCCGAGGCAAAGTGACTTACCTTTTGTTGCATACCTTAGTGAACTGCACAATCTCCTCTCGCAAACAGCCCCTGCAGAGTCAAACTGCACATGCATAGGGTGAAAAGTGCATTTCTAGTAGAAAGTGGGCCACTATTGATGAAAATTGCACTAGCCTCAAGCCTGCCCCTCTCTCTCAGTGCACTACACAATCTTAGTGCATAATGAGGCCTCCTATAAGTCATTGTCAAGTCAAATTGCACTAGATTAGGGCATAGAGTGCATTCTTAATGAACAATCAACTATTTTTGAGCTTAACTACACTGGCATAAAGGTCTGCCCTCAAGCACAGCGCATGGCGCAGTCCTAGAGCATAATAAGGCCTCCTCTCATTCACTGTCAAGTCAAACTACACTCTCACTATCCCCTACTCCCTTGACCCTAGCACATATCACATAGAGCACTTCTAGCTGACAACACGGACCTCTTCTATCCCCTTACAAGATCAAATTGTGCAATGCAAAGGCCCACTTCTCCCCACAATGCAGTGAGAATCCCCTAAGAAAATTGGCTTACCTTTTACTAGCTACCTGTTGATGCTTCGAAAATCGTTGCAACAACATTGGGGATAACCACCCGGTCCGGACCTTAGTACAGCTCCTTTTCTGTTTGGAATAGTGGCTCCGACTGGGGATAATGGGACCAGTTTCCCAAAAGTGAATAAACGGGATGAATGGATGGTTTATAATCTAAGCTAGCGAGGACGAATAACTAACTATCAACAAGAATATATAAACTATAATCTATCCCGGGAATCTATTGAGCTTTAAAGTGTAGCGTTTGATGGTCTGCGTCTAAAGACAGGCATATAGATGACTCCATCTATCAGACATAGATATTAATTCATTCAAGATTACTGTGCCTAAATAGTTAAGCAAAGCAATTAAAGCGATATTACCACACTCATCATTTATATCATTGACATATACATGATTAAAAAGAGACACATCATAAAACATCCAATAGTGGAATGAATACAGATCTGTTGTTACGGCACATGCATATAATCAATAATAGCAGGAGTAATCACATAGCAATTTATATGAAAGGAATGAATTCAGACATAGATAGAAATACCATATGAGCTGCGCAACACTCCCAATATCAATCGCTATTTGTAGTTCTTCCTTCAACGCAAAAACACTCTCAACAAAGACAATAGTGCACAATTGCATAAAAAGCTTCCTTGTTGAATTAAGAACAACTGGTCCAGTTTTATAAAAGAATATTGACTGAAGCACAATAGTGCAAACTTCAGTCTATTAAGTCTGATACAAAACTTTACGACCCTTTCTAAAAACATGAAAGGGTCTATAAATACTAAATTAATCTAAATATCTATTAAACTGAAATCCTACTAAATTGGTATCAATAAATATTGATCCTATTTTTCTCAGCGATCTGGCAATCGGCGACATGATTCATCAAGTAGGCTGCTTGCCTTTAAATCTGAGCTGACTTATCGCAAGCATTGGCTCTACTTCAGGCGGTTTGTTGAGGCGCGAACTGAGCTGGGCGGCATAGGTGGCATCCTGAATATCGGGAATTATATACCCGATTGCATCTGTTAAACACTTAAGGGCGGCTCTCTGTGTGTGCGGCTTAATCAGGAAAAGCCAATATGCATCGAAGGTTAAACTGTTAACCCCGACGATTAATCTCCCCTTTTCCTCCAAGTCTGGATAACATGATTGCTCCAACATGTTTGTTGTTGTCATCTTTCCTGGTGTACATTGGGAAATCATATTTGCTAAGTAGAGAGTGTTGTTAACCAAATCAACTAGATTGCTGGAAGTTGATTTACACCTTGAAGCCGCCCTCTCTGCTTTCATCACCTGAGTTTGCCATTCTGTGAAGAGTATATCTTTATATGTTTCCAGGATCCTGGGCAAATTTGCTGCTTTCCCCTGATCAGAATCTTGCCAGTCAAGATGCGCTGATATGATCTCTTCGGCTTGGTCTAACTCATTCCTGGCCTTCTCTACCTGCTGATTTATGGATGTAGTTAGCTCACACAATGGCTCTGCCTCAGTGAGTTGTTGACACAGGAGCCTAATTTGTGATATTAACGCAGTGTTTATTTGCAATGCTTCTGCTCTAAACTCATCGACTTGTGGAACGCCCTTTACTATTTCGAGCTGCGATGACAATTGAGCGATTTGCTCATCTTTCGTCTTCATCATTTGCTCATTTGCTGCCCTCAATTGTGCCAATGCCTCCGATAACTCCTTCTGTTTCTAGATCGCGCTTTGGTCGATCCTTTGCTTCTCTGCCTGCAATTGCCGAGTTAATTGATCGTTCATTTGTTGCTGTGTCAACAATTGCTGTTCCGCCTGTTCTGCCTTCTGCTTTGATTCAGCCAACTCTGCTTGTAATGTGAAAATTTCTTGGTCTTTAGTCTTCAGTAGAAGACTCACCTCTGATGCTTTGTCGATTGTCGCTGCTGAATAGGCTCCTGCGTACTGCGACAGTTTTGTTAGATCATCGGAGGGGTCGAATTCCTCCTTCCAAACCACGCTACCCGTAACAGTTTGTTCCGGGAAAAGGGAAGGTTGATCAATCTTCCTTCTTTTCCTTTCTCGTTTTACCACTGCTCTATGCCTCGGGCTGTAGAAAACATCCAGGGGAGGAATATCTTCTACTTGTAGAATGATTTGGTCAGAGGGGTCTTTTGGTATTACTTCAACATCCTTAGAAATGGGTGGGCCGCTGGTTCCACTTAGAACCTGAGGTGAAGTGATGTCCTGTGTATCGTTTGTTTTGGAAGTGTCTGTATCTTTGGAACATTCCAATCCACTGATGATAGAGTCAAATTGCTTCCATTCCTGGAGCAATTTTGGGTCAATACGAGTATCTACATTGACATCAATGGTGGTTTGTTTCTGCTTTTCGGCTTCAGACTCCTTCTGCACTTCTTCCTGCTATTTCTTCTGTTGCTCTTCTTGTTCCTTCCTCTGTCTTTCCTCTTGTTCTTTCATTTGTTGTTCCTCTATCTCTTTCTTCTGTCTTTCCTCTTGTGCTCTCCGCTGCTTTTCTGCCTGTTCTTTCCTCTGCCTTTCCTCTTGTTCTTTTTTATGATCTTTCGTTATAATAGGAGGTTCGCTCGACTGTTGCTGACCAGGCTCGCTTGATGATGTTGTGGGGGTCGTTGTTAGTAAATGTAGAGGCAGAGTTTGCAACCTCTGTTCTCTAAGTTTATTAAATTCAGTCAACCCTTCATCATTGTACTTTTGTAGAGCGAATTGCCTAACTTGGCTTATTGACTCGGCTGAGGAGAACAGGTCATCAAAGAGATCTTCCTGATGATCAAATCTTGTCAGTTTGGCCTGTTCTAATGCATTATAGGCAACTTTTCTTGGATCGAAATGCCTATTTGGGAGAGTCGCTAGAGTCAAGGATTGAATTTTTGTGGCTTCCTTTTCTGCATGTTTGAGGTCATGCAGGGTATATACACCACACCTCAAAGGAAAAGAGGGCCAGCCTTGCTTCTTATTCTTCTTGAGTGTTTGTGTAACACTCTCGGAAATGATTTGGTAAGAAATTTCCCTTGCTAGAAGCTTATCTGGTATGTACAGAGGGAGGACATGGGGTCTGGCTTGGCTGCCGAAAACTCTTATGTAGGTAAACCTTTCCTCTCCAAACCAACTAGCTATTCCGGTTAAATCAAATCCGGCTTGATAAGAAATCTTGGGAGCAGGTCTATCAAAAATGGAATAATGAATAGGCAACATAAAGCCATTACAAACTTGGTATAGATGATGTTTATAAGAAGACTTCCACAATTTCTGGTGATATATATGAATGGGTGAGGGGTCTTGCGCAGTCCACCTCCAGCCGAGTACGGGGAATTCAGAATTATAACAGAGGGTATCTAGAATATAGGCACTGTAGTAAAATGGGGGAATTATCCTTTCAGAAATCCGGGTCTTGCTCCTAAACTCGAGCACAGCTTGTGCTAGTTTGTCAGAGAGGATAGTGGCCCAATCCATAATTATACTGTTTACTGCTGCCTCCATTAGAGGAACCATTTCTATGGTAAAATTAGCAGAGTCATGCAATCCCCATAATCTACACATCATTATCCCTGCATAGCAATAAGGAGAAGCCAGAGAATCAACCGAGTACCTACCGGAAGATTCGTGTTTGTGTTTGGCTGGATTCTGTCTCCAATCCTTGATGGGTTCAGACTCCACTTCATTATCGCTTGCAAACTTCTCCAGAAATGCCTTGTTATACACCTTCTCTGGCTCGGGAAAATGATACATTTGCCTTAGATCATCTGCCTTGAATGATCCGAAAATCCTCCCATCTCTGGTGCTGAAAGTTCTGTCCAGGATTGGGATTTCTTCAATCACCCATCGCACGACGTCTGTGTATGGGAGAATTTGCTCTCTGGCCGCTATCCTGTGAAGGAAAGAGTCGGCTAAATCTTTAAGGGTGCTCTCAGACTTCCGAAGTAAATCCACACTAGCTTCTGTTACTGTCTTCACTGGTTGTTCGGCTTCAATCAGATTGTAAGTGCCTTGCCAAGTAACTCTGGTGAGACCCGTACACGTAGTATCAGAAATTAAGCCCTTCTTTTTATCCACGACAGCTTGTCCTGCAACTGGTGTAGCGGAAGAGCCTGCGGTCTTCTTGGATTTCTTCCCCATCTTGCTCAAGCTTCCCTCTATGGATGAATTCTGCACAAAGGCAAAAATAACCGTAACACAGAAATATGCTAATGAAAATCCAATACGGGAAAGATATATTGATCAAAGCGTGCTGAGAGATTAACTCTTAAAAATGGCTGCGGATCCAATCGATGGGAAGATCTTACAGATACATTAAATGGCCGTTTAAGGCCTGCCACCCCTTAAATGCTCATTACACCATTATTCGGCTGAATGGCTCGCTTAAGCGTGCTATGGATATTTTGGCGGTTGAGCGCAGGTGATCTATTATTTAAGAGATCAAACTTTAAATACGAATGAATCACCATATCCCTCCATTTAACGGCTTTTTCGAAATCCGCGCTATATCATGATCGGGCATCGGGAACACTTTAAATCTTTATGTTGACAATTTCGAAATGCCGATCGCCGATAGCGATATCGCATCGCATCGGTAGCATAGGTGTTATATAATCATATGGATAGCACGTCCCCGAACGCTGATAGCGAAATCGCATTGAATCAGCGTGAAAAGGCATAACAATGTGCATAGAGAATGTATTGCCGATTGCCCGATCGCCGATATCGCATCGCATCGAGGGTAAAACCTGGGCGCCTTATTATTATACATGGGATATTGCCGATTGCGAAATCGCATCGGATCGGGGTAAATGGCTTAAGGTGCTTTGACTGCATATAAAGTATCGCCGATAGCCGATCGCCGATTGCGCATCGCATCGGGGCTTATGTCATGAGCGTTTTAAAATGTGTATGGAGTATTGCCGATAGCCGATTGCAAAATCGCATCGGCGGAGACCAATGTGCCACTTATTTGTGTTTTCTATGTTATTGCGATATGCGATCTTGCGATCGCTTTATCGCAATAATAAAAGATTGCTTTATTTGATGAAAAATGGGTTTTTCAAAAGGTTTTAAATAATGTCTTCATTTAGTTTGCGGACCTCTTAAAAAGAATGCGCTATTGATACCAATTAATTTCTAGAGGGACCCATTTCATATAATAATTTTGTAAATATAAATGATATGAAATGGGGGGTTGTTGTAGGGCACAACAATTGGCGATTCGCTGGAAGAACCAGTTATCTCTGAAAAGTAAGGAAATACTTAAACTTTTACAAAATAGAATTCTAACCAAAGGGGAAAATTCTAATATAACTAGGTATATATGCATTCCAAAATGAATCTATTTTTGCTAATTTCCTCTCTTTTTTAAGAAAATAGATACATTCTAAGTTTTAAATAGGCCTCTATGGGTTTATAATGATAAAACAGAATACTTTTCCAAATCAGCTTTTAAAATGAACTCCTCTGTCATAGGTAGAGCCTCTGCTGCCAGCAAACATTTGTAGTTTCGACAGGGATACCTTTTAACTATGCTATTGTCCATTGTTCCATTCAATTAAGAGTGCGATTAACAGAATGAATTCAAAACATGATTTCATATTTTGTATTTCATTTCCCTTTTCTGTTGTTGATAAGATAAAAAGCCATTGTCCTGGTTTGGTGGCCAGATGTTGACAATGCCATTCACTGGTAGTAATCTAACCGAACAAACTGGCTCGTGATGAGACCCCTTGTCTTTTAATTGCAAGCCATTACCCTGTTTTGGTATGCAGTATTGGTAATGTCGGTTAAACTATTTCCCTATGAACATGGTAAGCAGGCTTGTAATAAGACCTCTTATCTTTAATATCAAATATTTTAGAATTACACTCTGAATAATCATAAACTTTAGTGAATGGGATGAACAACCTTCTCCTTAAGAGCAAATGGATGACAGGTTAAGAGTTGAAGATGCTGAAATTGGATTAGCTTCTATCTTAATATTGATAACCTTTTGAGACCGATTTGAAAACAGAAAATGATTTACAATACTTTTAAACTTCTGAGAAGAGTTCACAAAACTTGAGATGTGGTTTCAGAATACAATGATACCTAATTTCCTAGAAATTATCCCTTTTGGTTATGAGTTCCATTATTTTAAAAGCAAATATCAGAGTACTTCTGTAGATCAAACTTTCAAACATAGCAAAGGTCAATGGTAGATACCTTACAACATTATTTTCTACAAATCCAACAAACTACAAAAATTTACTAAACATGATGAGGGGTTACCTCCTCAATTAAAGAATTTCTTCAAGATCAGGCCATTAACGGGGAGAGAATCTCTCAACCCTGATAAGTCTTGCAATATAAAGGTCGAATGGCCCACCTTTTCACAGATCTGAAATGGTCCAAGCCACATTTTCTGGAACTTGGTGTGTTTTCCCTTATCCTCATGGGCTTTGTCCCATTTCAGAACTAAGTCACCGACTTGAAATTGTTTTGAACCGGATGAGACTGAATCAAAAGCTGCTTTAATGATTTGTTGATGTTTGGCATGAGTAACTCTAGCTTTTTCTCTTTCCTCTTCTAATTTTAGAATTTGATCATGTCTAAGCTGAATAGAAGAAGAAGGAGTTTCCTCAATCAGGGAAAATTTTAAGAACCCCCCCTAAATTTATAAATATAATAAATGGGCGAATCTCCATGGTATATAGGAAAAATGGAAGGCGATTTTATCAATAATATAATATGTATATATAATTTTTTGGCGAATCTCTCACTAGGCATGGCGAATATTTTACTCAATTATAAAATCTTGTAAGATCTTGGCGAGTCTTTCACTAAATAATAAAACTTTGTGAAGTCCTAGTGAATCTTAGCATAGGCTACATGCTGGTTTAATTCCCCCATTTAAATAGGCAACATTCCAGGTGAATACCATGGGTCAATACCATGTGCCATTTTGGTGAATACCATGGGTCAATACCATGTGCCATTTTTATTTTTATAATAATGGTTTTTTGCATGGTATTAATAACAATCTAGTCCATGGTATTTTTCCCATAGTATTTTGGCCATAGGTTTCACCTAAATAGAACCCATTTTTTGAGTGTTCGTAAATATAAGGTGACTTATGGAGTAAATATAAAAAAATATTTTATTTGTTTACCATACCTCTCGTTTATTTATATTTTTATTAATTTACCATACCTATTTTACAAATATGGTATTTGGCCCATAGGATTCACTTAAATAAAACCTCTTTCTCGAGCCTTCATAAATAGAACGAGGGTTATGGACTAAATATAAAAAGAGGTTTTATTTATTTAGGATACATCTAGTTTATTTATATTTTTATTTATTTACCATACCTTTTGAGTAAGTATAAAAAGACGTTTTATTTATTTACCATACCTCCACTTTACTTATATTTTTATTTGTTTACACCCTTACATGTATATAAGGTGACTTATGGAGTAAATATAAAAAATGTTTTATTTATTTACCATACCTCTCATTTATTTATATTTTTATTAATTTACCATACCTCTTTTATAAATATGGTATTTGACCCATAGGATTCACTTAAAGAAAACCTATTCTTGAAAATGGGCGAATGGATTCACTTAAATAAAACCTATTCTTGAAAATGGGCGAATGGAAGGTTGTAAGTCCTAATTTCAAGGGCTAAATTTACCTTTTTTACCCTCTCCCTTAAAATAAGGTGGGCTATTTGAGGTGATTTGTAAAAATGTACTATGATACAAAATATTCGCCCACTAAAAATTTAAAACCCCTTAATTTCGCCAAAGGGCGAACATTCGCCCCTAAAATTATCCTTGTCCTCAATGTACTGTACTAGGGCTAAAGAAGGAAGAACAAGATTTGTGGGCAATACTGCTTCTTTTCCATACACAAGATTGAATGGAGAGGATCCTATAGAAGCTTTTTGTGTTATCCTATCAGCCCATAATGCAAACATTAAAGATTTGTGCCAGTTTTTATGATTTTGCTCTATAGTTCGCTTAATGATTTTGATCAGATTCTTATTAGTAGACTCGGTTAAGCCATTACCCTGGGGGTAGTAATTAGCAGAATACTTCAATTTAAACCCTCTTTTGATAGCGAAATCAAACATAGCATTGCCTGAGAAATAAGATGCATTATCAAATACAAGAGCATTCGGGACACCAAACCTGGTAATGATGAATTGGTCTATGAACTCAATAATTGCTTTGGAATTTGCTGTCTTCAAAGGAATGGCCTCCACCCACTTAGTAAAATAATCAGTAGCAGTAAGGATATACCTATGTTGTTTGGAAGATGGCGGAGTAATCTCCCCAATGATATCCAATCCCCATTGCTCAAATGGTTGTTCAATGTTGACTGGTTGCAAAGGGAAAGCTGATTTACGTTGTCTTCCACTAGAATTCTGGCAATTGAAGCATTTCCTTACATATTCGTGGGCATCTCTAAACAGAGTAGGCCAATAGTACCCAGCATGAATAACTTTGTGAGCTGTTGTATCAGCTCCAAAATGTCCTCCTGCTAGTCCATCATGTAACTCCTGCAAAACCTTTTGGGCTTCAGGTTTCTCAAGGCATCTTAACAAGATAGAATCATAATTCTGCTTAAAAAGCACGTCATCAATAATTGTGAAATTCTTTGCTTTTAACCTAAGGGCCCTTTTGTTTTTATAAGACAGGTTTGGAGGGGCATAACCATTCTTCAAATAAAAGATTAAATCTGCATATTGAGATTGAGAATCAGTGGCACTTATTTGATTGATTTCTTCAGTTTTACTTGTATCGCCTGATTCTGGAATGTTGGATGCTCCTGCCAATATCCTGCAAAAACCTTGACCCCTAACAATCTTTGCTGGTTTAATTTCTAAGTCATATTCTTGAAGCGCTGTGACCCAATTTGCCCTTTTTTCACCCAGTTCTTTTTGGATTAATAGTTGCCTAACTGCAGGGAAAGGAACTATAACTTTCGTGTGGGTTTTCAAAAGGAAGGGTCTATAATGCTTGACTGCTTTAAATACAACAAAGGCTTGTTTTTCTACATCAGAGTAATTCAACTCAGCACCCTAAAGATTAGAGCTAAAAAATGAAATGGGTGCTTCCAAATTGTGATCATTTAGTTGCGTGAGTACTGCAGCATAAGACAAGTCGGATGCAATGGTATACAATGTAAAATGATTAGAAAAATTTGGAGTATTCAAGGCTGGGGCATTGATTATTGATTGCTTGATTAGATCAAAAGCTTCATTTTCTACTGATCCCCAATTAAAGACCGAATTTTTCTTAATCATTGTTTGAAGAGGCAATATAATTTGAGAAAAATCTGGAACAAATCTTTTAACAAAATTGATTTGGCCTAAAAATGACTGCATCGACTTTTTATTGTGTGGGAAAGGGATTTCAGAGATTTCTTTGATCCGATCAGGATCAATATAAATGCCATCTTTAGACACAACAAATCCCAAGAGTTTTCCTTGATCAAGAGCGAAGAAAGACTTTTTTGGGTTAAGAGAAATACCATATCTTTTGCAACGCTGAAAAATTTGATTTAAATCATGCAAATGATTATATCTTTCTTTAGAGAATACAATAATATCATCCAAATAGACGACTACTGTTCTATTAATCAACCCTCTAAAAGCTATATCCATGGCTCTTTGAAATGTCGCTCCTGCATTTATAAGTCCGAAAGGCATTTTCTGATAAGCATATGTTCCCCATTTTGTTCTGAATGTAGTTTTAAGCTGGTCATCAGGATGAACCAGTACTTGGTTATATCCTGAGAAACCATCTAGAAAGGACATTAATTCGGAGCCAGCTACTGATTGAAGTATTTTCTCCATAGTAGGTAATGGGAAATTGTCTTTCAAGCTCGCTTTGTTCAAATTTCTGAAATCAATACAAATTCGAATGTCACCATTTTTCTTTCTGACTGGTACCATATTAGAGACCCAATTTGAGTGTCGGACAGGAAAAATAATCTTAGCTTTCAAGAGTTTGTTAAGTTCTGATTTTATCTGGCTCTCTAAGTTTGGATGTATTTTCCTTAACTTTTGCTGAATCGGTTTCTGGTCGGGCAGCATTGGAATGGTGTGCTGGATAATGGATGTATCATAAGTTTTCAAATCATCATACTTCCAAGCAAAGACCTGTTTGTTTTTCCTTAACAGTCTAATGAATGCCTCTTTTTCTTCAACGGAAAGTCCTAATCCTAAATTAATATTTTGAGGAGCCTGCTCAGTACCTAGATTTATCAATTCAAACCTAAGGGTAGAGCTTTGGAGCTTTGTATTAGTTACAGGTTTAAACCTGTCTTTAATATCATAAAGATCTTCCAGCTTTACCACAGGCCTAGGAATTGCATTTTCCTGAGGTGTTTCTCTCATTTGGGAGTCATGTTCATCTTCCTCAATGATTTGATTATCATAGGACTTTTCGGAAATTAAGAATTGTAAAACATCGTCATCGTGGTTGAATACTCTCCAATTAGTGACATTGTCAGGCACTGAAGGCCTAAAAAGCAATTCTACAGAAAATCTATCTGGGCTGTAGTCTTCAGAAGGTAAGAGCTTGGAAGCTACATTAGCTAGGAGATCGGCTGCCGAGTTTTGAGACCTGGGAATAGAAGAAATGTTGAATGCAGCAAAGTGCGAGGTAAGTTCCTGTACTAGCGATTGATAATGTTTGAGGTGATTCGAAAGACAGTGAATTGCATTTCTTACCTGTTTCACAATAATTTCAGAATCGCCAAATACTTTTAGATATTGCACTTTAAGGCTGATTGCTTTATATAATCCCTGAATTAAAGCTTCATATTCGGCTGTATTATTAGTGCATTCAAATTCTAGCCTACAGGACAGCATTGTCTTTTCTCCTTGTGGGCTAACCAAAATACACCCTGCTCCTGAGCCCTCGCTAGACTTGGACCCATCAAAATATAAAGACCAAAATAAAGAGGTATTAACAAATATATTTACAGTTTTCTCAGCATCATTGAGACATCTAGACCTATCTGTTTGTGAAAAATTCTCAATCTGAGATGAAAAATGATTAACAGAGAAAGGGGATGGTTGGGCAACAAAGTTACCAAAGAATGACTCTGATGAATAATTCCCCAAAATGTTATTGTTGAATGCTACCGGCTGGTTTTCTTGCTCAAATTCAGTAACCGTATGGGTCATATGTTTCTCCCGATCGATCTTTATTTGATTTGGCTTGCCCTTGTAGGGAAGCCACATATGTGACCAATCAGTGGAAATATACCCATGCAATTTCTCAGACCAATCCCTACTCAAAATTAAACCGTAAAACTCAGGTATATCAGCTATTAGGATATCAATCCTCTGCACTATTCTTGGATCAGCGGATAACCTAATGGTTACAGAATTAATTTCTCCTAAAACCTGTACTTTGGTCCTGTCCAACTGTACAATATGAATAACAGACTTTTGGGGTTCTATGTTCAGTTTAGAGCAAACTGAAGCTGGCATTATGTTAGATGATGCCCCCGAGTCAATTAAACAGTTGTGCAAGTTTCTATTGTAAATCTCATAGGTTAAAAGGAAGGGTGGGGTGTGAGAATTTGACCTATCTCCAATCAGAACTGAATCGGTAGCTTCAACCATTCCTGAAGGAGGTTGGCCTGAATCATTAGCAGCTTTTGCACTGGGAAGAGGTGTAGAAGGAACAACATTCAATTCTTTAAGAAGTAATTTCTGCTGATGCTTTAGTTTACTAAGTTCAAACATAGTAATGTTTGCTTTAGTTTTCTTCATATCATCAACAATATTATACTCCATTGAATCTGATACCACTAATGTTTTAGATGTTGAAGGAGTATTAGAAGTTGAAGGCTGGTTTTGGGGAACTGCCACAGGTGATTTCTTTGCAGGTGTTTTTTCTTTGGTTGTAGCAGCACCAACACTTCTCTTCTTTGACGTTACCTGAACGGGCTCGGAAGTACTTTTGCTTCTAGTTGTGACCGGGAATGCTTCTTCTTCGTTTTCGGTATCAGAGTTGGGGAGTATAAAATCCCACATTCCGTGACATTCTACTACTTCTTCTTCATCGCTAGTTTGTGAAATCGATTCTTCTTCCTCTTCTTCTTGTTCTGAATCAGCATTAGATATGACATTTGGTGGCTTTGATTCATTTTTCTTAAAAGTTCTAAAGGGCCTTTTGGTTGATGTTTCAGCTACCTGTTTCTTTATTTCAACCATTTCATTTGATAAAGTTTTTAGAACCTTTTGCAAACCTTCCATGTCATAGGGGTCTTTAGAGGTTTTCTTTCTTGAGTCATCTTTAAAAGAGACCTTTTTGGCTTTTCTGTCTTCCAAGGCAGCTTTCTTTTCCAAGGCATTGATGCGTTTCTCCACAGCAAGCGCTTCTTTCATGTTTTCGGCTAAGGTAGGTTTCCCAGCCCTGTCTACAAAAATGGCTATATTGGCAGGCAAAGCTGTTATATACCATTCGCTCCGAATTTGTTCACTTGGTTTGGAGGCTATGGGGATTTTATTTAGGAGTTTATTGAAACGAGCATTAAATTCCTTAATTGGTTCCCTATGCTCTATTCTCAAATTGGAGAGGTCATTTATTAGGGTAGCCAAAGACCTATCATCTCCATATTTGGTAAGAAACTGCTCTTGGCAAGTATTCCAACTGGTAATGGAACCAGGTGGTAGGGAAAAATACCAGGATCCTGCTGATCCTTGCAAAGTATAAGGGAAAAGCCTAACAACAACATCTTCTTCTGTTACTCCTTTCAAGTTGACTGCCAACATGAAATTATTGATGTGTTCCTCAGCCTGGGTTCCATTATCTGGATTAAACTTGGGTAGCCATTTTTCAGGAAGATCTGGTAACGGATGTAATGGTGCAGGCATATTGACTGCACCAGGTCTGGTCCATGGATCTGCCATTATAACAGCAGTAGTGGTTGATACTACCGCTGGAACTCCAGATGTCTGGGAAGGAAATAATGTTGAGGAATGTGCAGGTTGGGATGCTGAAGCTTCTAATCCCTGGTGAACGACAATATGTAATGGGGAAGTGGGTGGTTGACTTTGCAGATAAGAAGTTGAAATGGAGGATGTGGATGAAAGCTCTTCACTGTCAGATCCTTCAGTATTTTTCTTTGCCTTTTTCCTTTTCGGTAAGGGGAACTCAGTGGGTTCAATACCGAGTTTTTCGCTCTGAAGTCTGGTGAGAGGATGAGGTAAATTGAACTACGAAGTCACATTGCTTTGTGATACCTCAGATTTCTGTGGCGAAATCGAGAAGCTCTGAAGTTTATGGATAAGAGACTGAACTTCAGGTGATTCAAGACTTAATTGTTCTGAAGTATGATGGGTTTGAGCAGTGGTAGTTGATTCCTCTTCTTCTTGTTCGGATACTGGCGAACCAGCATGCGAATGAGAAGTTCGAGGGGATTTGGAGGGAGAATTACTCTTAGAATGGCTTGCAGATTTGGGTTTGTCTGCCATTCACAGTCAGGCCCTCCTTCTAGCGCCAAAAATGTTGATGCCTCGAAAATCGCTGCAACAACATTGGGGATAACCACCCGGTCCGGACCTTAGTACAGCTCCTTTTCCGTTTGGAATAGTGGCTCCGACTGGGGATAATGGGACCAGTTTCCCAAAAGTGAATAAACGGGATGAATGGATGGTTTATAATCTAAGCTAGCGGGGACGAATAACTAACTATCAACAAGAATATATAAACTATAATCTATCCCGGGAATCTATTGAGCTTTAAAGTGTAGCGTTTGATGGTCTGCGTCTAAAGACAGGCATATAGATGACTCCATCTATCAGACATAGATATTAATTCATTCAAGATTACTGTGCCTAAATAGTTAAGCAAAGCAATTAAAGCGATATTACCACACTCATCATTTATATAATTGACATATACATGATTAAAAAGAGACACATCATAAAACATCCAATAGTGGAATGAATACAGATCTGCTGTTACGGCACATGCATATAATCAATAATAGTAGGAGTAATCACATAGCAATTTATATGAAAGGAATGAATTCAGACATAGATAGAAATACCATATGAGCTGCGCAACACTCCCAATATCAATCGCTATTTGTAGTTCTTCCTTCAACGCAAAAACACTCTCAACAAAGACAATAGTGCACAATTGCATAAAAAGCTTCCTTGTTGAATTAAGAACAACTGGTCCAGTTTTATAAAAGAATATTGACTGAAGCACAATAGTGCAAACTTCAGTCTATTAAGTCTGATACAAAACTTTACGACCCTTTCTAAAAACAAGAAAGGGTCTATAAATACTAAATTAATCTAAATATCTATTAAACTGAAATCCTACTAAATTGGTATCAATAAATATTGATCCTATTTTTCTCAGCGATCTCGCAATCGGCGGCATGATTCATTAAGTAGGCTGCTTGCCTTTAAATCTGAGCTGACTTATCGCAAGCATTGGCTCTACTTCAGGCGGTTTGTTGAGGCGCGAACTGAGCTGGGCGGCATAGGTGGCATCCTGAATATCGGGAATTATATACTCGATTGCATCTGTTAAACACTTAAGGGCGGCTCTCTGTGTGTGCGGCTTAATCAGGAAAAGCCAATATGCATCGAAGGTTAAACTGTTAACCCCGGCGATTAATCTCCCCTTTTCCTCCAAGTCAGGATAACATGATTGCTCCAACATGTTTGTTGTTGTCATCTTTCCTGGTGTACATTGGGAAATCATATTTGCTAAGTAGAGAGTGTTGTTAACCAAATCAACTAGATTGCTGGAAGTTGATTTACACCTTGAAGCCGCCCTCTCTGCTTTCATCACCTGAGTTTGCCATTCGGTGAAGAGTATATCCTTATATGTTTCTAGGATCCTGGGCAAATTTGCTGCTTTCCCCTGATCAGAATCTTGCCAGTCAAGATGTGCTGTTATGATCTCTTCGGCTTGGTCTAACTCATTCCTGGCCTTCTCTACCTGCTGATTATGGATGTAGTTAGCTCACACAATGGCTCTGCCTCAGTGAGTTGTTGACACAGGAGCCTAATTTGTGATATTAATGCAGTGTTTATTTGCAATGCTTCTACTCTGAACTCATCGACTTGTGGAACGCCCTTTACTATTTCGAGCTGCGATGACAATTGAGCGATTTGCTCATCTTTCGTCTTCATCATTTGCTCATTTGTTGCCCTCAATTGTGCCAATGCCTCCGATAACTCCTTTTGTTTCTGGATCGCGCTTTGGTCGATCCTTTGCTTCTCTGCCTGCAATTGCCGAGTTAATTGATCGTTCATTTGTTGCTGTGTCAACAATTGCTGTTCCGCCTGTTCTGCCTTCTGCTTTGATTCAGCCAACTCTGCCTGTAATGTGAAAATTTCTTGGTCTTTAGTCTTCAGTAGAAGACTCACCTCTGATGCTTTGTCGATTGTCGCTGCCGAATAGGCTCCTGCGTATTGCGACAGTTTTGTTAGATCATCGGAGGGGTCGAATTCCTCCTTCCAAACCACGCTGCCCGTAACAGTTTGTACTGGGAAAAGGGAAGGTTGATCAATCTTCCTTCTTTTCCTTTGTCATTTTACCACTGCTCTATGCCTCGGGCTGTAGAAAACATCCAGGGGAGGAATATCTTCTACTTGTAGAATGATTTGGTCAGAGGGGTCTTTTGGTATTACTTCAACATCCTTAGAAATGGGTGGGCCGCTGGTTCCACTTAGAACCTGAGGTGAAGTGATGTCCTGTGTATCGTTTGTTTTGGAAGTGTCTGTATCTTTGGAAAATTCCAATCCACTGATGATAGAGTCAAATTGCTTCCATTCCTGGAGCAATTTGGGGTCAATACGAGTATCTACATTGACATCAATGGTGGTTTGTTTCTGCTTTTCGGCTTCAGACTCCTTCTGCACTTCTTCCTGCTGTTTCTTCTGTTGCTCTTCTTATTCCTTCCTCTGTCTTTCTTCTTGTTCTTTCATTTGTTGTTCCTCTATCTCTTTCTTCTGTCTTTCATCTTGTGCTCTCCGCTGCTTTTCTGCCTGTTCGTTCCTCTGCTTTTCTGCCTGTTCTTTCCTCTGCCTTTCATCCTGTTCTTTTTTATGATCTTTCATTATAATAGGAGGTTTGCTCGACTGTTGCTGACCAGGCTCGCTTGATGATGTTGCTGGGGTCGTTGCTAGTAAATCTAGAGGCAGAGTTTGCAACCTCTGTTCTCTAAGTTTATTAAATTCAGTCAACCCTTCATCATTGTACTTTTGTAGAGCGAATTGCCTAACTTGGCTTATTGACTCGGCTGAGGAGAACAGGTCATCAAAGAGATCTTCCTGATGATCAAATCTTGTCAGTTTGGCCTGTTCTAATGCATTATAGGCAACTTTTCTTGGATCGAAATGCCTATTTGGGAGAGTCGCTAGAGTCAAGGATTGAATTTTTGTGGCTTCCTTTTCTGCATGTTTGAGGTCATGCAGGGTATATACACCGCACCTCAAAGGAAAAGAGGGCCAGCCTTGCTTCTTATTCTTCTTGAGTGTTTGTGTAACACTCTTGGAAATGATTTGGTAAGAAATTTCTCTTGCTAGAAGCTTATTTGGTATGTACAGAGGGAGGACATGTGGTCTGGCTTGGCTGCCGAAAACTCTTATGTAGGTAAACTTTTCCTCTCCAAACCAACTAGCTATTCCGGTTAAATCAAATCCGGCTTGATAAGAAATCTTGGGAGCAGGTCTATCAAAAATGGAATAATGAATAGGCAACATAAAGCCATTACAAACTTGGTATAGATGATGTTTATAAGAAGACTTCCACAATTTCTGGTGATATATATGAATGGGTGAGGGGTCTTGCGCAGTCCACCTCCAGCCGAGTACGGGGAATTCAGAATTATAACAGAGGGTATCTAGAATATAGGCACTGTAGTAAAATAGGGGAATTATCCTTTCATAAATCTGGGTCTTGCTCCTAAACTCGAGCACAACTTGTGCTAGTTTGTCAGAGAGGATAGTGGCCCAATCCATAATTATACTGTTTACTGCTGCCTCCATTAGAGGAACCATTTCTATGGTAAAATTAGCAGAGTCATGCAATCCCCATAATCTACACATCATTATCCTTGCATAGCAATAAGGAGAAGCCAGGGAATGAACCAAGTACCTACTAGAAGATTCGTGTTTGTGTTTGGCTGGGTTCTGTCTCCAATCCTTGATGGGTTTGGACTTGCAAACTTCTCCTGAAATGCCTTGTTATACACCTTCTCTGGCTCGGGCAAATGATACATTTGCCTTAGATCATCTGCCTTGAATGATCCGAAAATCATCCCATCTCTGGTGCTGAAATTTCTGTCCAGGATTGGGATTTCTTCAATCGCCCATCGCACGACGTCTGTGTATGGGAGAATTTGCTCTCTGGCCGCTATCCTGTGAAGGAAAGAGTCAGCTAAATCTTTAAGGGTGCTCTCAGACTTCCGAAGTAAATCCACACTAGCTTCTGTTACTGTCTTCACTGGTTGTTCGGCTTCAATCAGATTGTAAGTGCCTTGCCAAGTAACTCTGGTGAGACCCGTACACGTAGTATCAGAAATTAAGCCCTTCTTTTTATCCACGACAGCTTGTCCTGCAACTGGTGTAGCGAAAGAGCCTGCGGTCTTCTTGGATTTCTTCCCCATCTTGCTCAAGCTTCCCTCTATGGATGAATTCTGCACAAAGGCGAAAATAACCGTAACACAGAAATATGCTAATGAAAATGAAATACGGGAAAGATATATTGATCAAAGCGTGCTGAGAGATTAACTCTTAAAAATGGTTGCGGATCCAATCGATGGGAAGATCTTACAGATACATTAAATGGTCGTTTAAGGCCTGCCACCCCTTAAATGCTCATTACACCATTATTCGGCTGAATGGCTCGCTTAAGCGTGCTATGGATATTTTGGCGGTTGAGCGCAGGTGATCTATTTATTTAAGAGATCAAACTTTAAATACGAATGAATCACCATATCCCTCCATTTAATGGCTTTTTCGAAATCCGCGCTATATCATGATCGGGCATCGGGAACACTTTAAATCTTTATGTTGACAATTTCGAAACGCCGATCGCCGATAGCGATATCGCATCGCATCGGGAGCATAGGTGTTATATAAACATATGGATAGCACGTCCCCGAACGCCGATAGCGAAATCGCATCGGATCAGCGTGAAAAGGCATAACAATGTGCATAGAGAATGTATTGCCGATTGCCCGATCGCCGATATCGCATCGCATCGGGGGTAAAACCTGGGCGCCTTATTATTATACATGGGATATTGCCGATTGCCGATTGCGAAATCGCATCGGATCGGGGTAAATGGCTTAAGGCGCTTTGACTGCATATAAAGTATCGCCGATAGCCGATCGCCGATTGCGCATCGCATCGGGGCTTATGTCATGAGCGTGTTAAAATGTGTATGGAGTATTGCCGATAGCCGATTGCGAAATCGCATCGGCGGAGACCAATGTGCCACTTATTTGTGTTTTCTATGTTATTGCGATATGCGATCTTGCGATCGCTTTATTGCAATAATAAAAGATTGCTTTATTTGATCAAAAAAATGGGTTTTTCAAAAGGTTTTAAATAATGTCTTCATTTAGTTTGCGGACCTCTTAAAAAGAATGCGCTATTGATACCAATTAATTTCTAGAGAGACCCATTTCATATAATAATTTTGTAAATATAAATGATATGAAATGGGGGGTTGTTGTAGGGCACAACACTACCTCAATGAACTACACAATCTCCTCTCACAAATAGTTCCTACAGAGTCAAATTGCACTAGCATAGGGTGCATATTGCATTTATAGTAGATAATGGGCCATTGTTGAGGAAAACTACGCTAGCCTTAGGCTCCCCCTCTCTCTCAGTGCACTGCGCAATCTTAGTGCACAATGAGGCCTCCTACTTGTCACTGTCAAATCAAATTACACTAGCTTAGGGCACAAAGAAAATTTTCTAATGAACAATCAACCATTGTTGAGCTTAATTGTGCTAGAATAAAGGCCTGCCCTCAAGCCTAGCACATGGCACAGTAACAGTGCCTTGTCTTGTTCCTACTCTTGACTATGGACCCTCTTTGTGCCCAAGACTTGTCCAGTCTTGCTTCCTCGGTGCATGGCACAATCCCATATCATACAAAGGCCTCCTCTCGTTCACTGTTAAGTCAAAATACGCTCTCAATAGCCCCTACTCCCTTGATCCTGGTGCATGGCGCAATTTTAGTTAACAAGCCCATCACCTTTGTCCCTTGTGCTTGCCCAATGCACTGGAGCTTGAAGATCCCCTCCTCATAGTGCATGACATAATTCTAGTGAACAATGGTGCTCACCTTAACCATTGTTGAGTTCAACTACACCATCCTCATCAAGCCCCTCTTTCCTAGTCCTTCCACAGGCCTATCACAAGTAGATTCTTCCATGAGCAAGGTAGAGATATGATAAATGATTTCAATATTTATTTTGCCTTGTCATGAGTGACCTTCATTGGCAAGTGCACCTTCTCAACATGGCAAGCTGATGCTCAATGAAGATAGTAAGGAGAATGAACAAGGAAGCACTCGTAGAGAAGAAGCATAAAGATGAACTATCATAAATACATGAAGCAAATCTTGGACCATGACAGAATGAAGACATTACATGATAGATCTGAAGGTTCCAACACTGATCTAAGACCCTTTGGAGGGTGAATATTAAGAACAAAGAAGATCTTCCATGAAGATGAAGTATTGATCATACCTATCATGAAGAAGTTGAAGACAAAGCAACAAATAGAGAAACTTGGCATTGCCACATCATCATGAAGTTCCATGTCATCACTGCCAATTTGTGGCTTTTACAAGTGTCATCACAATGTCATATGTGTTAATGTGTCCTACCACATCAACATGTGGAATGTAATGATGTATTTTCAATAAAATCACAAAATGTAAATGTGTGGAATTCCAAGAGTCTAATGTAGGATATGAAAAGTCACATGTGGACAAAAGAGTCTAATGGAAGTCCAAGAGTCACATATGGAATATGTAAAGTCACATTTGGACAAAAGAGTCAAATAAAAGTTCAAAGCTCATCTAGGAGTCTAGGAGTTATGAGGTGATTTCAAGAGTCATGGGGATATGAAAGGTCATTCCTCTTGTTATAAAAACAACCTCATAACTCAAGAAAAAGGATTTTGGAGGCTTAAGCTTTGGATATATAGCCTTGGCTTCTTCAACTTGGCATAGGAGAGAAGATCATTCTTTTGGAGAACCAAGAAGTGACTTGGTGTTCCACTATTGGAGCTAGTGGCTCACTGTTGTAACTATGTACTTTGATCTTTCACTTAATATTTAGAAGCTCATTGAGCCAATACATTTTCATGCATGTATCGCAAATGTTGTAAGACTATTCTTGAGTTGTTTGTGGTATATGTTATGTTGATATGTACTAAGGAAATTGAACTACTTGTTTGGATTTGGTACTTATCTTGTTGAATGTGTGTTCTATTTGCTTTAATGATCGTTGTGCCCGTGTGAACTATTTCTCTAGATAACTAACGAATATTTCATTTCTCTCGTGTGCCTCTTTAGGACAGTTCTATTACTTTCCTTCTAGAGACTCACTCTTGTCTCCCCTCTCATGAAAGCATCATTTTACACATTACAATTGGTGTTTCATAGTGTCAATTTTCTTGTTGATTTCAAAGGTTACGTGTTAATCTCTTATGTTTCTCATTATGGCCAAGGCAAACCTTAAGTTATGGTGGGCGGGTCGATACTCCAAATGGGCCTCCTACTCTAAATGGTGTGAGGTCTATTTGGGACTTCACATCAAGGAGACCCCCTGTATGTTTGCGGTATCCAACCCCCTGTATGTGGATAATGCTTTGTTAACAAAGCATTATCCACATAATTTCGATATAAAAAAGGCAAGTTGCACATGTAGCTTCCACGAGTACTCGCAAGAAGGCTATCAAACTCATAAAACAAGTTTTCTAATGCTAAAATAGCAAAACAAAAAAAAAACCAATGTCTCAATTTAAATATTAATTTGTTTTTAACATTAAGGCATCCTTTCATTATTAAGAAAAATAATATAAGAAGGGCAATTTGCACTTGCAACCTCCTTGAGCATTGACAACATACTATCAAACTCAAAAAACAAGTTAGTTGATGATAAAACACCAAAATACAAAGAAACACAATAAACTGTGTCCAAAGTAATCATACGGCAAAGCATATAAATCTAGGAGCAAGCAACATAATGATAAACACTACAAGGCAACAAGAACAATATTAGGAGATGACTCCTCATAGTGTTTGGAAACAAGGTCTCCAAATGACCTTGATATAGAATATGAAACATTAAAAAAGATGCCTACTAGACCAATCACAATAAACTTGTTACATTACCTATCAACCAAAGAGGGATCCTTTCATTGGAATAAGCCTTGCCGAACTAAAGCCTAGGAAGGGATTTTGTCCATAAAGGATTACTCTCATTATTGTTTTATAATTAAATGAAAAGTAAGAAAAATCTATTACCAATGCATTTTCATAATCCAATCATCAAGGTAACATCATCCATGGGTTGATCCCTTGCTGGTGTGATAAACTAACCACTTGTCAGCCCCTTTTGTTCTCAAATCCTGTTATTTATGCAATGATAGATCTTTTGTCACTTTGTTGAAATTGATCTCATGGAGACCAAAATGGTTTAAGTTTCTTCTAGCTCATAGTGCAAGGAGGCCCACCCCAAAATACCAAGACAACTATAAATGTTCCATTTGTATACATATACTTTACTAATCACAAATTATAACATTTCTTATATCTATATATACAATGAGTTAGTGAGTTAGCTTAAGTGGTTGAACACTTTGAGTTTCATCCAAGAAGTCTTCATTGCAATCCCCCAAGTTGGTTGCTTTTGTTGTGTGTCTTACTTGATGCCCCCATCGAGTCGAGGGCAGTAATCAACATCAACATATTTACACTATGCCCCATCCTTGAGATTGTGTCTATCTTGGGTGGTTGCAAAGGGGACTGATGTCCTCCCCACCTAGGTTCATTTTTTTTAAAGGAACGACTATTTTATATTATATCAATTGGTTTGCAGGCCAACACCTTTACATTCAGAGTAAGATCTTCATCTATTGAGCTTCAAAATTTCAAAACAAGACACCCTTTCCTACCTTGCCATCTACCAACTATGACTCTTGCTAAACTTATTTTATAGAGTCTTCAGAAGACACTTGGATACACGATGTATTTACAAAACATAAATTAAAACACTTAGGTAGAGCTAACCATGGACATTATTTATTGCTTTAGATCTACTAGCATGTTCAATATAGACAAATCCTTCCTAAGAGGGAGACGCATTAGTCATACTTCGCACCACAGGTCCCACATTCTCTTGTCGAGCCATCATTTCAGCTAGCGGATCGTCCACTACTCCAAAGACCTATTTGATAATTCCAATAGTCATTGATTCAATAATCGACTCAATACAATCTAACTTAACACTCAAAATGCCCACCGTGACCTAGAACCATTCTACCTTTGTCTGCAACAATTCGAGCTCCTGACTCACCAGGGAAAAATGCACCCTTGTCTCAGTGACCACCAGTTCACCTTGTTTGGAGATGAGAGAAGAGAGAAAGGCCATGCTCATCAGAAATTGTGACAACAAGCGAGTCTCAACAACTGCCTATGGATTAGCTAAACACTCCATTATTTGCATATAACCTATAAAATAATACAATACATCGATGACTAGCCCATCATGATGATTCTCCATTTATAATCGCTTGTTCCATCCACTCTCCGCCCATCAGGTTCTTGAAATCATTCAATTCCTGAATCATGTATCTCCATTCACCAAACAAGTTAAGCCATAACTGGATCATCCCTTCCATTGTAAAATTTGTGTGCATTTAATGACCCTGAAGCTAGTGGACTACAATCATGTTCATTTGTAACCCTGTCTGATAAAACATCGAAGATCATCTGCCACCTGTCTAGGGGCATGGTATGCTTCACCTTGGAAATCCATTTGTCATATCCACTAATTCATCTCACCTTAGATGAGGGTCATCGAAGTCTTGACATCATAATTATTTGTTTATTAGGACCATTAAATAGCCTAACACGTTTGGCTTCACAATAAACTAGACTCCATATTTGAGGGATTTGGATTATGAAAATCCAAGATTTATTAAGGACTATAATCATGGTATGAATTTTAGTGTTGGAGCTCCTTTATCCTAAATGATTAAACCTTGTTCTAGGTTGGCTCCTAGATTTGCTAACGAGTCTGCCACCTTATTATATTGTCTCTTAATATGATAAAATTCCACACTTTCAAATTTTTGAATTTGTAAATTGATTATGAGTATCAATGGGGAGAGATCATGTTATGGTTTCTCTTTAATTTTGTGAATTTGTTGGATGAAAATCGTGGAATCACGAAAGACCACCAAATGTCAAATTTACCTTGCTATTGATGTCTCCATACCTTTCCATAATGCTAGGAATTTTGCTTGATTATTAGTTGACCTTCCTAAACTCCAGGCAAATTAAGTCTTCATTTCTTCATTGGGGTGATGGATAACCCCTCCCACTCCTACCTCCCCAACACCTAGGTTCAATTATTATAAGTAACATTTCGAGCATTTAATGGGTCTATTGTTGGAATGAGCTTTAACCCTATGTTGATAAAACCTCGAATGTTTATGAAATTTGATTTATCCTAGATACCATCCTCAAAATGAGAAGAAGTGCCTAGTAAACTTTCCTAAAATATATTTTTCACATATACATTAATATATATATATATATTCGTTAGTATTTAAAAAATAATAATAATAATAACAATAATAAAATTATAATAATTTAAATATCAAATTTAGTCAGCTTGGGGTAGCTCAATTGGGAATGGTCATGGAAATAAAGTCTCACCGAACAAGAAGTCATGGGTTCAAATTTTGTGCTATCCCCCAATGAGAGTGAGAAGTTGGACAAGATGAAGATGTAGTATGACCAAGCTTACAAAAGAAATTAAATATCAAATTTATATTTAATGTTATATCTCATTTCTTTTAATGCAATAAACAAAAACTATGATAATAGTTTGTATACTTGTAATATAAAGTTCAAAAAGCGTAGGTAGGTAGAAGTATCCTTCTATTTTCATGGAACATATATACTTTAAACTTAACGTATTAATTTTATGGGAAAAATTGCATAGATTGTAGACTTGGAGTTAGGGTGTGAAATGTTTATAAATGTTTAACATGTTTCATGAACCATGATTCATGAATTCCACAATTATTTTTTTTCCCGTGTGGAGTGAGTTGGCTTATTGGCTCCATTGACATCCCCTCGTTTTACGGACTCGTCATTATTGCAGGGTTATAAGGAGCGTCATTTCTTTTTTCTTTCTCATTATTAATGAAATGAAATTTTAACGTCCACAAGACTAGATATAGTCTATGGGATCACTAGCTTCCTTGCTTTTTGCCTTTTGCAATTCAATCCTCTTATTATTCAAATTAATGATGAGCGGACCCAACCTTCTAATAGTCCCCTCACTGAAAAGACAATTCCAAGGAACCGATGTTAACATACTGTTGTTATTGTCTGGGATGTCTCTGAAAGTGTCACATTCCAAAATGAAATGTTTTTCCGATTCCACTGCCCCAGAAGTGCAAAAATTACACATCCGTTCTTCCCAAGCTTCTTTAGGTATTTTCCAATGACTTGTTTCGCGCCGTAGCTGATGCGAGTTAGTCCTTAATTGAGCAATAAGAATCTTTTCTCTCCATGGAATGATAGCTCTAATGTACTCTTTTTGTTGGAGATCACTGTGGGGTTGAATTCTTGAACACAAAACTTCTTCTTTCTACCCAACTCTTTCCCCATATACACTTACGAAACTTCTCCATAACAAAACTCTTTAAATCCTTGCTATTTGTGGGACATGCATTGAGGTAAATATTCCATTTTTGCATCCATTTGTTGTTTTGTCTCATCCATGATTTCTTTCTTTCACTCATTCCTTCATTGAAGATAACTTTAGGCCATCTACCTTCTCCCATTTGCTCAATTCTTTGTAGATACCTTATGAGACGCACCATAGCAATTGCTTCGATGGAAGTTTCTCCTATTTCACTCAACATTATCTCATAAGAAACCAAACTTTTTATTTTAAACTTGCTCATGATCAAGCATTTTTGGATTTTCTCAATTTTCTACCAATTTGAGACAGGGATGTTGTTAGCCCACAATTCACAGCCATATAATATCACTAGACAAACTAGGAGCCCAAAAAGCACTTTAATTGTTTTCCAATCTCATAAATCTGCCTCTCTACATCTGTTTTTAAGAGCATATAATGCTTTCCACCCTCCTAAAATTCTCTTATGTCTGCATTGCCCCCAATTAAGCTTGTTGTTAAAATCAATCTCGAGGTACTTCTATTCATTTACTTCTTCAAGAATGTTGCCTTTGTTGAGCCTCAAACCTGCACCTTCCTATACACCCTCTCAGCCTTCTTTTTCCCACTTACTTCATCCATCAAGCTGTTAAATCATTGCGTTATAGTCTAAAAAGAGCTTCTGACATGGTTTTCTAACTATGCTTATGACTGTTGTTTGGTTTAGATTTTTGTTCAGGCAGCTGCAGAAACTTGTCAGTTCCGCAGCCAGCACAGGATTCCGCAGCTATTTTGTTAAAAGCTATGCTACAGGTGTCCTATGAAGAAACGAGCCACATGGGCAAGCTACAGGTGACGGGTACATGGAACGTGTCCCTTCAGATCAGCCAAATCATCCATAGAAGGTCACGGTCAACAAGGGTCAAAGGCAAAGCCAACCAAGGAATTTAGCGGTGGCACGTCTCTGTTTTGAGCACGTGAAAGTTTACGTGGCATAGTCCTCAGCCCACGGAGACATCGGCACACCTGGAGATCATCCCCGTAACCTGAATCCAACAGCTACCACTTCGAAGATTTAATAGACATGATGACAGTTACGCTAGATCTCGGCTGAGTAGATCTACGTGTCTTTGGCAACGCGGTTAATAGCATAGGATTCAGTTAGTTAGTTTCAGCACTTTTTCATTATAAATAACGCGTTGATGAACGCTGTGTAGGAGCTTTTTGGAATGTAATTTTTGAACTGTTTCTATTATCACCCCACTGTACTCTGTTTTATATATGTTGTTGCTGCTTTAATACATGAGGAGACTACTTTCCTGAGTTCATTCTTCTGACTGTTCGTTGACTGGTTGAGGTGGCAGAGGGCCCCTGCGCACTAATGCCCTGTATAATTTTCATTTGATTTTATTATGTTTCTGTTTTCATAATCATTAGCTTGTATATAACATCCTGTTTTGATGTTCTTAATTCACTGTTGTTTACATTTTCACTTTTGTTTTCCTTATAGCTGTCAGCTGATCAATGTTTTTCTGCAGGTTTTCTTAGGCAGCCCGGGCAAATTTTCATCTTTTTGATAACTATTGACATATGAGATCATCTTGTCCTTCCTGCTAATTTTCATTTTCTGAAGTTTAATTCCAGCACTGTTCTTTTTCAAATTGTGTTTTGCTTATTTATTTTCTGCTACCTAGACATCATACTACTCATTTGTTTATGGTTTCTTTCTATAGTCAAGTGACTCTATTAGTAAGGAATCAGAATATCACTTATTGTAGTGTGATTTAGTTATCATATTGCTTAAACTTATTCATGATTGCTTCCCACAAGGTAGATTGAGCTGAAGGGTAAAGGATCAGAAGAGTTGAAGTAGTGTGATTAGTTTCCTTTATGCAATTTAATTTCTTGTCATTTAGATATCATATTGCTTAACTTGTTCATGATTGCTTCCCACAAGGTAGATTGAGATGAAGGGTAAAGGATCAGAAGAGTTGAAGTAGTGTGAATTAGTTGCTTTGCTTTTAGTTTGAGTTGCTTTAAGTTCAGTTTTTACTTTCTTTTTCATTTAGCAGCAAGGATACTGGGCCATTGTCATTAGTTCACTGTTTGATACATTTACTTCCTCTTAAGAATTGATTTCATTACAGTTGTTTTAAAGCTTTCTTTTTGAACACTTTTAAGTTTGGGAAAATCACTGTAGAAATCACCATCACCATCCAGACTTAACTTTCATTTTCGCCATCACATTAGGGAAAGATAAATCCAAAAACAAACTAAAAAACTCAAAAACGACAAAAGACTAAGGAAATGGTTATCTTGTACATATAGTACACTTCACTTCTTCAGTTTACGAATCCCGGATTGACATTTTAAATAGCAATTTAGAACACACTAAATTGACCAAACAGCCTTCAAAGAAGAACGTATGTTGGCTCTGCTTATTTTTATTTGAGAAAATCATTAGTTTGGTCTTGCTGGTATTGACTTGCATCCCTACTACTTTACAAAAATGCTCAAGGGTATATAGATGCATTTGCAATACTTGGGCCGATTTAGCAATCAATACAAGGTCATCAACATATAAAAGAATCTTTATCACAAACTCCCTGAACTGAACAACATCCCCACCTTGCAGATTGAGCCACTCTTCCAATTTATCAGTGTATAAACCAAAAAGAGTAGGGGATAAAGGGCATCCTTTCTTGACTTCGATGTCACTTCTAAAGATTTCTGAAATGTCTGCTGAAGTTCTAAATTTGACTTTCACTTATTCGTACAACCTATGGACAACAACTCTATAATGCAAGGGAATTTCAAGTTCTTCCATTCTAGTCCACAACTTATCTCTAGGGACCGTGTCAAATGGCTTTTTGAAGTCAACAAAGCAGCAAAATACTTCTTCTTTGACCTCCCAAACATTTTCAATAATGCGTCTCAACGTGATACCATGATCTACTGTAGAATGCTTCGGCCTAAAACCTCCTTGCCCTTTTGCCCTCTTTTCTTTGACTTCCGCCCATTTACTGATTATATTTTCTACCATGCCGTTGAAGAGCTTTGCAAACAAAGGATTGATCATAATGGTTCTATAGTTGGAAGGATTATTAATGTCTCAACTTTTAAAAAGGGGTATTGCTAAACTAGTTGTCCAATATCTTGGGAATCCTTTCCGAATGAAGTTGTTGAATATTTCCATGATGTGCGGTGCAAGAATGTTAATTCCCCAATTTAGATATTCTACTTGAAGTTCAACCAAGTCCTTTGCCTTTCCTATTTTCAACTTCTTAATTCCTATCCCTACTTCCTATAATGTGAAAAGATTTGTAGTTGTGTTGATCCTAGGAGGAGGCTCCTCCTTTGATTCTTTCTCATAGAGTTGCCTTGCATAGTCAAACCATTGATTGACTGTAATATTATTTTCAATTTGCTTCTTCTTTTGGTGAAGTTTCTGTCAAAAAAGATTTGGGTTATTCTTGCCTAAATACATTAACTCTTCTTGCCTTGTTTGCATGAACTCATCTTTTTTCCTTTTTAAAATATGCTTATATAGATTTACATTCATCGTCTCCTCGTCTGCTTTTTTCAAGTTTTCCCCTACCATTTTGCATTCCTCATAAAACCAAGCATTAAGATTTCCTATTTTTTGCTCTTTTTCACTTCTCAAGTGCACTCTGAATTATATTTGTTAACTAATGACTATTGAGGATTTGGGAACCACTCTTCCCCTTCTGAATTGATCTCTCCAACATTGTTTAGAAGATAGTGCAACTTACTTGTGTTAGAAGAATTTTACCCCCTGATTGTCGAGAACATTGGGTTTTCCTCCTATGTTGTCTTTCTTCTAACCAAGATAGCTTTATATAAATTGGGTTATGGTCTGATTTTAAGTCCCACATATGCTCTCCAATCTTAACTTCATCTATCCTTTCTACTAAGCTTTGTGAACAAATAACGTAGTCAACAACACTTTCCCCATTGTATGTGTTGCAAGTGAACTTCCCAGACCTTTTCCATTTATGTGGACCATTGCATATAATTAAGTTGGAAGCACCACACAACGTGAGAAACTCCTCTGCAAAATGATTGCTAACTTTGTCATCTTTTGAACATCTCAACCATTGGGTCTTCTCCTCTTCAATGACCCAGATAGGATTGTCATCCTCTTTGCAACATAACATACTAGCTTATTGATTTGTTGTTCTAGCATTGAAATATACCACTAAAAGAACTTCTCCCTACTGAGAATATACAAAAATATCTTGCTTTAAAGATTCAGATGGGCCTTTGCTATCTAGCCCATTATTTTTGTAAATTTTTGAGACTTGAGGTGTAAAATAGCATGTTAGAATTCTTATGTGGTTCTCATTCTCTGTCATTTTGAACCATAAATATTGTTTATTTGTATCTTCTTTAACAAATTGTATGTGACGACCTTCTTTTTCTTTCACTAAAACTAACATTCCTCCATAACCTTTGCCATTTTCTGTTGCCTCGTTCCAAACTTCTAATTTCAAATAACCATTAAACATAGGAGTCTTACAACCATCATGTTCATGAGTTTCTTTGAGACAAATTATGTCTCTACCTTCTACAATAGGCCCTATCCCAGGTCCCCTCCTCCAAGGGTAACCTCTACAGTTCCAACAAACTAGACTTAGGTAGACTTGGGTAGGATTTGATTGCTACGTGGCTTGGCACACAAGACTCAAATTTGAGTCTTCACCCCTTTTCATCCATGTTGATCTTGTTGTTTCCCTCCTTATTATAGAATTAACTATTTTTTCTTTACTACCAAATTGTTTCCCTGCTTTGTGATGAGGCCCAAACATTGCAATAACCGCTTTACCATTGTACAACCATGCTCTTTTCCCTTCATCTCTTATTGCTCTAATTTTCTCCACTTCTTATCTTCTCTCCTCTTGTTGTTTGCTAGTTAGATCTTCATCTAAAAAAAGTGTGAGCCTTTCAAGAGTTTATTTTTGCTTAAGAGATAATGTTTGTCTTGCACACTTGCTATGATGACTTTTATGTGTCGAGGCCTCTCTTCAGATATTTTTCCCACCCTTCTTGCTTGAAATTTTTTCCCTCTCCAATTTAACTTCTCTTTCAAAAAGTCTCTTGTCAAATTGAGAGTGCTTTCATTCTTTCCATAGTCTCTTATTCCTCTTTTAATAAAGTTTGTTTCCCTATCTTTTATGTCTTTGTGTTCTCTTTCTTGTGCTCTACAAGCACTTACATCTTCTTTTTCCTCCATCCTTATGTAACCATTAGTGTCCTCAGCTCTCGTTTTGATTTCTTTTGGAATGTTTGTCCTCTTGATCTCTTTTGACTTTTTTTCTTCAGAAATGACTACCTATTGAGATATAAGTGAATCCACCTAAGTTGCTTTAGAGATTGTCACTTCCTTGTTCGCTGCTATTGATTCTTTTAGGGTTTTCCATGTCGTCTTCATGTTTTCCCATTCTTGTTTTCCTGTCTCTAAATCCTCTTGTAGCATTGTTACTTTCTCTTTTAGAATCATATTACCTTCCATTAAAGATCGATTTGCAAGTGTAATCTCTGAAATTTTGTGGTCCCTTTCCTGTTCTTTGGCTTCCAAAATTTCCAGCCTTGCCCTGGCCTTCATCAGTTCCTGGACATAGAGATTTGACGACCAAGTAAGAGGTGTAGATGTGGGACTGTAAATGGTTGACTCTTCTTTATTTTTGCTGCTCTTATTTGTTTTCTTTTTTATGGGACTGTTTTCTTCTTCTTTGTTCCCATTTAAAGTGAGAAATTATGCACTTTAAAATGCCCCAATATTGTTTTGCATTTACCCAAATCCACTTCCCTGTTTTGTTTGCTGAAGCAATTTTGACTTGGCCTAAGTGATTTGTTTCCACAAAATCTAAGATTTCCTTGCCATTGTTTTCCATTTTGGGATGAGGCCACTTGTAAAACCCTAAACCTGAATTCCACTGCCACTCTCCAAACCTAAGATTTGAAACGAGAGTGAAGAGCATTTGCTATCAGAACATTAAAGACAAAAGAATGACTGTGATTCACATGCACTGTCAAAAAACGTTAAGAAGAGCCTGAAAATGCTTCAACAAATTTTCAGACAAAATACAACATACAAAACTTAAGCCATAATAATATCTGCGCTACGCATAAACCGTCGAAGTTCATGGAGAAAGTCTGAAAATGTTTCAAACATTTAAAAGCATATGGAGAATATTGCGAGTTTGAAAGGTCCACGATCAGAGGAACTCAAATGTCATGTTATGAGATACAAGAGAAACTGTGTATTTGGGGGAATTCATGCAGAGATTCTTCCGCTTGTTGATGTGAGGGCGACAATATTTACCAGGTTGCATGTATGCCGCACTCCAGAGATATGGAATGCGATGTGATGGAGATTTACGCAGGGAAGAAATTCTAGGCTCTCCAAGTTACAATATGGTCCATTGCAATAAGTTACGGCTCGGAGAAGGGGTGTAGTGTTAGATAAAGACAAAAATAAGATAAGAGGAGATTCTCTTGGTTTCTATGTAAAATTAAATTTTAAGAACAATTAGGTGTGAATTTTTAATTAGTGGATTAGTTGAGTGAGAGTTGTGGTATAAAAAAATACCCCAAAAAAAATTTAAGATAATAGGAAATTGCCTGTGTTTTAATGTTAAATCAAATTTTAATTTTAAGAACAACTATGTGTATCTTTAATCAATGGATTAGTTGAGAATGAAAATTAGGTTGTATAATAATGTGATTATTATAACAATAGTTTAATATATAGTTTTGTTAAAAGGGGATTTTTAGATTGGTGAGAGTACTTTATTATTATTATTATTATTAAAGGTGGTTTTCTTTGTGTGGTAAGTTTTCTTGTCGTGTGTAAGTGCACTATCGCAAGGGATTTTCGTTCAAGAAAATGTATCATGTTTATTAAGTTAAGTTGAGAAATTGCACACCACAATTACAACATGGTGTCTTGCCTCTCAATGAGTAATAGACACTAGATAAATGAGAATTTATACATGAGATGTGCTATTAGATCCCCACAAGTTGATTTTAAGGTAGGTGACTAAAAACTCAAGTTTTATTCTACCAAGCTAAGTAAGCAAGAAAGTAGCTAAGGCTTTGGTATATAATGGAAGAGAGGAGTCTATAACTTGCTTTAAATGATGGATATCTCAATATCAAGTGGAGTAAGAAGAGTAGGACTAGCTTTAAGAATCTTTTACATGAGATAATAAAAAAGACCTTTCCTACTCCATAAGTAGCAGAACCTTGAGTACAACTTTCAAAGCAAGGTAAAAAACCTACTATGCCTACTTGCTTATTTCAATAAGTAAAGAAATATATTTAAGTAAGCAACATTAAACTAATGAAAGGAATATAGTGGGGTGTGAAAAGGAGATCATATCATAAGTCATAAAATTTAGATCCATGCATCCATAACCTAGAGTGGCGAGATAGCTCCAGATCCTTTCTCCTTAGGTTTCTTTCTCTTAAAGGCTCTCTCATGTCCAAAAATATTCCATGTGTTCAATAGTCCTCCTCTCCATCCATAAGCAAATTGGACAAGTGGGGACAAATGTAGAAATTGGACATTCATTTGCATGACCAAAAAAAACTCTATCTAAGATCAATCTTCAATCCAATAGGTTTAAATCAAATCCATACATATCTAATCCAAAATCATTGATTATGTGACAAAGATAGTTTTATGGGATTCTTGTTCATTATAGGCTTTTACATGAAGAGTAGGACCACTTTCTATAATAATCCCAAGATATCCATGCTTTGGGTACACCAAAATAAATCAAAGTGGACTAAATCAACCATGGTGGACTACTTAATCAAGTTTGACCAAATCAATAGGATATGCATAGATAGTAGCTTTATTATGGTGTCCTATGTTTAGATTCTGAGGGGATATTTATATAAATCAAAAAGGTCAAGGAAAATTGAGGGATATTTCCAAATTTCCAAGACAAATTAAAATTGTTTATGCAAAATAGACCACGTAATGATGCACTCTAGGGTCATGATTCTTTAACACATGCAACAAGTTCCCATAATAACATATGCCCTCTAATGTATGAGGTCAATAGAGCCTTGCATGATCAAAATGCGTGATATTATCTATTCATCCAAATGAATTTTCAAGAGTTGATGGATGAAGTCATCATTGAAAAGAGGACTAAAAATCCCCATGTAAACACATCAAAATGTAAGATAATCATCATTTCTTTCATGAGTTTTGCATATCCATTCTCATGTGTACTTTAAGTAAACTACAATATAGAGGGGTTTATGACACAACAAACTAGGAAGGTCACACTACAATACATTGGATACTATTAGTGTTGGGGATAGTCTGACCTGGGTTAATGCGCAAATTTTAGCCAACAAAACCCCACTAGACATTGGTCTTTTCAACATCACTTGTAAAATAGGTGAAATCTCACCCAAGGCACCTATGGGGGCTGTAGGAACCAATTTCCACAGTGATGAAGGGAATCATAATTTGTGTGATAGCTACTCTTTTCAACATTCTACAGGGTTCATTTCATGCTCATATGTTAATTCCAATTACAGACTTCCACAATAACCATTACCCATATCAAGACATTGAAAAAATAAAAAAACGGGGTGCTACATTTTTATACATAGTGCAATGCTAGACATTAGCACCTTCGATTCACTGAAAATGATTCAATACCCTACTATGATATATTAACGATAAGCATAACTACATGCAATATTCAACCAACACATCACATACACATAAATGGACAAAAATAAACCTTCACCTATCTTCCATTAATACCAAAAGAGAGTTGAGCACATTGTTAAAACATCACCAATTCTACTTGTTTCATCTCACCAACTAATTACCACAACATTACAATATTGCCCACACAGGAAGATTAACGAGCCCGACACAGAACCAACATAAGAGAATAGACTAATATAATAGTGCAAACCAATAACATAGAATCAACCAACCAATCAATAACAAAAAATGAGCCAACCCAAATACTCTTAGCTTGCATTTATTTATACATAATTATGTGGTCCCAAGCCGACTTCGATACCATAAGAAAAACTAGAGAAAGTAATTACCATGGGAAGGTAAACTATTGGCGATATGCTTGAGATGATAAAAAATAGTCCAAAAGATAGATTCAAACTAAACCATTTTGATGCAGACAGAAACGATGGTTTAATTAATCCACAGTTGGAACTATAAAACCCAACAATCACCCCGTCGAACACCCCTTTGGTTTGAAAACTTTGTTTTTTCCTTTCGGAACCCAAAAGCCTGTGCAAAGGCTTAACTAATGCTTTTCCCTTTTGGGACCGAAAACCCTTGAAAAATGCCAAAAATAATGCTTTTTCCCTTTGGAAAATGATTATATATATATACCGCAAATCTAGATCTGGCTGATCGGACAACTTAGATCGAATCGCAATATCAGCAATTGGATCCTAATGGTCCACAAATATCGGCGATGGCCCTTAGCAGAGGTCCAATGCGATAACGTTAATCGCTATCGGCGATTGCCCTATATCCCTTTTACTATGTGCCACCTCCTCTCCAATCCTCCGATGCAATAGTCTTGCGAATCTGATAGGCTATCCAATCACCCCTATACCATTTCGGGTTCGGTTGGGTTGCGATATGAGAGTTCGCTGACTTCCCAAATCGATTCCCTTCCTCTGATGCGATGTGATTGATATATCGGACCCGATAAGGCCCAAAAACAATGTTTATATTATTTCAAGTCCGCTTTATTGAATCCGCTAAGTGTTTTTGCGTAGTTTCTCTGTGTAAATGGGTTTTCCGCTTGCAGACCCAAACTACACCAAATTTGCCTTAATCACGGGGATTTCCATTATTAAGAATAAAAATGAAAAGCCAACACTAAATTCATCTGAATACAGGGAAAAAACAAACATTCAAGGCCTCCATGGGCTCTTTATACAATTATGCTCACAACACGGCTTTATTCATGATAACAAAATAACAGAGTCTTGGCCTTAGACCAGATTACACAGATAAAGACCTCTACTTCAAAGAAAATACAATCCACACTGTTTTTCTCTCGCTCCACTAACTCCACTCCTCAATCCTCTCAATCCTCTCGCTCTCATTACATTTTCCTCTCTTTTATCAATCGAATATTTCTCTAACAATATCTAACAACAAATATTTATTCTTAATATATCTAACAACAAATCTCTATTCTTAATAGATCTAACAACAAATCTTTTATTTCTTAGCTCTCCCTCACACCTATGCAAACAAATCTATCTCCGAGTCTAAAATAAGACAGTCTCTAACTTATTATAATAATGAATTATAACTAATTTCTTGAGAGATCCAACCCTCTTAGTAAAAACTGGTTTTTGACCAATCAGTCAATGAATTTCAACCTGTTTAGCCACAACATGTGAACAAGTTTTCACATTGTTGGCTAAGTCCCGATGCTCCTGCATCAGACTCCCGGGGAAGAAAAGAATTGTCCTTCAAGCTTTCAGGACTTACTCCATACTTCTTTAGTTCTGTTGCTGTCAACCAACTGGAATCTTCCACTGGCTGCTCTTTCCATTTTACTAGATATTGGAAATAAGTCTGCCTTATGGTTTTCTTGGATACTCTTTGATCCAAAATAACTTCAACTTCTTTCTTTACTACTTTTGGTACTTGTTCCTCCCAGTTCACGGTTTGAACTTCATCTCTTGTAGTTTCCTCCTGCAATTCTGTTTCTGCCTCCTTGTATGAATATAAATTTGGAACATTAAAAATGAGGGATATTCCAATCCCTTCTGGTATCTCAATCTCATATGCATTGGCTGAAAATTTTCTTATAATTTTACAAGGTCCTATCTTTTTCATTTTCAGCTTGTTGTAAGTTTTAGTAGGAAATATCTCTTTCCTCAAATATGCCATTACTAAATCTCCTACTTGGAACTCCTTTTCTCCTCTTTTCAGATCTACCCTTTGTTTGTATTTGTTGCTGCTTTCCTGCAATTTTCTCTTGACTTCTTCCTGTAATCTCTGCATCTGTTCTGCAAATTCTTCAGCGCTTGCACTCCTGGCTTCCTGTTTTCCCAGATTCTTGAGCTCATACACACATCTTGGGTGCATTCCAAAGAGAATCTGAAATGGACTAATTCCAATGCTTCGGTTTGGTGTATCATTGTAAGCGAACTCAACTTGAGCTAGTGCCAAATCCCACTATTTGGGATTCTGATATACTAGACTCCTTAATATATTCCCCAAGCTCATGTTCACTACTTCATTTTGTCCATCTGTTTGAGGATGGTATGCTGAACTAAAACCGATGTTAGCTCCCAGTTTCTTCCAAAGTGTCCTCCAGAAATTCCCTACAAACTTGGTATCTCGATCAGATACAATACTTACAGGTAACCCATGTAATCTCACAATCTCTGAAAAGAATAAATTAGCTATGTGTGTTGCATCACTAGTTTTACTACATGCTATGAAATGTGTCATTTTATAAAATCTATCTACTACAACATAAATGGAATCATTTCCTCTTTGGGTTTTCGGTAATCTTAGAACAAATCCATGCTGACTGCATCCCACAGTCGGTTTGGTATTGGCAATGGCTGATACAGTCCTGCATTCTGATTCCTTCCTTTTGCATGCTGACATATCCTACATTTCTCAACAAACTTCTTAATATCAGTTTCCTTTTTTGGCCAATAGTAAAAAGCATTCACCTGAGCGAAGGTTTTATCCTGTCCAAAATGACTAGATAATCCTCCACTATGTTTCTCTTTTATAATGTTTTCCCTCATGGAACATTTGGGAATACATAACTTGTTGCTTTTAAATAATAGGCCTCCTTGAATGAGGTAGTCCATCCACTGACTTTTGTTATGGCTCATTGGATTCTGAACTGTTGTGTAGATATCTCTAAAATCTTCATCATCCTTGTACATTTCTATCATTTCCTCAAACCCTACAACACCCACTTTGAACTCTTGCATAATAAAACTTACCCTGCTCAATGCATCTGCTACTTTATTAGACTTACCACTCTTATGCTTTATTACAAAAGTAAAACTTTGCAGAAATTCTACCCACTTGGCATGCTTCTAATTCAGCTTCAGCTGGTTATTGATAAATTGTAAGGCATGATTGTCTGAATATAAAATGAATTCTTTTGGCAGCAAGTAATGTCTCCACTTTTTCAAAGCCTGCACAATAGCATAAAACTCCTTGTCATAAGAAGAATATTTCTTCTTTGCATCATTCAGTTTCTCACTGAAATATCCTATTGGCTTTTGCTCCTAACTCATAACTGTGCTAACCGCAACTCCACTTGCATCTGTTTCTACTTGAAAGACTTTCTCAAAATTGGGCAATGCTAAAATTGGCTCTTCTGTTATCTTCTTCTTCAGCAAATTAAAGTTTTTGTCTGCTGCTTCTGTCCATCGAAATGGCTGATTGATCTCTTTGATTGTCTAAAGGATTGGTGCACAAATTTGATTAAAACCCCTTATAAACTTTCTATAAAAACTTGCAAGTCCATGGAAGCTTCTTACCTCAAATATGCTTCTGGGAGTAGGCCAGTTCCAAATTGCTTGGACCTTCTTCGGATCCATCTTCAAGCCTGCTTTAGAAACTACAAATCCCAAGTACACCAACTCCTCCTTCATGAAACTACACTTCAAATTTATTAGTAGTTTCTCTTTTTGTAGAGTTCTTAGGACCAACTTAATATGTTCTAAGTGCTCCTCTTTACTTTTGCTAAAAACCAGACTATCATCAAGGTAAACAATTACAAATTTACCTGCGTACTCCCTCAAGACTTCGTTCATTAGTCTCATGAACGTGCTGGGAGCATTAGTAAGTCCAAAAGGCATCACTAACCACTCATACAATCCACTATTTGATTTGAATGCAGTTTTCCACTCATCGCCTTCCCGAATCCTTATTTGACGATATCCACTCTTCAAATCTATTTTAGTAAAGTATTTGGATCCAATTAAACAGTCCACTAAATCATCCATGCGTGGAAAAGGAAATCTGTACCTTATTGTAATCTTGTTGATAGCTTTGGAATCTGTGCACATGCGCCATTCTCCTCCTTTCTTCGAACTAAGTACTGTTGGTACAGCACACGGGCTAAGACTTTCTCGGATCAGCCCCTTATCCATCAGTTCCTGTACTTGCCTTCCAACTTCTGCGTTTTCTTGAGGAGTTAGTCTATACGCAGCTTTATTTGGTAAACTTTCCCCTGGTATTAGATCGATGTGATGGATAATACTCGTAATTGGTGGTACGGTATTCGACAATTCATCCACAATGATATCAGAAAATTCATCTAACAAAACTTTAACTCCTTCAGGTAGATCATCTAAATTTGTGGAAGTTAAGATTACCTTTGGCCTTCCCATAATAACAAAATGCAACTCCTCACTTTTCACTACCTCTTGTAGCAATTCTTTTCCACTTATCAACATAATACTATTTCCAGGCATTCCTTTATCTGCATCATCCTTTAATGGCAACAACGTGTGCTTAGTTCCATCCTTCTCCATGGTATAGGTGTTTCTCCTCCCATAATTAATCGCTTTTCGATCAAACTGCCACGGTCTCCCCAATAATATATGACATACATCCATGGGCATTACATAGCATAAAATCACATCTTTATACGTACCAATTTGTATCTCAACATTACACTGTTCTATCACAATGACTTGATGGCCCTTCTGTAACCAAGACACTCTGTAGGGTGTAGGATGTACTGTCTTTGCTAACCCAAGCTTATCCACCATCTCTATGGACACAAGATTGTCAGTGCTTCCACTGTCAATTATTACCTTACAACACTTACCTTTTGATTTACAGGTGGTTCTGAACAAGTTCTTCCTCTGCGTAGGTTCTCCAGTCTCCTTCTCTGCTCTAAGCAAAGTTCTTCTTAATAACAATGATTCACCTTCTTCAGGGGGTTCTTCTTTCTCCATAAGTCGAGGTGGTTCTGGCTTTGCCTCAGCCACATTTTCATTCCTCTGACTTGTTGGTTTATTATGAGGACAGTCCCATGACATATGTCCCCACTCTCCACATGTATAACACCGAACATCTCTTCCTCGCCCTCTTCCTCTGGGCACGAATCTTCCTCTGTTAGCTTCACCCCTCTGTGGTGGTCTGCTACTTGAGCTTCCTGCTTCATGTTGATGTTGTTGTCCTCTAGATCTGGTATCTCCTCTACCTCTCACTGAGCTTCTTCCTCTATTCCTCTGATTCTGCTTCCTCAATATCTTCTCCTCTGCCTTCAAACTTGCTTGATAGGCATCCTCAATAGTTTTCAGACTTAACAAGCTAATCTCATCTTGTATCTCATACCTTAATCCATTAATATATCTAGCTACTTTTTCCATGTCATCTTCTACATGTCCTGCCCTAATACTCAATCTATAAAATTCTTCTATATATTCCTTAACAGACATTCCTTTTTGCCTTAAATTTTGCAATTGCTTAAAAAGATTCAGATGATAGTCTTTAGGCAAAAACTTGGCTTTCAATTTACTTACCATTTTCTCCTATTGCTTGATCTTGAATTTCCCTTTCCTCATTCTTGATGTCTATACCTCGTCCCACTAGATCGCTGCATGACGCTTAAATCTGGTGACTGCAAACTTCACCATCTTCTTCTCATTGACCTCTTCATAGTCAAAGTACTTGTCTATGGATTTGATCCAATCCATTAGCTCCTCTATATTCAGACTCCCTTCATACATAGGGATTTCCACCTTAGGCTTTCCTCCTACTTTTGCCAACATCTTGATGACTTTAGCAGTTTCATTGTCTTCATCTCTTTCCTCCTCAACAGTTTCTTCTGAAGAGATCTCATATCCCTCATCAGGTGCTCTTCTCTGGGCTGTCTAAATTGTCTCCATTCTCGCACACAGACTCTGAACCTCTTCCAGTAGAACTGCGTTTTCTTCAGGTCTTCCTTGACCGATGCCTCTCCTTTGCGGCATTTTCGCTGCACACAACCCTCTCTTCTACTCTGATACCACAAACGATGCAGACGGAAACAATGGTTTAATTAATCCACAGTTGGATCTATAAAACTCGACAATCACCCCGCCGAACACCCCTTTGGTTTGAAAACTACTTTTTTTTCCTTTTGGAACCCAAAAGCCTGTGTAAGGGCTTAACCAATGCTTTTCCCTTTCGAGACCGAAAACCCTTGGAACCCAAAATCTTTTCCCTCTTCTCCAAACCTCCGATGCGATAGTCTTGCAATTCTGATAGGTTATCCAATCACCCCTATACCATTTCGAGTTCGGTTGGGTTGCGATATCGGGGTTCGCTGACTTCCCAAGTCGATTCCCTTCCTCCGATGCGATGTGATTGATATATCGGACCCGATAAAGCCCAAAAACAATGTTTATATTATTTCAAGTCCGCTTTATTGAATCCGCTAAGTGTTTTTGCATAGTTTCTCTGTGTAAATGGGTTTTCTGCTTGCGGACCCAAACTACACCAGATTTGCCTTAATCACAAGGATTTCCACTATTAAGAATAAAAACACAGAGCCAACACCAAATTCATCCGAATACAAGGAAAAAACAAACATTCAAGGCCTCCACGGGCTCTTTATACAATTATGCTCACAACACGACTTTATTCATGATAACAAAATAACAGAGTCTCGACCTTAGGCCAGATTACAGAGATAAAGACCTTTGTTTCAAAGAAAATACAATCCACGTTGTTTTGCACTCGCTCCACTAACTCCACTCCTCAATCCTCCTCTCATTACATTTTCCTCTCTTTTATCAATCGAATATTTCTCTAACAATATCTAACAACAAATCTCTATTCCTAATAGATCTAACAACAAATCTTATATTTCTTAGCTCTCCCTCACACCTATGAAAACAACTCTATCTCTGAGTCTAAAATAAGGCAATCTCTAACTTATTACAATAATGAATTATAACTAATTTCTTGAGAGATCCAACCCTCTCAGTAAAAACCAGCTTTTTGACCAATTAGTCAATGAATTTCAACCTGTTTAGCCACAACATGTGAACAAGTTTTCACATTGTTGGCTAAGTCCCGATGCTCTTGCATCACATTTCCACTTCGACCACCTCACACATCACTCCCTTATTATGTGTTCTTTCCTTCTATGACGATTCTATGCGTGGATATTATTGTGTTGATTTTGTGCATTGATACTCCTCGTTATTTCCTGTTGCATGTAACTCCAAAACCATCTCAAAACTTCAAACATTTCTTCAAATATTCTTCCCAAAAGTAGCCTTAACAAGTCTCCAATTCTCACCCTTGGCTCGTCTCGAGCCATTTAGTCGGCCCGCGGCAAGGGGATTTTCTTCTTAACTATCTCTTTTAATACTTTGAGAGCATTGCACACACTATAAACCTTAGAATGCATTTGAGTAGCATGTATAATGACTGTGATAAATACCTTAATTATAAGGTCAATGGTAACCCATAGCTCCCCTTCTTCTACTACTGTCTTAACTTCTTGTTGTATTGCCCCAAATTCGTTGGTAATCCATAGTAGTTCCCCCTGTAAATTTTCCACTTTCCATGCCTTTGTTATCATGTATCCCTCCTTTATTTGATTTCCTCTTCCATTGCATCTTCTCTTTGATGGCGACAACTTTTTGCACCTTTTCTTCAGCAACCTAAACTTTATGATAAATATACTACAACTCCTAGTACTGCAATAGGTTTATCCATAAGTTCATTCCTTCCTCATATGTAGTTTTACGTTGCTCTTGCAATTTCTTCATTTGCAGAAGATGGGCGATAACCCTCGCCTCTTCTACTCAACATTGCCTCCTTTGTGTGGGGTCGATGTCTTATATTGCACTTTTAGGTCCTCAACCTATGCTTTGAGCCCTTGAACAATCCCTCCAATATCGATAAATTGGCCTTCTATTGGGGCGTCAATGTCTGTTGGCTCCTCAACAATATGTTTATACATTTATTCAACTGTTATGCGTAGTCTGACTTCTCTATCCATGACTTGTTGCTTTACTTCTTCTACCTGCATATTCTCGTGCTGCAATTGATCATATTTGGATCATTATATTATTTTTCATCCATATTTATGCATTTAGAGTGGAAAAAGTGGAGGAATCAATGCATGGGAGCATATTTACCAGCGGGACCCAGTTTGGTAAACATAAGGTATGAAACCTTCTAGGAACGTTTTGAGGCATCAAACGATGTTTTTTAGGGGAAAAATTTGCCGCTATAGAATGAATATTTTCCGTGCTATTTTACACACATATACCTTTTCCACGACGCAAGAATCACGTCAACTAGAGTTAGTATGCGAAAGTTATGTGACTCAAGAGTTGACCTTCTTGTTTTCACCACCATGGTTCAAAAGGATGTCGTGTCAACCATCGTTATTCATGTAAAAGGGGATAGCCACGTGATTTTGATGTAAAATAAATCTAGAAGAGTCTATATTATAACTCTGGTTAAGAGTTGAGGTAGTCAAACTTAACCACTAATAAGCTATCAGGTTTTGTTATAACCAGGCCGCTAGGAGGAAGAGGCATTCCATTCTTTCAAGAGAATTTGTTCCATAGTTGAGAAAAGATAGCCAAGAGGGATAGGAGGTAGAGCACACAAAGAATATTTGTGCACTATATCAACCCGAGGGCCACAAACCATACTTCTTTATACCTGCAACCATATTTCTAGACAGAGAAAGAGAATGAAGCGACCTCACCTTCCAGTTGGGTTTTCTCCCGAAAGGGTCTCCCATAACATATCTTGTGTCTTATGTGTGTGTGTGAGATTATTTTGTCATTCTCTATTTTTCTGCATAATTTCTATTCGTGTGCATGCATTAATTACAGTAAAATCTACAGATATTAAAGTTTAATAAAATTGGAATGGTGTAGAATTTCATATTTTAAATATAATATTATTAAATCTGTTGTGACGAATTTTCTAGTGGAATATCCACGACAACTTACAAATGATTTGGTATCAGCGTGTGTTTCTTTGGGTTTTTTTCTGGATATTTTCAGGGGATCTACATCAGTGGGGCCAAAAATTGTGAAACTTGAATCATGGTCAACGAATCTGTAAATGACCCTTGTGATCCTGCAGAGGTGAGGTTTTCGCGGTTGGAATAACACATCACATTTATAAATTGCAATGTAAACCTCCTCATGGAAGCCTTGAGCAACAACCTTGGGATATTTGAAGAAGATGGGGGTTCAGATGTAGCAGGAAAATCAGAAGGGGGATCCAGAGATCAGGAAGAAACGAGAACCAACTGATGAAAGAACCCGGAAAAGATCAACCCATTTCGAGTGTTGTGAAACAATCACAATCCCTGTTTAGGATGGAAGCAAAAGTTGATATTAATTCGTACCATTACAAGATCGATGCTCTAAAGTTGAACCGTTGGTTGCAACACTTGGAATTTATTTTAGCGTCCACCAAATTAAGGAAGGAAAAAATGTCTCATTTGCATGACTGAAATTAGAGGGCCATGCATTGACTTGGTGGGAGAGCGACACAAATACCCTGGGGTTAGAGGGAGAACCTCCAGTGACTAAGTGGGAGTACTTCAAAACCATCATTAAGTCATAGTTATATCCCATTGGGTATGTAGAGGACCACTGGATCTGGTGGTACTACTTCAGGAAAAAGTAAGGCCAAAGCGTACAAGAGTAGATCACAAAGTTTAGAAATATGGCTATAAGGTTGGGTACCTCTCCAAAGAACCTAGATGTAGTCCTCAAGTATTTGGGGGGTCTGAACCACCATCTATGTGAGCAAGTGATGTTGTTCAAACCCAAATCGGTGGACGTGGCTTGTGTATAGGAGCAGTACCTAAAGAACATAGGCCTAAAGAGAGTGCAATCAAGTGGATTGAAACAGAAAGAGAAACATGATGCTTTTAAGGAAGGAAATTATAAGCAAAAAGGGGGAAAAGATAAAAATATGACAACCAAAACACACTAGTGCAAAGATCTTAACAACCACTGCAACAAAGATGGTCATACAGAGGAGAAATGTTGGAATTTGCATCCAAAGTTGAACCCGAAGAATAAGAAGAAATATAATAATAAGAAGAATCTCATGGCCATGGATTCGAGCAATCAAGCTGAAATCAACTCAGATGTGGATGAGAAGATTGTATGCATATCGGTATAGAAGGAGTTGAATCTAAGTAGCCTTCAGCAACAAGAAGAAAAAGAAATGACCAAACTCATCCATATAAAGATACAGGTCAAGAAGACAAAGATTAATGCTTTGTTTGACTCGGGATTGTAGACGAATCTCATTATAGTAGAGTGCACAAGAAGTTGGAGCTGGAAGTTCGTAATCATCCAACCCATATCCGCTGGGATGGGTAGATAAGGATGCAGAGACGAAGGTAACAAAACAATGCAAAATTAGATTTATTATCAATGTTGATTTTATTGATGAAGTAGATCTAGGTGTGGTCCCCCTTGATCTATGTGGAGGCGTGTTTGGGAGTCTATACATGTACATGCAATATGTAATATTCATGAGGAGATCCAACCAATACTATCTCATCAAGGATATAAAATCATTCATCATCAACGTACACAAAGACAGTTCAAAAATTTCACTAGAAAGTGATACCCAAACCAAGAAATTGATCAATTATAGCAAGAAGTATGCTTTATTGTTTTTAAGAGATATTAAGTACATAGAGGAGTCAATAAGAAGCAAGGCATCCCTAGAGGGGTGTACTAAGAAACATAAACAACAATTGGAGGAGTTGTTGCAGGCATATAGGGATGTGTTCCGAGAGCTTAAAGGGTTACCACCTAAGAGAGAAGTGGAGCACGAGATCCAGCTATTGTCACACTCCCCATTGCCAAATATTGGGTTGTACAAGCAGTCTGTTATAGAAGAAAGTGAGGTGAAGAAAAATTTGCAGCATTTGTTGGAACGGGGTGGCATTCTAACGAGTACATCACCATGTGGGTTGCACATCATCATTGTGCCAAAGAAGGATAGGACTTTGGATGTGTGTAGATTACAAGGCGTTGAAAAAAATCACACTTAAGAATAAATACCCGCTGCCCAGGATAGATGATCTGTTGCATTAGTTGCAACAAGAAAAATATTTCACCAAGCTGGATTAGAAGTCTAGATATCACCAGGTTCGAGTTAAAGAAGAAGATACCTAGAAGACCGCCTTCAAAACCAGGCAAGGTTTGTATGAGTGGTTAGTCATGCCATTTGGCCTATGTAATGCACCAACTATGTTTATGAGATTAATGAATGATGTATTGCGCCCTTATATAGATTCATCTATTATTGTATATTTGGATGATATACTTATATATAGTGCTACCTAGGAGGAGCACATTTCACATTTGATGTCGGTGCTGGAAATATTGAAGTAGCACCAACTGCTAGCAAATATTAAGAAGTACAAGTTTGCGTAGCAATCTTTGGTGTATCTGGGGTATGTGATCGGTGGAGGAGAATTGAAGATAGATCCTTCCAAGATGGAGACCATCATGAAATGGTCAGTGCCTACTAATTTTTCTGAGGTCAATAATTTCATTGGGGCATCATAGTACTTTAGGAAATTCATATCCTCATTTTCAACGGTAGAAACATGGCTCCATGCCATAGCAACAAGTGGCAAGAGTTTCCAGTGGGGAAAATGTCAGCGAAAGGATTTTGAGGAGCTAAAGAATAAGATCAATCAAGCACCAACTCTGGCATTACCAAACTTGCAGCGACCCTTTGAAGTGGAGACAAATGTGAGTGGGTATGCTACAGAAATTGTCTTGATGCAGGGAGAAAGGCATGTATGCTACTTTTCTGAATTATTTCATGGGGTAGTTCTTAACTACCCTACCAATTACAAGGATCTCTATGCCATGGTGAAAGTTGTGAAGAAGTGGAAGCACTCTATGATGGGAAAGGAGACGATAATCCACACATATCACCAACAATTATAGTACTTGCAGGCCCAGAGTAAGCTACATTAGACCATACATTACAAGGAGGAGTGAGGGAAGATCTTATAGGAGATGCTTTGAGGGATGAAAAAATTATAGAGAAGATAAGGCATATCCATCTACAGGTACCAGAAACACTATAGAAGTCGTAGAAGAATTACAAGTCCAGGCATGATAAACATAAAACAAAGAATTCGTTCAAGGTAAGCAACAAAGTATGGCTACAGTTGAACAAGGAGAGGTTGCAGGTCCCTGGTAAGAAAATGAAGTCTCTGAGGTATGGTCCCTTTGAGATACTAGAAAAAATGGCTGATGATGCCTATCGACTCAATTTACCTCCATATATGCGCATTTACTCAGTTGTGAATGTAGAGAACCTGAAACTCTATGAGCCTTCCATTCTAGATCGGGAAGAGGAACAAATCCTACCTTTTGTGGAGGATTTAGAACCAAATTCTTAGGCATAGTTGACAAAAGATATAGTTTTGTAGCAGAGATCCAGAACTACAAGACAAGGGCAGCATGGCCTTTGGAAACTTGGGTTGAAGGGACAACCTCCAAGCAAAGCTAAATGGTACACTTGAGAGAAGGAGGAGGAAATTTTTCCTCACCTTATTCAATAGAAGCTTTTAGGGACCAAAAGTCTCCAAAAATGGGGAGGGGAAGGGGGGAGGGGGGTGATCCGAATTAGATCATTATATAATCCATCTCAATGCATTCAGAGTGAAAAAAAAGTGGAAGGATCAGTTGACATGACCGTTTTTAACGACAAGAGCTAGTTTGCAAAATGAGGTCTGAAACCTTTCGAGAGCGTTTTGAGGCATCAAATGACATTTTTTTGGGGTAAAAATCTACTTCTCTTATGCAACACCTTTTTCATGTTATTCTACACACAAAGACCTTTCTAATGGCATAAGAATCACATCAATTAGAGTTTGTATGTGAAAGTTATGCCACTGATAAGTTGACCTTCCTGTTTTCACCACCATGGTTTGAGAAGATGTCGTGCCAGCCCTCATTATTCATGTAAATTGGGCTAGCCACGTGATTGTGATGTAAAAGACTCAAGAAGAGTCTATATTACAACTCTAGTTAAGAATTGAGGTAGTTAGAAACCACTAGTAGGATATCGGGTTATGTTATAACTAGGCCATTAGGAGGAAGAGACATTCCATTCTTTAAAGAGAATTTGTTCCATAGTTGAGCAAAGACAACCAAGAGGGATAGGAGGAAGAGTGCATAGAGAGGATTTGTGCAATGTAGGAGCCCACAGGCCACATGCCATACTTCTTTGTGTCTACAACCATATTTCTATACAGAGAAAGAGAGTGAAGTGACCTCACCTTTCAGATGGGTTTTCTCCTGAAAGGGTTTCCCAGAGCATATCTTGTGTCTTATGTGTGTGCGTGAGAGAGAGAGAGAGCTTATTTTGTCATTTTCTATTTTTGTGCATAATTTTCATTTGCATGCATGCACTAATTATAGTAAAATCTACAAATCTTAAAGTTTAATAAAATTGTAATAGTGTAGAATTTCATATTTTTAATATCATATTATCAGATATGTTGTGACGAGTTGTCCAGTGGAATATTCACGACAATTTACGGATCGACAATGTTTCCTACATTGTATTCACCTATGTTAACTCCATTGTTTTCATTGTGGTGTGTGACTGCAACTCCATGGTAACACTATTCTACAACTAGCGTAAACTATACAATGACAAATGAGACAAAATTAAATTAATATGGGTCAAACATTTGACACGTTGTTGCAAGTATTTGATTGGGAACTCTATTTCTTGCGATGAGATATGGAGTGTGCAGTGATCTCCATATGTAGCACATGTATTTGCTCACATTTCCAGTATTTCAGGCATGCTCTGATCTTATGTCAACATGATCCACTCTGTTGTGGTTGGTTGTGCAACTGCTAACTTGCTAGCCTCTAGAAACTACCGCAATAGCTCCAGTTGTTCTAGTGCGCATTGTTGATCATGTTGTACTTTACCCAATGTATCTTTCGTCTTCTCATACACCTGCTTGACAGTTTGCTCAATGTCATCTTCCAAACAGAGGTAACCTGAGTGGTGGTTACTCACATTGCCTTCCACTTCTTCCTAGCCTGGGATGTCCCTTCTCTGGCACCATTTGTTTAGGTTCTCTTCTTGTCTGCATGCATTGTGTCCTTGATCTCCTCGGATGGAGACTGTACCTTTTCTTGTTCTGGCTCCTTGTGTTTTTCCTGTGCCTATGTAGGTTGTGTTATTCCTTCCCATTGTTGTGATTCTGGTTGTTGTTCTTGGCTTTGTCTACTTTCCACATTCTCCACATCTGGTTTTTCCTCCACCTATTCTTTCCAATTAACCTCCCATACATTGACAAACACCTAAACATTTTCGACCTTTGGTAAAAAAGGGAGCTTTTCCCATTGAACATAGTTACCAATCAAACAACTGAGTTCTCACTTTTTTAGAGGTCACAAAAAATCTTCATTTTGAAAGTGTCGATTCAGAATACACCTTTTTTTTAGCATCTTTTTGACACTTCAAATTTTCTTAATGACCAATTTTTTAAAAATGTTAGTGTTTTTTATGTTGATTTCAAAAAGCGGCGATGCAACATCGACCCTTTTTTTGGCTTATTTTGATACTGAAATTTTTTGATACATTAAACATGAATATTTTTTTTAAATGTCGTTGATTTTCATGTAGATTTTGAAAAGCATGAATGAGTTCTTTTTTTGGGGGCATATTTTTGACTCTTTAAATATTTTTATGTCTTAAGTATACACTTTTTTTTAAAATGATTGTTCTTCAACCATTTTTCAAGTTGTCTTCTTAGTCTTATTCTTTTTTCTTCCTAAGTTGTTCGTTTTCAAAGGGTTTTTCGAGTTTGTTTGTTTTTTTTCCTTGCAATTTTATTTTTTGTAATGATTTTTTATTTTTATTTTGCAAAGTTAGAAAAAAAGAATAAAATTAATATTTTGAAGTTAGGAACTATTATTAATTCTTTTCGTTAATTATTTTATTTCACAAAATAATTGTCACTAAAAAATAATAATTAAAAACGTTTGATAAAAAATACACATTTTGCATATAGATATAATTAAAAAAATGTACATTTTGGGACATTTTCTCTAACAATGACGTGCCAAATAAAAGATTTTTATGGGACAAACTACACAAAAAAATCACAATTTATAAAATAAATTATTTTCCCCAAGGCTGTTTGGCAGTTGGGCGGCTTGCCCTTACTCAACCACGGGCCAAGGCACCAGGAGCTAGGCATAGCTCTTGCCGACCGAGCATGCGACCCATTTATGACTGGGTGGGTGCGGGCTGATTCCCAAAATCGGGCCAGCCCTGGCCCAACTATAGGAGGGGTGATTTTTTATTTTTTATTTTTTTTGTTTTTGTATTTTTGTTTTTGTTTTCGTTTGTTTATTTCGTTTATGCCTATATATATAATTATTTTTTTATATATCTTATTTATTAGGTTTATATTTATATATTTTTTAAATTTTAAATTTTAATACAATTTATATTTTATTTATTACTCTTATATATATGAATTCAGGTTTCTGTGATCCATATTATGAATGTTTAGAGATCTTTTGGTAAAAATCATATAAAGAAATTATAAGTTGATGTGTTTCAAACCATCTAGTGTGGTTCATCTTTAGGACAAGATGAAGAACGAGATCATGACATTAGATTAAATAAATGAAGAGATGTTTTCTAGCCATTAGAATATAACAACTTGTTTTGACTAAAGAACTATCATTAATTAATAAACATTTTTTTAATTAAAATAAAGTAATAGGTGGAAATTCATTGTAAATAAAAAATTAAATTAATTTTATTATCATTATTATTATTTTAATCAAAACGAAGGTTGATAATATATTTTTTATATTTTTTTAAGAGATATATATATATATATATATAATATTTTTCCACTTCTTTTTTTTTTGAATTTCCATCGTTATTTAAAAAAAATGTTTGTTTATTTTTTTTTTTTGTTTATTCTTTTTTTCATAATAATAAAAAAATTCATTGTCATTTTTAATTTTTAATTTATCTTTTTCAATGTTTTGTTTATTTATTTATTTTTACTTATTATTTTTTGTTTTGATGATTTGATTTGATTATATATATAATTTAATTTAATTTAATTTCTAAATTTTTGATTTGTTTTTTAATTAAATTGATTTATTTTTTAATTTTTTGTTGTAGGGGTTGTGTTGATGTTCGATTAGCAACCCGACCCCAATATGTGTCAATTTGATAGTTGTTTTTTAAGTTTCAATTGCAATGGGTCAAACATGCTCCTAGTATGTGTCAATTTAATAGTTGATTTTTAAGTTTTCATTACAATTTGTCAAGTTGGCTTAGGATAAGATTTTTAAAAAACTATATTACTAGTATTTGGTATAATGACCTTTTTATTTAGGTATTTATTTTTAAGGTTTAATTTTGTCATGATATTTGATTTTGAAATATGTTAAAAATCTAAGGTTGTTATAGTCATAATATTTCTTTTTAATTCTATGGTTGAAAAATGTTTAAACGTACCTGGATGCGGGTGCCACGCAGAAGAAGGACGGCGCGCCACCTGGTCAGCATGGGCGGCCTCAAGCTTGAACAGGTCATTAACTGCCCTCCGCCGCCCTGGATGGCAAGCGTGAGAGCAAAGGAGCGAGAGGACGGCAATTCATTGCCGAGGCTGTGCTCCATTAACTGTTGCAGAGGGGAGTTATGGCTTACCAGGATCGAGGCAAGCCAGAGCAGCATAAGTATGGCAAGAATTGGGAATGTTATGCATCGGATCAGGTTCGAATTGTGGAATTGGGTTTCTGGGCGTCAGGTCTCAGAGCACAAGCTCGAGAACTCCCTCTGGCATTTGGAGGTGGAGATAGGGCATCAAAAGGGGGTGAAGGCGGTCTCACACCCTCATCGGACTTCAAGGAAATCATGCCGCCGAGACAGAGGCTCATTAGCCGTCGAGGCACAGGACGAGGCGGAACTTCACGCCCCCCGGTTGCCAATCCATCTTCAAATTGCTGCCGTTGTCTGTGCCACCGGGTGGCTGAAGCAAATCCCATTCAGTCGCAGCAATTCATGGACGCCAGGACGCCGGATTCAAGCGCTGCCCCGCTACCTGCGTTTGGTACAGCGGTATTCTCCTTCAGCGGTGCCCAGGGCAATTCTAACATTCAAGCTCACGTCTCAGTCCTATTCCTGGAGGAAGCGAAAGAGGAGGTTGGGGAGCAACCCAGCGCCCAAATTCATCTTGCTGAAAGCTCCAGAGCAGCTGAGGAAAAGGCAGAGACACAACCTGAGCCAGGGGTCGCTCCACCATCATCTCAACCAGCGCCCGCTTCAGGCAAAGCCAAGTATGATTGGGGACCTCCACCAGAAGGCGAGTACTGGATTTATCCGGAAGACTCGGACGAATAGACGCCGGCTCAACCAAGCTCCTGCCCTCAGACAATGCTCAGGTTTTTTTGTGAACTGTTACTCTTATCACAAATGCTCAATGTATGTCGTGAATATTTATTTTTGGCTTGACAATTATGTAGTTCTGTGCATGACCATGCCCTTGCGAGGGATTTTGCTAAAAAACTTCCTTTTCTATCTCTTGCCCCTGCGTGGGATAGATAATTTTGCTTTTTCTGGTCTTCAAAGCTCTACAGCCTCTGCGTGGGCTACCAGTCTCAGTCTTGGTCTCAATGGTGTTGCCCCTGCGTGGGTGTTCAGTCACGATGAGGATGCCCCTGCGCAGGTAGTTTTTTTTTGTGAATACCATCCATCCAGAGCGCCACCCCTGGCCTCTGGCGACATGTACTCCTGGCTGTAATTGTTCTCTACTGTTACTGTAAATAATAGAAATAGCATAGTTTTAACGATTAAAAAAAAAAAAAAAAAATGTTGAAACTTTAAGGTTTTTTTGAGTCGTGGTATTTTATTTTTAACGCCATGGTTGAAAATTGTTGGAATTTTTAGGTTTTTTGAAGTCGTGATATTTTATCTTCAACGTATTGTTGTAAACTATTGGGATTTTAATGATTTTTAGAGCAATGGTATTTTATTTTTAATGTCGTTGCTAAAAAATGTGGGAATTTTAGCTAAAAAATAAAAAAACATTGATATTAGAATCAACACCTTTTGATTCCATAGTGTTTTTTGTGCAAAAAAATGGTTTTTACTACCATTTTAAAAAAAATGTTGAAACTTTACCCCAAAAAAACGTTATTCCAACATACACACTTCATTTTTGGGTTGTTTTTTCATGTTTTTTTGGCTACCGTTCTTGTTTTGAAGTTACAGTGCTCATTCGATTGGTAGCTTTGTTTTTTTTGGTAAGAGCCCCTCTTAGCCTGAATGTATAAAAAGTGAGGATTCACCTTGGATCGTGTGATTTTCCCATACCTCGCAATAACTTCAGCTGAAATGTTTGGTGTCTTCTTTATCGCCATCTTGATAATTTCCTTATAAATATAAAAAGTGATGTTGATATCTATTTTTAAACAAGCAATTGTGGACGCCCATAAATGTTGAAAGCGTGCAACTGTAATAGGTGCACTGGTTCCCTCCACTAGCTATAAATATTTGGGTATCGCCCATTCAGTGAAAGCAAACAAGATGAGTAACCAGGCATAAATGAAGTATGTGCAATTATCTTGGGCCTCCAAACAATCCATCAAAAACTAGTTGAGCAAAATGTTGCCCAATTCATTTGTACGTCTAGCACACATTTTGCTGATGTTATAATTTCACATGCTAGCACTTCATTCTTTCTACACATTTTGAGTAATTTGCATGTCATTACCTATGTCAAAAATTGGATAGCTGTGTCATTTATTCGTGAAATCAAGAATCCACGCCTTCCTTTTTTTGTCTTGTATTTTTCTTGTACTTGTTCTCCCAAGACTTTTGTCTACATCTTAGCACTAACTATGGGCTTTGGGTCTTCTCCGACAATTAACAAGTCGATGATGCACGCTATCACCTATCTAGTAATCTGAACTGCATAGTCTAACCACAGATAACTACCATGCACACAACTTAACAATAGCTTTGTGACAATATTGATTTTAGGACTGCGCCAAAAATGTGGGATCTCTAGCAAGTTCAAAATAATAGATCACTCTAACCTAAATACCCACCCTTGAAACTCAAGTTAATAAACAATAGGTTCCTAGATGGTGTTCGCTATGAATAACTTATTAACTCTGGGAATTTCTTCTTGTTTGTGATGTTATGATTTGTATTTATGAGTTGCTCAACATAACCCAACATGTTACCCTTCGTCAAAACACTAGCTAGGATAAATGACAAAGTCATGGTATACTTAGGATCCTTTTGTAGCTTAACCTGCTTAGTTGTGGCTTTCTTAGGTGGGATATATTGTCTTCCTAACCTGAACCCTGTGGACTACGATGATGACCCAACAACCTTTGCTCCACTTTCTTCCATTACATCCATGTCCTTTGGCTGGGTTTTTGTAGCAATGGAGGGTTGCTTTGTGCAAGGTCTTCGTGCTGTCAGGGCTCTTGCAACTCATACCATATTTTCGATCTATGACTCCTTGTACAACTGTTGCAACCTCCCACAAGAATCACTCACGACTGAATGCACCAGCTCCTTCAAAACTCACATTTGGCTCCTTACAATCAACTGGAAATTTCTAAGTGCAAAATAAGCAATTTTGAGCCCTCAATTTCCCATTTATAGTATTTTAGGTATAGGTGCACTGTCCTTGGTGCTTGTATGGCATGACCTCCTATCATAACTCTTAGGTGACATTTCTTGCCTTGGTGTGTGGTCCAAGATTGTAAGCATCTCATTTACGATCCTCCATAATAGATTTTGACAGTCCAAATTGATTTTAAACGATAATTATTCCTTAGCAGTTAAGGAACTATCCCTTCATATTTACTTAAACAAACTGCCCTACCGATGTGGTCAACAATCAAATTAAATACACACACACACACATAGTAGTGTGACAATTATTCTCCACTTAGCTACAATTTCTCCTAACACCATGTGCTGCACAAATATGTGACAAATCCCTGTAATACACTCCTTTGTGTATAGTACTTCCCTTCAACGGTGAAACCGTTAACAATAAATATAATTGCCTACCCATACATAATAAGAACTAACCACATGGTGTAGTGGTAAGGCATTTAGTTATGTTGCCAGAGGTCACGGTGTCGAACCCCGCCCAGGTTGATCAGTCCATAAATCAAAATTTTGGCACCAACTGTTAAACCTCATGGCAACCTTCCATAGGGCCACATGGCAATCTTTCATTGGGCCATGTGGTGGCTTGAGGTTGGCCCATCCACAATCACCACAAGTAATGGAAACTCACCACTTGTCCTATCTTGATTCGCTTGTTTGACAACCGTACTGCACATTCACCCTATTGATGTCAGCACCATGTCATCGTACAGTTGTCTCAGTCAACCCTGCAAGTTGACTTTTTAGTTGCTTGCCCAAAAATTCAAAATGTGGTAACTTCCTCATATGGTGTCGAATTGAGGCAGTTGAAGCAATATCGGAATCAAAATTATGAGATATAAGATTTTGCGTCATTTTCAGGAGATTTAGAGCACTTTTATTTTTGAGCATATTTTTGATCCCTTAGATCACTTATGCATCCAACTCATCGTGTATAGGTTCCACATATCTATCCCCTTCCTCGGGATCAAATGGCACAATTACTTTGACATCGCCAAACTCAAATATCATCTATCTTTTCTTCAAATTAATAATAACATGATTGTTAAATACCTAGTCAATTCCTAACAACACAAGATATGGATCTATGTCATCCACAACTTTATAAATTCAAAATCTACAAAACTGTTACTCCATCAATATCCACTTCCACATTAAATAACCTACCAATAAGGAATATCTGATATTGAATTTCCAACTGCAATGGAATAGGATACCAAGTCAGTTTCAACCTTCCCATCATTTCCCATGTCTTATTGATGCAAGAGCATCTGACACATTTAATCAAACGAGGGATCCAAAGCGGAGCAAGGAGGACGTGGACCATTATAGCTAAATAGGGGACAAATTTTGTTTTAATAGAGCTAGTTTGATGGACTTAATTAAATGTAATCTGCCATATGTATGCATATAGAGAGATTAGTTGAGAGATTTGAGGAAAGGATGTGATCGGATCCTTCACAGTGATTCGATCCAATGTTCCCTTATATATATATATATATATATATATATGATGAACCTACATGTTCAATAGGGGAGAGACAAGACAGAGTGATAGAAAAAGATTTGTAAACCAAAGTGTTCAAAATGTAATTGAGAGGGAGCTTGTTCCTAAGGCTGAAATGCCTTAGATCTGTATTCATATCGTGTATAATATAAAAGTGTGCTTTGTGTTGAATTGTGCGCCTATGTATTATTGTATAGAGTTAGTCCTATGTTGCGAGATTGTTGATCGACCATCAATCACTGTATGGATCGATGGCGATCTAAAATATCAATTATATGAATGTCGTGTGTTAAACGGAGTATGGTAGAGGAAAACCTGAGAAAGGCATAAATCCATCAAAATAAGCGAAATCAAGTTAAGGAGGAAATAGATGGAGAATGCACAGGATCCGTTGGATCTCATAGATCAACGGTCATCGCATGGTGGAAGAGCGTAGAAGATAACCATCGAAGAGGTGGTTTCTCGAGACAAAGTGGTATTCCAGGCAAGGTAGAAGTGGTAAGAGGTAATACGGGGTAAGCACTCGATTCCACTAACCGAGCAACATGTAGCACTTTGGAGGAGAGACGAAACTACTTTTCGGGCGGGTAATCCCTGTGCTATTTGTCCACCCGAAATCAATGTCAACCGTCGGATCAAAAGGAGGTGATCAATGGTGGAGATCGAGCGGACTGGTTGGTGATCAAGCTAAGCGACAACCGTCGGATCGAGCGCCAGATCAACAGTCAAGATTTAATCGCAAATCGCATTAGACAAAGGTCAAGGGACGACAGAGATGGAATAGCGATATGTAATGAGGCGTGATCGGAAAGCGCTGCGGAGGTGTCTTTGATGTGCGGACCTGACGATTTATGAACGCGGGTTCATTCTTTTTTAGATCCGGCTTATGGGTTCGAAGCAGGTGTTTCCATGTTTCCATGTGCATTCTTGTGTATTGATTAAGTTGAATGGTCCCAGGTTTAAAGGATTAAGGCCTCAATAACGCTTCCGATAGGTTTGTGGGCCCATAACCCATAGGCGTCAGGATCGAAAAATTGATATGAAAGGGATTTTTCCTTACCCCAAAATCTCCTTTCATCACTTCTTTAGCAAAATTTTTACATATGATCCCAAATCTAGAATGATGTTATCCATATCGTAGTCACCTACCTGCATGTTGAACCTGAACTCCCAACTTGTATTCTTCTTGCGAGCCACCTAATTATCTATGTGTTTGGGGGTATATGTTGTGACTACATATGGTTTCTTGGTGCATTGATTGATTAATTTGTGAAACTTTTGCATTGTGTTTTCATCTTGCATCAGGTCTAAAAAAAGATTAAAAAATGCTTTAACAGAACTTTCTCAAACTTCAGGTCCTATGTTTGTTGTTCTAGCATTAGAGCCATACCATATACTTGGGCTTCTTCTCTAATATCCCATTATAGTGCAACTAGTTTTTTGTGTGCCTCTTTATAAGTCGTCTTCTCTTTTAGTACATCAAACTTCGATGGAGGATTTCTAGCTTTCCTTACCCACTATTGGTTTGTATTAGCTTTTTTTGTAGCATCTATCTCGGTCTTGGTACCTACACGCATAACTACACCCACACACAATTGGCCTCTACATTGTTTGACAATTATCATCTGAATGTTTTGTCCCTTATTTTCCTTTCATTTCACAATTAGTCGAGGACATTTTTCTGGTGCATGATCAAGGGCTCTGCAATAAGTATAATTCTAACAAGGATTGATACAATCTCTTGCAATATTTCCTATCCGTCCACAATTACAGTAGATAATTAATCCTCTACCTCTTACAAACACTCCTCTTCCTCTTCCTGGTCCTCCAGGTCCTTTGCCCATCATCCCTTGATCTCTTTCATACTAATAAAATGTCCCATATTGGTTATAAGCATGTGCAATTCCTTCGATACCCTCTCCTCCTTGCACATGGTAAGAGTCCATAATGTACTCTCTCATATGCTCTAATGCATGAAAATTATGTATCTCATGCCCCATTGACTTACATAAATCACAAAATAGGGTCCTCACAAAAGCCTCATATTTCTACATCATGGGGTAGGTTGAGGGGGTATGTAAACTTTGCAAACCTCGCACCACAACTCCCTACCTTGCACCAATGGGTTGGTTGTTCTAGTTACCATAAAATCTGGGAATGTAGGACATTCATTCCTATGGTGCCCCTTCGTCTTACATATTATGCACCATAGCTCCTCGTGCTTCTCCTTGCCTTTGGTTAAGTCTTATAACTATAATTTCAACACGACTACCTGTGATTAAAATCGGGCCATGCCAGTACTCTCCAATTGTTGCTAGAGATGCCTCAAATTTTAGCGTGATCTCCAATGCTTATAATTATGATGAAACCTTCTACTAGGTTAATGGTACTTGAATATGGGGGATATGAACCACTACTTGTGTTATGCATTTGGAATCTCATATTTCAATCTGACCAACCATACCTTAAATATTTGATCATAATCCCACACAAATTCATTTTTTCCATGCTTCATCTCCTTGACTCTATAATGCATTGTGACTCAAACTTAGGCTTTTGGAACTCCTTTAGCAATGCTTGCTTTATGTTCTCAATTGTCTAGCGAGAGAAGTATTCTTGTATTTCACATACCACGTCAATGTGTGATATTCAAAAGTAGCTTCCAACTATTGCTCCTTTGTAGAATCATCTAGTACCTAATTCACAGTCCAAACGAACTCACATATGAAAAATTGTTGGTCGAGATCCCCAGCCTCAGAACCATGAAATGCAGCCATCTTTGAAGTATCTACCATTTTCTTCTGTGCACTAGATCTTGATAATGGATTTCTAGGTATACTTATTATTTGTGATGAAACACTTTGTGCAATGTGTTTATTTGTGTAGCTTGGGAGGTACTCCAAGCCCTAGGGTTTGGGGTTTGAAGGGAAAAGTGCCACAAGGGTCACTTGTGGGCTTGGAACCCAAGCATGGGGTTTTTCACCCATTGGGATTTGAGCCAAAACCAAGATGAATTTGAACATGAGAAAATTTGAGGTGATAGAGCTTAGCATGTCAATTCCAACGCTCCAAATATACATCACTAAAATAAGAGCTCTAGAAATGACTATATGAATTTTTGAAGTTGACAATTAATTATGGACAATCAATTCATGTAGGCTTGGTCCAAGAGACATGTCTCTTCATCAATTCATGGAGCCCTTGTTTATGTGTATATATACAAGGTGAAGTAGAGTTTATTTCTCATCCAAAGTGCAACGCAAAGCAAGAGAAAATTTCGTTGAACAAGAAGGATATCTTTGTTTTAGGGCCACAGATCAGGGAGCTACTTCAGCAAGGAGGGAGTCGTTCGCGTTTTCTTATGACTATTTTGAAGGGTGTGGAAGTTCGTTGTTAGGCCAAGTTCATAAGGAGAGGTTGGACTGTTTTCAAGTGGTAATTCATCTCTAAACAAGCCGAAATGTTGACTGTCCTGTGATGATGAGGCCGCAAGCCTGTAGTGGCTAGTTTGAGGGTCAAACAAGCCCTAAACAAGGAGTTGTAGGAGCCCACTCACACAACGAAGTATCCAACCTTGTGGAGGAGAAGGAACCGCAGTTTTATGAGGCAGAATTGACCACAGATGGTGGAAGAATATGGGTTGTAGTTGTGTCCTAACCAGTGATAATATTTTTGTAGTGTTGAACAACATTCTTCAAGGTATGTATCTTCTTCATTGTTGAAAGTGTTGGGTCAAGCATTGACCAAATTGGATTAGATTGTATAGTAGCATATGGGAGCCATTTTGGAAGCCTGATTCGATGATTAAGGGCCTTCATTGGAACAGATCTTGTAGTGTAATATTGGGTGCCATTGGTATGGTGGAGGGCATTGTGTTGGCTACCCAAAGTAGCCTTATACAAGCTATCTTGATGTGACAAAGAAGAGCTGAAGTGCAACGCTTTGATGGACTAGAGTCACTCTTAGCTTGACAGTTTGGAAGTTAGGAAGTGGCCAACATAGAGAGAAAATTGATGAGCCCGTGTACATGCAGTAGTGTTAGGTGGCAACCCTCCTGGAGTCTCGATGTGTTGTCCTTTGAAGGACTAAGGGGAAACTAGTGAGCAGTACTTAAGGTAAGGACCGACAAGATAAGATACAACATAGGGTATGTGCATCTAAGTTTGTCATTGTATCTTGTATACCATAGACTATTGTATTATTTAGATTTGGTTTAATATACGAAGATTGGGTCATACATTATTGTACAATTTTGTTAGAAATTGGGTATACTTGTGCATATATGATTTACTGTTTTATATTTTCCGATGTGCAAAGTAGTTCTTGTTGAGATTCTTGGTTTGGTAGTGTCAGGGATTCTAAGACTCTAACCTAGACCCAAGGTCGTGGAAAGTCAACATGGTATCATAGGGTGTCTAAGCTACTTTGAAAGTTAGTGGATCAATTTTGTGCACAAAAAAGGACAACTTAAGCAGGAGTTGGTCACATTGTAGGTGAGAATGTCGAAGTTGCAGGCTGATATCCAATATGAGGACATGTTAGAGGAGTTGTCCAATTATAGTCCATGGAAGGAAAGCGTCAAGTGGGTCTTGCAGGTCAATAAGATCTGGGAGTTCACCGAGAAATCCATCAAGAAGCCAAATGACCCGAAGGAGCTGGAAGTGTACAAGGATTTGGATACGAGGGCGAGATTGATCATCCTAGATGGTGCAAAGGATGCCCAAATACCTGATTGTCTAGGAAGAACACTGCACATAAGATGTGGATGGCTCTTCAAAATTTATTCCAGAACAAGAATGAGAACCAGATATTGGTATTGGAGGATAAGTTGAAGTCCACCAAGATGATAAAGGGTGAAGGCGTGACTTTGTATCTGGTGAGATTGTCTCAGGTCAAAGATGAGCTTGTTGCCATCAGTGTGACTATTTCATATGGATATATCGCGAAGATTGCCTTGAAAGGGTTCACCAAGGAATGAAATCCCTTCATCAAAGGGATTGTTTCCAAAGAGAAGTTGCCAAACTGGAATAGATTGTGGGATGAATTCATTCAGGAAGAGTTGCGAGACGAGGATCTTCATCCAAGGAAGAAGAATTTTGCTTCTGATGTGGCACTTGCAGCGCGAATGAAGGGGAAGCAAAAGAAGGACTTTAGTAAGGTCAAGTGTTTTAATTGTGGCGAGACAGGTCATTTTTCGTCAAGATGTCTGATGAAGAAGAAGGGAGATGATGAGAAGAAAAAAGGAAAGTAGGTCACCGATGTTGCCACTTCAACTGAGTTAATGATCTCACCAAGAGATTAGAAGAGGAGGAATTTGCTATGAACTCTCATTTCTCGCAGGGTATTATCGATGAGGATGGATGGTACATAGACATTGGTGCGACGAAACATATGATAGGGTCACAAGAAGTTTTTGAAACACTAGTTGAATGGGACTCGAAGTTGCACATGGTGTTGGGCAACAAGAGTTCGTTGGAGATCTGAGGATCAGATGTTGTGCCATTCAGGATGGAGACAGGACGAGTGATGTAGGTCCAGGATGTACTGCTTATACCAAGACTCATATATAGTGTGATTTATGTCTCAATGATCAAGAAGAATTAGTTTGAGGTCTTGTTCCATGATGGGAATCGCTCACTCGCTCAACCTTCTTCCCAACAACGAATTCTTCAAACAACAAAGACTTCTTCAATAGATGCTCGTTCATGAAAATTCCAATAACTACAGGGAGTTGAGCGTTAATAATAGGGGACCCTATGACCTTAAGAACATAATCTAAAACTTCCCTTGGATGACTGTTGCTGAACTGAATTGATTCAAAACTTTATTCGGTGAGCAACCCGAATCGGTTCTCGTAAAGCAAGGTTGTCCAATGCCCATCCATGTTCTGACACTTACGCAACTCTCTACTCAGGCATTGTCTATGGAACTTGAAAATTCCCCTAAAGTGGTTACAAGAAACACTTACATTCAACGATAAGTATACCAAAAACAAAACAAATCCTGTATGTCGATGAGTATACAGGCTTTTAACAAGCATACACCAGAATTTTAGTGAAACTTTTGAAAAGGCATTTAGTATTAATAAGGTTTGCAGAATATGAGGTTAAACTGGAAGCCATGCGAAGGTCGCATCTAAATGTATCGAAAGTGCAGGTTGATCTTGATACTATTTGGAAGGCAACACAAGGTGCTTTGTTCCAATAAGTACTTTCATTTTCTTTCTTTTTTCAGTTTCCAAATTCCAAGTTAAAACTAACAATAGATGCCAAGATCGATATCTTTTCTAATTAATAGCTTCACAAAATCTGCATGAAATCATCAAATCATCAAATCCATCAAATCATGCCACAAAATCTGCATGCAAAATTGCTCAAATCGCTCAGATTGCATAAGGCATGTACACCAGTTTGATTGAGATAATTTGGGAGTATGTCTCCACTTGACTCCTCACATGTACGTAGCCCTACAGTTAAGCTCCTACGCATTACAGTTGGTAGCCTATACATAGAGATACACACAACAGTTTGGGACAATTCCCTTGTTCATACGCAGTTGTATTTAAGAGGTATCATTGCATGGGATTGTGCTGCTGATGTTATGAAGTTTCAAATGTGCAAATGTTATTCATGTTGAATTTAAAGTCGTTCTGGTGCCAGAAACAAGACCTTTAATCTTAAACCAGTCGTGCTCCCTCAAATTCAGTCGAATCTACTCAAATTTATCCTCGAAAGCTTCACGAAAACATAGAAAAGAAAAAGAAGCGTCAAAACAAGCCTTCAACCTTTGAAGAGAAAAGACAGAATCTTGGTTCACATTCTAATGTGTTTCTGTGATTTAAAGGAGTTACTGATACTTTGACCTTTAGTCATTGTCAAATGTGCCCAAATTTTTAAGAAGGGGGAAACTTAGATCATGGTTTTTATCTTGTAAAGAAGACTGGTTGCAATTCCGAGAGAATATCAAGATGTTGGTCTTATTTGAAACTATTGTTGTGTTTGCACTATTCAATGTACTTGATGAGGGAAAACTCGATAAAGTGGAGGACTTGTGGAAGGAATTTCATACGTCGGATTCTGCCAGGAAGGTAGTCAAGCGTTGGTTTAATGCAACGATTCAGAGATTCTCCACTTGTTCCTTAAGATTGGCTAGGGACATGAAGAAAGAGTCTGCTACAGGTGAATTGATTTTGACAGGGATAGATGGAGATTGCACAATGGATTCCTTAATTCAAAAATTCATCTGTTATGTGAAAAACAATATGTTGCCCATTTTGTGCAACCAATGCATTGCCCATTATGCAAACAATACATTGTTCCAAAGGCATATAACTTTGAATGTTTCTCTAATAAGATTATATACTGGTCTAAAGGCTATTCAATAAATTGATAAACATTGGAATGTTCTTCAGGAATGATAAATAATTTTGAGCGCTATTGACGAACATTTGAACACTCTCTAGGCATGAACATTCTCCAAATGAAAGTTTAATAGCTCGATATGTAGAGAAGTTTTAACACATTGATCAAATCATTAAACTACATATTTAATTTTTAAATTTGAAATAAAAAATAAACGATTTTTTCTTTTAATGATTTTGATTTCTTATAATGTTGTAGTTCTTATGATTTGTGTAAATTCCAAGGAAGAGATTTTTATTGATTTGTGCAAAATACTAACCTATTGATTTGTTTTTTTATTATTTTTGCAGGTTAGTGTGGATGAAGTGTAAATTTATTCATGAGAAATGATGATGTTGTTTTTTTTCAAAGAAAACAAGACTAAAAACTCTAGCGAGATCTCGTTTTATTTTTCTAATCTATTCTACCTTAACTTGCTTGAAAGATTTTTTATTTCCTAGGTAAAAGAATGCTTCCAGTGAAGCCACCTACGGACTAAGAATTCGAAAATGCTCACATCAAGATTTAAAATTTTTACCTTATGATTTGCAAACATGTGAGTAACTTGTCTTATTCTTGGAGTTGGTGCAAGGTTCTTTTGAAACCAGTCTTCAGTATTGTCCTTGCTCTCCAAGAAGTACCTGTTTAACATCTTCAAATTTCTCATCCGTAGATGAATTAGTAAGAAATGGGGGGTTTGATAAAAAACTGAATTTAAAATCAAACTAAGTATGAAAAATAAAAAAGCTCAACTTGAACACCTTTATGAAGATCCTGTTGTCACCAGGTTTCACAAGTTAGTCCATAAAAAGAAATTGCAATAAAAAGAAATTCCTAAGTCTATCTCTAAATGATCCTCCTTGGCAACGACGCCAAAATTTTGGGCCTAAAATGCGGATGCAAAATAGAGTTTCATTTACTATCAGTCTAGGTAAGTAAACTTCGAGGATCATCCAATATATATGGATTCAGAGACAAACTAAACTAAGCTAGGTGAAGAAATATTAAAACTCCCTTACAGGAGATTGTTCATTAATATTTCTATTCAACTATTTAAATTAATGAAATTAAAGCTCTTTAAACATAATTCTGATTGATTGCATAAAATATTAAAGCTCTCTTACAAGAGACTATTTGTTTATATCTCAAGAATATAAATCAGAAACTTAAACTAATGAAATCAAACATTAAATAACAAATCAGATTCATTGAAGGAAACATTAATACTTTCTTAAGAAAGGTCATTCATTAATATCTCAAACATATGAACCTAACAATTTAATCTAATGAAATTCACAAACATAAAATAAAAGCTTACCAAAACAAAAGTGTACTTGCTAGGCAATGGGGATCCTTCCAAGGATTCACAAGCAAACCAAAAGAGAAGTCAAATGTAGAGGGCCAAAGAAGCTCCATTTTATTCATCATGATTTTCAAAGTACAATGGCTATAAGCTCATGTGATCCTAACCAAAACTTTTTTAAATTCTATCTACAATAACATTACTATATTACAATGAAGGACTAGGTTCTAAGATTCTAAAAAATTAAGATTACAAATTAAGATTAAGATTACAAATGAAGGAGATAACTCTCCTAGTTATACAAAAGCTATGATAACAAACTCATAAATATAGATCCATTATTCCCTCCTTTGGTCCACATATTTCTCAACCAATGGTGACATATAGCCCTATCTTCCATGGTCTCCTCCATGAGGTCCATGACCTCCTAAATTTCGAATTTGAACATAGAGTGCCACATAAAGATGCCTTGGAAGCTTCCTTTGTACCTACACATGTCAACAAACTCATTCTAATCGTTAGGTATAAGTATATGGATATAATTTTCTAAAGTTTAACCACAAATTCACTTTAAAATACTAAGAATTAATAATGTTTTGGAAAACACAATGGTAACCCATTTAATGATGAAAGTGAAGCTGATGTGGTGACATGGTGGTGGAATAGAGGTGAGAAAATGTGTGAATGGAGTGAAAGTGGATGTATTTTAAGGATAGTTCTTAGGCCCAACATACCCCCAAACTGAAGGTATTGCATGTCCTTATGCAATCTATTACATTACTTTTTGATACTTTAGCTTTGGCTTAAACTTTGCATGATATCATTTACTTAACTTTTGCAAAGTGTTTTTGATGAATTGCAACTTGGTTGGTTCTCGTGTTTCAACCATATTTTGTTTGTTGCCTTCAGTTTTAATGTATGAACTTTGCATAATGATAATTTGATTTTTATTGCAAAGTATTTTTGTTGGAATGCATCATGGTTGGTTCTTGTGTAACAACCATGATTGTGTTGCATCCAATTAGCTTTTAAGTACTTTTTACAAAGCCATTTATATGCTCATGTAATAGTGAATATATTTTGAAGGTATGTGGGTTTTAGAATGTGATATATGAATATGGAAAGATATGAATGTGACAAAGTATGAATGTAAATGTATCCCCCTCAAACTGATGGTCTTGGCAATTTTATGAAATGAGGAAATGAAGTTTTTCCAAAAATTATTATTTTAGCTTTAAAGGAATTAAATGATTAAAAGTTAGAAAATATCATACCTCAACTTACCCTCTCAAAAATGGATGAGATTTGTGCATGTGTGGCTGCAAAATTTTGATCATAGTCTTCTTCACTTGGCTGTGAAAATGGTGATGAAGTCGAAAAAGTGAATCTTTTATTGTTGCTGCATCTGCTGCTAAATCTGCTGTTGGATTTTCTATTGAATGTTCAGAATCTGTTGTTGAATGCAGCTAAAAATGTATAAGGATTGGAAGGTATACAAAATTTAGAATTTACACTTTCCCTCCCTAGCCTTATTTATTGACTTGTCCTCAAGTCATTTACATCAAAAACTGAGAAGTGCTACAAAATGCTTGGTCTTCAAGTCTTCTTGTCATGTGAATAAATGTTTTGGTGTCGAATATAACAAGAAATTGTTAACTTAGTGGTCATTGATGGATGCCACTAGTCAACACGAGATCTCCCATCTTTGATGTGGATGAGAGTCAAGATGCCCCGAACACATCTTTCTAAGTATGAATGAATTTGTTGTTGTCGAATACTTAGAAGATCTGATGAACAAGGGACATTGATGTATTCCATTGTTTATCGGCATGATAGCTTGCCCTTAAGGCATGCAAGCTTCAAGGTGTTTTTAGAAAAATATTTAGACTCAAGGATTATGGACTCAATGGTGTACGGAAGCAAGGTTTTACTTGCAAGGGTAGGGAAAAGGAAACTGACAATGAATATGTAACGTGGAACCAAAAGCTTGTAAACGAGCTTCGTTGCTTTTATTGGTGGGATAGGTTTGATGAAAATGTAATGAAGTGTATGTGGATAATGAGAAATGGTTAATGACTTTTGCTGGGAAAAAGTGAATTTTGGCATGCAAAATCTCAAATATAGCAGATCTTCTCATTAATTCTGGAATTTTTGCTAAAATAGCTGAGTTTGACCAGCTTTGCACCATCCTTGGACATTTAGGAACAACCCTCAAATTTTCGAATTTGCTAATCTGTCATGCAACATGTCAAACCATTAAGTTATTATAGGAAGTTGCAAGAACTTGTAATTTTCAGGAAATTTTGTTTTATGATCATGGGCTTGTTGTCTAGAATTTCTCATGATCATCCAACATCCATGGAATAACATGCCCAAGGTAAATGGCACAAAATTGAAGAAGACAACGCACAAAAGCTACAGGTATTCACACAAGTGTTAATAACTCAAATGTTTATTCAAAAGAGTTCCAATTCAGGGTTCCAAAGTTATTGAAATGAACCACATTTGTTCATGGTATTAGGAGGAATCTAGTTTTGTTTTTTCAAGTGCAGTAGATACAAACACTAATTTTTGAAATACTAAGAATTACTTCTAATGATGTAGATATTCTTTTAGCACTTCCAATTTAGCATTAAGCAATTACACTTTCGAAATTCAACCATAAATGCATAAGGACGGTAGAGGTCACAATGCACAAAGAGAACACAAGATTTACCCTGGGAAAACCCACTTGGGGGAAGAACCCGACAACCTTTTCCTTGGAGAAATTCTTCAGTTCAACAAGAGATACACCTAATACTGCTAGTCAACTATGAGGTCAAACTGACCGACAATGTTATGTCCAAACCTGGTCAAAGAGCCCTCCTGTCAAGTCAATATTCTACCCTTGAACTTCAACCCTCTCTGATTTTCCTAGGCCAAATTTCAGCCTCCAAAAATATGCCCAAAAACCTGGCCCCGTTGCCCATAATGTTTGCCTAGAATTTTGACCCTGGTACCCAGAATTTCGACTTGCTATCCAAAATTTTCCCTGAAAAGTCACACGTGCGAAGTCAAGGAGAAAGAGAAAAATGCTTGAGAAGAATTCGTCATACTTTGTCGTTCTTCTTAGTTAGGATGCCCAATGCATGAGGTTGAATGGTGCCTTGTGGAGGAGGTCAAATGCTCTATAGATAATATTTTTCCTGTCTGAATGGGTGTGTCTCTTTATTGGGGGTGACTTGGTAAGTTTGGAGCCAAAAATCCAATAATTCAAATTTCAAAATTTTTCTCTTTTGATACCGACATGAATAACATGTCCTCTAATAATTATATCAAGGGATAAACAATGAAAGTGACATGAAGAACATGTCTTAAAGTTTCATTATATATTTCAAGGACTAAAATATAATTTTTGAAGACCGACCATAGCTATAAAGTTCAACATCTAGAGCAAGAAACATCACTGCACATGTTTCTTTAGTTATGACAATGAGTTAAAGTTAAAAAATAAAGAAACCATCCAGTGAAAAAACAACAATTAAAATCCCTATTAGACCTTAGGTAACCTAACAATAATGAAATAAGCATCAGGTTACTAGTACAACCCTATCAATGTGAATACTAAAAGGAACAAGTTAGCAAGTGGCCAATGATGATAGTCCAATACCAAATGGGAGGAATCGCACTAATGAGGAAAGTAGAACTAAAGGCACCAAGACTCGAAATCAATGTCCCACAGAGAATTGCCTCAAGTTGATAGGAATATGTTTGTTATAAGAAAGGCAATGGTGATTCCCTTCAAGCAAAACAAGGTAAGGAGATATACAACGAATAATTAAGGCATGGACTCAACTGTAGGGAACTTGCAAAGTAATGGAAGGGTGACATAAGGCATCATACCTCCACATGGAACAACAAAGCAAAGGCTAACATGGGAAGATTGGAGGGACATGTTTGAATGAAATGTATGAATTGGACATTTTTTTTTAAGTGTGAGTAAGTAATGGTAAATGAACAATGTGAACATAGATTTAGCTTTGGCTAGTGAATTGGGCTTTGATGAAACTCAGTGATCATGACAACCAAGTGGAAGAACACAACTATGTAGAATCTCTATACTAGCATAGATCCATCTTAACTTTGCATCTATTAATCACTAAGAGGGATGAAATATCTTGATGTGCAAATCTTTCCTCAAGTTTTGCACTAAAAAAAGAGGTTTAAAGATTGAACCTGAGGAAATGTTTGCACCTCGAAATATTTGATCCCTCTTGGTGATTAATAGATCCAGAGTTAAGATGGATCTACGTTGGTTTACATCATAGATAATTATATATAATTAAAGCATAAATTTTCACACATAAGGACTATAAATACATGAATCATTAAAATGGGGTTCCCTATTTTTTTTGTTTAAACTTTTCCTATAAGGCATACAAAATGAAACCTAACTTTTGAGACATAAGGGCCATTCACGAATGCTTTAAAGGAAGAAGTTAATACACCTTCATAAAAATACTCTCATACTAGATGACAACAACAAATAGAGGTATTTTTGGTTTGAGAATTTTCTTTTATTTACACAAACCATTCACAAAAAAATATATATATATATAATTTAAAAATAAAAATACAAATAAAGAAAAAATAACTCTTCCTTTCTATTTTAAAAAATTTCCTTATTTTTTTTAAACTTTGCCTATAAGACACTCTCATACAAAAATAAAGCCTAATTTGGTGTTCTCCAGGGGAAAGATTACCTTTACCAATAATAGCCACCTATGAGATTGATCACTCAAGGTCCTGATCCATGTATATCTTCGTGAATCTTTTGTATCTATATATAGCTTTTACACAAAAGGATTCAAATGTCAAATTTGGCACAACATATTCACGCTTAGTTTCCTATATAAGACCCTCATGCTAGAGCGCAACAATAATTATACAAAAGTAAAGCATAAATTTTTTGGCATAAGGACTATAAATACATAAATCAAAATCATTGAAAAGATAGTCCCTAATATTTTTTTTTAAACTTTGCTTCTAATACACTCTGATACAAAAATAAACCCTATTTTTCAAACATAAGGACTATAAATACAACAATCAAAATCATTGAAGTGAGATTCCATAGATTTTTTAGAAAACTTTTCCTATACGCATACAAAAACAAAGCCAAACGTTTCAGACATAAGAACCATTCACAAAACACTCTCATGCTAGACGACAACAATAAATAGAGGTGTTTTTGGTCGTCCTTTTATTTTTATTTTTAAAGAGAAAATAACTCTCTTTTTTTAATTAAGAAATTATAATGAAAAAAATTATCAAAATTTTCCCTATTTTTTTTTAAACTTTGCCTATAAGGTACTATGATACAAAAATAAATCCTAATTTGGTGTTCTACAAGGGAAAGATTATCTTTACCAATAATAGCCACCTATGAGATTGACAACTCAAGGATTCAAATCTCAAATTTGACACAACATATTGACGCTCGGTTGCGTGTAAAACACTCTCATGCTGGAGCACAACAATAATTATACAGAAGTAAAATATAAATTTCAAACATAAGAACTATAGATACATAAATCAAAATCATTGAAATGAGATTCCCTAAAAAAAAATTTGAACTTTCACTTTGATACAAAAATAAACCTTATTTTTGAGACATAAAGACTATAAATAAATGAATCAAAATCATTAAAATGGGATAGCCTAATTTTTTTGATAACTTTTCGTGTAAGACATACAAAAATGAAGCCCAACTTTCCAAACATAAGGACCACTCACAAATACTTGAAAAGAAGAAGTTAATACACTTTCATAAAAACACTCTCATGCTAGAGGACAATAATAAATCAAGGTCTTTTTGGTGTGTGAATTTTCTTACAAATTATAATGAAAAAAGTTATCAAATTTTCCTTCCTCTTTATTTATTTATTTATTTATTTATTTTTATTTATTTATTTATTTTTTATTTTTTATTTTGTTAACTTTGCCTATAAGGCATTATAATACAAAAATAAAGTCTAGTTTGGTGTTCTACAAGGGAAATGTTACCTTTACCAATAATAACCACCTATGAGATTGACAACTCAAGGTCCTAATCCCTGAATGCATCTTTTGTATCTATACATGACTCTCACATAAAAGGATTCAAATATCAAATCTGGCACAACATATTGACACTGGGTTGCCTATAAAATACTCTCATGCTAGAGCACAACAATAATTATACAAAAGTAAAGCATAAATTTTCAAACATAAGGACTATAGATACATAAATCGAAATCATTGAAACGAGATTCCCTGAAAAAAATTAAGAACTTTGCTTATAATACAAATGCAAAAATAAACCCTATTTTTTAGATATAAAGGCTATAGATACATGAATCAAAATCTTTGAAACGAGATAAAGAGAAAATAATTCTTCTTCTTATCTTATTTTTAAATTAAGAAATTATAATGAAATTTGTTTTATCAAAATTTTCCCTATTTTTTTTGCTTTCCTATAAACAATGTCATAGAAAAAGATTTAATTTACACAAACCATTGGCAAAAGATTTAAAATCTAATTTAAAAACAAGGAGAAAATAATTTTTTTATTGTTATATATATATATATATATATATATATATATATATATATATATTTCTATTTCTATTTCTATTTCTATTTTATTTTATTCTATTTATATTTTTATATTACTATTTCTTGTTTTATTATTTTGTTTTTATGTAATTATATAGAGTCAAAATGTTTTATTAATAATTATACTCGTTGTCTTTAAGTGTGACTTTTTGAAGAAAAAATCGGTTTCAAATTTGCCTATAATCCGACAGGTATTCATTGAAATCACAAGTTTGACTAGTAAAATTTGCACAATAGAAATGCCTTAGGGGTTTTTAAGGGTGTTGAATCCATATATGCAGTCAAAAAATCAATTTAAACAACACAAATCAAGATTTCACCACAAATTTTTCACTGATTTTGGTCGGAAATTCCAAAAAGTGACACTTAAAGACAACTCCTTAATTACAATCATTAATCTTTTAATTTGATTTAATTTTATTGTGTTTATTGAAATTTAATTTAATTTTGTTTTTATGTAATTTGAGAGAGTCAAAAAGTTTAAAATTACATCTCTCCCATACTAGGCTGGAGAGTTTTTAAATTTTATTCTATTTTCATTTTTATGTAATTTGTCTGAGTCAAAATGTTTAATAGGACATGACACGACAGGATAGGACATTACACTAGCAATAGCACCAAATGTTGCAAAGGAAAAGCCAGAAGGTGATAATATATAACACTAATTAATGCTTCTTTGACAATTGTTGAAAGACAAAAAAATATCAACAAAAGGCAAGGACCGTGCTACAATGAAATCTTACTACAATACTGCTTCCTTGAGCCTTACAAATCATGAGGCCTATGTCCAAGTTAAAGACCTTGTTTGTTTATGCCAACATGAATGCCTCGTAAATAAAGAAATAGATCCTGATTTCTTACCTACAAAATCAAAGGTCATTTCCCCAACTTTTGCTAACCGTGAGATACCTCAATCTTTTTAGGAGGAACCTATTATTCCTTTTCTTCCTGTCCTCCTCCTTTTCCAGTACCAATTTGGGTGCCCATTGGTGATGATGTTAAAGTTGGAAGATCTAAAAATCAAACTATTGACCTGTCCATTAAAACTCCATCCAATTCTTTTGCTTCAAATCCTAATAAGGAAAACTTGGAATGGTTTAGTAATTGCATGAAGCCAAAAGTGAAAGATGATCCCTTGGGTTTTCAAGATCATATTAATGCACATAAGTCTAATCTTCAATCTAATCAAAATGAAAATTCAATTGTCTCTGGGGATACTCTAAAACCTGTACCACCTATGCTTCATGATTCATTACTTCATGATCTATTGGTTTCAACTACTTCAACTCATAATGATGTTCAACATGTTGTTTCAATCAGTAATCAAGAGCAAGGTAGTTGTATTTCACATGTAGAGGACAAACATGTTGAGGATGTGTCTTATCTTTCCTCCCTCTTTCAAAATTATAATCATGCCTTTTCGACTGATCTTCAATTTGTTAATCTTGATAACCTGTCAAGTGACTCTGAACCCCACATCCAAATTAAGACTTTGGATAACCATCACGTGACATCCATGTTTCCATTAACACATATGGTGGTGAATATCAAAGTACATCAGATGATATCTTCTCTTCTTCTGAGCGCTTGGATTTGCGAGGTATCGATTCAGAATCTCTCTCTCACACTTTACAATCCCCATTTGTGAATTGGGATGTTCTTTTAATTCAGAATGATCCTGATTTTTATTTTTTTTTTAATTCTCACATCTTTGGATGATAAATATGAAGTGGTTAGTTGTCAGGTTGTTGAATATATGGAAGATCCTGGTCAATCCGAGTCTCATATTGATATGCCTATATTTAACCACTATATTGATGACAATGAATCTAGCTCGTTTGCTCTTTCAAGTTTGACATGATTTAAGTACAAATGTTGCTCCTCCTCATCAATCCTTCAATATTTACCACCCCCCTAAATCCTTTCAATCTTTATCTAGTTGATCATGGTTGTAATCAAGTAAAATATGAAGTGGTTAGTTGTCAGGTTGTTGAATCTATGGAAGATCCTGGTCAATCCGAGTCTCATATTGGTATGCCTATATTTAACCATTATATTGATGACAATGAATCTAGCTCGTTGCTCTTTCAAGTTCAATCTGATTTAAGTACAAATGTTGCTCCTCCTCCTCAATCCTTCAATATTTACAACCCCCCTAAATCCTTTCAATCTTTATCCAGTTGATTATGGTTGCAATCAGGTAAAATATTGTTTGATACTACAATCAAAGGATGAAAAGTTTGAATCTATAATTCATTATCTATTTAATTATAAATATTTCATAAGTCAAGAGGAGGATGTTCCAACCCTGACTGATCAAGGGATTGATGTATTTCAATTTTCTATCCATCAAGAATCTGATTTTCTTAATCTTAAACCTGATCAAACCAATGACATTAGCAGTGTTTTCATTGATACATATGTTGATAGTGGTGCATGTCTACTTGTTGATGTTTCTAAGCCACCTAAATTTGATGATCCACAATCAAAAAGTTTTGAGACCTATTAGGAAAAGTTGAGGCACTTCAACTCCTGCTGATAGTTATGTCAGGTCCTCGCAATATTATTGGGATATCTGGACTAAGTTGGATACAGATTTCATGCATAATTCTTTCCTTAATATTCATCCATTGGTTATGAGTTCATTCTTAAAGGACTTTTGTTATTTTCAAGATGATCTTCATCATCTCCGAGATGTAATTTTTGATCAGGTGAAAGGTTCTTGTTTGGTTAGTTCCTTTTCATGTGAGTCCTTTGGGTTAGACAGAGGATTGGAAAGCCCATATTTCCCAGATCTTTAGAATATTATAACCTGTCATTTTGATGATCAAGACAAAGGACATTTTGGGTTGAAGTATTTTTATCTGTTAAACTCTTCTGAATCTGATCATCTTATTATCCCTTTTATTTATATCATGAAGCTAATAATCTCCATGACACATTTTCTCTTTTGGAATAAATGTAATTGCTTCAATCATTCAGCCAACCAAAACCCTTGTGTTATTACTGAGTTTGATTTGACATATGTTTCTAATCTTTTGTCAACTCGGTATCCTGATTGGTTTCTTGGATTCACAATGTCAAAAATTGTCTTGAATTCCCTAAGCTTTCTTATTATTGACTTTGTGTGTAATTGGATACAAAGGGAACCAATAGAAAATCAAGAGCCTTGCATGTTGATCAACCAATCTGATCATAATACTAGAGATTCTCGTTGTGATTCGAATGCATTAATTGAAAATTCATTTTCCCATAAGTCCCAAGGTATTCAAATTGGTTGTTATGAATATCATGATCCAATTGTTGAATGGTTAGAGAAATCTTACCTGGAAAGCCCCTATGTAAATAACAAGTTTCAATCTTTTCTGATTTTCAAAAGAACTGAAACACAGCCTGTAAGGTTTGTATGATCGATACTTCAATCAGTAAGGTAAATTTTAAAACAGGTTAAAAATTTTCAATATGGAAAATTCTTTTGGTAATAAGCAAGACCTCAATTTTATCATGTAAGTTTTCAAATTTCTTATCTTTTCTATTGCACATTATTTTAAATTTCTTTTAATTGTTCGTATATTTGTGGTTGCAGGTCAGGAATGATGATGGTTACATTGGAAATATCATTACACATAGCCTTGACCTTCTATTTGATTAGGTTTGGAGTAGACTTATTTGCATTTAGTTCCTGATGCATTGTATCCACCTTCTTTCCTACTTTCCATCTTGTCTCTACATCTATTTTGTTTTTGTACGATGTTTTTGGCTCCAGTCTCCATTTGTTGTGTCTCTTATTTCTGCTTTTGGTTTTGTATTTATTTATTTCATGTTTATTTAAAAAGATCTTGTGTTAAAAAGTTCATGGCTCAAAAGAACTTTGTCGTGGAATAAAAGAGAAGTTTGATAACCACAACGCTTAGCTTTTTGTTGTTTTCCTTCTTTGTTTGGCAAAATGTCATAGTTTGAGCTAAGTTCATATGGAAAATATGATTCGTCCAAGAGGAGAACCTCGAGGGAACCTATTAGATCCGCGCCTATGCTAGTGTCTAAACTACTCAACTTGGTGTAAATCTACATGTGTGTTAAGGATTATCCAATCTAGTAGTGAAGGGATAAGGGGAAAATCTAAAGCAAGCAAACCAATATCAGAGGTCTTAAAATACTTATCTGAAGGGGCAATATCCTCTGCTCTCAATCATTTTGGTTCCCTCTTCCAACCATTGAAATTAATATGTGCCAATGCACAATCCTATCAAATAAATAAATAAAGGGTGAAAGAAGAGAAAGGCTTCCTGCGCAAGGAGATGAAGCAAGCAACTTTGTTGGGGTACTGTCCAGCCTCGCTGGTAGCGAACCAACGTTTGTGCTCCTAAAGTGACTATGTCAGGGTACTATTCAGGTCTATTAGCAGTGGAGCAACACCAGGGATGAGAATGCATACTCTCAATATCATAAACTCACTGCGCACATTACCCTTTCCTGTATTGAAACAATTGTGATAGGTGTATCTTTTATGTGTGTTTAGCCGAGTATAGAAAAGTGAGATGTTATATATAAAGTCGGATCTAAAAGGGGAAATCAAGGAAATCAATAATTCGTGAAGTTTTGACCCTTAACCAAAATTTATTCCCAGACAGAGAAGCTGAAGTCCACTCAATGTGTGGCCAAGTGTTGCCATTATAACAAAACCCTCCAATTTTTTTACTACATTCGGATTTTGGAGCCTACTTGTCATATCAAGTGTTGCCTCATTTGTCAAGTGTCATTTCATGTTGCTTTGTATGTCATAATTGTTCTTGAGTTATCTCAAGTGTCGTCACATTAATTAGAACATCTCTAGGTGCATTTCATGGTCGCAACATCTTTGTGTTGTAAAACAACACTTTCGAGTTGCAGTCGAACACACTTCACTCGTTATACTTGGGGAATGTGTATAATGTGGCATTTTGATGTATATTCAATGTTGATAAAGCTTGTCTAAGTTCTCTCAATGAGTTGGTATGTGTCGCATATGGTTTTATGTGTTGAATAAAGTGTAACGGTGTTCATCAATGTAATTTTGACATTTGTATCTATTCAAGAAAAGAGAAAATATTTTTATATTATTTGTCACTAGGCTTCTTACTCATTGAAGTAGGTCAAGCACATGTTTAAGTGCTTCTAGGAAGTCAAAGTGTCAATGTATTTATCTAAGACCATTAGACGACATGTTACACTATGTATAATATAGTATAAGGTAAAAGGAATACCTCCAAGACAAGTGCAAGTCCTCTCCATGCAACAACATCCTCCAAAAGGAAGCTAAATGGCGAAAATGATGGAGAAATAGTCAAGCTGGCCTAAATAAATCATGTCGACCTAAAGGAAGGACAATCCTCTGTATATAGAGGTTGTCCACTCCCCCTCAACATCCTCAATCAATCTCTAAAATCAGAAAAGAAAACTAGCTGAGAAAGTAAGGGAAAAGCATAGTCTAAAGGGTCTCGAAGACAAGCGAAGGAAGGAGGAAGAAGGCTGAGGCGAAGAGGATTGTTTCTAGGGCTAGAAACAGTAACATGTGCAAAGGAGAGGAGGGTAAGTCTATGACATAGCAATAGCTAGAGAACATTCCATGAAATATCATTGTTTGGGTCAGAAATCAAGTCCACAAGGTCTCCCATGCCTAGCAAAGGAGCCTATCTCTCTGGCGAAGTAAAAGGACCCTAATTCTCTAGGGTTCCTACCATACATGGAAAAACTAGGGCTGTTGTTCAATCACATCAAGTTTGCAGACCTATCTCAAGAAGAATCTCGTTGGATCAAGAGAAGGATGTCTCCTTAAGTGAAATAACATCTCGAAGAAAGGAAGAATAATATCTCATCAAGAAGCTAACATAACCAAGGTCTATCTCTAGACAAAGCAACGAAGAAAAAGGACGAAGTGTTGGGGAGAAAAGTGTCGGAAGAAGGAAGTCTATGTGTCGGGGAACATAGTGCAGAAAAGAGGAAGGACTTGACTTGTGTTTGGAGGACATCTTAGCCAAGGGTATAGGGTTTGGCATTAATCAATAAGAAGCTTCAATAAGAGAAACTTAGCGAAGAGTTTTCCTATTGAAGAGAGAGAGATTTTGGCCCTGGAAAAGAGGCAACATTTTTGTTCTTGTCTTTTTATATTTTGATATCAGTTTCATGAAACACACACTATAATAATAAGAATAAGATCATGCTAAGATAATTGTAAAAGTGCATCACAAATTTTTATCAAGCAGTGAAGAATCCTAAGAACCACCATTTCCCTTGATTCTTCAACATGGTATCAGAGCTAAGGTGACACATCAAGGAAAGGGAATCTCAAGAACACTCATCAAGGAAGAACATCTACGAAAGTTGAAGCATCTAGCCAAGAAGTCTTTATCACATCAAGGAAAAGAAGGTCTACCATCTATGTTTCATCAAGAAAGACTAGAAAGAAAGAAGAAGAGCCTTACACAAAGGCACCTACAAGAATAGTTGATCAAAGAAGTACCTACATTAAGCTACAAGTCATTAAGCAAATATCATCATCAAGCAAATACCACTTGAAGAAAGCAACTTGAAGAACATCAAGATCTAAGGAAGGAAAGTCATCAAGTCTTCAAGTCTTCAAGGAGAAAGCAAGTCTACTACATCTCAAAATCTATCCAGTAAGTATATGTCCCCTTCTGAATATACATCAATGTCTTTTTGCAATAAAAGCAATAAATTGGTAGGTACTGTTTTGCTCTACAACAACCCCCCATTTCATATAAATTTTTATTTTCATAACTATAATATGGAATGGGTCCCTTTTCATTTAAAATTGGTATCAACTTATTTTTATTCAAAAAGGTCCGAAACGCAATAATAAATTATAAAACCTTTTTGATAAACCAATTAATCGGTCTTATAATAAAAATGAATAATCTTTTTATCATTGCGATAAAGCGATCGCAAGATCGCTTATCGCAATGACAAGGGAGGCATGACTTAAAAGAACCATTGATTTTCCCCGACGCGATAATGCACAAAAGGCTATCGGATATCGGGAAGGTAAGCAATCATAGCAAAGGGCCCCTCTTCGCTCCGATGCGATATCGCTATCAGCGATCGGGGATATACCATGCCTGCATCTAAAGCCCTCGCTCAAAACTCCTGATGCGAATTGGAGATATCACTATCGGCAATCGGGGATTCCGAAAGGAACCAATATAACAACTTAAGCTTCCCCCGATCGCCGATTGCGATAAAACTAAAAGCACAGATTTCAAAAAATATTGGTAAAGCCGGGATATTTTATGGTTATTTAGTATTAATGGCCTTTCTTTTCCCGATAGCGATTCACTTGCACTCAACCGCCAAAACATCAAAGCCACGCTTAAATGAATCATTTGGCCAATAAACGACATAATGAGCATTTAAAGGATTGACATGTTTAAATGGCCATTTAATGAAATAGTAAGTCTAAAATCTCTTCAGAGATTGCATTCGTGGCCACCTTAATTTAAATCCTCCATTATTCATTGATTAATATATCTCTTTCTTCTTTGGTTTGCGCTATCAATTCTCCGCATTACTTTCATTTTCACTCATGTGCAGAGCTCTTTCGAAGCAGTAAATTCAAGCAGAATGGGGAAGAAATCTAAGAAAACCACAACAGCTTCCGCTTCGCCAGCTACAGGGCAACCCACTGTCGATCCAGGAACAAACAGAAAGGGACTGATATCCGACACTACATGTCTAGGACTCGGCAAAACTACTTGGCTAAGCACCTACAATTTGATTGAGGCCGAAGAGCCTGAGGTAACAACAGTGCAAGCCATAACAGACATGACTCGGAAATTTGATGCTACTCTAAAGGATTTAGCCGACTCTTTCCTTCATTGGATAGCAGCCCGGGAACAAATTCTCCCATATACAGATGTGGTGAAGTGGGCAATTGAAGAAATCCCAATCACAAACAGAACATTTTGCACCATGGACGGGAGAGTCTTCGGTTCATTTCAACCTGATGATTTGAGGCAAATGTACCATTTGCCTGTACCGGAGAAGAAGTACAACAAGGCATTCTTGGAGAAATTCAGAAATGAGAACGAAATTGAATCTGAACCCATTCGAGATTGGAGGCAAAACACAAGCATGAGTCTTCGGGTAAGTACTCTGTCAATTCTTTGTGTTTTCCTTATTGTTATGTCGGGATAATGATGTGTAGATTGTGGGGGTTACATAATTTCGCAAACTTCACTATAAAGATGGTTCCTTTGGTGGAGGCAGCATATAATAGTGAAATAATGGATTGGGGAACTATATTGTCTGATAATCTAGCAACCGTAGTCCTTGAATTTAGAAACAAATCCTGCATTACTGAAAGGGTCATTCCCCCATTCTACTATAGTGCCTATATCTTGGACACCCTGTGTTTTAATTCTGAATTTCCTGTGCTTGGATGGAGATGGACTCCACAAGACCCCATGCCCATTCATATATACCACCAGAAGTTATGGAAAGCCCACTATAAGCACCATTTATATCAAGTTTGCAATGGTTTTATGCTACCCATTCACTATTCCATTTTTGATAAACCTACTCCTAAGATTTCCTACCAAGCGGAGGTTGACTTGACATCCATAGGAAGATGGTTCGAAGAAGAAAAATTCACCTATGTAAGAGTTTTCCGCAACAAAGCCAAGCCTCATTTCCTCCCTTTGTACATACCCGATAAACTGTTAGCCCGGGAGGTAGCCTATCAGATTACATCCGAAGAAGTTACACAAACTCTAAGGAACAAAAAGAAGCAGGTTTGGCCTCCTTTTCCTCTAAGATGTGGTGTCTATGCTCTGCATGACTTTAAACATGCAGAGAAAGAGGCTGATAAGATCAAGGCACTAAATCTAGCCACTCTTCCTAATAGGCGATTTGATCCAAACAAAGTCGCCTACAATGCACTTGAACAGGCAAAATTAACTAAATTTGACCATAAAGAAAATATGTTTGATGACCTGTTCTCCTCAGCCGAGTCAATATTCCAGGTTAAATCACTGGTTAGAATGAAATATCAGGATGATAGGTTAGTTGAATTTAACAGACTTAGAGAACAGAGGTTGCAAACTCTGCCTCTAGATCTGTTAGCAACGACCCCAATGACAGAATCAAGCGAGCCTGAGCAGCAACTCACTAAGGAACCTCCTGCTACATAAAAAAAGTAGGAGGAAGTGCATGGAAAAGAGCAAGAAGAAGTGCAGAGAGGAGAGCAAGAGGAAACCCAGGGAAAAGAGCAGGAGCAGAGCAGCACAGAGGTGAATGTAGATGCCCAGATTGACCCAAAATTGCTCTAGGAATGGCAGCAATTCGACTCAATCATAAGCAATCTTGAGAGCTCAAAGGAAGCCAAAACATCAAAAGCGGCTGACACACAGGAGACAACATCCAAACAGGTTCCAAGTGGAACCAGCGGCCTACCCAGTTCTACAGGAATAGAGATAATTCCTAAGGATCCTTCCAATCAGATTGTTTTGCAAGTGGAAGAAATACCTCCATTGGATGTCTTTTACAGCCCAAAGCACAGGGTTGTAATAAAATGACAGCGGAAAAGGAGAAGGACTGATCAACCTTCCCTATTCCCGGAACAAACAGTGACAGCCAATGTGATCTGGAAAGAGGAATTTAATCCTTCTGATGACCTTACTAAATTGTCCCAATATGCTGGAGCCTATTCAGCAGCCACCATGGACAAGGCATCAGAAGTGACTAATCTGTTAAGAGAAAAAGATCAATCAATTGCCTCACTACAAGTACAGTTATCGGAGGCACAGCAGAAGGTAGAACAACTGGAGCAGCAATTGTACACACAGCAACAAATAAACAATTAATTTAATAAACAATTGCAGGAAGAAAAACAAAGAATTGATTCAAGTGCTATTCAAAAGCAGAAGGAGCTGTCAGAAGCGCTGGCAAAATTGAAAGCGATGCATGAACAGATGGGGAAATCTAAAGATGAGCAAATTGCTCAATTATCAGCCCAAATAGAGAAAACCAAGAATCTTCCACAGCCAGCTGAATTCAGAGCCGAGGCATTACAGATTAACAAAGCATTGGTGACACAAATAAGGCTGTTATGTCAACAAATCGCCCAAGCAGAACCTTTATGTGACTTAACAGCATCAATAAGTGATAAATCGGCTGATGCTAGAACAGACTTGGAGCAGGCCGATGAGACCTTGACTAATTTTCTTGAGTGGCAAGACACTGATGAGGGACATGCAGCTAATTTGCCAAAAATCCTAGAATCACATAAAGAGATCTTATTTATGGAATGGCAGTCCCAGTTAATGAAAGCAGAGAGAGCAGTTTCCAGATGCAAGTTAATCACAAGTAATTTGGTTGAATTGATTAATGATACTCTCTACTTATCTAACATGATCTCTCAATGTACCCCAGGTAAATTGCTATCAGCTAAAACATTGGAGTAGTCATGTTATCAAGAGCTGGAGAAAAATGGGAGATTAAACGCAGGAATTAACAGTTTGACATGGGACACCTATTGGTTGTTCCTAGTCAAACCATAGAGCCAGAGAGCCGCCCTCAAGTGCCTCACAAATGCAATCGGGTGTATCATTCCCAATATACAAGATGCCACCTATGCTGCCCAACTCAATTCTCGTCTCAACTGACCACCAGAAGTGGAACCAATGCTTGCAATATGCCAGCTCAGTTCTAAAGGAAAACAACCTAAGTGATGAATCATGCTGCCGACTGTCAAATTGCCGTGAGAAAGATATTCCGAATCAAGTAGTACCAATTAAGTAGGATTTTAATTTCATAATTAGTTAGTTTCAGTCAAGTACTTATAGACCCTTTCAATGCATTGGAAAGGGTTGTAAGTTTTTGTATATGACTTAAACCTGAAGATTGCACTACTGTACTTCAGGAATATTCTTTAATAAAGACTGGGCCAATTATTCCAATTTTGATAACGAAGCTTTTATGTGAATGTGCACTATTGCCTTTGTTTAAAAGTATTTCTGCGTCGGAAGAAGGAATTCAAATAGCGATTGATATTGGGAGTGATTTGCAGCTCATATGGTACTATTATCTATGTCTGAATTCATCCTGTTTATGTGAATTTTTATTTGATCGCTTTTGCTATTATCGGATATATGCGTGTGTTTTAACAAGCATTCTTTACAATTTTCCCTATTGGGTGTTTACAGCATGCTTTTCTTTTGTCATACATGTATCAGTAATATAAAAGCATAAGTGTAACAATGTTGTGTTAATCACTTTGTTCAACTACTTGAAGAAAGTAATCATTAAGTAAATGAATGTCTATGTTTATTGTGTAGAGTCATCTATATGCCTATCAATGAACAGAGATCATCAAGAGTTGCACTTAAGAGAATAGAAGCTTCCCGGGATAGAATAGTCATTTATATTTTTGCTGATAGATTAAGTCATCTATTCATTATCATTTATTAGAAACCAATCACTCATCCATCCGCTTTTATTCATTACTGGGAAACTGGTCCCATTATATCCAGTCGGAGCTGCCATCCCAAAAGGAAAAGGAGTTGTATTAAGGTCCGCACCGGGTGGTCATCCCCCAATGTTGATACAACGATTTTCGGGGCATCAACATTTTTGGCGCTAGAAGGAGGGCATAACTATGAATGGCGAGCAAATCCAAATCTATGGACCATTCTGAGAGTAAATCTCCCTCCACCTCACCTCGTACTTCCCAATTGCATGTTGGTTTTCCAGTATCCAAGCAAGAAGGAGAGGAATCAACTACCACTGCTCAAATCCATAACACTCTAGAAAGATTAAGTCCTAAATCCCCTGAAGTTCAGTTACTCATCCATAAACTTCAAGGCTTCTCAATAACACCACAGAAATCTGAAGTATCTCAAAGCAGTGAGACTTCGCAATTCAATCTACCTCATCCCCTCACTAGACTTCAGAGCGAAAAGCTCGGTATTGAACCCACCGAGCTCCCCTTACCTAAAAGAAAAAGGGCAAAGAAGAACACTGAAGGATCTGACAGTGAGGTGCTTTCATCCACATCCTCCATCTCATCTTCCCCAGTGCGAGGTCAACCATCCACTCCCTCATTACATATTGTCGTTCATCAGGGATTAGGAACTTCAACATCCCAACCTGCTCAGTCTTCGATATCAAGTCCTTCCCAAACATTTGCAGTCTCATCAGCCATCTCATCCCCTATTGGTGTTTTAATGGCAAATCCATGGAATAGACCTAGTGCGGTCAATATGCCTACACCATTACATGCATTACCTGATGCTCCTGAAAAATGGTCACCCAAGTTTAACCCAGATGATGGGATACAGGCTGAGGAACATATTAATAACTTCATGCTATCAGTTAACTTGAAAGGAGTGACAGAGGAAGATGTTGTTGTTAGACTTTTTCCTTACACTTTACAAGGATCAGCAGGATCCTGGTATTTTTCCTTGCCCTCTGGATCCATTACCAGTTGGGCCATTTGCCAAGAGCAGTTTCTCACTAAGTATGGTGATGATAGATCTTTGGCCACATTAATAAATGATCTCTCCAATCTTAGAATAGAGCATAGGGAACCAATTAAAGAATTCAATGCGCGATTCAATAAACTCTTGAATAAAATCCCAACGGCCTCCAAACCAAGTGAGAAAATCATAAGCGAGTGGTATATAACTGCCCTACCTGCCAATATAGCAATTTTTGTAGATAGGGCCAGAAAACCAACTTTAGCTGAAAACATGAAAGAAGCACTTGCTGTGGAGAAACGTATTAATGCTCTAGAGAAGAAAGTTGCTCTTGAAGATAGAAAAGCCAAAAAAGTTTCTTTTAAAGATGATTCAAAGAAGAAAACACCTAAAGATCCCTATGATATGGAAGGTCTGCAAAAGGTCCTTAAGACTTTGTCAAATGAAATGGTTGAAATCAAAAAGCAAGTAGTAGAAACCTCAACTAAAAGGCCCTTTAGAAATTTCAAGAAAACTGAATCAAAACCACCAAATGTTATATCTAATGCAGATCCTGAGGAAGAAGAAGAAGAGGAAACAATCTCACCGACTGATGAAAAAGAGGAAGTTGTTGAATGCCATGGAATGTGGGATTTTATACTGCCTAACTCCGATACAGAAAACGAACAAGAAGCCTTTCCTGTCACCACTAGGAGTAAAGGTGCCCCTGAACCCGTCCAGGCAACTTCAAAGAAAAGAAGTGCAGGTGCTACAACAACAAAGGAAAAGGTATCCACAAGGAAGCCAGCTGCATCGGTTTCTCAAAATCAACCTTCAACATCTAAAACGTTGGTAGTATCTGATTCAATGGATTACAATATTGTTGATGATATGAAGAAAACTAAGGCAAACATTACTATGTTTGAACTTAGTAAACTAAAACATCAGCAGAAATTGCTTCTCAAAGAATTGAATGTTGTTCCTTCTTCACCTCTTCCCAGTGCTAAGGCTGCAAATGATTCAGGACAACCACCTTCTAGTAGGATTGAAGCTACTGATACGATTCTGATTGGAGACAGATCCAATTCCCATACTCCTCCTTTCCTATTAACCTATGAGATTTATAATCGTAATCTGCACAATTGTTTGATTGATTCAGGGGCATCCTCAAATATAATGCCAGCTTCGGTTTGTTCCAAATTGAACATTGAACCCCAGAAATATGCAATTCACATTGTACAGTTAGATAGAACCAAGGTACAGGTTGTAGGAGAAATTAACTCTGTAACTATCAGGTTATCGGCCGATTCGCGAGTAGTTCAAAGAATTGATATCCTAATTGCCGATATACCTAAATTTTATGGTTTAATCTTAAGTAGGGATTGGTCCGAGAAGCTCCATGGGTATATTTCTACCTATTGGTCCCACATGTGGCTACCCTACAAGGGAAAGCCAAATCAAATAAAAATCAATCGGGAAAAGCACATGACCCACACTGTCACAGAGTTCGAACAGGAAAATCAACCCATAGCATTTAATAACAATATCTTAGGGAATTATTCGTCGGAATCATTCTTTGGCAACTTCACAGCCCAACCATCTCCTTTCTCAGTAAACAATTTTACATCTCAGATCGAAAATTATTCACAAACAGATAGGTCAAGATGTTTTAATGATACTGAGAAAACTGTAAATAAAATTGTTGATAATTCTTTATTTTGGTCTTTATATTTTGATGGCTCTAAATCTAACGAAGGCTCGGGAGCAGGATGTATCTTGGTTAGCCCGCAAGGAGAAAAAACAATGTTGTCCTGTAGGTTGGAGTTTGAATGCACAAACAACACAGCCGAGTATGAAGCCTTAGTCCAAGGACTGTACAAAGCGATTGGCCTTAAGGTGCAATATTTGAAAGTGTTCAGCGATTCTGAAATTATTATCAAACAGGTGAGAAATACGATTCATTGTCTTTCAAATCACCTCAAGCATTATCAATCGCTGGTGCAAGAACTCACCTCGCACTTTTCAGCATTCAATATTTCTTCCATCCCTAGGTCTCAAAATTCAGCAGCCGACTTGCTAGCCAATGTTGCTTCCAAACTCCTACTTTCCGAAGATTATAACCCAGATAGATTTTTAGTAGAATTGCTTTTTAGGTCGTCAATTCCTGACAATGTCACTAATTGGAGAGTATTCAATCACGATGAAGACATTTTACAATTTTTGACTTCCAAAAAGTCCTATGATGATCAGATTATAGAGGAAAGCGATCATGATCTTCAGATGAGAGAAAAGCATGAGGAAAACTCAATACCGAAGCCTGTGGTGAAGCTGGAGGATCTTTATGATATTAAAGACAGATTTAAACCTGTGATCAATACAAAGCTCCACAGTTCCACCTTGAGGTTTGAGTTGATTAATCTTGGCACTGAACAAAATCCTCAAACATTAATCTAGGATTAGGACTTTCTCTGGAAGAAAAAACAGCGTTCATTAGACTATTAAGAAAGAATAAACATGTCTTTGCTTGGAAGTATGATGATTTAAAGACATATGATACATCTATCATCCAGCATACCATTCCAATGCTTGCAGAACAAAAACCAGTTCAACAAAAGCTCAGGAAAATACATCCGAACCTAGAGAGTCAAATAAAATCAGAACTCAATAAAATCTTAAAGGCTAAGATTATTTTTCCTGTTCGACACTCAAACTGGGTCTCTAATATGGTGCTTGTTAGGAAGAAAAATGGAGATATCAGGATTTGTGTATATTTCAAAAATCTGAATAAGGCAAGCCTAAAAGACAGTTTCCCATTACCTACTATGGAGCAGATACTCCATTCAGTAGCAGGATCTGAATTGATGTCCTTTTTAGATGGTTTTTCAGGATACAACCAAGTTTTGGTCCATCCTGATGACAGACTTAAAACTACATTCAGAATAAAGCGAGGAACTTATGCTTATCAGAAAATGCCTTTTGGACTGATTAATGCAGGAGCCACGTTCCAAAGAGTGATGGATATAGCTTTCAAAGGATTGATCAATAAAACAGTAGTTGTCTACTTATACGATATTACTGTATTTTCTAAAAAGAGATCCAATCATTTGCATGATTTAAACCAAATATTTGAACGCTGCAGAAGGTACAGTATTTCACTCAATCCAAAAAAATCCTTCTTTGCTCTTGATCAAGGAAAGCTCTTGGGCTTTATTCTGTCCAAAGATGGCATTTATATTGATCCGAGTAGGATTAAAGAGATCTCTGAAATCCCTTTTCCTCATAATAAAAAATCCATGCAGTCATTTATAGGCCAAATCAATTTTGTTAAAAGATTTGTTCCAGACTTTTCTCACATCATTTTTCCACTACAAACTATGATTAAGAAAAATTTAGTGTTTAGATGGGGATCAGCAGAAAAGGAAGCGTTTGATTTAATCAAACAATCAATAATCAATGCCCCCGCTTTAAATACTCCTAATTTTTCTAATCATTTCACATTGTATACTATTGCATCCAATTTGTCTTATGCAGCAGTACTCACTCAGATTAATGATCACAACTTGGAAGCACCCATTTCATTTTATAGTTCAAACTTGCAGGGTGTTGAACTGAATTACTCCGAAGTAGAAAAACAAGCCTTTGCTGTATATAAAGCTGTCAAACATTACAGACCCTTCCTTTTAAAAGCCCATACAAAAGTCATAGTTCCTTTTCCTGCAGTAAGGCAACTATTAATCCAAAAGGAATTAGGCGAAAAAAGGGCAAACTGGGTTACAACACTTCAAGAATATGACTTGGAAATCAAGCCAGCAAAGATTGTTAGAGGCCAAGGTTTTTGCAGGTTATTGGCAGGAGCTTCCAACATTCAACAACCAGGTGATACAGAACATATCGAAGAAATCAACCAGATAAGTATTGCTGATTCTGAATCACAATATGCAGACTTGATCTTTTATTTGAAAAATGGATATGCACCTCCTAACCTGTCTTATAAAAGCAAGAGGGCCATTAGATTGAAAGCAAGAAATTTCACAATTGTTGATGATGTACTTTTTAGGCAAAATTATGATTCAATCTTATTAAGATGCCTAGAAAAACCTGAAGCACAAAAGGTTTTGCAGGAATTACATGATGGACCAGCAGGAGGACATTTTGGAGCTGACACAACAGCCCACAAAATCATTCATGCTGGATATTATTGGCCCACCCTGTTTAGAGATGCTCATGAATATGTAAGGAAATGCCGAAGTTGTCAAACTTCTAGTGGAAGACAAAGAAAGCCAGCTTTCCCTTTGCAACCAGTCAACATTGAACAACCATTTGAGCAATGGGGATTGGACATCATCGAAGAAATCACTCCACATTCTTCCAAACAGCATAAGTATATCCTTACTGCCACGGATTATTTTACTAAGTGGGTTGAAGCAATTCCTTTAAAGACAACAAATTCTGAGGCAATTATAGAATTCATAGATCAATTCATCATTACCAGGTTTGGTGTCCCAAATGCTCTTGTTTTTTATAATGCATCTTACTTCTATGGCAATGCTATGTTTGATTTTTCTATTAAAAGAGGATTTAAATTGAAATATTCTGCTAATTACTATCCCCAAGGTAACGGTTTAGCAGAATCTACCAATAAAAATCTAATTAAGATTATTAAGCGAACTATCGAACAGAATCATAAAAACTGGCATAAATCTTTAATATTCGCACTATGGGCTGATAGGATAACACAGAAAGCTTCCATAGGTTCTTCTCCATTCAATCTTGTGTATGGAAAAGAAGCAGTGCTACCAACAAATCTTGTCCTTCCTTCTCTAGCCCTAGTTCAGTTTATTGAAGAAAGCCCTTCTTCTTCTATTCAACTTAGACATGATCAAATCCTAAAATTAGAAGAGGAAAGAGAAAAAGCCAAAGTTACTCATGCAAAACATCAGCAAATTATCAAGTCATCCTTTGATTCAACTTCATCCGGTTCAAAACAGTTGCAAGTCGGTGATTTAGTTCTGAAATGGGACAAATCCCATGAGGATAAAGGAAAACACACCAAGTTCCAGAAAATGTGGCTTGGGCCATTTCAGATCTGCGAGAAGATAGGCCATTCGACCTTCATATTACAAGATTTATCAGGTTTGAGAGATTCTCTCCCTGTTAATGGCCTTATCTTAAAGAAATTCTTCAATTGAGGAGGTAACCCCTTCTCCTTTTTTTAGTTTAGTAAAATTCGTAGTTTGTAGGACCATTAGGAAATAAAGTTGTAAGGTATCTTCCATTGACCTTTGTTGTATTTAAAAGTTTCTCAAAGAAGTAGTGTTGATATTTGCTTTTAAAATAATAGAAGCCTTAGACAAAAGGGACAATTTCTAGGAAACTAGGTATAATTGCATTCTGAAACCACATTTCAATTTTTGTGAACTCTTCTCAAGATTTAGAAGTATTGTAAATCATTTTATGTTTTCAAATTGGTCACAAAAAAGGTTATCAATATCAAAACAGAAACTAATCCAATTTCAGCATCTTCAACTCTTACCCTGTCATCCATTCTCTCTTAAGGAGAAAATTGTCCATCCCATTCATCGAAGTTTGTAATTACTCAGAGTGTAATTCTAAAATATTTGATATAAAAGATAAGGGGTCTTATTACAAGCCTGCTTACCATGATCATCAGGAAATAGTTTAACCGACATTACCAACACTGCATACCAAAACAGGGTAATGGCTTAGAATTATAAGACAAGGGGTCTCATCACGAGCCAGCTTGTTCGGTTAAATTACTACCAGTGAATGGCATTGTCGCTCAGCTGGCCACCAAACCAGGACAATGACTTTTTATCTTACAAAATAACAGAAAAGTAAAAGAGATACAAAATATGAAAGCATGTTTTGAATTCATTCTGTTAATCATACTCTGAAGTGGATGGGATAATGGACAATAATGTGGTTAAAAGGTATCCCTGTCGAAACTATGAACGTTTGCTGGCAGCAGAGGCTCTACCTATGACAAAGGAGTTAATTCTAAAAGCTGATTTGGAAAGGTTTTCTGTTTTATCATTATCAACCAATAGAAGCCAATTTAAAACTTAGAATGTATCTAATTTTAACAAGAGAAGAAATTAGCAAAGATAGTTTTTATTTTATTTGGAATGCATATATACCTAGTTATATTAGAATTTTCCTCTTTGATGAGATTCCTATTCAGAGAAAGTTTAAGTATTTCAGTACTTTTCAGAGATAACTGTTTCTTCCAGCGAATCGCCAATTGTTGTGCTCTACAACAACCCCCCATTTCATATAAATTTTTATTTTCATAACTATAATATGGAATGGGTCCCTTTTCATTTAAAATTGGTATCAACTTATTTTTATTCAAAAAGGTCCGAAACGAAATAATACATTATAAAACCTTTTTGATAAACCAATTAATCGGTCTTATAATAAAAATGAATAATCTTTTTATCATTGCGATAAAGCGATCGCAAGATCGCATATCGCAATGACAAGGGAGGCATGACTTAAAAGACCCATTGATTTTCCCCGACGCGACAATGCACAAAAGGCTATCGGATATCGGGAAGGTAAGCAATCATAGCAAAGGGCCCCTCTTCGCTCCGATGCGATATCGCTATCGGCGATCGGGGATATACCATGCCTGCATCTAAAGCCCTCGCTCAAAACTCCCGATGCGAATTGGCGATATCGCTATCGGCAATCGGGGATTCCGAAAGGAACCAATATAACAACTTAAGCTTTCCCCCGATCGCCGATTGCGATAAAGCTAAAAGCGCAGATTTCAAAAAAGATTGGTAAAGCCGGGATATTTTATGGTTATTTAGTATTAATGGCCTTTCTTTTCCCGATAGCGATTCACTTGCACTCAACCGCCAAAACATCAAAGCCACGCTTAAATGAATCATTTGGCCAATAAACGACATAATGAGCATTTAAAGGATTGACAGGTTTAAACGGCCATTTAATGAAACAGTAAGTCTAAAATCTCTTCAGAGATTGCATTCGTGGCCACCTTAATTTAAATCCTCCATTATTCATTGATTAATATATCTCGTTCTTCTTTGGTTTGCGCTATCAATTCTCTGCATTACGTTCATTTTCACTCCTGTGCAGAGCTCTTCCGAAGCAGTAAATTCAAGCAGAATGGGGAAGAAATCTAAGAAAACCACAACAGCTTCCGCTTCGCCAGCTACAGGGCAACCCACTGCCGATCCAGGAACAAACAGAAAGGGACTGATATCCGACACTACATGTCTAGGACTCGGCAAAACTACTTGGCTAAGCACCTACAATTTGATTGAGGCCGAAGAGCCTGAGGTAACAACAGTGCAAGCCACAACAGACACGACTCGGAAATCTGATGCTACTCTAAAGGATTTAGCCGACTCTTTCCTTCATCGGATAGCAGCCCAGGAACAAATTCTCCCATATACAGATGTGGTGAAGTGGGCAATTGAAGAAATCCCAATCACAAATAGAACATTTTGCACCATGGACGGGAGAGTCTTTGGTTCATTTCAACCTGATGATTTGAGGCAAATGTACCATTTGCCTGTACCGGAGAAGAAGTACAACAAGGCATTCTTGGAGAAATTCAGAAATGAGAACGAAATTGAATCTGAACCCATTCGGGATTGGAGGCAAAACCCAGCAAAACACAAGCATGAGTCTTCGGGTAAGTACTCTGTCGATTCTTTGTGTTCTCCTTATTGTTATGCCAGGATAATGATGTGTAGATTGTGGGGGTTACATAATTCCGCAAACTTCACTATAGAGATGGTTCCTTTGATGGAGGCAGCATGTAATAGTGAAATAATGGATTGGGCAACTATATTGTCTGATAAGCTAGCAACCACAGTCCTTGAATTTAGAAACAAATCCCGCATTACTGAAAGGGTCATTCCCCCATTCTACTATAGTGCCTATATCTTGGACACCCTGTGTTTTAATTCTGAATTTCCTGTGCTTGGATGGAGATGGACTCCACAAGACCCCATGCCCATTCATATATACCACCAGAAGTTATGGAAAGCCCACTATAAGCACCATTTATATCAAGTTTGCAATGGTTTTATGTTACCCATTCACTATTCCATTTTTGATAAACTTGCTCCTAATATTTCCTACCAAGCGGAGGTTGACTTGACATCCGTAGGAAGATGGTTCGGAGAAGAAAAATTCACCTATGTAAGAGTTTTCGGCAACCAAGCCAAGCCTCATGTCCTCCCTTTGTACATACCCGATAAACTATTAGCCAGGGAGGTAGCCTATCAGATTACATCCGAAGGAGTTACACAGACTCTAAGGAACAAAAAGAAGCAGGTTTGGCCTCCTTTTCCTCTAAGATGCGGTGTCTACGCTCTGCATGACTTTAAACATGCAGAGAAAGAGGCTGATAAGATCAAGGCACTAAATCTAGCCACTCTTCCTAATAGGCGATTTGATCCAAACAAAGTCGCCTACAATGCACTTGAACAGGAAAAATTAACTAAATTTGACCATAAAGAAGATATGTTTGATGACCTGTTCTCCTCAGCCGAGTCAATATTCCAGGTTAAATCGCTGGCCAGAATGAAATATCAGGATGACGGGTTAGTTGAATTTAACAGACTTAGAGAACAGAGGTTGCAAACTCTGCCTCTAGATCTGTTAGCAACGACCCCAATGACAGAATCAAGCGAGCCTGAGCAGCGACTCACTAAGGAACCTCCTGCTACATCAAAAGAGCAGGAGGAAGTGCAGGGAAAAGAGCAGGGAAAAGAGCAGGAAGAAGTGCAGAGAAGAGAGCAAGAGGAAACCCAGGGAAAAGAGCAGGAGCAGAGCAGCACAGAGGTGAATGTAGATGCCCAGATTGACCCGAAATTGCTCCAGGAATGGCAGCAATTCGACTCAATCATAAGCAATCTTGAGAGCTCAAAGGAAGCCGAAACATCAAAAGCGGCTGACACACAGGAGACAACATCCAAACAGGTTCCAAGTGGAACCAGCGGCCTACCCAGTTCTACAGGAATAGAGATAATTCCTAAGGATCCTTCCGATCAGATTGTTTTGCAAGTGGAAGAAATACCTCCATTGGATGTCTTTTACAGCCCAAAGCACAGGGTTGTAATAAAACGACAGCGGAAAAGGAGAAGGACTGATCAACCTTCCCTATTCCCGGAACAAATAGTGACAGCCAATGTGGTCTGGAAAGAGGAATTTAATCCTTCTGATGACCTTACTAAATTGTCCCAATATGCTGGAGCCTATTCAGCAGCCACCATGGACAAGGCATCAGAAGTGACTAATCTGTTAAGAGAAAAAGACCAATCAATTGCCTCGCTACAAGTACAGTTATCGGAGGCACAGTAGAAGGTAGAACAACTGGAGCAGCAATTGTACACACAGCAACAAATAAACAATCAATTGAATAAACAATTGCAGGAAGAAAAACAAAGAATTGATTCAAGCGTCGTTCAAAAGCAGAAGGAGCTGTCAGAAGCGCTGGCAAAATTGAAAGCGATGCATGAACAAATGGGGAAATCTAAAGATGAGCAAATTGCTCAATTATCAGCCCAAATAGAGAAAACCAAGAATCTTCCACAGCCAGCTGAATTCAGAGCCGAGGCATTACAGATTAACAAAGCATTGGTGACACAAATAAGGCTGTTATGTCAACAAATCGCCCAAGCAGAACCTTTATGTGACTTAACAGCATCAATAAGTGATAAATCGGCTGATGCTAGAACAGACTTGGAGCAGGCCGATGAGACCTTGACTAATTTTCTTGAGTGGCAAGACACTGATGAGGGACAGGCAGCTAATTTGCCAAAAATCCTAGAATCACATAAAGAGATCCTATTTATGGAATGGCAGTCCCAGTTAATGAAAGCAGAGAGAGCAGTTTCCAGATGCAAGTTAACCACAAGTAATTTGGTTGAATTGATTAATGATACTCTCTACTTATCTAACATGATCTCTCAATGTACCCCAGGTAAATTGCTATCGGCTAAAACATTGGAGCAGTCATGTTATCAAGAGCTGGAGAAAAATGGGAGATTAATCGCAGGAATTAACAGTTTGACATGGGACACCTATTGGTTGTTCCTAGTCAAACCATACAGCCAGAGAGCCGCCCTCAAGTGCCTCACAGATGCAATCGGGTGTATCATTCCCGATATACAAGATGCCACCTATGCTGCCCAACTCAATTCTCGTCTCAACCGACCACCAGAAGTGGAACCAATGCTTGCAATATGCTAGCTCAGGTCTAAAGGCAAACAGCCTAAGTGATGAATCATGTTGCCGACTGCCAGATTGCCGTGAGAAAGATATTCCGAATCAAGTTGTACCAATTAAGTAGGATTTTAATTTCATAATTAGTTAGTTTCAGTCAAGTATTTATAGACCTTTTCAATGCATTGGAAAGGGTCGTAAGTTTTTGTATATGACTTAAACCTGAAGATTGCACTACTGTACTTCAGGAATATTCTTTTATAAAGACTGGGCCAATTATTCCAATTTTGATAACGAAGCTTTTATGTGAATGTGCACTACTGCCTTTGTTTAAAAGTATTTCCGTGTCGGAAGAAGGAATTCAAATAGCAATTGATATTGGGAGTGATTTGCAGCTCATATGGTACTATTATCTATGTCTGAATTCATCCTCTTTATGTGAATTGTTATTTGATCGCTTTTGCTATTATCGGATATATGCATGTGTTTTAACAAGCATTCTTTACAATTTTCCCTATTGGATGTTTACAGCATGCTTTTCTTTTGTCATACATGTATCGGTAATATAAAAGGATAAGTGTAACAATGTTGTGTTAATCACTTTGTTCAACTACTTGAACAAAGTAATCATTAAGTAAATGAATGTCTATGTTTATTGTGTAGAGTCATCTATATGCCTATCAATAAATAAAGATCATCAAGAGTTGCACTTAAGAGAATAGAAGCTTCCAGGGATAGAATAGTCATTTATATTTTTGCTAATAGATTAAGTCATCTATTCATTATCATTTATTAGAAACCAATCACTCATCCATCCCCTTTTATTCATTACTGGGAAACTGGTCCCATTATATCCAGTCGGAGCCACCATCGCAAACGGAAAAGGAGCTGTATTAAGGTCTGCACTGGGTGGTCATCCCCCAATGTTGATACAACGATTTTCGGGGCATCAACATTTTTGGCGCTAGAAGGAGGGCCTAACTATGAATGGCAAGCAAATCCAAATCTATAGACCATTCTGAGAGTAAATCTCCCTCCACCTCACCTCGTACTTCCTAATTGCATGTTGGTTCTCCAGTATCCAAGCAAGAAGGAGAGGAATCAACTACCATTGCTCAAATCCATAACACTCCAGAAAGATTAAGTCCTTAATCCCCTGAAGTTCAGTTACTCATCCATAAACTTCAAGGCTTCTCAATAACACCACAGAAATCTGAAGTATCTCAAAGCAGTGAGACTTCGCAATTCAATCTACCTCATCCCCTCACTAGACTTCAGAGCGAAAAGCTCGGTATTGAACCCACCGAGCTCCCCTTACCTAAAAGAAAAAGGGCAAAGAAGAACATTGAAGGATCTGACAGTGAGGTGCTTTCATCCACATCCTCCATCTCATCTTCCCCAGTGCGAGGTCAACCATCCACTCCCTCATTACATATTGTCGTTCATCATGGATTAGGAACTTCAACATCCCAACCTGCTCATTCTTCGATATCAAGTCCTTCCCAAACATCTGCAGTGTCATCAACCATCTCATCCCCTACTAGTGTTTTAATGGCAAATCCATGGAATAGACCTGGTGCGGTCAATATGCCTACACCATTACATGCATTACCTGATGCTCCTGAAAAATGGTTACCTAAGTTTAACCCAGATGATGGGATACAGGCTGAGGAACATATTAATAACTTCATGCTATCAGTTAACTTGAAAGGAGTGACAGAGGAAGATGTTGTCGTTAGACTTTTCCCTTACACTTTACAAGGATCAGCAGGATCCTGGTATTTTTCCTTGCCCTCTAGATCCATTACCAGTTGGGCCATTTGCCAAGAGCAGTTTCTCACTAAGTATGGTGATGATAGATCTTTGGCCACATTAATAAATGATCTCTCCAATCTTAGAATAGAGCATAGGGAACCAATTAAAGAATTCAATGCGTGATTCAATAAACTCTTGAATAAAATCCCAACGGCCTCCAAACCAAGTGAGCAAATCAGAAGCGAGTGGTATATAACTGCCCTACCTGCCAATATAGCTATTTTTGTAGATAGGGCCGGAAAACCAACTTTAGCTGAAAACATGAAAGAAGCACTTGTTGTGGAGAAACGTATTAATGCTCTAGAGAAGAAAGCTGCTCTTGAAGATAGAAAAGCCAAAAAAGTTTCTTTTAAAGATGATTCAAAGAAGAAAACACTTAAAGGTCGCTATGATATGGAAGGTCTGCAAAAGGTCCTTAATACTTTGTCAAATGAAATGGTTGAAATCAAAAAGCAAGTAGCAGAAACCTCAACTAAAAGGCCCTTTAGAAATTTCAAGAAAACTTAATCAAAACCACCAAATGTTATATCTAATGCAGATTCAGATCCTGAGGAAGAAGAAGAAGAGGAAACAATCTCACCGACTGATGAAAAAGAGGAAGTTGTTGAATTCGACGGAATGTGGGATTTTATACTGCCTAACTCCGATACAGAAAACGAACAAGAAGCATTTCCCGTCACCACTAGGAGTAAAGGTGCCCCTGAACCCGTCTAGGCAACTTCAAAGAAAAGAAGTGCAGGTGCTACAACAACAAAGGAAAAGGTATCCACAAGGAAGCCAGCTGCGTTGGTTTCTCAAAATCAACCTTCAAACTCAAATATGCCTTCAACATCTAAAACGTTGGTAGTATCTGATTCAATGGATTACAATTTTGTTCATGATATGAAGAAAACTAAGGCAAACATTACTATGTTTGAACTTAGTAAACTAAAACATCAGAAAAAATTGCTTCTCAAAGAATTGAATGATGTTCCTTCTTCACCTCTTCCCAGTGCTAAGGCTGCAAATGATTCAGGACAACCACCTTCTAGTAGGATTGAAGCCACTGATACGATTCTGATTGGAGACAGATTCAATTCCCATACTCCTCCTTTCCTATAAACTATGAGATTTATAATCGTAATCTACACAATTGTTTGATTGATTCAGGGGCATCCTCAAATATAATGCCAGCTTCGGTTTGTTCCAAACTGAACATTGAACCCCAGAAATATGCAATTCACATTGTACAGTTAGATAGAACCAAGGTACAGGTTGTAGGAGAAATTAACTCTGTAACTATCAGGTTATCGGCCGATCCGCGAGTAGTTCAAAGAATTGATATCCTAATCGCCGATATACCTGAATTTTATGGTTTAATCTTAAGTAGGGATTGGTTCGAGAAGCTCCATGGGTATATTTCTACCGATTGGTCCCACATGTGGCTACCCTACAAGGGAAAGCCAAATCAAATAAAAATCAATCGGGAAAAGCACATGACCCACACTGTCACAGAGTTCGAACAGGAAAATCAACCCATAGCATTTAATAACAATATCTTAGGGAATTATTCGTCGGAATCATTCTTTGGCAACTTCACAGCCCAACCATCTCCTTTCTCAGTAAACAATTTTACATCTCAGATCGAAAATTATTCACAAATAGATAGGTCAAGATGTTTTAATGATACTGAGAAAACTATAAATAAAATTGTTGATAATTCTTTATTTTGGTCTTTCTATTTTGATGGCTCTAAATCTTACGAAGGCTCGGGAGCAAGATGTATCTTGGCTAGCCCGCAAGGAGAAAAAACAACGTTGTCCTGTAGGTTGGAGTTTGAATGCACAAACAACACAACCGAGTATGAAGCCTTAGTCCAAGGATTGTACAAAGCGATTGGCCTTAAGGTGCAATATTTGAAAGTGTTCGGCGATTCTGAAATTATTATCAAACAGGTGAGAAATACGATTCATTGTCTTTCAAATCACCTCAAGCATTATCAATCGCTAGTGCAAGAACTCACCTCGCACTTTTCAGCATTCAATATTTCTTCCATCCCTAGGTCTCAAAATTCAGCAGCCGACTTTCTAGCCAATGTTGCTTCCAAACTCCTACCTTCCGAAGATTATAGCCCAGATAGATTTTCAGTATAATTGCTTTTTAGGCCGTCAATTCCTGACAATGTCACTAATTGGAGAGTATTCAATCACGATGAAGACATTTTACAATTTTTGACTTCCGAAAAGTCTTATAATGATCAGATTATAGAGGAAAGCGATCATGATCTTCGGATGAGAGAAAAACATGACGAAAACTCAATACCGAAGCCTGTGGTGAAGTTGGAGGATCTTTATGATATTAAAGACAGATTTAAACCTGTGATCAATACAAAGCTCCACAGTTCCACCTTGAGGTTTGAGTTGATTAATCTTGGCACTGAACAAAATCCTCAAAACATTAATCTAGGATTAGGACTTTCTCTGGAATAAAAAACGACATTCATTAGACTATTAAGAAAGAATAAACATGTCTTCGCTTGGAAGTATGATGATTTAAAGACATATGATACATCTATCATCCAACATACCATTCCAATGCTTGCAGAACAAAAACCAGTTCAAAAAAAGCTCAGGAAAATACATCCGAACCTAGATAGTCAAATAAAATCAGAACTAAATAAACTCTTAAAGGCTAAGATTATTTTTCCTGTTCGACACTCAAATTGGGTCTCTAATATGGTGCCTGTTAGGAAGAAAAATGGCGATATCAGGATTTGTATAGATTTCAGAAATCTGAATAAGGCAAGCCTAAAAGAAAATTTCCCATTACCTACTATGGAGCAGATACTCCATTCAGTAGCAGGCTCTGAATTGATGTCCTTTTTAGATGGTTTTTCAGGATACAACCAAGTTTTGGTCCATCCTGATGACAGACTTAAAACTACATTCAGAACAAAGTGGGGAACTTATGCTTATCAGAAAATGCCTTTTGGACTGATTAATGCAGGAGCCACGTTCCAAAGAGCGATGGATATAGCTTTCAAAGGATTGATCAATAAAACAATAGTTGTCTACTTAGACGATATTACTGTATTTTCTAAAAAGAGATCCAATCATTTGCATGATTTAAACCAAATCTTTGAACGCTGCAGAAGGTACGGTATTTCACTCAATCCCAAAAAATCCTTCTTTGCTCTTGATCAAGGAAAGCTCTTGGGCTTTATTGTGTCCAAAGATGGCATTTATATTGATCCGAGTAGGATTAAAGAGATCTCTGAAATCCCTTTTCCTCATAATAAAAAATCCATGCAGTCATTTTTAGGCCAAATCAATTTTGTCAAAAGATTTGTTCCAGACTTTTCTCACATCATTTTGCCACTACAAACTATGATTAAGAAAAATTCAGTGTTTAGATGGGGATCAGCAGAAAAGGAAGCATTTGATTTAATCAAACAATCAATAATCAATGCCCCCACTTTAAGTACTCCTAATTTTTCTAATCATTTCACATTACTATTGCATCCGATTTGTCTTATGGAAAATTTGGCAAATTTGGTCCACGAAAAACAAACAATAAAGATATGTCCAAAATCCAATGCTATGGATGCCAAGAATATGGAAACTACAAGAGGAATTGTCCTAAACTAAAGAAGGACAACAACGATAAAAGAAAAATGGAAGACGCTTATGTGACTCAAGAAATGAAAGAAGAAGACAAGAAGCAAAAGAAGGAATATCCTCTAGATCTCTACTATGACTAAGTCTACTTCTTTACTTAAAACCTTCTTTCAAAGTTTTGAGTAGTATAGGAGCATGTAGGAATAGAATAAAAATGCATGGCTAGAAACATCTTATAGAATCTAGAAGCATGATGTACATAGATTTGGAAATACTCATGTAGAAGGAGCATTTATAAATAGAACTAAATGCATGGTTGGAAATATCTTCTAGAATATAGGAGAATGGTAGATATAGCTCAAGATATTCATGTAGATGGAGCATACCTAGAATAGGACCTCATCCACAATGAAATAAAATTGATCATGATTAGGAATCTCAGGAGACCTCCATCATCACCAGGAAATAAACATTTTAAGGGTAAGGATCTTCAAGATCCTATGATGGAATCTTCAAAAGAATATTCGTAAACAAAAGCAAATGTCTCATTGGGAATCCCATTCATGGGATTCAAGAAAAGTATGATATGAAGGCAAGCTAAGATGAAGCAGAAAGGGCCACACCAAGGACAACCAGATGAAGTTAAGATGATCAAAGGATAATCAAAATGAGTATGCATCAAAGTATAGTCATGTTATCATTTGTATATTATTGAGTCATGGGAATAGTTCTATGGCATGATCAAGTAGGAAAGAATCTCTTTCACCAATGACATGCTCGAAGGCATGTACTACAACGAAATGAAGGTCAACAAAGGGAAATGCCCACATCAGGAGTATAACATTGCTGACTAAGAAGCAAGAAGAAATGTTGACTAGTCCCAAAAGCAAGCAATGAAGAAGTGCTATCACAAGGAGCAGAAGGTGGTTGACCAATCTATCCATGAAGAAGCAAATGAAGAAAGAGATCAAGCATGCAAAGAACACCATGATCACAAAGAATCACTATCTGACAAGATCCATTGAAAGAAATCTCCCAAAAGAAGGCATGACAACTCTGACTAAGAAAGGAAAAGATCAAAGGACCCTTGACACCTATGAAGGCCTTGAAGATATGAAAGGTGTAGATAACTGATTCTACTCTACGAAGATGTCATGGTGAAGAAGCCACCCAAAAAAAGAACCATTTAATGTTGAAGCAATATTACGATGAAGTCGTGAAGGGCTACTAGATCAAAGCATGGGAACAAGCAAGTACAAAGAAACATCCATGTGAAGAGTAGTCTGAAGCATAGACAAGATGACAAAGAATGACTAGATGACAAGAGAACCTGATATATGAAAAGAAGGCCAATTTCCATGAAGGAAGCAATGACATGACAAAACAAGAAGGAAAGTGATCAATGGATGGTGCCTTACCAAGAATAAGTTCGACCAAATACTTCATGACATCAAAGGAAGGAAGGAGATCAAGCAGCTGGAGAACCCACGAAGAAGTATTTGTTGATGAATGGACAAGTCGCTAGGTAAGAGGGAGTTATAAACAAGTTCCCAATTACAAAGGAATTTGTAAAAGCACCTTCTTAGAGGATACTTAGGAATGTCTTCCTCAATTGAGGGGAAGAGATAGGCACAACATTCTTGTCTTCACTTGGGAAGAAAGAATGGGAGGATTGGGTAATCATCCAACATTCGATACTCTTTGAGGATGTGTAGGGAATCCAAGACAAGTGTAGGAAAGACGACTGATATTCTTTGAGGGATGGGAACCCAAGATAAGAATAGTCCTAGAAGTTCATACTCAATGAACACCTCAGTGGGTATGTACCTTGAGAGACAATGACTAAAGTGTCTATAAGTCATTGTTATTGCCAACATTGTATTCTGATATATTGAGAGACAGAGTTGTCAGTCAAGACCTTGTTGTGGAAACTATGTTGGTCACTATGATGCTATAAAAGATGGATTTCCAATCCGGTTTCTCTTATGTGAATTCTTCAAGATTGAAAAATAGCCAAACACGCTGTAATGATTTATGAATACCTCCCTAGTTAAGAGGGAGTGTTGAAGAAAGTATAACTAGGTTCGATCTTCATAAATGTAATTTTGACATTTGTATTTATTCAAGAAAAGAGAAAATATTTTTATATTATTTGTCAATGAGTTTCTTTCTCATTGAAGTAGGTCAAGCACATGTTTAAGTGCTTCTAGGAAGTCAAAGTGTCAATGTATTTATGTAAGACCCTTAGAGGGCATGTTACACTATGTATAATATTGTATAAGGTCAAAGGAATACCTCCAAGACAAGTGCAAGTCCTCTCCATGCAACAACGTCCTCCAAAAGGAAGCTAAACAATGAAAATGATGAAGAAACAATCAAGTCGGCCTAAAGACATCATGTCGGCCTAATGTTGGCCTAAAGGAGGGACAATCCTCTATATATAGAGGTTGTCCACTCCCCCTCAACGTCCTCCATCAATCTCTAAAATCAGAAAAGAAAAGTAGCTGATAAAGTGAGGGAAAAGCCTAGTCTAAAGGGTCTCCAAGACAAGCAAAGGAAGGAGGAAGAAGGCTGAAGTGAAGAGGACTATTTCTAGGGCTAGAAATAGTCACACATGCGAAGAATAGGAGGGTAATTTTATGGAATAACAAGAGCTAGAGAACAGTCCATGAAATATCATTGTCTGGGTGAGAAATTGAGTCTACAAGGACTCCCAAGCCTAGCGAAGGAGCCTATATCTTTAGCGAAGTAAAAGGACCCTAATTCTCCAGGGTTCCTACCGTACATGGCAAAACTAGGGCTATTGTTCAGTCACATGAAGTTTGCATTCCTATCTCAAGAAGAATCTAATTGGATCAAGAAAAGGATGTCTCCTTAAGTGAAAGAACATCTCGAAGAAAGGAAGAAGAATATCTCATCAAGAAGCTAACATAATCAAGGTCTATCTCTAGACAAAGCAACAAACAAACAGGAAGAAGTGTTGGGGAGAAAAGTGTCGGAAGAAGGAATTCTATGTGCTTGGGAACATAGTGCAGAAAAGAGGAAGGAATTTACTTGTGCTTGGAGGACATCCTAGTCAAGGGTCTAGTGTTTGGCATTAGTCAATAAGAAGCTCCAATAAGAGAAACTTACTGAAGGGTTTTCCTCTCTAAGAGAGAGGTTTTGGCCCTGGAAGAGAGACAACATTTGTGTTCTTGTCTTTTTTATTTTGATAGAAGTTTGATGAAGCACGCACTATAATAATAAGAATAATATCATGCTAAGATAATTGAAAAAGTGCATCACAAATTGTTATCAAGTAGTGAAGAATCCTAACAAAGACCATTGACCTTGATTCTTCAACATTATGTCTAGAACTCATCTTGTTCGCCCCTTTCCTTATCATTGAGACTTAGACATATTTCGGTTGCAAAACAAGCTCATTAAGGCTAAGAGTGCATGAGCGCACTTTGAAGCCCTGATGGGAGACCCTTCGTTGTTCGGAAGTGTGCCCTATTCCCTCATTGATATATGAGTACACTCCCAAAGCATGAATCCACTTCCTTGTTCTGAAATGTGCCCTCCTTGGGAGCACTCCTTCAACCCAAAGGAAAGCACCCTCCTTGGGAGCACTCCTTTGACTCAAAGGAATGCACCCTCCTTGAGCTCATGAGCTCACCTCGAAGGCCTTAAGCTCCACTCTTCAACCTTCCACAATGCGGCATGCATCCTCTTGACCCTTTGAGAGCATGAGCACATTTCGAAGGAACAAAGACTCATCCTTCAACCTTCGAACTTGTGCCATACGCTCTCTTTGGTCTCTTGAGTAAACTTAGAAGGCATGAAGCTTCATCCTTCAGCGTTCGAACTTGTGCCATGTGCACTTGTTGTTTTCTCTGAGCGCACTTCTTCGACCTAAATCGATGCGCCCTCCTGTTTTTTTGAGCTTATTATGAACGCACGAAGCCTCATCATTCAGCCTTCAAGAGTGCGCCCTGCACCCTCTTTCTCTCCCTTAAGTGCACAGTGCACTTGGGAAGCCCGAAGCCTTCCCATTTGTCCTTTGGACTCATTCCATATGCCCTACCTTAACTGTCTCTCTCTCTTTGGTGAATGAGCGCATGCTGAAGCCATGAAGCCTAACCATTTCATTCCTTTAGCCTTTCAAACTGTGCCCATGCATCTAGAAGCACCTTTGACCCTTTTGAGCGCACCAAAAAGGCATAAACAGAAAATATGCGTAAGACATGGTAGAATAGGATATTTTCATGTTGATCGTTGCTTGTCAAGAGTGATTACAGACACAGGTATTCCAGGGACCTCATGCAAGCACACACAAGGAAGATCGGGCAAAGAGGATAAACAAAGGAAGCATGAAAAGAACCAATAACACACTTGGAACTTGATGATAAAAGCACCCAAAAGACTCAAAGATTGAAGACCCTTTGGAGAGTGAAAGCACCATGATAGGAATATAAACAAAGAGGAAAGACAGTGTGGCAACCGTGTCACCACTGGAGAAAGTCCATGTCATCAGTCACTATCAGTCATAGTCATCAAAGATAGTGACATGTTAAGTCTCATCATATGATGATGTGGAAGTCATGATGTAGTATTATAATCATTGTAAAAGGAAAAATGTAATGTGTGGAAGTCCAAGAGGCATATGTGGAATGTGGAAAGTCACCTAGTTATATATGGACAAAATGTCTTTAGGAGAAGTGAAAAAGTCATAAAGAGAAGTCCAAAAGACATTGGAAGTTCAAGAGTTGTTTAGAAGTCCAAAGGACACAATAGAATTCCAAGAGTCATGAGTGTAATTCAAGAGTCATGGGGATATGAAAGGTCATTCCCCTTATTATAAAAGCAACCTCATAACTCAAGCAAAGGGATTTTGGAGGCTTAAGCTTTAGAGAGCTAGTCTTGGCTTCTCTACTTGGCATAGGAGAGAAAATTATTCTTTGGAGAAGAAAAGAGTGACTTAATGTTCCAATATTGGAACTAGTGTTTGCCATTGTAATTGATGTACTTGATCTTTCACCTTATAATTGAAGCTCTATGAGCCAAAACATTTTCATGCATGTATCACAAATGGTTTAGGACTATTCTTAGGATGTTTATGATATATGTTGTGTTCATATGTACTGGAGAAATTGAACTATTTCGGTGGCTTTGGTACTCATCTTGTTAAATCTTTGTTGTATCTGCTTTAATATCGTTGTGTGAACTATTTCGCTAATGAATCTTTCCATGCTATCATGTGCCTCTTCTAGGATAATATTATTACTTTCCTCTTAGAGACTCACTTCTTGTCTCCCATCGTGAAGGTTTCCTTTTACATCCTGCAACTCGGGCTTCACAATTTCAACTTACTTGCTTATTCAAGGTTTACGTATATAATCTCTTATATTATCTGTTGAAACCAAGATGAGCCTTTGTGTTATGGTGGTCATCCTGACACTCTGGATGAGGCTCATACTGCAAACGGTGTGAGGTATAATTGGGAATTCACATCGGGCAGACCCCTTGCATATTGGTGGTATCCAACACCGTCAACAAGGACCCACTAAGGTTAATTGGTACATCAATTTCCTAAGGTTAGAACTTTTGCATACAATATTAATTTGACACACTTGTTAGCTCAGTGGAAAGGTTTAATTGAAAACTACACATTTCGACCAACCCAAGGCACACTTGTAGTCACAATGTGGGTCATTTCCATATCGAAAAAACATAATTTAGGGCCTCAAAATGACCTTGAAAGTTTAGGACCTAAAAAAACTGTAGAAAAACTGCCAAGATGGAGAAATGTGCTTTGAGCCAATGGAGTAGGTGGATGGCCACCAATATCCACCTAGATCACATGTCAAATGATGCTCTTAGGGTTGTCACAACCAAGCGGATGGAAAGCATATCAGACATGGTGACATATCTGACATAACAAAGTGTTTGGTTACGTCACAAAAACTATCAAATAGGTGTTGGCATTATCATGTAGATTCTTAGTCATTGTTGGGAAAACATGACAAGGTATTCAGGGACATTCCATTAAGGAGACCTTTTGATAGGGGCTCTGAGCATGCCACTGAGTTAGAAGAGGGGCCGAAACTAGTAATAATTTCTCCATGCAAGGACCCGAAGGAGTTCAAGGATGAAATAGAAAATGCGGTCGAGGAGTTATTAGAGATGGGGCATATCAAACATAGTTCTAGTCCATTCATTTCTTTAGTTGTGTTAGTTAGCAAGAAGGGTGGAATTATGAGGATGTGCATTTACTAATGAGCTATAAATAAGAAGAGAACTAAAAACATGTATTTGATTCCTAGGATCAATGAATTGTTGGATGATTTGCATGGGGTTGTCTACTTTTTGAAGATTGATATTTTATCAAGATATAATCAAATGAGGGTCAGTGAATAGGATGCACATGAGACTACCTTCCAGTGTCACTATGGGTAGTATGGGTTCTTATTCATGCAACTTGGGTTAATCAACGCACTTGCTGCTTTCCATTCTTGTATGAATCACATTTTCAACAAGGAGTTATATAAATTTCTATAGGTGTTCTTTGATGATCTTGCTATATACAGTTGGACATGGGTGGATCACTTGAGACATTTGGATGAGATATTATGTTTCATGGAGAGGTATTTGCTATATGCCAGTGAGTCAAAATGTGAATTTGGCATGAAAAATATATATATTGGCCCACGTGTTTAGTGTGCAGGGTGTACATTTGAATCAAGAAAAATCTAAGCTATAGTATATTGGCCAACATTGAAGACCCTTCTAGGTTTATGGGGATTTATGATTTTATGCAAAATGCTACAGGCACTTCATTAAGGGGTTTTCATGATTGGTGCACCCTTAACAAATTTAACAAAGAAAGGGGCTTTTAGGTGGATAAAGGGAGCTCAACAAGCATTTGACAAGCTCAAGGAGGTGAGGAGCACTTGTCTATTTTTGGCACTTCCTGATTTCGCTCGTCCCTTTGTGCTTGAGTGTGTTGCTCACAGGGGCTTCACTTGGGGAGCAATACCATACCAAGTGGGTTCATATTGGGGGATATTTATTGAAGAAAAAATGACATAATATATTGGGGGATATATAGAGGGGAGAGGGTTTTTATATTAGCAAGTATAAAAAATCGAGTCCAAAGTTAATGAAAAAATATAAACGGGTATAAATAATGTTAATGAAAAAATATAAATGGGTATAAACAATGTTAATGAAAAAATGGATACCTACAATATCTAGTGAAAGTAGGGGTTTTTAAACTGGGAAGGTGTATTGGGTTTGTATTGGTAGGGGGTTTAATAATGTAATGTTTAGAGGTATTTTCCAATATGTAGTCAAATTAAGGGTATTGTTTAATATGCCACGAACGCACGTGATACGTCAGAGGTTCATTGAGTGAAGCCCCCATGGTGTTTCTTCAAGAGAAGGTATAAGGGTTGTTTCGATGAAAACGAAACATCCAATATAATTTGAGAGTTGGAATCTCTACTCCATCCATGACAAGGAGATGTTCACCATTATGCATGCCTAGATGAAGTTTAGGCAGTATTTGGTAGGTGGCATATTTATGGATAGGATTGACCACAACAATTTATGGTATTTCTTGGAGTACAATGACTTAAACAAGAGGCAACAAAGGTGGATAAGCAAGACAAGTTTATGATTTTGACATTAATTATATGAAGGGAAAGAAGAATATCGTTGTAGATGCCCTTTCCAAGAGGCCAGAAGCATGCTCTATTATGGAGATTTTAGCTTATTGGGAATCACACTTGTTGGTGGAATATTCCAAAAGTAAGTTTTCTTGTGGGTTGATTGATGGGAACATAATCTACCTAGACCCTTATTCGACACTCAAGGAGAGAATTATGAGAGCTATTCAAGACTCACCATTTGCAAGGCAACCTAGGTATTTCAAAACTTACAAACATATTAGAGAGAGGTTATCTTGGAAGGGTCTTGAGGATGATGTATTGAGATATGTAAGGAAGTGTATGACCAGTTAGAAGTCAGAGCATACTCATCCCACATGTTTGTTGCAACCTTTTCCCATTCTAGAGCAGAAGTGAGAGAGTGTGTCTATGGACTTCATCACAGGTCTTTAAAGGTGTAGGGAAGAGATTAGATCTACAGAATTGTTGATCAATTGACCAAGTTCATGCATTTATGTACAATTTCATTAGATTACAAGGCAACACAAGTGACAAAGTTATTTTTCAGGATGGTATTTTGACCCTGTGGGTTGCCTAAATACATTATCAGTTATTGGGACAACAACTTTCTAAGTGAATTTCGAGAAGATTTGTTTAGGTTAATTGGTGCAGTTGATTCCTAACAGAAGCTATCACCCTCAGACAAATGGAAAAATAGAGACTGTGAACAAATGGGTTGAAGTGTATCTGCATAACTATGTGTCAAGGCAACATAAGGCTTGCATTAAGTGGTTGCATTTAAGAGAACATTGCTATAACACCACTTATCATATGTCCATTGGTGTGACCTTATTTCAAGCATTGTATGGCTATGATGCTCCTTCATTTGTGTAGTTGGATTTTGGCAGCAATAGAGATTCAAGGGCCAAAGATTGGAAACATGAGAGCCAAGATGTCCTCAAGACTCTTAAGTAAAACTTACAAGTTGCCCAAAATTAGTAGAATAAATATGTAGAGAAACACAGGGTTGAGTGCAACTTATAGGTAGAAGACTTGGTTTTTCTAAGGTTATGGGCATACAAATAATCTTCACTAAAGAAAAGTAGTGCAGAAAAATTGAATATGCATATTTTTGGTCCCTACAAGGTAATAAGGAGAGTTGGGGAAGTGGCTTTTGAGCTTGAGCTTCTTGAGGGGGGCAAGATGCATAATGTTTTCCATGTATCCAGCCTCAAGAAGGCATTGGGATAACAAGCAGTTATTTCACAGAGCCACCCCCATTGGATGGGGGGGCAGTTGGTTTTCATCTCGAAAGAGGTTTTAGACATCAAGGAAAGGAAGCTAAGAAGCATGATGATTGGAGAATATCTTATCAGGTTGGAAGACTTGCTAGTAGAGGATGCCACATGGGAGGGAGATCAAATTTGGCAGCATCCTAGTTTGTCGTTGCTTGAAGGAAAGCAATATTGGGAAGGGAGGATTGTCGTGTCCCTTTCAAAGTAATGACTATAGGACGTCGAATTAATGGCTTATTCAATTTTTGTAGGCTATAGTCGAAATAATCTGATAAATTATTTTAATTATTTAATGTCATTTAGGTGAAAAGCAACATTTCTAAGGTGTTTTTGAGTAATTTTTGTTCTTAAGAAGACATTATTAAGTGACTATCGGGAGAAAAGGAAGAAACTTTATAATTCACTTTAAATTATTTAATTGAGAGGGAAATAGCTATGAAAAGAGAGTTGGAGCTCACTTTTGGGTATGCATTTATTATTTTTTAAATTGATTTTCGTGAGCTCTTGGACCTTTGAGAAAGGGGTGAAAATCGTAGTGAGGATTGGTTTTAGTGGTGAGACACATCCACCCTAGTTGGTCAAGGAGGAATAATCCATGTTCTTCACAAGTGCTCATATTGAAGGAGAAGTTACATTTTAATTGAGATTGTGGGAGGTTGAAGAATAATTGATTCATCTATTTTGTAACAACTCAAGTTTCTTTTCAGGCCAAATTTTAGTGAGGGCACTCAGTTCATCTTGGAAACCCGATTTTTATTAAAGAAATTGTATTGTTTTTGGGGATGCCCGATTGCTTGGAGAGCCACATTTATTTTGTGAGGAGTGAATTTATTGTGAAGGTCAACTTTAATCTTGAGAGGCCGAGTTTATTCACTACAACTCACTTGTTTTTGTGGAGGCCAATTTAATTGCATTGACCAAGTTCATATTTGTGTAGAACACATTTTTCGCTTAGGAGTTTGAATTTAATTAAAGAGGTCATATTAATTTTGTTGAGGTCAAAATTCCTTAACAAGGTAGCGTTCGTTCTATGGAAGCCAAGTTCTTTTCTGAAGGCCAAACTAATTGCTGAGGTCGACTCATTTGGAGAAGCCCATACCATTTTGTGAGAGCTATTCACATGTTCCAAAAATTTAACTTTGCATGTGATTTCATGATCAAATATAAAAAAAATTGGCTAGGTTATTGCTAATCATTTGGGAATTTTGTTGAGTAAGGTTTTCATATGCACTTGCATGCAAAATGTTTGAATAAATGTCTCTAGTATAAATGCTTCATGTTATTCACATACGAGTTGCTTGAAGAAATCTTTACATGCAAAATGTTTATCAAAATGAATGAATTACAAAATTAAATTTGTTTGCAAGTCAATTTGGAATATTTGAGCATGGGACATTAAAAAGTCTTTGTGGTTAGCCTCTAGGGGACTTGATACCCATGCAAAATATTTTGTAGCATTATAAAAACTACTAAAACTACTATCCCTTACTTTGTAAATTTTTTTTGTTACATTATTTGACTATATTGGTCAAGAATCATAAGACTTTGTTCTAGGCCATGGTTAAGAAAAATGAAATGTGTCTTGGTGGAAAATTAAAATTGACGCAAAATGAAACTAAGTGGTGAAATCAAGGAGCGTTCGTGTAGAATTGTGATCCACAAGTAGGGATGTGTCACACAATTTCTTATTCAATGCTAATCTTTAAATAGTAGTAGAATTAAATTCTTCCTAAGGTTGCATTTTTTAAATATTATTAGAAGCTTCCATGTGAAAGGGGCCCCATTAAAACTATTAGTAGTGGTTGCACTCTTTGGAAAAAGAAATCACATGAAGAAGGAAACTTAAGATCAACATCTAAAGGGATGCCCTAGGAGCTAAACCTAGAAAGCACATCAAGGATTACATAAACCAAGTCAAATTTTACTTCCAAGGCATACTCTTAGCCTGTTTGTAGGAACCACTATTGTAAAAGTCTGCTATCTTCATAGGAGCAACTTCCAAGATTACAAACATTAAATACCAAGCATATACATGTTGTAATTCATACTTCACATGTAATAATGGCCTTTGCACAAATTCCAATAAAAGGTTCAACATATCATACGTCAAAAGAAGAGGTTGAGAGTTCCATGCGAGTAATTTATTGCTAGCCATAAGCAATCCTTAAAACAATAATAGATGAGTCAAGTTTAAGATCTATGGTGCCCCCATGCACACTCTCACTTCTATGATTGCCGTCCCTTATGCATTGATCAGTGTGCAGTCATGAATGTAATCTAACCCAAAAATGGAACCATTATGCCAAGGTGGAGTGAGATCCCAAATTTCAAACTTATATATATATATATATATATATATATATATATATATATATATATATATATATGTATATATGTATATATGTATGTATGTATGTATGTATGTATGTATGTATGTATGTCTGTATGTATGTATGTATGTGTATGTGTCTGTGCGTGTGGTGTAATCCAGGTACATAAGACAATTTGTTATTAGACTATAGACATGTGTTTGAGTTTATAATTGCCATGGCAAATTCCTCTTCATGTTCAATATTTGCGATGCAACCTTAGGATCGTGATTCTCATCCTCGTCCTTTTTCTTCAAAGGACACTGAAATGCATAGTGGCCCATCTCGCCACATATGAAGCACTTCACCTTGGAAATATCCTTATTTCATCTCTGTTGCCCTTGTTGTCCCTTCGATGCAAGGGTTGCGTTATCCTCCTCCTCTACTTTGGGCTTCGACCCACTGCTACTGCTACTCCCATCAAGTTTGACCTTGAGTAGGTCTCTCCTCAACTCTTCTTGTTTCAGAGCTGCCCACATCTCATCCCAATTTGGCAATGATGCTCTACCCAGGATACTCTAGACAAAGATTTGCCAATCATTCGAGACAGAATTTAGAGCCAGTCTCACTAAGTCCCGCAGGTGATATCTCATCACAGGTTTCCTTCAATTTCATGAGGAACGGATCCACATGTTCTCCCTTCTGCATCTGAGTAGATCTCAGCTTCTACTCTAAGTACATCTTCCACTGCTCGGAAAATCCCTGATAAATGTGTCCAAGGCATCCCACATCTCGTTATCAGTCCCTTTGCTAGCAACGTGGCACACCAGGTGATCCTTGACTCCATCCAAGATCATCCTCTTCACCTTAGCCATCTCAGCTTTGTACTTCTTCAATGGATTTGCATCCGACAGGACAACTACCACATTATCAACATAAGTCTTGAGGGCATGCTCATCTAGAAGGAAGGTAATTCTAGCTTTCCGGGTAACATAGTTGGAAGCCCCGTCCAACCTGTCCTAATCCCGTAGGCCACCGGTTGCCATATCCTCCAAAGAATGTCAAACAACTCCCTCTTTCTCCCTACTATGTAGCTCCTAGGCTAACTTACGCACTCCCTGATGGAGCCGGTACGTTGTTTCTCCTCAACTGCTCAACAAATGAGAAATATTGATACCTTCGGCAATAAATCACTGACCAAGTTTTCCTTCACTAGGCGATCTACTTCTTTCCTCTAATGAATTTTCTACCTAGCACTCAGCTTGCAGAAAATTGCGTCCCTCTAGCTCTATGTGTGGCTCTGCGTAGCTCCCTTTGCCTTGGAAGGATTTCAATCTGGCAGTCTTACCTCTCTGCCGGCTCACTCAGAGAGAGACACCCACAAAAATATAGCCCTCTTAGCTAGAACTACGTAGTCCCTTAGGGGATTCGAACTACTGCTTACTGCAGCAAGTTAGCCCTTGCTTCAGTGCTAGATCTTCTCTTCACATCAACAACTCTGATACCATGTGAAAATTCCTAGATCTAACAGTCTCAGGAATCCTACTGCAACCAGCTGAATCTACTTCACCTAGATTGTAAATTTGATTACGAGCTTATTTCATATTTCTTCATGAAACATTGAAGTAAATTACTGAAGAAACCTACATCAATTAAATATGATTTTGAACCATAGAAATTGAGCAAGGAAAATAGAAGCATAGGACACAGTTATTTTTTGACAAAATTCCTTGGAAAAACCCAATGTCAGAAAACTGGTGAAGCAGCTCTGAGGGTTTATTATATTAAGTAGTAGAAAAATCTGAATACATCACTGAATACCTCACAGGGTTATTCAGTTACAAAGAGAAATATTGGCAGAAGATTTGTGAGTTTACCTCACATAATCATGAGAAAAAGTCCCAATTGTTTCGATTGTTGGATGAGGTGCCCCTGGTAGGCACTGGACTGCCTCTACGTTGTCCCAGCATCAACCCTTTCAGGCACTACGTCACCCAACTGGGGAATCGGTTAGTAGCCCAAAGTCACTACTCTTAGCCTTTCGGTCTCACACCCCAGTTTTCGGCGGCTGAAACTGACCCTATGCTCTAACTTTCGACTTTCTCTCTCTCCTTCAACGTCACTTCTGCGTGGCCCTTCTAGCCTCTACGTCAAGGCTTCTAGATCACTTATTGCCTCTCTCTGCTGATGTATCTCTGGCTGAGAATCTCTCTCTTCAGAAGCTACTATCCCTGCCTCTCAACTGCAAGAGATTTCCTTAATCGATTTTTCTTCCTCAAAACTTCTCACTTCATAAAATCGATTTTCTCTATCTTTCTATGTGTTTTCCAAATGACCCTCAAGCCCCTTCTTATATCTTCTTGTTGGACAACCAACGACCTAAATTAAAACATAATCAAAGGCTTAGATCATTTTGACTTGAGCCATGACTTTCTAAAAGTTTCATCCCTGATTAGATTAATACCCATTAATATTTTAATTTTCCTAAGCTTATACTTAGGAACCCCATTAAAAATATTAATTATTTTAATAAAATCACTTCTAGGTGGAATTTCCCAAAACGCTTTCTAGGTTCTTTGGAATACCTGTGCCCAATCCTCCCTGCAAAATTTGAGGCTTAGAGCACATCCGATGCTACCCCAAATCAACATAAACATCTCCCACAAAATGGTTAGGGTTCTAACATAGGTCACGTGGGAAACACAAAATTGTGCTAGAATAACTCACATAACAAGTTCATTTCTTCATTAGTGCATGCAGAATAGGCTCCCGGGAATGTGCTTGGGGGGATGATCTCATATGGTTTGCAAGTCATGATGGATTTCCTTGAAACATGAAGTATTTATCCTATGAGTACATGTTGTGCATAAGGGAAGGAGCCTTACAGTTAGATGCAAATTCTACCAACAACCCAAGTCAAATATTTTTTATTTCTACCTTGTCCACTTGTTTCTAGAGTTTGATGGTTTTCTTGATCTCCTCGTTCATTGCCTCCTAAATTGATCCCATTTGGGTCAGTGGGCTTCTAAGTATTCCTCCTATCTATCCATGAGGTTTCTAACAATTTGTTGATGCTCCTTGATATGAATTATTCATGCTTTATAGGCAATCACTCCTTTCCACCTCTCTTCCTTGCGCTTCTCATATTTATCTTGAAGGTTTACATGAATAACTTGTTCCTTCAGTAAAATAGGATATGTTAGAGTGGCAGTTTCTAAGAATTTAGGTTCTTCATACTCCATTTGAACAACCCTCTCTTAGGTTTCTCTTCTCTGTGTTTATGTTTGCATTGTGTCCCCTATTTTAGGAAGAGATTCCTCCTTATCGTCTATGTCAAGGAAGCTTGCTACCTAATTAAGGCAACCTAGTCCCTCAAAGGATTGATTTTCTCTAAGTTTATCTTCTAAAAAGTTGATTTTATTTTGCAATTCTATATTATTTCTCTCCAAAGTTCTGTTTTTCCCAATAATAGATGAATACAAGGGTGTGAGAGAAAATACACCTACCAATTTCTCCTTCATGGGCTTATAAACTTTCTTTAGTCTCTGAGTGGAAACCCTAATCTACTAACTTACAACATTTTCTTGCACTTGTGTTTCAACATATTCTTTGTTGAAAATAACAACAATAAATGTTAAAAAATAGCATCAAGAAATATCCTAATTTAATTTGTCCTTGAATTAAATTGTAATTATAATTCACATAGTAACTTGTAACAGTTAACCAAGTTAAGTTGACTTACTTGGCTAAGTTAATTCGAGTTGGAAGTATATCTAAAGTCATGTAGAGTGGTTCATAAATTTTAGGGGGCCAAGTTAAGTTCTTTTGAGTTGTAATTATTTAATTCAGTTTCACTGAGTTAAATTCAGTTAAACTAGTTCCAACTAATGGAGGAGTTAGTGGGAGATCCAGTAGTGGGGTGTAACTAGCACTGCTCAACTAGTAAACTGAAGATTCACTCATAATTAACTCATGCATGTCAGATCAGAGAAAGACCCAGTTGATATTGGAGTTTAGGGACAATGTACTATCAGTTGTAAAATCATATAAATTAAACAAATGGTACATGCAATCAAAAGAAGGTTTATCAATGGATTGTGCAATTATGAGTGAGGAATTTCCCAATTAAATATGGGCTAATTCCCAAGGGAATAACGCAAGGAAGTAGGAGCTTGGCAAAAAGAAAATTTCGCTAAGTATTGACTTGAGCTGGTTTGTGAAGCAAGGAGTGAGATTGTACTTGTGCAGAGATTGTTCGAGTTGAACAAGCATTGTATTTTCTTCTCAGATCTTTTGTTTAATGCAATATACAAATAACAGGGGTTTTTAGCTTAGGCTTTCCCCAATAAAAATATTGTATTATGTGTGATTGAAAATCTTCCTTTTTTTTCTTTGTGATTTCATCGATCAAATTTGGTTTCCGCTAATGAGTACAGTAGATTCAAGTCAATTGTTTTAGCATATCACAATCTACAGTTTGAATCTACAAGGAGTTCCTACATGGTATCAAAGCTGAAATGATAATATAAGAGAATAATTTGAAGTTGTCCTTGTAGATTGATGGAGCTCGAGTTCAGGGTAGATCTAGAAGATCCTATGTGCAAACTTCTTAATGGAGCTAGAAGGTTACTATTGGGCGGATCAATGAGCCAATGTTTAGTCACACAAAAGGGAGTTGTAATCATTGATATTGGTAGATTAAGGAGCATAGAGATTTCCCACAAGGAGATCGAGACTTAGAGGGAGCAGCCCTGTGGAAGCTAGTACTTCAGGATCTGGGGAGATCAGACTCATTATTGCAGTAGTTACAGCAGCAATGCGGAAGCAGAAATAGAGCAGTAGCAACAACAATATGAGTAGATCAAATTTAGCTCATGCATGCAAAGCCTCGAGGAGAAAGGAAAAGGTTAGAGACTCGGTGGTTGAGAGGGAGCATGGATTACCTATCAACATGCAGCCTCATAAGCAACCTCAACAAGTTGTGGAGTAGCCACAATTGGAGAATCATAAAGGAGACCGGATGGAGACATCCACTCAAGCAGAGACCTCCACTAAGGGGGAATTTCGATCCAAGTGGGAAAAGGGAGCAGATGCAGCCATACCTCTAGGTGTGAGGTGGGGTGATATGAAACCTTAGTCTAAGAGTTTCAGAAATTGGGCAGGATCTGTTCAGGTGTTTTTTGTCTCATGGATCATTACCTTGCTACGAGGGCCCATAATATTCAGTAGAAGGAGGATCAATGTCAGTCAAATACTAAGGAGTGCATAGTAGTGTTGACGGCATAGCAGGATGCTTAGTAGCAGAGTCAACGACAACACAGTTTTTCCAATAGACAGTTGTTGACACAGTTGATTTAGTTTATTTTGTTTGGATGTTTTTTTTGGGTTGTAGATGTTGCAGTAGCAACAACAACAATGACAAGTGTTGCATGCAGAACATTCCAAAGGTACGAGATCGAGATAGATTTGAATTCCTTTCTTGTTGAGAGGGAGTGTTGAAAATAACAACAAGAATTATTAAAAAATAACATCAAGAAAAATCCTAATTTAATTTGTCCTTGAATTAAATTAGGAATTAAATTGTAATTGTAATTTTCGTAGCAACTTGTAAGAGTTAAATAAGTTAGGTTGACTTAGTTGGCTTAGTTAATTCGAGTTGGGAGTTTATCTAGATTCATGTAGAGTGGTTCCTAAATTTTAGGTGCCTAGGTTAAGTTATTTTGAGTTATAATTATTTACTTTAGTTTAACCGAGTTAAATTCAGTTAAACTAGTTCCAGTTGATGGAGGAATTAGTGGGAGATCCAGTAGTGGGGTGTAACTAGCACTGATCAACCAGTAAATTGAAGATTCACTCATAATTAACTCATGCATGTTAGATTAGATAAAGACACAATTGAGATTGGACTTCAAGGACAAAGTATTATTAGTGGTAAACTCATCTAAATTAAATAGATGGTGCATGCAATAAGAAGAAGGCCTATGGATAGATTGCGCAGTTATGATTGAGGAATTTCCCAATTAAATATGGGCTAATTCCCAAGGCAATAATGTAAGGAAGTAGGAGCTTAGTAAGCAACAGATTTGGCTAAGTATTGGCTTGAGCTGGTTTGTGAAGTAGGGAGTGAGATTTTACTTGTGCAGAGATTGTTCGAGTTGAACAAGCATTGTATTTTATTCTCAGATCTTTTGTTTATATATATATATATATATAACATGGGTTTTTAGTTGAGGCTTTCCCCATAAGATTATTGTGTTATGTGTGATTGAAATTCTTCCTTTTCTGCTTCGTGATTTCATTGATCAATTTTTGTTTCTGCTGATGAGTAGAGTAGATTCAAGTCAATTGTTTTAGCATATCATAATCTACGGTTTGAATCTATAATACAAATCTACATTCTTCATCTATTGGTTCCTCCTTAGTTGCAACACAACAATTTCTCAAGTTTTCCCTTGCTAGTTCTTGTGGTTCAACTAATTCCTATTCTTCCTCAATTATGCTTGTTGGTTCTTGTGGTTCAAAAGGTCCCTATTCTTCCTTATTACCCTTGTTGGTTTTTGTGTGGCAACGGGATATCTCACCTTTTCTTCACTTTGTGCTACAATATACGCCTCCTCTACAATTAGAGTTGTAGAAGGTGTTTCAATTTCAATCTCCACCCCTATTGGTTTCTATGTTGTAGGATGGATTTTAATTTCCTCTTCAATCTCCACCCTGCTAGTTTCCATGTCGCAGGAGGGGTTGCATTTTCCTCTTCAATATGTGTTGTAGCATGAGAAATTTTCCCTTTCCTTGAAGGTCTATTGCTTGTAATTTCTAATTTGATGTCATGGCTTCCTCCTTCCTTTGTCTCCTATGGTTGCATGTCAATCTTTGCCCCTACTTCATGCCCTCTGGGAGTTGAACAAAGGATTCTCTTGATGTTGCAGTAACAACAATAACTTGTGGAGTTGCAAAAGGTGGTTCTCCAACTAGTAATACAACTAGTATCTCTATTCCAACCCTTGGTGCTCTCACTACTCCATCTCAGGTGCAAGCCTCTTGCTGGACGACATGCTCTATTTAAACTTTGATCAAGTTGTGGTGTGATAGGGAATCCTTGGGCCTACTAGAATTTCACACATTGATTGTCACCTATTGAAGTGCCCTCCACAAAAAAACATGGAATATTAATTAAACTCTGATGCCTTAGGTAATAAAATATCCTTAGATGATGCTAATACACTACTCCATAGTGCCTCTCATAGGTGAAGTACCTCTAGACAATAAGAGTTACGTTTATCCATGGTGTTGACAAAGATTTTTTGTCAAAATCACTTCCATTTCTCATCAGAGCCTCCCCTAGTTCAAGGAATTGTTTCATTAGTCTTTGCTTGGGTTTCCTCCTGAAATACCATCTTCCCCAATTTGCTATAGTCTAGACACTGTTGCAAATGCATCTTCATCCACTTATACCACTATCCCTCTTACCACATTCTGATCATCTTAACAGTTGAGTACAAATTATAATGCCACATCATCATCATAATCTTGTAGTAACTCAACATAGTTGATCCAACCTTTGGCTTCAAAATATGCCCATATGCTCTCATAATCCTGCAACATAAGGGTTTATGTGGTGTCTTTGTGATTTAGTGAACCTCTTATTTTCTCTGCTCAATGTTTAGGCAAACTATCAATTTCACAATTCACACACATGGTTCATTGGGTGTCAGTTTTTATTAAAGGAAAGGTAATGATGGGGTAATGGCATAAGTCATTTTCATTGGTTATGGCAGGGAGGTGGAATGCAATCTTTTTTATGTAAATCTGGTAAGTTTATTTAATGATATTCATTACATAAATGGAAACACGTACCTTTATGCTTACTGTGAGTTATCCTCCAAGATGACAGCGGTAGGTTGTCACATCCAACGTTCCCTGATGATGTCACCTCATACACAAACACAATTGTCATCCTCACTAGTAGGCATGTTGCAACACTTGTGCTAGGTTGGTTCTCCAACAATGATCATCACATTGATCTAGAGGGTTTTGTCAATTTGTTGGGAAATCTACTCATTTGAGGGTGTTGCAACATCCTCATTGGTTGTATCTCAAGGTGTTGTAACACTTCATTGCATGGGTGTTGCAGTGACCAATAATTGGAGTTGCAACAAACAATGTTCTAGCCATACCCTACTAGTGTTGCAACAAGGGTGTCATACATTTCCTTGCAAAACAATATTTTATAATGTTTTATTGGCAACTCAATAGATATAAAAAATCTACATGTTTCATGAGCAGGAGCTTCCTACCATAACCATCACAAAACCATGAGGTACCCTTCTATTCATGAAGCATTTAGGTTATTATTTTTAACATCTCATGTGCCATATGACCTAGTTTTCACATGGCATGTGCCCAAGTGTGCCCTTTTAGGGGTCTTCACGAGTAGTTTTATTTATTTATTTATTTATTTATTATTATTATTATTATTATTTTACTTTTATTTTTTTTAATATAGAAATGGGATTTAGGAATGATTCATTTGGCAAGGATTCCACCCATCTGGATAATCTCCATGTTACTATTTGAGCATCAATCACTAACCTTCTTGGAGAAGGCTTCCTTTGAAAAGGGTTTGTGGTATAACTGAAGCCTATGTTCATTCACCATTAGTGGAGTTATTTATTTTTTGATGGTGCGAAGCTTGATGGACCCATTGTCATACACAATATTAATCTCATAATATCCAAGCCATTGGGTACACAATTCTCCTATGAAATCTTTGAACTTTGAATCAAACAACAAGGCCCAATCTCTAGCTTTGAGATTCTTCTCTTTTGTGAATTTGTCAAGCCACTAAGTTCTTTAATACTATATCATCATTTTCTGGTGTAGGGAATATTGACAAACTTCATCTAATTCATTAATCTAGAGGAGTATTTGTTTCTATGCTCCAAACAAGTCCATCCTAAGTTATAATATTGTTCTTGGGGTTTGTATCTATGTCTCTATCAATAAAAGTACTCTCCTTTCATATACCAATTCATATGGAGTAGAGCCATAAGTTTCTCTCCATCTTTTCTGGTAGCCCAATAAAGCTTCAGGAAGTAAGTTTGTCCAGTCCTTGAGGTGCAATCTAACAGTCTTCATTATTATTGCCTCAAAGATCTTGTTTGTCCTTTCTACCTATCCTTTGGCCTATGAATGGTATGATGTTGTAACAGTGTGCTTGATCTTATATGTGTCCATTAAGTCCCCGATTAGGATTGAAGTAAGTTGTGTTCCTCTTTCGGTGACGACTTTCTGTTGTATCATGATCTCAGTGAAGATCTATTTGTGGAGAAAATTGCTATTGCTTACTCAATTGCAGCCAAGAATGCGTTGGTTTTCATTCATTTTGTGACACAATCTATACATATTAAGATGTAAGAGTTACAATGAGGAGGATTAGTTAATCCAACAAATTCAAGGGTGCATTTGTTGAAGGGTTATAGTACTACTTGTGGTTGCAATGGCATTTCATTTTATAGTACCAGTCTTCCCATGCACTAACAATTGTTGCATCTCTTTGCATACTCCTTGGCATTACGAAAGATGGCAGACTAGTATTACCATTGATGGATTATTTTGTATGTTGTCCTCCTATCTACAAAGTGGCCTTCACAAACGATATCATGGCAAGCTTTCAATATGTCATAGATCTCATCCTCTTATACACATCATTGAATGATAAGATTCAACCTTATGTAGAAGAGACATCAGTCAATCCACGAGAATCTCTAGCTTTGCCTAATGATCTTTTGTCGTTTCTTTGGAGATAGGTGATGGGGATTTTTTTTTGTAACCAATTATTTAACAATATCCATAAACCAAGGTCAGTTAGTAAATACTACAAAAAGATGCTCATCTGGAAAAAGATCTTCTATAGGTGACTCATTATCATTCGTTGTAAGTATAGAAAGAAAGTTTGCCACTACATTATCTTTCCCTAGTTTGTTTAAGATGGTTTTGTCAAATTCCTATAGGAATAACAACGATCTAGTTACCCTACAATTTTTTATTGATGTATTCATTAAGTATTTAATGGCAACATGGTTAGTGTGTAAAATCACGAAATAACCTACTATGTAATGCTGAAATTTATTGATAATATGTATAATAGAAAGAAACTACTTTTATGTCAGTGTATAGATTAGTTTTACGGAAGATATATTTGTACTGATAAAGTATATTGTTTATGGGTTATTTTCTTCTTTTTGCCCCAAGACAACTCTAATGGCAATTTCAATGAATTCGTAGATATGTGAAATGGGAGGGGCCAATTGGGCCCTGTCATAATAGAAGCCTTGGATACTTTGGATTTCAAAGCTTCAAAGGCATGTTTACAACCTGTGGGAATTGTAGTAGCATAGGGGTGTTGTAGCTCTTTGCATTGTAGTGATATGAAGTTGTCGTTGCAACAACACTATAAGTATCGCAACAATTGTGCTTGCACAACTTGTCTAAAGTATTTTCTTATAAGTTTCCACAACTTAACACAAGGAGGCAAATTCTTCCCTAAATAGACAATAATATACATTAAAATGGCATAATCAAAAGGTAACTATACCTTAATCAATAATTCATTCTTGCAGGCAAAAATGGTGATGAAATGGCATGGAACTGGAAAAGGGTGTGCTCAAAGGTATTGGATGGGTGCTAAAAATATGCTAATTTGGATACCCATCACATGAAAAGCAAGAGGTGGGGAAATCATCGAGGGATTGTAAAACAAGGAAGCGCTTTCGTTATTTGCTTTGCTAACTATATAGGAGGCATCTAGAGATCGTGGAGTCCTAGGTTAAGTTGGGAAAGGAGATACTTAACTTTATCATATGTGTGAAGGTGTGTTGCTTTCACCTAGCCCAATACTAGTGAGTTATTAGATTACCCCTCCTTGTACCATGGCCTACATAGGGGGTGGCTTGTTGTAGAGAGCATGGGTTCAACAGAGCCTACGTTTGGGTGGAAAAGACTCCTTCTTAGATTAAGTTCCGGCTTGAAATTTCCAACAAGTGTTGCTTCCGATTCTCATCATTAATGTTCTTTTTCTCTTCGAATTTTATTGGCAAAATTAGAGATGAAAAATGTATGCATTTTCTTGTATGGGATTTAGAATGTGGCACATATGTTAAATTGTCACATATCTCTTGTTGTGGCGTTTGTTGTTAGTTCTCAAGAGGATTCTCCTGTTGAATATTGTTATATGAGGTTGCATAATTAATGCAATGGACATGTGTCCTATGATCTAAAGATCATTGTAATAGTGACTTCAATGGTTGTATGCAATTCTCCTAAGTGGGAGCTAAGCTTAAAACTCCTTTACTCAGAGCCATAGTTCTTACCTTGATTGAATCCTTGAACTTACGAGAAATATGAAATATTTTGCGTTTTCATAAGGCATTGGAAGAAAATATATTATAATCCTCGTTAATGACTGGTTGTTTTTTAAATGTTAGTATGTGTAGGTCAACTTTTAACCCTTGGTTAGCCTCATTGTTAAGCAAGATTTTGAGGCCTTCTTGTTGTAAATGTAGAGTTGTTGGATACTAATATAATCAAATCCAATTGGTTTCTAAATATTGCTATAGTTTGAAGGCATTGTAAGTCTGTCTCTTGTAAAAGATTTGGGCCAAGACTTAAGACAATGGCAATCGGTGGACTTGCCAGAACTCCCTCAGGAACGCCTTATCTTAAATGCCTGGAACATGGAATTTTCCACTCCGGTCCAAATCAACCCCTGTTCCCCGTCCAGCTCTGCCTCTCCTCTATTCTGGTCTCCCCCTGCTCCCAATTCGTTCAAATTAAACTTTGATGGCGCGGCTAAGGGAAACCCAGGACCCGCTGGTTACGGAGGAGTCTTCAGAGATGAAATAGGCACAATTAGACACATTTATCACGGCAATATCGGCATCGACACCAACAATGCAGCGGAGCTGGAAGGAATCTGGAAAGGTATCTGCATAGCAGAGCAAGAAAACATGTATCCTCTTGAGGTTGAAGGAGACTCCCTCATAATAATAGAAGCGGTCATCAGAATCCAGGCAGGCTCCTCAGCTTCCAAAACAGCCACAAGTTGGAGATTACTCAGCAGATTGGAACAGATGGAGGAAAGACTGAGGATGCCCCGAAGCATCATTTTCAGGCACGTAAGACGCACAGCCAACAAAGTGGCAGACAGAATGGCCAACCAGGGGGTCAGTCAGCAGACTCACAACTTCTCAGGCCCTCTCAGTGATATAAATGATGAACAGCTCCAGAAGGAATGCATCGCTCTGGCGCAACAGGACTTTTCAATCCAGGCACAGAGGCGCTGATCGGAAAGCTTGCAGGATATGGTCGAAAATGTCAGGCAATGGGTTACATACAGGGGCCATGGCAATGGCTAGGAACGGGCCACGCAAGTCAATGAAGGCGGTCCTCTTCTGTTCACTCAGGCCCACCTCTGAGCTGGAGAACGCCCTTTGCTGGCAGCGTAATGTTGGTAAGGAGGACAGACTGAAACACTTCCTTTCACCGAATGGACAGTGCAAGCGTCAGGCGCATACAGGTTTTAGCCACGACATGCGCAAACCGGATTGTCATTTCCAAACGCATCCTGATCTAATGCATCCTGATCCAACGCATCTCTGTCATGATGATCTAACGCATCTCTGTCATATGCGTATGCGTATTGACTTGATCTTTCCAGGCTGCGGCCTGTTGTAAAATACTCTGTTTTTTTTTCTTTTTAATATAGATTTAGTCCAATTTAGAAAAGAAAAAAAGATTTGGGCCAAGACTTGGCTTTTGAGGCAAATTTGTAATGGTCTTTTGAAAAGCCTTGTGTTATCCTGTTTGAGCTAGAGTGATGATTCTCAACTTATGATGTGTTAACTAAGGATAGAATTGACCTTATGCCTTACCTAAATTCACTCGTTACAAATCTGGCATGGTCATTTGTAGGTGGACAAGTCCTTCACCTAATGTCTCCTTTATTTCCACAATTACACAGGTAATATCGGGGTCTAGTGTAATCTGAAACATTGAGCTTGTATGAGGAGTAAACCTCACTTCTCATAAATCTCAATAAAACCCATATAAATGTAAGTACATAGCTAGAGTGAAGAAATATTAATACATGACCCAAATATCTACTTATATACCAAGGGCTAGAATAATTAATGGAGGCACAGTGAATTTGGTTATTAAGAAAGAGTGTAAATTTGTAGCGTTTAATTTTTTGATAATGAAAATTTGTTTATATGTTATGGCATATATACATATTCATGCAAACATCTAAAGCTATGTTTGAGTTTAATATATCTTATCAAGAATGTATATCAATCCAAGTTATAAAAAAAAAAAAAAAAGGAGCTTTTTGAGAGTAGTTTGATGTCTGAAGTGGACAAATTAATTACATAATCCTCTTCCCCATTCACTTTTAAGGATTTGCATAAAATTTGGAGAGTATTAATCTTTGGTAAATCTGTATATTTACATGTTTATTCATACCTAAAATTGAGTAGAAAATTGCATAAATTAATGTGGGTAGTAACTCTTGGTAAATTTGTTTATTTACATGCATAACAAAATATGTCTTGATTTTTGTTATTCCCGTAGTTGAATTTGGAACTTTAAATATATAAGTTCATATATATGTCAAGCAAGACTTATATAAATACTCATAAGAATTTTTGTTTACTTAATTGAGCGTGACAAATTCTAGTAATAATCCATTCCATGAGTGAAATTTTCCTAGATACATCATGTATAAAAGAATATTCCTATAAATATAATCATTTGCATTTATTGATTTATTATACATGGAGAAGATGAAAATTTAGGGCAAGAATTTTTACCCAAACCATGGTTATTTGGAGCTCGATGCCAAGAACGTTCTTCGTAAATTTGACTATCCCTCAATAGAGATTATACTATCTAATGTTTAATGCAAATTCTCTTAACTTTTATGTAGCTTGTGAAAGCTTTACTATTGACAATTCAATGGAATGTCCAAAGTTTTCAAAGGTAAAATCCTTGATTTTACTGACCATTGGCAAGTGATAAGATTTATGGAATTCACTAATTGTATTGACAATTAAGAAATGGCTTAAGGATAAAAAATGTAAAGATATCAAATTTTACCGATGGTTGATAGGATCATTGACACCTTGGAAATTTGCACATGGGTTTTTACTCACATGTGGGAAATGCTTTGTAATTCATTAGCCTCAAGCTGTTTGGAATTAATTGACCATCAATGATCGACGATTAGCTCAAAGGTTTCACAATTGGGTAACTCCATGAATTTCATTAATGATCGATGGGAACCGTCAGTGATCAATGTAAGGGACAAAAGTTTTCAAATGTTAATCATTTTGATTTTCACTGATTGTCAACAGTTTTGAATTATGTGTATGAATTATTTGTGCATATGGGTAGATTTTAATTTAATCTTGGTTTGTTAATTGACTATATTTATATTATTAAATACATTAAGTTAACAATTAAATATTTATTTAATTAAACATAAGGTAATTAACCTTGGGTCAATTAATGAGATGGAAGGCTTAAATGACCCTACTGCTATTATGGCATCACCTCCAAGGTGACATGTGGACCTGGTGTGCCATGTCATCAACCACATGGCAGTTGCATAGTAACACCGACATGAAGCTAAGAGTGAGAATATTCAAATTATCACCTCTTGATGATTTGGACTCAAATTTTTAATCTTGGTTTTACCACTGAAATCCTTTGACGAGCATAAGGCGATGATGATATCAGAAAATAGTTTTACTTTGGATAAGAACAATTAAAATTTGGTAAGCTGTATCCATAATTTGGAATCAAGGGAATAGGCAATGTTAAAATCAAGATTGAAAAAAGACCATAGTTGGATCCCGTGTCCACATTTCACTAGGATGGATGGATGCTTCTAATATTAGTTTACTACATTGCTTAGTAGGTAATATTACATGGTTTTTCTATGTTTCAAGGATGAAACATGACAAGGGGGTGGAAGGTAATGTATCTAAGGAGGACAATACAAAACACCCTGAGGAGATAATGAATATAATGTGGCCATAATAGGAATATAATAACATGAGACATTTGACATAGACCCCCAAGAATATTAAGGAGAGAGTATAAATACACATAAATATCATTATATTGGATAAATGTTGGATGTATTGTTTTCTAATGAGCATGGTTTGTGTAGTGATTACTTCCATAACGAGTAATTGATGGTGTTACCCTAACTTAAGGGTTCTCTTTTGTAATACCCTCGTCCCACTTTTACCCAAGTTAATTGGTCCGCTGGGGTAAACATGTGATGAGAGGCTACTATGACATGATTCAAATCCCCATGTATAGTTAAGGAAGTGGAACCGATAAAACAAAACCATTATGACCTTCCACACATGCTACAGAACCTTCAGGAGCCAACCAACCCTTCCAGGTGACCAACCCCTGAGACAACTTGACATTTCACTGATCTGGACCCCCAACTACTCCCATGACAAGCCATGCATGTGACAGAGGCCTTCTAGTCACTCCCACAACAAAGCATGCTAGTGATTGTGGACTTTTTTAGCTAGTTCTGAGCTAACGACCCCAGATTATGTGCCACTTTTTCAGGGCCAAGACTTAGGCCACTACCCAAAACTTCATGAAAGCTTCATAAATAATAAATAACATTGAAACAATATTACTAATGCAAACATTTGATTAATGAATTGACTGGACCCCTACTAGCCATGATAAACATTTCGTCAAACATATCACAAATATGTAATCTACAGGTCATAACAACATATCTGAGCATAAGGGTCTCATACTTATCTGAGATTCATAAGGAAGCATTGATGCCTTATCACAATAGTTACATTGTCATCTATTAAGTCGTATTTTCATTGTTCATTCATTTGCTAATCAAAACATGATGAGAGCTATACATCAAGATTATCATAAAACATCCTCTTAACCAACATATAGTCATTAGAAATAACAAAGATATAACTTCCATAAAAACCACACTTGAACAAGTATATTTACCCATCAAATACAAGAGGAAAGGAACTCTTATTAACATATGAAAACGCGACCAGATTTGTGGCTTCCACGTACCACTCAATCATAGGTCGACTTAACCAAATCTTTCTTTCAAACAATCAACCTCATGCCATATTCCAAGCATGAATGTGGGATCTCATGGAACAAATCAAACAAAACCAAACCAGGGCTTCTAGAAGCCAAACCACCTCGGCCCTTAACTAGTGATTCCACCTCACAGTCAAACATTACTAACCATTACCAAATTGGTCTCTACCTAAGTTGTCTAGGGCTCCAGAGCATTTGTTCCAACGAGGGCTTCTAGGACTAGTAACTCAACCTACAACTGTTGTCGGGTTTCTAGAGCGTTTGCCCAACTAGGGCTTCTAGTACTAGTAACTCAACTGATCCACGTGGATCTTTAGACACCATGGCATGAATGCTTGAAAATCAAAGTGATCATAATGATGTTGAATCAAGACCAAATCGAAGAGCTCATCTTCCTGATTAGGGAGGTGCAAATGGTTTGTCAATCCGAGTCTGGATGACGAAGTTATCACAAAAAGAAGGTCAGCTGAATCCTTAAGAAAATAAGATTTTTCCATAAAAATTGGACTTTAAGCCTTAAGAGGAAAATCACAATCGACATAGTCCAAAGGGCGGACTTAAGGCGGGCCTTTAGGAGCCCCGATCGGTGATCTCCAATATCGGAGTCGGAGGCAGACAATCGACGATGTCGGAGAGTTTTCTATGCGATCAGCAATCGACGTCGGTGAAACCCAAAGGCCGAGGATTGGGACCCCTGCGATTAGCGGTTGCTGATATCGGTGATCGGAGCGATCGACGTTAACACATGCCAATATATCGGTGAAGGACCCCGGGCCGATGCGATAGTGATATGTGATTTAATCTCAGCCATCAGATCAGGAAGTCAATCAACGACCATGATTAAATTGGTGATCAGAACGATCAACGTCAGCAATTGGTGATCCCGACTTGCGATTAGGCACAAACTCGATGGAATAATAGATCTGGTTTTATAAAATTTGAGATCCAGGAATTCATACTTTTTAGTGTATTCCCGGTTTCGGCCAAATCAGTTATGCGATGCAATAAGCGATTAAAGCGGACCCGATAAGGTTTGTAGGGCCGATTTCAATTGTTTTGAAGTCCAGCTTTAAAGGGATTTGTCTAATTTGTCAGTTTTTTGTGTATTTATATTTTAAAATAGAAAGAAGGCTATTTTCAAAGTTTTGTTGCAATGGTCGATGCTTCTAAGCAAATGACTTCTATTCTGAACAGAAATGACTATGATTTAAATGCGGCCTTGCCCCAAACGTGTATAAAACACGATGGGTGATACAAAGACAAAGGGAGAGCACAGAAGGTTATGTAGCAATGGTATGACAGAAAGCCCGAGGGCGACGTGCCAGAGGAAGATAGTTTGTACCAGAGAGCCCGAGAGCCTGTGTTAGGGAATGCTAGAGAGGCTGAGTGCTAGAGACCTTAATGAGGAGGTTGCACCGATGGAGAGCCGCAAAACAAGAGGGCCAGGCATTGCACAGAGATAGCTAGAGTGCTGCAGAGAGCTACAACGAAGCATGATAGCCCGAGAGTGCTTGAAATTCTGGCATATTCGCAAAGCGGGAGACAAACCCGAGCGTTATATGGCCAAATAGCCATAGAGCTACTGAGCGAGAAGACCCGAATGATTCTTCTCTTTATGATTGGTTATATTTCTTTGTGATCGATTCTTCTTGTATGATCAATGCTTCTTTGAGATCGATTATTTTTCTTCAATCGCTTATTATTCTTGCATATTGATGCTGTGAGATCAGTGTTTCAGCAAGCTTCAACACTTTGACAGTTGCTTCATAGCAGTGCTTCTTCATATGGCCATTCATAGTGATGTCGTGATAGATTGGGAGCGGACTGTGCCTGCGCATTGATGATGTGAACAAATGTTCACTGTGGATCGTTTTATCCACTTCTTCATTCATATCTTCAGATGGCCTGTGGTTGGTGTGAGGTATATGATTTATTCATATATTTCTTCTTTTACATTATGCTGCAAATCCTTGATTGATATTGATGCAGGATCTTCTTTATTTTCATGTTGTCATGATTCCTTGCTTCGTGTTATGCGGAATCTTCATATGATGTACTTTATGCTTTGAGATCCCTTATTGTATGTTGCTGGGATACTCTTGTTGTCATTGTGCATGTGTTTTTCTTTGACATCCCTTTTGTGCCTTGTTGGCGGGATGCACACCATGCATGTTTTGTGTCATAGTGATAGGAGTTTTGATTGAGAGCTCTAGTTGGGGAATATCTCTTAGAGCCACTCCTGCATGAGGGCCTTCTTCCTTACATGATCGTGACAACAAAATCTTGTGTATGTGACTTTTACTGATAGCACCTAATGCAGCGGCCTACACCACCTTGATTGGGTCCTGGAGACGTAGTCCCTCCTTGACGAACTCCGTTAAGAATGGCTTGTGATTTCATGTGCTAATGATTGTTATGTTCCTCTTCCTTACAGTCTACAGCTGTATTTGTTAATGTTCTTGTAAGATGCAATTTTAACACATCGTGAAAGTAAAAGGTCTTGGAAAGGTCCTTCTTCACTCCCGGACCTGGATCAAGTGGTATTAGAGCAGGTCTTAATGTTGATGTGAATTGTAGTGCGAACAATGACAAAGGACGAAAGAGAAATGTACGACACCATGCTTAACATTTCCAAGAAAGTGGAAATTATGTATGAAACTTTACATAAAGAAACAGAGGAAAAGGAGAGGTTACAGCTTCAGTTGAAAGCCACATATGAGGCCATGAAAGAACTGAAGCAAAACAAACATAATGTTCAAATAGAGAATGATGAATTGAAGATGCACCTACATGAAGAGAAAGAGGAGACACAAAATTTTCTACTGCAGCTGCAAGCAAAGGACGAGGCATTGGAAAAGCTGCAGCATAACCCATGTGAGGTAAAAATTAGTTCTCCATCTTCATGTATATCTCCTGATGATGATTTCGTTGTGTTTGAAAATCATACCACAGGAATTGGCTCCAAATTGTTGAAGAGAATGGGATATGAAGGAAAAGGCTTGGGCATTAATGGCCAAGGCATTGTCAATTCCATCCAAGTAGAGCAATTACCGTGTCGAGCAGGACTTGGGTATGTCAGGAAAGAAGTTGGGGAATGCGATCCACCAACAACAAATGATGAGCAACCCTCATCAATTCTTTCCAAATCGAAAGAGAAGGTAAAAGATGTTGATTTCCTTTCGATTTCATCTTCTGATAGTATGATCTGTATTGGAGATTTGGGGATCCCGATTACAAGGACAAACATGAGGCTCCTTATAAAGACAGGGCACAAGGATAAATAACTTGGTTCTATTAACCAAGGCATCACTCAACCTTTGGAGGTTATGCATGAACCTCTATTTGCAAGCTCGAGGTACACCAAAGGAGAGTGCTCAAAGGTGTCAGAGTTGTCTGAGACTTCATCGAGGAAAGAGAATGATGGGAAAACATCCCCATCATCACATGGCAGTTTCCATTGCAGGGAGAGAGCTGAGGCAAGCTCTCATCGCCATACTGACATCAAAGATAGCAAAAGGAGGTATAACCACTTTCGATCTTCGAATTTTCATTATGATCATATTTTTAATAATGAACGAAGACAAGGGCATCGAAAAACATGCACTTTTTGTGGTTTACCTAACCATACCTTTTCCAACTGTTAGAAAAGAATGCGAGCACTCATGAGGCATGAAAGACCCTCTCAACTGCATAAAAAGAAACAGGTTAAGCAGGTATGGAGGAAGAAAACATATTGCAATCATTGCGACAGAAATGGCCATCAGAGAGCCACTTGCTGGAAGCTCCATCCAAAGCAGTACCTTAAAGACAAAGCGTCAGTGCGTGAACCATGAAGAGCAGTTGTGCGACAAGCAAAACCACCTCAAGGAGGTGATCCATTCACATTGATAAGTTAAAAATGGTTCTTTTGACTTGTTGTCTTTTCATGGTAATTCTTTGTAAAACATTTCTTGCATTTTTTAAGTGTAAAAGTGATGATGTGTTTCCATCACTTGGTCAGCAAAAATGATGTCTGGTCATGTTTTGAGTCGTCTTTTGAGTCGCATGTTAAAACTTTGAAAGTGATGTCGTGTTTCCATCATGTGTCGAAACAATAGTGTTGGCCCTATGTATGTAAATCATGCGTTGCAATGATGATGTGTTTCCCATCACTTTTTGAAGCAACCATGATGAGTTGGCCTTATTGTCATATCTGGAGTGTTACATCCATCTTATTGTAAAGTTGACCACCGAGTATGAGTTATAAAATTGTGGCAAGTATGGGACGTTTGGGTCTTTTGTTTGGTCATGTTATTCAAAGCATGTGATTTGCAAATAGTGTACTACAAGTTGTAGAAGTTGCATGTGTCGATTCGTCGCTTAAGGATCCAAAGAACAAAGGTGAAGGAGATGGAAGCGAGACCTTTCGGGACATTTGTGATGCAGATAGGTACAGAGAAAGATGCAGATTACTTTTTATGCTTTTGGAGGGCCAAAAGCTCCTTAGAGGGGAGGATAGATCCAGGTGGATCTTCAGACACCATGGCATGAACACTTGAAAATAAAAGTGATCAGAATGATATCAAATTGGGACCAGATCGAATAGCTCATCTTCCTGATCATGGAGGTGCAAACGGTGTGTCAATCCGAGTCCGGATGATGAAGTTATTGCGAAAAGAAGGTCAGCTTGATCCTTAAGAAAATAAGGTTTTTCCATAAAAATTGGACTTTAAGCCTTAAGAGGCAAATCACAATTGGCATAGTCCAAAGGGCAGACTTAAGGCGGGCCTTTAGGACCCCCAATCAGCGATCTCCGATATCGGAGTCGGGGGCAGGAAATCGGCGATGTCGGAGAGTTGTCTATGCAATCGACGATCGGCGTAGGCAAAACCCAAAGGCCAAGGATCGGGACCCCTGCGATTAGCGATCACCGATATTGGCGATTGGAGTGATCAGCAATCGGCGTCGGCACATGCCAATATATCGGCGAAGGACCCCGGGTCGATGCGATAGTGATATGCGATTTAATCTCAGCCGTCGGATCAGGAAGCCGATCAATAGTCACAATTAAATCAAGGATTGGAACGATCGGCATCGGCGACCCCAACTTGTGATTAGGCACAGACCCGATGGAATAATAGATCTGGTTTTATAAAATTTGAGATCCGGGAATTCAATCTTTTTAGTGTATTCCCTATTTCAGCCAAATCAGTTATGTGATGCAATTAGCAATTAAAGCGGACCCAATAAGGTTTTTAGGGCCGATTTCAACTGTTTTGAAGTCCAGCTTTAAAGGGATTTGTTGGATTTGTTAGTTTTCAATGTATTTTTGTTTTAAAACAGAAAGAAGGCTTTTTTCAAAGTTTTGTTGCAACGGTCAATGATTCTAAGCAAACAGCTTCTATTTTGAACAGAAACGACTCCGATTTAGATGTGGCCTTGTCCCAAACGTGTATAAAACACGATGGGTGATACAGAGCCGAAGGGAGAGCGTCTATTCTGAACAGAAAGCCCGAGGGCAGCATGCCAGAGGAAGAGAGTCTGTACCAGAGAGCCCAAGAGCCTGTGTTGGGGAATGCTAGAAAGCCTGAGTGCCAGAGACCTCAATGAGGAGGTTGCGTCGATGGAGAGTTGCAGAACGAGAGGGTCAAGCATTGCACAGAGATAGCTAGAGCACTGTAGAGAGCTACAATGAAGCATGATAGCCCGAGAGTGCTTGAAATTCTAGCAGATTCGCAGAGCAGGAGACAAACCCGAGCGCTATATGGCCAAATAGCCATAGAGCTACTGAGCGAGAAGACCCGAATGATTCTTCTCTTTATGATTGGTTATATTTCTTTGTGATCGATTCTTCTTGTATGATCAATGCTTCTTTGAGATCGATTCTTTTTCTTCGATCGCTTATTCTTCTTGCATATTGATGTTGTGAGATTAGTGTTTCAGCAAGCTTCAACACTTTGACAGTTGCTTCAGAGCAACGCTTCTTCATATGGCCATTCATAGTGATGTCATGACCGATTGGGAGCGGACTGTGCCTGTGCATTGATGATGTGAACAGATGTTCACTGTGGATCATTTTATCCACTTCTTCTTTCATATCTTCAGATGGCCCGTGGTTGGTGTGAGGTATATGAGTTATTCATATATTTCTTCTTTTACATTATGCTGAAGATCCTTGATTGATATTGATGCAGGATCTTCTTTATTTTCATGTTGTCATGGTTCCTTGTTTCATGTTATGCAGAATATTCATATGATGTACTTTATGCTTTGAGATCCCTTATTGTATGTTGCTGGTATACTCTTGTTGTCGTTGTGCGTGTGTTTTGCTTTAACATCCCTTTTGTGCCTTGTTGGTGGGATGCGCACCATGCATGTTTTGTGTCATACTGATAGGAGTTTTGATTGAGAGTTCTAGTTGGGGAATATCTCTTAGAGCCACTCCTACGTGAGGGCCTTCTTCCTTGTATGATCAAGACAACAAAATCTTGTGTACGTCACTTTTATTGACAACACCTAATGCAACGGCCTACACCACCTTGATTGGGGCCCAGAGACGTAGTCCCTCTTGGACGAACTCCGTTAACAACGGCTTGTGTTTTCATGTGCTGATGATTGTTATGTTCCTCTTCCTTACAATCTGCAACTGTATTTGTTAATGTTCTTTTAAGATACAATTTTAACACATCACGAAAGTAAAAGGTCTTGGAAAGGTCCTTCTTCACACCTGGACCTAGATCATCAACCCACCAAGGGCATCTAGGACTAGTAATTCAACCCAAGTTGCTATAGGGCTTCCAGAGCGTTTGTCCAACCAAGGCTTCCAGGAACTAGTAACTCAACCCACAACCATAAGGAACATGAGAAACAACCAGAAAACAAAAGGAAAGACACCTAAAACACCATGGCTATCTAGGAAATGCCAAGGCTAGGCAAATCCACCGTCAATCTAGGTAATCATCCATGCCAATGACAGATCATAACCAAGAAACCACATGCATGCCAAAAATAGCAAGGAAATCATACATGCAACTCGATACCTGCAAGAAAAAGTCGTTATAACTATTGATCTTGATGTCCTTTTGCGCTTTCTTGCTCTTCCTTTTCCTTCTTGCTCCAAATCCCAAGTATGCCACACTCCTCCAAGAGTGCTCCAAGAAGTGTCCAAGAGTATGAGAGAGAGTAGAAAATGAGAGCTCCAAAATTGAACTGACAAAAAGCTACAAAATGATCCTCATAAGCCTTTTTATTAATGAGGCCTCTATTTTCTTAATTTTCCATTATTTTCCTTTATTTTCCTCCTTGCATGCAACCTGTGACTTTTCACCTCCCTTTTCTCCTAGTTTCCATTACTTTCATAAATAAAATGCCAATTAATGCCACTTTGCCTTTCCAAAACCTTTGTCATTTCGTTTGTCAATTTCCATAGCCATTAATTAATCACAAGTGATCCATCACTATGTTTTTTCCCAACATTCAACTTGGAATACGTGTCCCATGACCATGGTTATTATTTTTTCCTTTATCAATTTTATTACACAGATTTTTTACTAGGGTTGTCACTGTAAGAACACATGGTTAAAAGTTCATGTAATAAAAGTTAATAAAGTCAAAATAAGACCATGGGTAAGGGACACTTATTCCAAGCTAAATGTTGGGAAAATATATCCTAGTGGGCATCACTAAATGTGTTTATGGCTAAGGGGAATTGACAAAGGCAATGGCTAAGACATTAAAAAGGAAAAAAGGTATTTTTGGCACATTTATTTATGAAAATAAAGGAAAATAGGAGAAAAGGGATGTGAAAGGTCATAGGTTGCATGTGAGGAAGAAATTGAAGGAAAATAATGGAAAATGAATAGAATAGAGGCCTCATTGATAAAAGGCCTTTTGAGGATCACTGTGTAACCTTTTGGTCAATTTATTTTGGAGCTCTCTCATTATTTTCTCCCTCTCTTACACTCTTGGACACTTACAGTTTTCTTGGAGCATTTTAGCTTTGGAGCAAGGAAAGGAAAATCAAGCAAAGGAAAAGAAGGAAGCCAAAGATCAAGCAAGGAAGAGAAGGATCAAGCAACTTCAGTAGGAATACTTGTAGGTAACATATTGCATGTGTGATTTCCTAGCTGGTTTTGACATGCATGGCTTTGCATGTTGGTATATGGTTCTCTTGTTGTTGATGGCATGGTTTTGTCGGGTTATGACAATGGTTTTCAGCATAGCCTTGCATTTTTCCAGATTGCCATAGTGTGATGGGATTGTTTTTTTGGTTTTGAGCTTTTGAATTGCCGAATGGTTTCAAAATTCCGGGCGGAGGTGGTCTTAAGAAAAATCCAAAGGCCTAGGAATCCCTTGACCGATTTTGGCAATATACACAGTAAAGCTTGAGGGTGGATTCTCGGTTTAGGGGCTAGTGACTCGGTGTGGATTGCGATAAATCTTGAGAGATGAGGAGCGGGAAAATTCCTCAAGGATAGTGATGGAGTCCAGAGGCATTCCTAGCTCGGTTTGGTTTTTTGATCTTCGTGTCAGTTTTGGTGAGATCACGGTTTGGTGAGGGTGGAGGTGGTTTAACCTGTGGATTCCCTTGGTTTTTTTTTGGATTGGTTTATCCATAAGATCCCACATTCATGCTTGGAATATGGCACGAGGATGATCGGCTGAAAGAAATATTTGGTTTAGCCATGTCTACGGTTTGGTGGTACGTAGAAGTCCCAAACCTGGTCGGCTTTATCTATGTTTAATAAAAGTTAATTTCTCTTACTTTTGTACTTGTTAATATGTGGCTTTAATAATTGTTATCTCATTGTTATTTACATGGTTTAACGCTGGTTATAGGCATGGTTATACGACTGGTTATTTCATGTATTTACTTATAACTGAAAGGATAATGGATGCAAGACCTAATTGATGTCAAAACAATTAAGGAAAGATGGTGGCGATCCTTCTTGTCAAGTCTCATATGAGTTATCAGTCTTTTATGCTATGTCTTGGATTCAATTCCTAAACATTGCATTAATGCCAAGTGTTTGACAGAATGTCAGTCCCGCTTGGAGATGGTCAGGCCTAGTCCTAGAGTCAATTTTTTATTTGAAATACTTGTGGTCATGTAATTTATGAATTTTGAAAGTGGCATTGAGTTCTAGGAAGTGACCTGGGCTCTCGGCCTGAAAAAAGTGGCTCAAATATCCGAGATGCAAGCACAACATAGGGCAAAAAAGTCCCTAGACGCAAGCATACCCATGTTGTGGGAGCGTTTGGAGCCTTTTGGACACATGTTTTTCCATATCAAGGGAGCGTCCGGGGGTTTAATGGTAAAAAAACTCAATGGGACCCAGGGGTTGGTTACTTGAGTGGTGGGATGGTTCCTGGGAGTCCTATTGCTGATGTGGAAGGTCTGTATGGTGTGTTTCAATTGGTTCCACTTCCTTAAGGTGACTTAGGAGGTTGTTAGGTCCTTATAATACTAGTGATTTCCCCATTACTATTATTGTTGTATCCCTTATTGTTATTGTTGTGCCCCTATTGTCTCCATATTGTTATTATTGTGCCCCATAGAATCCCTCTATTGTTATTTTTGTGTCTTTATATTATTATTGTTAGGTCGACTTGGTTATATTGTGACCCCTTAGACTCCTATATATAGAAAGGAGGTTTTTTCATTTGAATCATCGAAGAATTGTTCATTTGTGTAATGTAAAGGAGGTTGCCCCCTCAAAGAGGATAAATTCTAAGACATCGATCTATATTTTCTATCTTTTTGTGAGCTAGTTTCATAACATTTGGTATCAGAGCTTTGGATTCTAGGGTTTTGCTGCTCCAAGCAGGTCATCATGGAATTGTTGCTATAATTTATTTTATTTATTATTTATTTTTTTTTCGACATTTCAAAAGCTAAAAAAAACCCATTTGAGATAAATATCGCTGAACCTACGGTCCAAATTTCAGATTTTGTCTCGCTACTTTATCGGAGATATGATATGAGGAAGTTAGGGTTTTTGCAAGCTCCAGAATTTCATCTAAAACATGTCATCGTGGAATTTTCGCTATCTCTTTCGCTACAAATTTCAGAAGCTAAAAAAAAACCTTTTGAGAAGAAATTGGTCTGAACCTCGACTCCAAATTTCAGATCCTGTCTCGCTATTTTTTCGGAGATATAATCTGAGGCAGTTAGGTTTTTGCAGACCCCCGAATTACATTTTGAACAGGTCACCTTGGGAAAATCGTCATAACTTTCCCTCTGAGCATCAAATTCAATTTTCGTAAGAAGTTACAGAAAGAGGACGGACTGTAGTTGTTTTGGGTTTAATTTTCATAACCTAAGGTTGAAATAGTGACCCGCGGCATGTCGTACAAATTCGCACTACTGAACCAGTCTATACTCAATTTATCATGGGAGATTTGGCATAACTACTTCATTGGAGAATCCAATCTTGATCAGACTTGTGGGGTTAAAAATATTACTCAGAGGGTTATCGTAGGAAGAAATTTCAGACCTGGGAGATCCAAAGTTACAGAGATACATAAGATTCAATATCGAGCTCCTACAAAGTGAAAAAAGGTGTGTAGTTTTTATTTTTTATTTTTGCATAAGCTTGGTTTGAAAAATTAGTTTGAAGGAATTCAAAGGGCATAGTGAAGCATTATTATCGGTAATTGATGCCCCGAAGAAAGAAAATGGAAACACCTAGTAAGCAACTTGAAAGCTCTAGCATGACTCATGAAGAAGAGGAAGAAATGCAACATGATATATCAAAATTACGAGACCAAGTGCAACAAATTTCACTCACACAAAATGTAATAGAAAATAAGATGGATGGTTTAAAGAAAGGCGTGGAAGCTAAGATGGATGGTTTAAAGAAAGGCGTAGAAGCTAAGATGAATGACGTGGAAGCTAGGATGGATGACGTGGAAGCTAAGATGGACGGCATGGAAGCTAAAATGGATGATTTATAGAAAAGCATGGAAGATTTGAAGACAAAATTGACAAAGTTTCTACAAGAAATGCTTACTAGTGGCGAAAGGGTAGTAAAGGAAACCACCATAGATTCTAACTTTGGATCGAAGAACCACCATGCTCCAAAGATCGATATGAGGAAGTTTGATCTCAAGGATCACAAAACATGGATACTACAGATGGAGCAATTTTTCGATCTCCATAATGTGCAAAACACACAAAAGGTACGCATTGCAACTTTATATTTGGAACCAAATCAGTTTGTATGGTATCGATGGCTTTGTTCTCGTAAACAAATTGTCACTTGGGCCATTTTTACATATGAAATGATAGCACATTATGAGGATACAAAAAGCAACACTTTTTTTAGCCAATTGATAAATCTCAAACAAAAGGGTTCAATAATGGAACACATTGAGGACTTCCAAAAATTGAATATAAGGGTAAAAGATATTTGAGAGGAGCATAGGATTGATGTGTTCATATGTACTTTAAAAGATAACATCCAACATGAGGTTCGCCCTGGGGAACCAGATTCATTGGAGAAGGCATTCAGGTTGGCAAGAAAAATGGAAAGCAAAATTATGGCAACAAGGAAGCCTAACACTCACAATCATAAAGATGGAAGTGTTACTGCCCCTAGCCATCCACAACCTACAAGGTTGACACCACAACAATTAGAAGAAAAAAGAGCAAAAGGGCTTTGTTACAGTTGTGATAACAAATACACTAAAGGTCATAAGTGTGCAGAGAAGAAATCATTTTACATATATTGTGAAGAGGAGTTAGAAAAGGAACAAGAAACGTCAAAAGAAGAGGATATACACCAGTAACAAACCTTAGAAAAAGAAGAAATGAATACGACCATATCTTGTAATGCATTGGCTGGAATTACCATTCCTCAAACTATCAGGATAGAATGGCATATCAAGGAGAAAAAGGTAATAATGTTGATTGATTCGAGAAGTACCCATAATTTTATTCATTGTAAGATAGCCAAGGAATTGAATTGCTTCCTATATCCAACACTAGAATGTCAAGTGATGGTTGCAAGTGGAGGAACCATAAATTGCTCAGGAAAGTGCCAAAATATCAAGCTATCCATGGGAGAATATGCATTGAATAGCCCAATGCTTTCCATTCCAATGGGTGGTGCTGATGTTGTACTAGGAGTCCAATGGCTACAATCCTTAGGTACAATAGCTTTTAATTTTCAAGAAATTTTCATGAAATTCTCTTCAGAAGGAAAGGAAGTTGAATTAAGGGGTATCGTAGGGAAACCGAGAAAGATAATCAGCTCTAACAGAATGACAAAGCTTCTAAATAAAGAACAACGAGGCATAATTGCACAATTATGTTCACTAGAGATTCCCACATTGAAATCATCCATTTCTCCAGATCTCCAAAAAGTCTTGGACAATCATTCCAAGGTATTTGAGACTCCCAAAGGACTCCCACCTATTCATGATCATGATCATGTTATTAATTTGATTCCAGGAAGTGTTCCTCCAAACATCAGGCCTTACAGATATCCCTATGTCCAAAAGAGTGAAATTGAACATATGGTTGCAGAAATGCTAGAGGCTGGTATAATTCAACTTAGTCAAAGTTCTTTCTCTACTCCAATAGTATTGGTTCACAAGAAGGATGGATCATGGCGCATGTGTCCAGATTATAGGGAGCTCAACAAGCTCACTATTAAAGATAAATTTCCCATTCCTGTCATTGATGAATTATTGGATGAATTACATGGATCAATTTACTTCATCAAGTTGGATCTTCGTTCAGGATATCATCAAATCAGAATGAAGACAGAAGGCATTCCAAAAACAACATTTAGAACTCGTGAGGGTCATTATGAATTTCTGGTCATGCCTTTTGGCCTTACTAATGCACCTTCTACATTTCAAGGTTTGATGAATTCCATTTTCAAACCCTTCCTTAGAAAATTTGTGTTAGTATTTTTTGATGATATACTAATATACAACAAGTCTTGTAAGGATCATGTCCAACATCTTGACATAGTGCTCAAACTATTGGAGGAGAAACAATTATATGCAAAAATCTCCAGAAGTTTCTTTGGAGTACAAGAGGTGGAATATCTGGGTCATTGTATCTCATGAAGGTGTTAAGGTAGACCCTAGCAAAATTAAAACCATTAAGGAATGGAAAATCCCCACATCCATAAAGCATCTACGAGGATTTCTCAGGTTGACATGGTATTATCACAAGTTTGTTAAGAATTATGAGAGAATAACAACACCTCTAACAACATTATTGAAGAAAGATGCATTTTCATGGACTCCAGAAGCAACGAAGGCCTTTGAAAATCTTAAAGAGGCAATGTGCCAAGCACCAGTCTTAGCTACACCAGACTTCACAAAAATCTTTATTGTGGAATGTGATGCCTCACGAAATGGAATTGATGTTGTTTTAATGCAAGATGAAAGACCCATTGCTTTCGAAAGTCGTCCAATCAAAGGAAAGTATTTACACAAAGCTATTTATGAGAAGGAAATGTTGGCAATACTACATGCACTTAAGAAATGACGACCTTACCTAATGGAAGACACTTCAAGGTAAAAACAAATCATGATAGTCTTAAATACTTTTTAGAACAAATATTATCTTCATAAGAACAACAAAAATGGGTCACAAAGATGTTGGGTTGTGATTTTGAAATCATCTACAAAAAAGGGAAGCAAAATGTTGTGGCAGATGCACTCTCAAGAAAGGATGAGGATGTGGAAGCATTTCTTTGCGCCATTTCTATTTTCTAACCAGATTGGATAAACGAAGCAAGGGATGAATGGAAGAATGACGAGGAAGTGTGGGAACTCATTCAAAAGATACAACAAGATCCCAATACATCTGATACATTTAGCTGGAAAAACGATTCGTTATGGTACAAGGATCGGCTATACCTATGTAAGAATTCCCAACTCAAACAAAAGATTCATAGGGAATTCCACACCTCTCCCTTAGGAGGGCACTCAGGATTTCTAAAAACCTACCACAGGGTTAAGAAGGATTCTTTTTGGGATGGCCTTAAATCGGATATTCAAAAGTTTGTGGCAGAATGTTTGGTTTGCTAACAAAATAAATTTGAAACAATTAAGACCCCATCACTATTACAACCTTTATCCATTCCAAGCCAACGTTGGGAGGAGGTTTCAATGGATTTTATCACAGGTTTACCCAAGTCCGAAGGAAAGAGTGTTATCATGGTGGTTACCAAGTATGCACATTTTTGTGCATTATCTCATCCATTTGAAGCAAGTACAATTTCTACCGCATTTATGGAAACAATTCAAAAGCTACATGGAAACCCAAAGATTATTGTAAGTGACAGAGATCCCATTTTCACTGGAAATTTTTTGACAAAATTATTTTATTGTCTTAATACTCAGTTAGCTCATAGCTCATTTTATCATCCTTGATCTGATGGGAAAACTGAGATAGTAAACACATGTTTAAAAGGATATCTTCGTTGCTTTGTATCTGATAAACAAACATAATGGGTCAAATGGTTGCCTCTGGCTGAATGGTGGTATAATACTTCCTTCCACACTACAACAAAAAGGACTCCATTTATGACACTTTATGGATATCATCCACCATCCATCACATCATATTTAAGAGAAAATTCTAAGGTTCAAGCAGTGGAAGATCACATCGAGCATCAGCAACAAGTTCTCCAACTCTTAAAGGATAACCTCACCTTGGCGCATAATAGAATGAAACAGCAGGCGGATCAACATCGCAGTGAAAGAAGTTTTGATGTAGGTGATTGGGTACTCCTACGGCTACAACCATATAAACAAATGTCCCTCAAGCAAACTAAGAAGAATAATAAATTATCACCAAAGTATTATGGTCCGTACAAGGTGTTGCAAAAGATAAGTACTATGGCATACAAATTGGAGCTTCTTGCAGCTTCCCGAGTGCACCCAGTTTTCCATGTTTCATGCTTAAAGAAGGTTATAGGTGACAAGCTTCCAGTTCAAACAATATTTCCAGAACTTGATGAGGAAGGAAAAATATATTGGAACCTGAAGTAGTCAAAGAAACAAGAACCCGACAGCTACGAAATCGATCAATTTCAGATTATCTCATCAAGTGGAAGAACTTACCCGTTGAAGATTCCACATGGGAGGATGACCATTTTATACCGAAGCATCCATAACTACTCAAGCATTGAGGACAATTTTTTTTTGAAGGAGAGGGGCATGTTAGGTCCCTATAATAATTGTGATTCCCCCATTACTATTGTCGTTGTATCCCTTATTGTTATTGTTGTGCCCCTATTTTACCCATATTGTTATTATTGTGCCCCATAGAATCCCTCTATTGTTATTTTTGTGCCTTTATATTATTATTGTTAGGTCGGATTGGTTATATTGTGACCCCTTAGACTCCTATATATAGAAAGGAGGTTTTGTCATTTGAATCATCGAAGAATTGTTCATTTGTGTAATGTAAAGGAGGTTGCCCCCTCGAAGAGGCTGAATTCTAAGGCATTGATCTATCTTTTCTATATTTTTGTGAGCTGGTTTCATAACAAAGGTCGAATCGTCTCACAGTAACTTCTCATCACATGTTTACCCGAGTTGGCCGGTTACTTAGGTAGATGTGGGAGGAGGGAGTTAAAGAGTGGTATCATAGCATGGTTCACTCAAACTGGATGGGTTATGTGTTGGTCATGCATTCATGTTGGTTGCACGTGTGTTAATCATCCTTGTGGTCTATATGCCTTTTGCATATGCCTAGTGTTGGTCATGGTTCTAGTGATGTCGCCATGTGAAGGAGGATGTTGTTGTTGTGAAGTTTGTCATCATGAGAGTATGATTGTTTACATGTTTTTTATGCATGTTAGTGTTCACATGTGGTGAAGTGTACAGTGATGTGGTGGTTGTTGTTAGGCATGAGGTCATAGTATGTGTAGTTGATATGGGCATGCATTGATGACTGGACTCTAGTTAGAATGATGGATATATGGTTACATGCTTATGTTGTATATTTGTATATGATGTCATGATTATGTTATACATGTATCATGTTGATTTGTTGATCTTGCAAACAAGGTATCCTCCCTGAATTATGCTAAAGTGCGTTGGTTTATTGTGATTTGGCTTAGCTAACATGATATACCTTACAAGAAGAATATCAAAGACGACTAAAAAGATGGTAGACTACAATTCCCGAGACTCTCCCTATGGATCAGATGAGTAGCTTGGTGTTGGGCACTCTTATGATTTGGTAGAGACACTAAGAAGCTTAAAGGAAAAAATAAGGAGTTGTAAGGCAGACAATGACAGAATCATGCAGGCAAAGGAGAAACAAGAAGAGGTAAATGCTGCAATACTTTAGAGTTTGTCAAAATTGCAGCGACAGGGACCACTTCAGATCAACCATGAGCAGGAGGACAAAACTAATGGGGCATATGGCAGCAGGTCTCATGGTGAGTATAGGTTGGATGGAGAGGACACGATCAGAGATGGTAGGTCCTTGGATACTCCAGATAGGAGGGGTGATAGACACAGGTATTATTCTAGTTCTAGTTCTGACAGGCATTATGATCGTCATCGTTATCATCCTTACAGGAGGAGTGATAAGGGGTATTTTCTGGATGAGTTTAAGAAAGAAAAGCCACCTACATTCGATGGAGATATGAAGAAATCACAGGATGCAGAGGCATGGTTGCTTGGTATGAGGAAGTTCTTTAGATTGCATAATTATTCAGAGAACATGAAAGTAAGGATAACCACTTTGAGTCTCAAAGGTAAAGCAGATATTTGGTTGGTAGATGTGAAGAATTTTAAAGGTATTCACAGAGACAACTTGACTTGGAACGAGTTTGAGAGGCTCTTCAAGAAGAAATATTTGTCAAAAAGGTATTATGATGACAAAGTTATGGAGTTTTACGAGTTACAGATGGGTTCCATGACAAATTATGAATATACTAGTAGGTTCTTGGAGTTGTTGAGATATGTGCCTTACCTTAAGGAGGAGAAGGCCAAGGTTCAAAGATTCATCAGTGGACTAATAGTAGCATACAAAGATCAGATTGAGTTCGATGAGCCTAGATCGTTGGAGGAGGCCATCCGAAAGCTGAAACATTTTTATGAGTAGTCGAAGCATGAAGTTGAGCATAAACGTGACTTGAAAGGAAACGAGAAAGTTAAAGGAAAATGGCCACCAAAGTGAGGAAGACCTCAAGATGCAGGCGAGAAAGAAAATGTAGTCCCCTACAAGAAGTTCAGTACAGTTGAGAAGGGACATTGAGAGCAACAAATTAGAGGCGATGGTAGATCACTGTTGCAGTGTTGGATATGTGGCAAGGATCATCGTAAGAGGGATTGTCCGCAGCACTGACCGGAGCTTCCCATAACTGGAGCTTATTTCTATAAATGACAAGAGTTCTAGCAATGACTACAGACAAGAGCTTATGTCTACGACTGACTAGCTACGGCTATGCCCCTGGCTATTTTTCTGTATGGATGCCTTTGGCTAAGACTGGTTGCTCGGCGGATCTTCAAATAGTGAATCAACGTATGTAAACCCCAAATCTATAGTGCTCATGAGGCACATACAGTTGGGGATGTTGGTCATAACATTCCTCATATTTATGTAGTTGTGGACAATAAGCAGGCATATCACAAGGCATCTGTCATTGAGATGGATGCTAAGCTTTGTGATCAAGTTGTTTATATTTTGATTGATCCTGGATCTAATTATAATTATATTAATCTTGACTTGGTGGATAAGTGTGGTTTGAGAAAATAAGTGCATGCAGAACATTGGTTGGTACAGTTGGCTATAGATACAAAGAAGAGAGTTCACCATCGGGTAAGATCTTGTGCATTTGAGTTAAATGGTATGCCTACAACAACACATTCGAATGTACTTCCATTGGGATTGTATAACATGATTTTGGGTATGGATTGTTTGTACCTTCACAGGACCAACGTGGATTGCTTCAACAAGGCCGTTGAGTGTATGGATGATAATGGGGAAAATAAAATTTTGCAGGGAAAGAAGAAGCCTACATCAGTGACGATGGTTACCACTATGCAGGTTAAGCATAGTTGCAGAAAAGGTTGTGTGATGTTTGCAGTGCATATATCTAGTGACAAGGGCAAGGATGTTGAGGATGCAAAAATATTCAAGAGGTACCCTATATTGCAGCAGTATCAAAATGTGTTTCCAGCAAAGATTCCAGAGTTACCTCCTCATAAGGAATAGATTTCTCTATTGTGTTGGTTCTAGGGGCAGCACCAACATCGAAGGCACCTTACAGGATGAGTACTCCAAATCTAGTAGAGTTGAAATTGCAGTTAAAGGAGATGCTTGACAAGGGATACATTACGCCAAGTGTATCACCTTGGCGTGCAATGGTGTTTTACATAAAGAAGAAAGATGGTACTCTGAGAATGTACATTGATTACAGACAGTTGAACAAGGTAACGATCAAGAACAGGTACCCATTGTCGAGGATTGATGGTTTGGTTGATCATTTAAAGGGAGCAACAATATTCTCTAAGATCGATTTGAGATCTGGATACCATCAGGTACGTATCAAGGAAGAGGATATCTGCAAGACTGCGTTCAGGACCAGGTATGGGTATTATGAGTTTGTTGTAGTTCGATTTGGTTTGACTAATGCCCCAACTACATTTACGTGTTTGATGAATAGTGTGTTGTGTCCTTATCTGGACAAGTTTGTTATTGTATTCATTGATGAAATCTTGATATACTCCAAGAATGAAAAAGAGCATGGTGAACATTTAACAACACTGTTGAGATTACTAAGAGAGCATCAGTTGTATGCCAAGCTTAACAAGCGCAACTTCTTTCAGACATAGGTGAATTACTTGAGACATGTTGTTTCCAAGGAAGGCATAACAATATATCCAAAAAAATTAAGGGCCATCATGGAGTGGGCAGCTCCTGAGAATGTGGATGAAGTGACATCATTCATGGGATTGGCAGGTTACTACAAAAGGTTCATCAAAAACTTCTCACACATTGCATATCCTATGATATCTTTGCAGAGGAAAGGTAAGAAATTCGAATGGAGAGAAGAATGTGCAACTAGTTTTGAGCATTTGAAGCAATTGTTGACCAATTCTCCAGTGTTAAAGATTGCAGATCAGGACAAAGAGTTTGTAGTATGTATAGATGCTAGTAAAAGAAGACTTGGTGGAGTCCTTATGCAGGAGGGACAGGTAGTGTGATATGAGTTTGGGAAGTTGAATGAGCATGAGCATAACTACGTGACTCATGATCTTGAGTTGGAAACTATTATTCACGCCTTAAAGATGTGGAGGCATTATCTTATGGGTAGGAGATTTGTATTGATGAGCGATCACAGTGGGTTGAGATACTTGTTGACCAACCGAATCTAAATGCCAGACAAGCTAGATGGTTGGCTACCTTTAGTGATTATGACTTCAAAATCAAATGCATTAAATGAAAGAAGAACCGGGTTGTAGATGCTCTTAGCAGGAAGGTACATGTGAATCATATAGCAACTACGAGCTCTTATGGGACAGAGTTACAGGATAGGATCTTGGAGGCAAGACAACGAGATGACATGTATATGGAGATTATGCATAGGTTACAACAGAGTATAGGTACAGGTGATGAAGATATAGACTATCGTCTCATGGAAGATGGTTTGGTGAGATTCAGGGACAAGATATATGTGTCAGATTGCAATGAGCTCAAGAAGCTTATCTTGAGGGAGTTTCATGTAAATCCATACTAGGGTCCACTAGGATATCAAAAGATGTTGATGACGGTGAAGAAGTTCTACTATTGGCTGAATCTGAAGAAGAAAGTGGCAGAGTTCGTGGCTAGGTGGTTAGATTGTCGGCAGGTAAAGGCAGAATGTAAGCATCCAGGTGGTCTACTACAACCTATTCTGATTCTGGAATGGAAATGGGAGGTAATTTCCATGGATTTCATTACAGGTATTCCGAGGATAGTGAGACAACATGATTCTATTATGGTCGTGGTCGAAAAGTTGAGAAAGGTAGCTCACTTCATTCCAGTGAAGACTACATATTCAACTAGTGAGGTGGAACAAGTTTTTATCAGGGAGATCATAATATTACATGGTGTTCCAAGGAAGATTGTGTCAGACAGGGATGCGAAGTTCACTTCCAAGTTTTGGAAGGAGCTGTTTGTAGGTTTTGGTACAGAGTTGGCCTTCAATACAACTTATCATCCATTGATAAATTGAAAAACAAGAATGTCAACATGATCTTGGAGGATATGTTGAGGATGTATGTGATGCACCAACAGAGAGGATGGGAGCAATATATTCCATTGGTTGAGTTTGCATACAACAACGATTATCAGGAGTCACTGAGGATGAATCCTTTCGAGACACTGTATGGGCGGAGTTGTGATACTCCCATGAGCTGGAGTGATCCAGTGAACATGGTACTTATTGGACGGGATATGTTGGCAGACCTGGAACATGAAATGTAGGTTATAAAGAAGAATTTAAAGGCAACACAGGATAGATAGAAGAGTTATGCGGACCAACACAGGGAATTCAAGGAGTTTTAGGTTGGGGAGCATGTGTATTTGCTCATCAAGCGTAAGAAGAGCTCATTGAGGATTGGATCATGTGCCAAGTTGGAACCATAGTATTGCAGGCCTTTTAAGATCCTTGAGAGGATTGGACCGGTGGCCTATTGACTTGCACTGCCTCCAATAGTGAAAGTCCATGATGTTTTCCATGTTTCATTGCTTAAAAGGTATATAAAGGATCTTGATCATGTTATTGATTGTTCTGTATTGCAGGTGGAGCAAGAAGGAGAATTCTAGTCGGAGCCTCGGTGCGTATTGCAGCCGAAGCAACTCATGCTCAGGATTAGAACCGTAGAGCAAGTTAAAGTGCACTTGAAGCACTTTGGGCCCAAAGAAGCTACATGGGAGATGGTAGATCAAATGTGAGCCATGTATCCTTCTTTGTTTGCTTGATGGAGGTAAAGCAATTTTGGTATGATGTTTGGTATATGTTTGGCATATGTTTTGCTGATGTTTTGGTATATGTACATATGCATATGGATGTAAATACCGCCATGAGCTAAGTAATAAAGCTCCAATAAGCGGCATGTCTGTTATCTTGTCATGTTGCCATGATGTTTTGCTTTTGAGTAGGTCATTCATTGTAAATAATGCAATGAACTAAGTTATAACGCTCCATGGGCAGTATGTTTGCTTTTCAACGGTTTTGCTGAAGTCTTGGTGTGGTTTAACATTGAGGACAGTGTTCCCCAAGGGGGAGGGGTCCATAACATCCCCTAGTTAAAAGTTCATGTAATAAAAGTTAATAAAGGCAAAATATAGCCACAGTTAAGGGACGCTTATTCCAAGCTGAATGTTGGGCAAATATATCCTAGCGGGCATCACTGGATGTGTTTATGGCTAAGGGAAATTGGCAAAGGCAAGGGCTAAGGCATTAAAAAGGGAAAAAAAAGAAAGTATTTTTGGTACATTTATCTATGAAAATAAAGGAAAATAGGAGAAAAGGGAGGTGAAAGGTCATAGGTTGCATGTGAGGAGGAAATTGAAGGAAAATAATGGAAAATGAAGAAAATAGAGGCCTCATTGATAAAAAGGATTATGAGGATCAATGTGTAACCTTTTGCTCAGTCCAGTTTGGAGCTCTCTCATTATTCTCTCTCTCACTCTTGGACACATAGTTTTCTTGGAACATTTTAGCTTTGGAGTAAGGAGAGGAATATAAAGCAAAGGAAAGGAAAATAAAGCAAAGGAAAGGAAGGAAATAAAAGATCAAGCAAGGAAGAGCAGGATCAAGCAACTTTAGCATGAATACTTGCAAGTAACATATTGCATGTGTGATTTCCTAGCTAGTTTTGACATGCAGGGCTTTGCATGTTGGTATATGGTTCTCTTGCTCTCGGTGGCATGGTTTTGTTGGGTTATGAAAGTGGTTTTTAGCCTAGCCTTGCCTTTTTTCAGATAGCCATGGTGTGATGGGATTGTTTTTGGAATTATTGGCTGGTTTCGAAATCTGGGTGGAGGTGGTCTCAAGTAAAACCCAAAGGCCTAGGAATCCCTTGAACGGTTTTTGCGGGATACACGATAAAGCTCAAGGGTGGAGTCTCGGTTTAGGGCCTAGTGATCCGGTGTGGATTGCGGCAAAGCCTAAGAGATAGGTGTCTAGATTTAGGGCCTGGTGATTCGGTGTGGATTGCGGTAAAGTCTAAGAGACATTCCTCAAGGATAGTGATGGAGTCCGGAGGCATTCCTAGCTCGGTTTGGTTTTGTGATCTCGGTGCCGGTTTTGGTGATATCATGGTTTGGTGAGGGTGGAGGTGGTTTAACCTCTAGATTCCCACATTCATGCTTGGAATATGGCACGAGGGTGACTGGTTGAAAGAAAGATTTGGTTCAGCCATGTCTACGATTGGGTGGTACGTGGAAGTCTCGAACCTGTTCGACTTTGCCTATGTTTAATAAAAGTTAAGTTCTCTTGCTTTTGTACTTGTTAATATGTGGCTTTAATAACTGTTATCTCATTGTTATTTACATGGTTTAATGCTGGTTATAAGCATGGCTATATGCCTGGTTATTGTCATGGTTATTTCATGCATTTACTTGTAACTGAAAGGATAATGGATGCAATACCTAATTGAAGTAAAAAAAGTTAAAGGGAAGAGGGTGGTGATCCTTCTTGCCAAGTCTCATATGAGTTATCAATCTTTTGTGCTCTATCTTGTATTCATTTCCTGTACATTTCATTGATGCCAAGTGTTTGGCAGAATATCAATCCCGGTTGGGGATGGTCAGGCCTAGTCCTGGAGTTAATTTTTGACTTTAAATTCTTATGGTCATGTAATTTATGAATTCTGAAAGTGTCATTGAGTTCTAGGCAATGACCTAGGCTCTGGGGCTGAAAAAGTGGCACAAATCTTGGAGACGCAGGCACAAAACTAGGCAGAATAGTCCCTGGACGCATGCATACCCATGTTGTGGGAGCATCTGGATCCTTCTAGACGCATGCTTATCCATATCAAGGGAGCGTCCAAGGGTTTAATGGTCAAAAAACTCAGTGGGACCCAGGGGCTGGTTACTTGAGTGGTTGGGCTTGTTCTTGGGAGTTCAGTTGCTGATGTGGAAGTTTTGTATGGTGTGTTTCCATTGGTTCCACTTCCTCAAGGTGACTTAGGGGGTCGAATCATATCATAGTAACTTCTCATCACATGTTTACTCCGATTGATCGGTTACTTGGGTAGATGCAGGAGGAGGGAGTTACAATTACATCTTTATATTTTTTAATGTTTTTTTTTGACAGAAACGGGTAGGTTGATGTATTAATTCTTGGCTGGAAAGCCATAATTCAAATTACAAAGAGGTGCACAGAGATCAGATTTCTCTTCTATCAGGATCCAATTGACTTCCCCTCCACTAAGCCTGCGATTTTTACTAGCTGTAGTTCTTGTAACTTTATCTATCTTTCCTAAATTGCTGATACAAACAAACTGCTTCATTAAAAGGCAGTAAAACATTTTAAACAGGCTATTTAAGGGATGGGGTCCCAGCTTTCGTCTCCATCTCTTAGGAGCGCTCCAGGGGGGAGAAGCACCGCTTTGTTGGCTTCAGCATCGGCTTCTTTATTGTTTTCTCTCTTAACATGAAGGAACTCCAAACTCTGGAAAGTGTTTGTCAGGACTCTAATTCTGCTTAGGAGTCTTGATAATCTTAAATCTGAGGGAGAGGATTTATCCACCATGTCCTTAATTATGGACTGGGAGTCCCCAAAAATAATTGCATCTTTGATGCCCAGAGAGATGAGCATCTTGAGTCCCTGGAGGAGAGCCAAGGCTTCAGCTTGAATGCTGGAGTTGAAGCCCACTCCCCAAGCATATCTAGATTCGATTCTGCCATCTGCATTTTTAATGACACCACCTGCTCCAGAACTGTCGGGATTGCCCTTTGCGGCTCCGTTAAAGAAAAGAGTTTTTCTTACCTTCTTTTTGCATAACTCAACGAGTTCTTCAGTCTTGAGACGGGTTTGACAATGCTTTAGGGGAGGAGGAAGCCTGACTTTGTCAACGAACTGGAGGCCCAGAGAATCTCCCCAATCTGCGTCTTGATCGCTAAGATCTTACCTGTCCAACTGATCTCCCACACAGTCCTTCAGGTGACTTTTAATTTTAATCCAGATTATTTTAGGATCGCTCTTTTTATCATTAAAAATCCTTTTGTTTCGTTCCAACCAAATGTGCCAGCAGGTAATTTTAGGTAGGGCGAGCCAGGCGGTTTTGATATGAAGGTTCTGAGTGCCACCAGGATACATGCGCATCCAATTTGCAAACAGGTCTGAGCAATGATTAGGAGTAGTGAAGTCAGTGTTCAGGGGACTTAACGCCTCCTTCCAAAGAGCAGCTGCGAATTTGCAGGAGAGCATCAAATGAGCAGTTGTTTCTTCATGGTCTTCGCACAGCGAGCAGCGTGAGGGACCGTTAACGCCTCTTTTGCGAAGTCTGTCTTCAGTCAATATCCTGTGATGGCAAAGAAGCCAACAAAAGATATCTATCTTGGGGATCGTTGAATGGGACCAGATCCCCTGCCAAGGCCTTGGATCAGGCGGCACGTTCAGATGTTGAGTGAGTTGTTTGTAGCCCTGCGAGACTGTGTACTTACCCGGGATCGATCCCCATCCTTGTGCATCTGCTTTGCTGATGTTTAATGGAGCTTTCCCTTTTAAGTGGATGAGGAGGTTGGAGTATTCTTTGGACAGATGCGATGGCACCTCCGGATTTCCCCAGCTCTGCCAATTGTTGTTTTCCCATTGAGATAAGTCCCACAACATTTTGACGCCAGCTCTATCCATCCATTCTTTTAACAGGATCAGAGAACGATCATCAACGATGGGGTCGCTGCCCATAATGCGGTCCTCCCAAATGTTAATACGCTTCCCATTTCCATGGATCCAGTTCATGTGTTGTTTGATTAAGGCAGAGGCTCTGTCACACAACTTATGAATCATAGTTCCAGGGGTGGTGATAGGATTGTCAAGGCAGCGGGCTCTCTGCCCACGGAAGTACTTTTTCCATAACACAAGCTAAGCCCAGCCCGGATTTGGAGCAATTATCCTCCATAACAGCTTTGCGCCCAAAGCAATATTTTGCTTGTTGATATTCTTGAATTGCAGTCCCCCTTCCATTCTGGGCAAGGAGATTGTGTCCCAGCTTACTAATGGAATTCTCTTCTCATTAGCTTTCCCACCTTTCCAAAAAAAATTCCTGATATACTCCTCAATTTTCCTTATGATGCCAAGAGGAGCCATAACCATTGCAGCCTGATAGATGGGAAGGCTATTTAGAATAGCTTTTATTAGCACAGTCTTACCTGCTAGGTTGAGCTAGTTGTATCCCCAGGAACAGATTTTAGACTTGATTTTTTCCAGCAGAGGCAACCAGTCTTTACTGAGGGCTCTTTTTTGGAAGACAGGGAGACCCAGATATTTGAAGGATGACCAAGCAGAGGAGGCTGCAAAACCAAAGCAGTTAGAAATGGCTTGGATCATTCTGGCCTTTATATTCCAGCAGAAAATGTGACATTTGCCTTTATTGAGGTTACTTCCTGAGTCCTCACAATAGACATCCAACACTTCCTTGAATTTTTTAGCCGAAGGAAGGGAGGCAGCGCCCAGGAGAAGAGTGTCATCCACGAACAGTGCATGGTTTATGCTTTTGACGCCTCTTACGATGCTTATTCCCATTATTTCTTGATCAGCCTGCTTTTTATTCAAAAGGAAACTAAGGACGGAGGCTTGGAGGACGAAGAGCAAGGGTGATAGAGGGCACCCTTGCCTCAGCCCTCTAGAGGCTTTGAAAAAGTCTGTGGCCCTCCCGTTCACCAAAGGGGCGATCCAAGGCTCACTGATACATGCCTTGATCCAGGTGGTGAATTTGGGGCCAAACCCAAATTTGTGCAAGACATCCAGCAGAAATCTGTGCCTTACCCTATCAAAGGCGCTTTCAAGATCCAGTTTGACAACCATACCTTTCTCTTTCCGGGTCAAGCTTGAGTGGATCGCCTCTTGGACCAGGATAAAGTTGTCCACTATCTGTCTTCCTTGAATGAAACCTCCCCGATTCTCTGGAATAATGGAAAGAAGAATCGATTTCAACTTGTTGGCAGTCATTTTTGTTATCAGTTTGTAACCTATGTTACAAAGGGAGATAGGGCGAAATCTGGAGAAAGTGTTGGCTCCTTTTTCCTTAGGGATAAGGGCTAAGAAAGCCGAGTTGGTACTTCCTCCTATTTTCTCACAAGCTTGAGATTTTCGAATCATTCTGCCTAAATCTTTTTCCACAATCTGCCAGCAAGTCTGCAAGAATCTAGTAGTGAAGCCATCAGGGCCCGGAGCCTTGTCAGGCACCATGGCGAATAGAGCGGATTTAATTCATCATTAGTGACATCTGCTTCCAAGAATTGGTTCTTTATGGCTGAGATCAGAGTGGGTACCTCATTCACTAAGGATGAGGTCTGCCCCTGGCCCTCTTTTTCACTATACAGACTTTTGAAATGAAGGAACGCAGCATCTTTTATGCTTTGGATATCTCTGTGGGTGTTGTTCTCTTCCTTGATTTCAGAGATGGAGTTGAATTTTTTTCGAGCTTGGGATTGCTTGTGAAGAAAGCAGAGTTCCTATCTCCTCCCTTGAGCCAAAGCCTACGAGATTTGACCCTCCAATACTCTTCCTCAGCCAAGCTTGCTTTTAGAAGCTTTTGCTGGAGCTCAGCCTCCTTATCAAGGACTTCTTTTGTGAACACTTCATTTTCCGCATTCAAATGGTGGTTCTCGAGGCATTCTTGAATCTTTTTCTTTCCATTGCTGGATTAGGAAGGGATTTAGCCCAAGTTTTCAATGCAGCCTTCACTCTCCTAAATTTTTCTTCCCAAACGAAGAAGGCAGAGCCGTTGACAGGCTGCTTCCATGTGTTTTTTACTAGATGCATAAAGGTCTGCTCCTTGACCCATAGGGGGCTGAATTTAAAAGGAATAGGGCCTTGATCCATATGGGCCACGAGATCAAGTTTGATGGGTATGTGATTAGATACACTACAAGGGAGAATATGCATTCTAGATTCTAAACCAAGAAGAAGAAAAGAACTTTGAACAAGAAATCTGTCTAACCTTGTAGCAATGTGACCCGGGCCGAGCCTTCTGTTGGACCAGGTGTATTTGCCCGATGAGGGTTTGATGTCGATCATATCCCAATCCTGAAGCAGATCCTCCACCCATTCGCGCGCCGGGTCCCTTACTATGCTTCCTCCGCGTTTTTCAGCCAAGGATAAGGTGAGGTTTAGATCCCCGGCAATGATGATGTTTGCCAGGTCTTCAGAATCTGCCAATCCTCTAATGGATTCCCAGCAGATCTTTTTCTCTCCAGCGCTAACTGGAGCATACACATTAATAAGGCAAAGGGTCTCATCTGAGTCCACATGTTTCAGCTTTGTGAACAGCCAGTGAGAGTTGGCAACCTCTAGAACCTTTGAGAATTTGTTTGTGTTCCATAGAGTGCCCAGGCCTCCTGAGGCACCCCGGGCTGAGACTGCTTGTCCTTCACTTCTTTTCCATAAATTTTTGCCTATGTGGAGGAAGGCCTTATCCTCCATTTTAGTCTCCTGGATGAGGAGTATGTCAGGAGAATCAGATCTTATCAGACTTTTGATGGCTTCTTCTTTTATTTTGCTCCCCATACCCCTACAGTTCCAGGAGACGATCTATGTCAGGAGAATCAGATCTTATCAGACTTTTGATGGCTTCTTCTTTTATTTTGCTCCCCATACCCCTACAGTTCCAGGAGACGATCTTCATCACTTGCTTTTGGAGTGGGGAGCTCCTTTGGAGCTTTGGATCTGATTTCTCGTCATCTTCGGTGTTTTAGCCAAGAGTTTCTCGAGGGTAGGCTGGCTACCTTGCACTTTGTCTTGGTATGTCTCCTGCTCTCTCTTTTCTCGGGCAGATTTTCGGCCTCTCATTTATACTCTGGTCGAAGATTGTGCACCTGCTATTTCTCTTTCTTCTTCTGAATCCTCCAAACTTTGCACATGCTCAGCCTCTTCTGAGGGTATCTCTTCCATTATGACTGCATTGTTCTCGACTTGCTTTGGCTCCGGCGGGGGCTCATTGTGAGATGGTCCTTCATTATGTATCTCTACTCCTTGAGAATCCTCTATTGCTGAACTTAATTGAATAAATTTATTTCCTTGTTCTTCCATGTGAGGGGTTTGGAGCCCAGAGCCAGTCTGTGGGACTTTGGCATTGTTATTTCCAGATCTTGGTACTTTGTTTTTGGATCTTTTAACCTGAGTCCATCCTTCCTCCTTACCCTTCTCTGCTTCACTGTTTTTTGGACAGCCTCTAGCAAAATGGCCGTAGACATGGAATTTCCTGCACTTAAACGGGAGCTGCTCATAATCCAGTTTTTGAACATGCGACCAGCTTCCCACCTTAATCTTTATTGCCTCAGGTAGACCGACCTCTAGGTCAACTTCAACACAGATTCTAGCGCAATCAAATTGATCTTTGTTGTTGGCACGATCGATGAATTTACCTAAGGTATTTCCGATGTGCATGAGGGATTCCCAGTTCCAGCAATGCATTGGCAGATTGGGCAAACGAACCCACACAGGGACGGCTGAGGGGACGTCAACTGCTGGATCGAAATCAGGCGTCCATTTGTTAAGATACAACCCTTGAGGGCCCATGAAATAGGGGCCATTGCGGAATATCAGCTCCTTGTCTTCTTTTTCAGCAAATTCAAACAGGAAGAAACCCTTCCCCAGAAAATACGAAGTAACTCTACTTTTAATGAGCGGTGCCCAGTTCCTTGCGACCCAGCTCTCTGTAGATTTGGGGGAGGGCCAGAGCCCAGTGAACTGCCCAACCAAAGCACGCTCAGCAAGAGAGAGGGCGACCTGGATCGGCTTCTCGGGAGGAAGCGAGATCTCAGGGATGTCATCCAAGCGTTTTACAAATTTCGCAGCCTCGGACGTTTTCTTTTTAGGAAGAGATCTCAGCAGGTTAACAAAAGCCTCGGCTTCAGAAGGGGCCGAAGGAGGCTCCATTGGAGCAACTTTAGCTCGATCCAGTCGATCTCACCCTAGAACAGTGGGCATAGCCCCCAAATCAGCTCAGGGTAGAACGATCAGGGGAACATAGTCCGGATCGCCAAGGAGGAAGGAGCAGCGTCGCGCGGAGGGCCAAGGCGGCGGCTTCAGGCGCAGGAGCAGTTGCTCTTACCCTAAATTACTTTTAAAAAATCTTTATATTTTTTAATGTTATTCACGATAAATATTATGAATATTTTTAATATTGAAGAGTTTTTCCAAAGGAAATCATCCTCTCTCTCAGTTGGAGGGCAAGAGTGAGGCTCAATACAACAATCTTCATAGGCACATAGCCATTACAACAATATTTCTCTTCATCATGTCACTCATAGGGAATTTAACTTGGGTAAGGGAGATAACAATAATCCTACCCAACCACCTATGATAATCCCAATTGATAAATTAATATTGCAAACTATCTCTCTCTCTCTCTCTCTCATATATATATACTTGGAATGAAAGCATTGGAAGGGAATCAAAGGGAGTCGAACTCATGATCATCAGACTAACAACAATACAAAAAACTCCACTTTAGACCACCTGAACTAACCCTTGAAACTATTATTTCTCTCTCTCTCTCACACACACACATGTTTATTCCTTTCTACTCATTTTTCAAAAGGTAAAAATGAGGATAAACACATACACCTACACTTTCATTTCAAAAAAGATGAGCACAAGTAAAAATAAAAATGAGTACATCATTGTTACTGAACCTGGCAAGTATCATCAATTTTGGTGGGAAGGTGGTACCGGTTCCAATAACAGGGGGGAAATCATCGCATTATGGGGGTTGTTATTTACTGCTCGCTCTCTCAACATCAACACTCTGCAATTTTTTGGGGATTCTAAAGGTTGCATAGATTGGATCAAGGGACTGTCATGCTTTCAACCTCCTCTTTTGGCATATTGGATGAAGCGCATCCGCATCTTGATAAGATCATTCCAGCACATTGATTTTAATCATATCTATAGGGAGCATAATATCATCGTTGATTTACGCTAAAAAATAGGCATTTCATTGACTCCTGGGGTCATTCACTATGCTGCATTCAACCAAGATTTCAGATCTGCTGTTAGGGTCCCACCCTAACCCCCTTATTTATGTCATGGGATCATGTCATAGTCAAGAGTCAATAAAGCCCATATTAATATTTGTAAGTGGTTAACCCGCAATTAATGACGGGACCACAGTTAGTTGCAAATGGGTGGTAGTATTAGATAGATGGTATTAATAAAACCCACGGTATTGGCCCGTGGTATTGCATGTATGAGTCATATATAAAGGATAGAGACTCCCTGCGAGGAGTATCGTGTCTTGTTTTTGTAATCGAGCTCTGCTCTATTGGAGGTTGCCCCCTCGAAGAGGCTTGTGAACATTTCTCTCTGAATAATAAAATCATTGCTATTCTGTGTTCTGGGTATCTTTTCTTCGCATATTCTATGTTCTGGGTATCTTTTCTTCGCATATTCTGTGTTTGGGTATTACTTTGCAGGTTAAGAGCATAACAAGTGGTATCAGAGCACTTTCCAGGGCTCAGTGGGATCTCCAATTTTTAGCAATTTTTTTTTTTGGCTAGAGACGTGTTCCGGCGTCTTTAAACCACGGGATCTGTCGTTAAGCGCATAAACCTGCGGATTTGGGGAGGCATGCACACAGGAAATACAAGAGGTGGTCACGTCTGTTGGACTCCCTTGTAACCCCTGTGGGTACCCCTTCGAGTAGTAGTGCATTAGACAGAACCGCGCACGGACTGTCTTCCACGTACCCTCTGGGTATGTAGGAAGCCCCCTAGCTCCCTTGAAACCTCGCTATAGATAAACCTTCGGCCGTCTTGTGGCTACAGTACACCGAGAACAACACTCGGAGAGATTACTCGCCTGTACGATAGGGTAGTCGGGTTGTACGGCTAAGGGTACGGTCGATCCTCCTTAGTTAGAACCCTGAAACATTGGGCCGAGTACTACTGTCAGACCCTTATGTATATTGCGATCTGTAGCACCTGACACTCCTCAAGACCATAGTTCCCTTTCTATCGGGGATCACACATCATCTATTCCAGATCAGCAAGTGCAGCAGCAACAAACATCAGTCCCGCAGCTCCATCAGATCAGCAACAACAGTTGTCCCACCATTCAGATCTCTTAGATCCACCAGATCGGAGTAGTTGTGAAGGGTTCCTGTACCTAGATATAATTTTCGCAAGACTTTTGGCGGCATTGACATTTTGAGGATTTGGCGACTGCAGTATTGATCAGGAAGGAGTAAAACTCCGTTAGGAGTTTTCCAAAAAAAAAAAAAAAAGAGTCTGAGATCTTCTGGGGCGCTTATTGGTGACCTAGCCCATCAGAATCAGGACGACGAGCTGAGCAAGGTGGTACCATTCAATTTCTTAGTAAAAAAATTTTGGCGGTCCCAAATTTTCATCAGGTTGGTGTATGGTAGAAACTCGCGCTCAAGCGATGGCCAATGAAAGGATGGACAAAATTGAAAACCAGGTGAACTCCATCCAATTTTCGGTGAACGAAATACAACATGAGATTAAAGGAATAAGTATCCAGATACAGAACGCACTGAAGGGCAAGGAGCCAGCCCACGAGGAGGAGAATAATGGCCATGAATACCATGAGGGTGAGTCTAGCCACTCTCCCCACGTTTGGCACACCCACCCACCACCCAGTCAGCGACCTCCCAAGTTGGATATGCATAAATTTGACGGTTCTCACACGTCCGCATGGCTAGCACAAATGGAGCAGTATTTCCAATTGAATCATATCATAGATGAGGGGACTAAGCTTATGGTGGGCACCATGTACTTGGACAATGAACGATGGCAATGGAAGGAATGGCATCAGCGTTGCAATGGACATTTTCAAAATTGGGCCCAATTTGCCAAAGCTCTACGAAATCGCTTTGAACAGGAAGACTCTTTTTTGGGGCGTCTCACTAAGCTCCGACAGACAGGTACAGTGGATGAATATATTACCGCTTTTGAAGCCTTAGCCTTCTGCACTAAGGGTCTCACAGATGAGTTCTACATGGAATGCTTTATCGGCGGTCTGAAAGAAGCCATCAAAGCTCAGGTTCTACTCCACCACCCTCCCACGTGGACAGAGGCTTGCCAGGTAGCTCGTAAGGTGGAACGTGCATTAACAACCCAATCCAACCGCCTCAATTTCCCCGCTAAAGGTCGTCCCCCACAGGCTCCCAACACGACTCAGACACTTAAGATTCAAAAGGTGTCACCCGCGGAAATGGCCGAAAGAAGGAAGCAAGGACTATGTTACTACTGTGATGAAAAATATTCCCCGGGTCATAAATGCAAGGAGCCCAAGTTTTTTCAAATAGATGCCACTGACTACAGCTCCACCGAGGAAGATCCACCACTTGAGGAACCAGAGGCGATCGAAGAAGATAACCAAAAGGAGATTGTATGTGACGACCCAATTATTTCGCTAAATGCATTGGCAGGAATTTCTTCCCCTCAAACTCTCAAAATCAGGGGTTTTCTTAAACATCGCCCAGTAGTAGTCTTGATTGATAGTGGAAGTACCCATAATTTCATCCATCAAAAGATCGCTGAAGCAACGCATTGTTTTGTCCGGGCAGTTTCTAACTTCCAAGTCCAAATTGCAGATGGGGGCACAATGAAATGAGAAGGCCGCTGTGAAAATGTCAAACTTCAAATGGGGGATTATCAGTTCAAAACCCACATGTTTGCAATACACATGGGGGGTTGCAACATTGTCCTAGGCGCGGAATGGCTCCGCACTCTGGGGCCAATCACAATGGATTTCCAGGAGTTATATATGAGTTTTAAGCAGAACCACTCCACACATACCCTCCGTGGACTATAGGCGGGAGCCCCCTCTATCATCAGCTCGCATAGGATGGAAAAATTGTTAAAAAAGGGCCATCATGGCGTGGTAGCTCAATTTAATGCCATCCAAGTAGTCGAAACCATGTCTCTGCCAATTCATCCTGAGATGCAACAGATTTTAAATAAACATCAGACCGTCTTTGATAAGCCTCATGAGCTTCCACCCTCGCGAGGGGAACATGATCATAGCATCACATTGGTTCCAGGGGCCCAACCCCCAAATGTGCGGCCATACAGATATCCATTCACCCAAAAGAATGAAATAGAAAAAATCATCAAGGAATTGTTGGAAGCAGGTGTCATTCGTCTCAGCATTAGTCCTTATTCATCCCCAGTGGTCATGGTCCTCAAGAAAGATGGGGAGTGGCGGATGTGTCCCGACTTCAGGGCCCTCAATAAGTTGACAGTCAAAGATAAATTTCCCATCCCAGTGGTTGACGATTTGCTGGACGAACTCAATGGGGCTCAATTCTTCACTAAGTTGGATCTTCGCTCAGGCTACCACCAAATTCGCATGAAGGAAGTCGACATTCCCAAGACGGCTTTCAGAACTCATGAAGGCCATTATGAGTTCCTGGTCATGCCATTTGGTCTCTGTAATGCCCCCTCTACTTTTCAGAGCCTTATGAATCACCTCCTCAAACCATATCTCAGAAAATTTGTCCTTGTCTTCTTCGATGACATCCTCATCTATAGTGGCACTTGGGCGGCACATCTTCAGCATGTAGATCTACTCTTGCAACTGCTCCGCCAGCATAAATTATTTGTCAAGATGTCTAAGTGTTCGTTTGGCATGGAAGAAGTTGAGTATTTGGGCCACATTGTGGGGCGTGAAGGTGTCAAGGTGGACCCCAAAAAGATCCAGGCAATGCAAGAATGGCCTCAACCTAAGACCTTGAAGAGCTTGAGAGGATTTTTGGGTCTAACAGGCTATTATCGTAAATTTGTCCGCAATTATGGCCGCATAGCAAAGCCCCTCACTCAACTCCTAAAGAAAAATTCCTTCTTCTGGAACGAGGAAGCACAACAGGCATTTACCGCTCTCAAAAACGCCATGTGTTCCACTCCCATCTTAGCACTACCTGACTTCACCAAATCCTTTGTCATTGAATGTGATGCTTCGGGTACAGGTATTGGAGCGGTCTTAATGCAGGAAGGGCGACCATTGGCCTTCACCAGCCAACAACTCAGTGGGAGGAATCTGGGCCAATCTACCTACGAGAAGGAAATGATGGCCATCTTACATGCAGTCGAGACCTGGCGACCTTACTTATTGGGGCGACGTTTCCAAATCCGCACAGATCATCACAGTCTTAAATATTTTTTGGAGCAACGCCTATCCTCCCCACAACAAAATAAATGGTTAGCCAAAATGCTGGGATATGATTATGAGATCATTTACAAGAAAGGGAAAGACAACAGTGTAGCAGATGCATTGTCGCGCCAATTTGAGGAGGAAAGTACTCTGCTCGCAATTTCCCTCCCCATTCCAGACTGGATTGAAGAGGCTCGCAGGGAATGGTTTTCACACACAGGGCTCTCCCAACTCATTTCTCAATTGCAGGAAGATCCTAATTCCCGCAAGGGCTACTCGTGGCAGAATGATATTCTTCGCTACAAGGACAGAGTCGTAATATCACCAACATCTACCCTCAAAAGTCGCCTTTTGGCAGAATTGCACTCATCTCCCATTGCAGGACATTCAGGTTTTCAGAAGACGTATGCTCGCACCAGAAGATCATTCTTTTGGACAGGCATGAAAAAGGATGTCCTTACTTTCGTAGCCGAATGTGATGTCTGTCAACGCCACAAAGGGGAAACTGTCAACACACCAGGCACCTTACAACCATTGCCCATTCCGGCCTCAATTTGGACGGAGGTTTCTATGGATTTCATTACAGGTCTTCCAAAGTCAGGGAACAAGTCAGTCGTCATGGTGGTTGTGGATCAACTGTCGAAGTATGCTCATTTCTACGCCCTACCCCACCCGTTTACACCTACCTTGGTTGCTCAAACTTTCATGGATCAGATCTTCAAATTACATGGCATGCCCACTTCTATAGTGTCCGACCGTGACCTGATCTTCACCAGCAATTTTTGGCAGGAACTCTTCAAAATACAAGGCACTCAACTCAAACTCAGTACTTCATATCATCCGCAAACAGATGGTCAAACCGAAGCCGTCAACAAATGTCTAGAAACCTACCTTAGGTGTTTCACTTCAGAAAAGCAACACCTTTGGGCACAGTGGTTACCTCTGGCTGAATGGTGGTATAACACCAACTATCATGCCACCACCAAAATGACTCCCTATGAAGCAGTCTATGGTCAATGTCTGCCTTCCCCTACTTCTTATCTCAAGGGATGCTCCAAAGTACAAGCAGTGGATCAACTCCTACAACACCGCGCAACCATGCTCGTCCATCTTCGCGAGAATCTTCATCAAGCTCAGAACCACATGAAGCAACAGGCCGACCAATATCGCTCAGAGCGCCAATTTCAAGAAGGGGATCAGGTCTTTTTGAGGCTGCAACCATATAAGCAAACATCACTCAAAGATAAGGGTTGTCAAAAGCTCGCTCCAAAATTCTATGGACCATACCAAGTACTTCAGCGCATTGGAGAAGTGGCTTACAAGTTGGCTTTGCCCCCTACGGCAAAAATCCATCCAGTTTTCCATGTATCGTGCCTCAAGAAAGTGATTGGGAACAATTGCCGAGTTCAAACCAGTCTACCTGAATTAGACGAAGAAGGGTCAATCTGGCTTCAACCCGAACAGGTTCTAGACACACGAGACAAGCACCTGCGCGGCTGCATGACTAAGGAGGTCCTCGTCAAATGGAAAGACACCTCTCCAGAAGATGCAACTTGGGAACCGGCCACTATTCTTGAGCAGTTTCCGCAGCTTCAGCCTTGAGGACAAGGCTAGTCTTAAGGGGGAGGGCATGTTAGGGTCCCACCCTAACCCCCTTATTTATGTCATGGGATCACGTCATAGTCAAGAGTCAATAAAGCCCATATTAATATTTGTAAGTGGTTAACCCGCAATTAATGACGGGACCACAGTTAGTTGCAAATGGGCGGTAGTATTAGATAGATGGTATTAATAAAACCCACGGTATTGGCCCGTGGTATTGCATGTATGAGTCATATATAAAGGATAGAGACTCCCTGCGAGGAGTATCGTGTCTTGTTTTTGTAATCGAGCTCTGCTCTATTGGAGGTTGCCCCCTCGAAGAGGCCTGTGAACATTTCTCTCTGAATAATAAAATCATTGCTATTCTGTGTTCTGGGTATCTTTTCTTCGCATATTCTATGTTCTGGGTATCTTTTCTTCGCATATTCTGTGATTGGGTATTACTTTGCAGGTTAAGAGCATAACATCTGCTACTAGCACTATTCCTACATCACAGATATATCTATAATATGATATTTTGCTATATTTTTATTTTATCTTTTGTATTTGAGCATATGCTGAACAGTAGGTGGTCGTACAAGGGATGATAGTATTTCAGTTGTAGACCTTAGTCAATTTCTGTTTGGGTTTTTTTTGTAAAGAATGGATGAATATATTGTGAGAGAACTATGTAAATGTACTTTCTTTTCTTAATATAAAAGAAGACGTTTTTTTCGACTGAAAAAGAAGAAGAAAAGAGAGTAAAAATAAAAATAAACACATACACATATACTTTCAATCTTCTTTGTCTTTACTCCATAATACACACACACACACACACACAAACTAGCACACACTAGCATAACCACATTAGTAATTGTGGTTGATATACGCCAAAGGCGTCATTTTCTATCTAGCACAACAAAACCACAATATAGATATACCTTACGAGGGAAAACAATACTCTTAATGAATGCAAACTTTAATGGTTTTGAAATCTTCTATTGTCTTGCTGCAATGCGCCTGAGTCCACTACATTTTAATTCCAACATGAACATGTTACACTTTATGTTATGCAACGAGCTCACAAAATAAAATAAAAGATAGATCAATGACTTCAAAATCAGTCTCTTCGAGGGGGCAACCTCCTCTACATTACACAAATGAACAATTCTTTGATGATACAGATGACAAGACCTCCTTTCTATATAAAAGAGTCTAAAGGGTCACAACATAATCAGAGCCGACATAACAATGATAATGTAAGGGCACAACAATAACAATAGCGGCCTTCTATGGGGCATAATAATAACAATGAGGGACAACATGGGCACAACAATAAAAATAAGGGGTTACAATGACAATAATAATAAGGGAATACATTAGTAATATAGGGACCTAACACTTTAATTTTAACATGAACATATTAGGGTTTTAAATATTCAATAATCATTTGTCCCAACTATACTGTAGGGTCTTAAATATTAAATCAACCCATCCATAACAGTGTCAACCATCTTCCAAGCATAACATACTCATGAGATTAAAACACTGCAAACAAGCGGAAAGTTCATGCTCTTGAATTTAACTCCCATTAAAAAAAACCGCAGTTATGGAGCATACCCATATATGTGTATTCTAGTTTCGGGAGGGGAGCAACTTCGCTTTGAGGTCTGAAATATCGATCTCGCCAAAGTGGTTGTCGATAGTGCTGTTTCAACCTCTTTAACATTCCCTTCCCTGGAGCAGAATAATCATTGCTAGAATTATTTTAAGATATTATCATGGTGATCTACCACCACACTGACTGTAATGCCAATCAAGCAGAAGAGAATGGAAGCATGATGAAAATCACGGAGCCAAAAGAGAATTGAAGTGACGACTCCAATCTGAGTGACAACTATGAATACATTATATACATTTTTAATAAAGTATAACACCACGTTTCATTAATTATTTTTAATAAATTAAAGATAGTAGCCGAACAAAGAAACATAAAATTATTCACATACTTTTTATATTATCCATTGGATCATGTATTAGATGAAGGATATTCCTAGATTATCAAATCTTAACCATTCATAATTTAAAAATTTAAAATTCCTCAAACTCAATTCCAATATAGACCACGCCTTTGACATAATAACACAAATTTTAATTTATAAAATCATTGTATAAATAAAATTCATGATTTAAATTAAAACAAAACAAAATAAATAAATTATGTATATATAGTCTAACTTATAGATGAAATGATATTTTCATGATGTTTTTTCCTGGTTACTTTTCATCAAAATTTGACAGAGAATTTTTAAAGCTTCAGTTTAAATTGTTTAATCTGCATAATTTGAGTTCTCTAGGAGTTTTTTCAGGGTGGTGAATCTATTTATGCATTCAAAAATGTATTTTAAACAACAAAAAATCTTGCAATTGTATTGCCGACTTTTGGTGAATTATGATGAAAACAACTATTTTGTCATAAGCTTTTTAAAAAAAATTGAGCAAATGGAAGATGGTAGATGGCCTACGGTTGTCTTTAATGATAGATTGTGCAAGAGCAAAAAAACTTGGATGCAACAAAATAACAAATGGTTTAGTAAATGAGGTATTTGCTTGAACGCGTGTCCCATAAACAACAAAGAGATAAAAGCTTTTGTTATGGAAAAGTTCCACAAGTGTACTTGGGATAAGGAGCTAGGAAGAAAGAAAAGATATTATATTGAAGTGTTTAATCCCACTCATATTCATCAACCAAAAGCACACATAGAGACCAATATCTCTTGGAGAGCCAAAATTCTTATTGCTCACTAATTCTCATCAACTCTGTTGTGAAACAGGGCGTTGGAAAAGGCCAAAGGAAGTGTGGGATGAAAGAGTATGCTTTTTTTGTTCTTCCGGAAAAGTGAAAATAGAAAAACATTTCATTTTAGAATGTGAGGCCTTCAAAGACAACAAGGAAAGTTATGCAGATACGCTGGCAGCGAGCTCTTGGGATAATCTATTTAACGAGGGGTTTGTCGAGAAACTGTGAGCATTTATTTTGATGCTTCACAGAAAAAGGGCCGAATACATCAAGTAGATGAAGAAACAATCTGTACCATAAGCTATCTTTAACCTCGTGGACATTAAAATATTTTCTTCATTTCCTTCTAAATTAAACTACGTCTATATATATATAAATAAAATTTACTCATAAAAATGAAAATCATCCCAAAAATTAAATTAAGACAATTGCGTATAAATTTATATAAGAAATAAGATTATCACATCTCCATATAAATTTGGAAAAGGAAGGAATTTGAATTTTAGAGGAATAGGGTGTTTACAAGGGAGTCTCTATCATATGGATAATAAATTCGAAATCAAAACGACTCTATGTTGCTAGGGTACTAATCGAACCCAATGTTGAATGCTGGATGGACCTCGAAAATTGTCATTATGCCGTGTGTGCAAATGGATCAATGCCAGTTTCGACGGATTAATTCCAGTTGCTTGAGGGGTTATACAACATGCATTTCGTTCACCATTCATAAATCTTGAAACTGCTTTCTCCATACAACAGTCGGTGAGGTAAGTTTCCCGCTGACCCAGCGGTTCAAGTGTACGGGAAATATATACTAATTTGGTTTGCGTTTTGTGAGATTAATAAACCTCTAAATGATCAGTTTTCTATGAAAATCACATCGTATGAATAATGTACAGGGTCCCATTGTCCATCACCTGCCTTTATATGAAGAATCTGGACATTTGATCGCCTTCAGAATGCAGGTCGGAAGAAGCACTGTACGTTTCAGAGGCTCGATCAGCTGCTTTGCTCTTGAAAAAGGTACGCTTCCAACACACCATCGTCTGCTTACCTTTAGACTAATGGTAAGCCATATGATATCATATAGTTAATCATGTAAAAGCTCAACATTAATGTTGATTCTAGCTCTTCTACTTCTATGAATGGTCTGCGTTCAAACCTGGATTTATATTTTTATTACCCAAGTACTCATGTGGGACCAGGTTCCTGCAATCAGCCCTGCGCTTCAACTGTTTTGTAACCTAGAAGTTTTAAAATGCGCCCTATGGGTTTTGAACTATTTGCAGCTCGGTTGAAGCCACCAGTCTTTATCAATTTTGCATTTTCTACTTAAATTTCGCCCATGCTCTAATTTTCTATGTGATAAAATGATTTACCCATTTCTATACTTTAAAAGCTGTCAAAATTTCATAAAACTGATATAAAATATTTAGAAATTTAAATATTTTTATAAAAATGTGGTGAAACATTTTACAACTTGGATACTGTAAAATTCAGCAAGGTTATAAATTCTAATCCTTAAAATTATCCTTGCTCCATGCATATTCTTCCCATTTATTCTTTTAGGTTTATGGTGCTTATTCTTGCATTCCCTCTTGTGGGTTTATGGTGCTTTTGGTCTTTCCTAGTATAGAGGTAAAAGAAGAATAACACATCTGGATTGTGGTGAGATAGTCATTAGTGTGGAGCTAAATCCTCAACCTGGGACATGGCACCTCGTCTTTTTAGTAATCTTGCTATGAAGAAGGCATTATAGTATAATAACAAGGAAAGGGACCTACAAAGCACAAAGACATCTCTAAATAATATTGGTAGTAGTACCAGAGTGAAGGAGGATGTTGTTGGCTGCTTGCATTTCAAAGCCAGCTTGATAATTGGCAGGTTTTTGGCCAATGAGTGAGCAACTCCTCGATTCATAGTCTAGCAGCAAATTTTTCCTTTTTGAATGCATGCAGTGACCTAGACGAAGAGAAAGAACTACAGTCAAAATCACGAAATCTGAAAGACAATGTTTATGTTTGACGAACAAAGAAAAGTTGTTTGAGAAGTTTCATCACTGCAGAAAAACATTCTGTGCACTTTATTTTGCTTTTGAGCTTGCGTAGCTCGCGGCTTAAATATAACTCTGCTTAGTAGGTACCCATGTTTTCACTGTGTCTTGGGAAGTCCACACTGTCTGCTTACAATTTTTCAATGATCATCATTTGTTGGCTATCTATTTACTGAAAAGGACATTGCATGTATAAACTCGTGATTGTTTTGGAAAAGGAACTAAATATGAACTAGAGCCAACCCAGTACAATTTTGAGTATTGCAGAGTCTTGCATGAGCCTTTGGGTCTGTCTTTTGACATTTCTTCATTTTTTAGAGCAGTAAGAGAGCTATAGGCGAGGTCTGCTTAAAAGCTGTGTTTTTAAACCTGGCCGGCTCGGAACCGACTTGGCCAAAAAAATTTCAACTCGGTGGTTGAACCGGTTTGGCTGGCCGAGTTAATACCGAGCCGGCCGAGTCATGCAAACCGGCCGAGTTAATACCAAGCCGGCATGACTCGGCCGGCTTGGTTGAGTCCGTATCAACCCGGCCGGGTCAAGGAAAGCGGCTAGTGAACCCCCAAAAACGCAATTTTTTTGATTTTTTTATGTTTTTTCTGAGTGTGGGGGACTCCAAATGGTTTTATTAATTGGTTTTTTGGTCTCTGGTGTCCATTCCCCTCTCCTAGTATTGATATGCTATTCAAATTTCACTGTAATGTTAAATTCTTAAAGTAACAAGGAGAATGTCACTTAAAACTTTTACTTAAATTTTTAACATTTCCATGAAATGACTCAGGATGTTTGAGAGTGGTTCCGGCCTCATTGAATTTCATATGGAGAAAGTAGAATTTTAGATTTCATTCAAAATCCAGCAGGCTTATTAGTTTTTCAGGATTCAGGATTGGGGGATTGCAATGTTTCCATTGAATTTTGTCATGTATTAGGGTATGGAACTCGTATTTAATCAAGAGCACCAATCCCTCTATGTACCTTGATGTTAGTGACATTGGTTGTCAAACTCCTCTGGGATTCACTCCCAAATCGGGAGCTTCTGAAAATGTCGCTCCCGCTCCCGTTTTCGCTCTCGCTCCCTGCTTTCGCTCCCGCTCCCAAGTAACACTGAGCCAGATGATGTTGGCAACTCTAGCAGTAGCCAGTATTACTGGTCACAGAGTTTTGTGGTAGAGGCCATTTATAGCCTCCTTGGTTATGTGTTTTTGTTTTGATCTCTATATCATCATCGTGTATGTATTGGACAGTGCACTAGGTGCCATTTTAATATAATGAATATATTCATGAGCCTACTTTGATCATATGTTGTCTTCTATCTATATTCTAATGCTGTGTGTTTGGAAACATGAATGAAAATCTTTAAAATTATGTGTTTTTATAAAAAATAAATATTTAATGTATTTTTTACGACGACTGAGTCATTGAAATCGAGCTGGCCGAGTCGATACCGAGTCGGAGTCGGGGTCGGAGTCGACCCTCGGCCGAGTCGGAGTTTTAAAACATTGCTTAAAAGTAGGAAGACCAGATCATCAATGCACTTTACACTGCTAAACTGATTTGAAAGGGCACGCTACTTGTATTATCCCTTTGGGAAAATTACCCGTAGGGCACAATTCTGATCTAAGGTTTATAATGAATATAAGAAATAACTGTATTTCATCACAGCATTACAATACACATTAATCTATGAAATAGTGATGCTCTTTAATGGGATATACAGCAGCACAATAAAGAGTTTAGCAGCCAGACGATTCCACAAACAATTATTTATAATCTAACGCAGATTCAACAAATGATTACAGACTTACTCCTCATAACAGAGTTTACATCACCAATCAGAGGCCTATCTCAGTCCCACTAGCCAATCTCGCTGGTTGCTCCACTCTGTTGATAACACTAGCTGACCCAGACTTGAATCAGCTGGTACCTTTAAACTCTTGCAGCCTTCTGTCTGTTCCCCTTTCTGCTGTCCGTGCCCCAAGAATTAGTTTCCTGCTGTCATAGGGACTTGACTCTACCTCAGACAGGCTCTAGATGCACCCTACCTCCGCAGCTCTAGATGCACCCTCTGCTGTCTCAGAACGGGGGTTCCGAACCTCACTGCCACAGAGAGGGGATCCCTCACTTCCTTACTGCCTCTTCAGAAGGGTAATTCCAGCCCTGCTGCCACAATAAATTCAACAACAGCCTCATTAGAAATAGTTTGCTGCCACAACCATGCCTCAGAGATGCCCTAGATATTATTCGCTACCGCAGTCAAGGCCTCAGAGATGATTTGCTGCCACAAACAGTACGTTGGAGATGACCCACTGCCACAGACAAGGCCTCAGAAATGATCTGCTGCCACAGACAAGACCTCAGAATTGATCCGCTTGCACAGACAAGGCCTTAGTAGTCTGCTGCCATAGAGTGATCCACTCAACCCATGCTACCTCAGAAAAGGCGATTGATTTGCTGCCACAAACAGTACCTTGGAGATGACCCACTGCCACAGACAAGGCCTTAGTAGTCTGCTGTCATAGAGTGATCCACTCAACCCATGCTACCTCAGAAAAGGAGATTCCAAACTTGGTTTTGTTGAAAATGTAGTGAGTAAAGGTTTTCTAGCTTGTGCCTTAGCTAGTGAAGACCTTGATTTGTCTTTCTCTCAGTATGAGTGCGAGCTCATGAGTTAGACTTCAGTTAGGATGAGTTTATTTCCAGTTTACTGGAATAATCATCAAGATGGCATGCGTAGAGTTGGAGCTTCAGTTAAGTGGAGTCTTCATCAGTTTGACTACAGAACGAGGTGGTAGTTACAAGTTCAGTTAGAGTGAGTTAGTCTTTAGTCTTGATTGAAGGGAGAACGAGTTAATACTCCAAGTGTTGATTGGAGAGAGAATCAGTTGGACTCTCAGTTAACTCGTCAATCAGAACTCGAGTTTCTAAATTGAGCTAGGCCCTTGCATGCTCAAATTGGGTCTATAAAGAGGAGGACGAAGGCACAAGAAATCATAAGTTTTGTACACAAGGTTTGTGAGACAAGACAATTCACGAGTTTGTGAGATCATCCTTGATTGTGGAGAGTGCAGAGAGCTTGTTCCTAAGAAATAAGAGATCACAAGTGTGCAAAGATTTAGGAGATTGATTATGTGCAGATTTGAGGAAGCTTGTGTCCTAAGAAATAGGAGCTACAAGTGCGCTAAGAAATAAGAGACTTGTGGAGATTTGTGCGATAGAATAAGAGCCACAAGTGCACTAGGAAATAGGGACTTGTGCTCTAGAAAATAGGAGCTCCTTGTGTGCAAGGAAATAGGAGAAGTGCACAAGGAAATAGGGACTCCAACATGTAAGGAAGGAGGAGCAAGATCAAGCAAGAGGCAGCACAAGTCAAGGAGGCGGCAGGATAACAATTGCGTGCTAGAGGGCCGAGATCAAGCAATGATCAAGGCAAGCTGAGATCAATTGTATCAACTGAGATTAGTGAGAAGAAGCATAATGCTTTCTTAGAGACAGATTGCTTTGTAATAGATCCAATTGCTCAAGAACAATCAATAAAATACCACAACAAAAATAACAGGTTTTCCCTTTTGGGTTTCTTAGGTAAACAAACATGTCAATTTGTGTGATTGTGTGTTTATCTCTAGTGTTTGTTCCGTTGCTTATAAGTTGTTAAGAAACTCTGTATCTTGGTGAAAGTAAATTTGGTTTCAGTATTTAGTTTCTTTGTTTTTAGTTATTCATCTAAGTAGTTGTAGAGTTTCAAGGAAATTTAACATGGTATCAGAGCAAAGATCAACATAAAGAACAACACCAAATTGATCAGTTAGGGAGGAGCGCAAATTAGGCAGAAGCCTTGCACTGTAGTTTTAAAGAGCAATATCTTTGGATAATAGTATGGCATTCCAAAGACTAAGGGCAAATCATAGTTTGGAGGGAGCCTTGAACTTCTGCTTATGAAAGAAGGCATCTCAGTGGTGTTGGAAGATAACGGGGTGCTAGAGTTTGTGTTGAATCAAATAAATCCACCTCAAGATGTCCAACAGTTAATCCAACATAACAAGAATGCCACCAAGGCGAGGAAGATCGTTTTTGAGGGGGTTAGAGATCATTTTATCCCTCATCTCCATGGAAAGAAGACAACATATGAGATGTGGAAAGCCATCTTAGATTTGTATCAGGGTTCCGGTGATGTCAAGAAGCTTGCCTTAAAGGAGAAGCTAAGAAGTATTTGGATGAGCAAGGGACAACCCATCATTACATATCTTTCCAAGTTCACCCAGGTTTGGGACTGTTGAGAAATCTAGGGGCAACAAGTGTAGGTGATTTCTCTTACTTTGATAACTGCTTGTGATATATTTTTACTTAATTTGATAAGCTTCTTCTTTCACTTGATTATTATTAGTGTTCTTCTATCATCAAACAACTACCAAACAATAAAATCAATGAGACAATAGGACACAAGATGTAGGCGATTAGCTAGGGCCAAAACCTCTCCAACTTGAGAGGAAAACCCACCAGAATTCTTTCTCTTCTTATAGACCTTCAATTGACAAATTCCAAGACCTTTGACCCTTGACCAAGACCCTCCAAGACCAAGTCACACCTTACCTTCAACAACTTCTGCAAATTTGACTTTTAGGAGCTTTTTCTGCAACTTCGACCTGCCCAACAACTACATTTGTTATTTCGACTTGTCCAGCTGATTCTTGTGTAGAAACCCTAGCCCTTGCACATGTGAGAAACAATGGTAGATTCCTGCTCCTCTCTTCTTTGTTTGGATATATTCTCTCTCCTAGAGAATTCGATTCGTAGAATAGCTCTTCTCTATGACCTATCTTCACTTTTGCAACTCGGCTTTATTGTTAGTTTTTGTAGCATCAGATGTTCTAGCCTTGAAATTTTGTGGAGAGGCTAGAATGCATGGGATCTCCAAAACCTAGAAATTGCTTCTGGAAATTCCGGCTAGAAATGACTTAATTAGATGATTAATCAATTTTTAAATATTTCCCAAGTCTAAACTTAGGGAATATGGTTAATTAATCAGAATTACTTAAGTCAAGGTGTGAATGTTCTAGAAACTCACACAAATCGACTTCAAGTTAATCCTAGCCATTGATTAAGATCTAATCTTGGCAGTTGGAATCCCAACAGAGGACTATAAGAAGAAGTCAATGGGCACTTGGAGAATATACATGAGAAGTTCGATTTCATGAGCAAATATATTTCTAGAGTAGCAGCAGTCAGTTGCAAGAGAGAGAGCCAGTGAGATCGAAGTAGTGAGAGAGGGGCAGGGACAGTGAAGCTGGAGGAAGGATTCCAGTTTTGGTGAGTACATTTGTAGAGAGGCAAGTGAGCCACAGTGAGGCTGACGCAGAGTAGTGCAGTAGCCTCTAGAGGCAATTTTAAATATGCTGGGGAAAAGCAGAGTTTCAGTGCCAAAAGCTAGGTAGAAGTTCTAGAGGCCAGGAGAGACATTTTCCTAAACAATAGTAGACCAGGCGGCTTGAGGAGAAGCTGGTTCGAACTAAGTGCAGAAGTGATTGTGCTAGGGTGATGCAGCTGCTGCGCAGAGCCAGTTTGGACAACCCAATTTGAATTAAGGTCGGAGCCTGGATTTGCTTGTGGAGTGAGGAAATTTCCTCACTAGATTTTTCTCGCCAGTTTTTCTCCGTAGGATTGCCAGTTTCGGCATCCAATTGTACTCAGATTATTTCATTGTTGCTTAATATTAAAACCCTTAGCTGCTGCACCGATTTTCCCAAGTTGGGATTTTTTGGGGACATTTGTCCAAAAATAACAATGTTATTTTATATGTGCGTGCTAGCTTTTCTTCTAGCGTTTATTCTTCCTTAATTTTATTTGTGTAGGTTACAGTGTGAGTTATTTAGTATTTGCTGTAGGAAACAATAAATAAATTGTTAAATTAAATTAACAATTAGGAGAAGAATTTGCAATTGCTGCAATAGGATTCGAGTTTCCGAATTTTCACATTTATCGCAACAATATGTGCCCTAATTCCTTCGCACATGTGGAGAGAAGTAGCCCAAAACAAATCCAAAACAACTCAACTTTTCTTCCTTCCTTCTTCTTCCTCTTCGTTGCACGTTTTCTTCTCCTTGTGATCGAACTTGAGTGAGTGAAGTGTGTGTCTCCAAGTGAGGTCAAAGTCTCCTTTATATAGGCTTCTCATAGGGTCGAGTTGCTTCTTTTAGGCTGACTTATCTCTTCATGTAGGCCGACTTGATCATTTATTCATTTAACAAATATATAATTATTAACCTTTATGAATTTCAACTATTTGTCATTTCTATATCGAATATTGTTGTGGATATGAACTATTGTTCATTACAATGTCCAATGTTAGATAATTTTTGATGGTCAAACAATAAGTCCATCAATAACTTGTAAGTACCAAGAAATGCTTTGCAAACAAGGCTAGATCAGGGCTAAGAGGTTGAAAGGAAGAAACCAAGTAACTTGGATGTACTGATACTAGGTGTCTTCCTTGAGCATGCTATTAACCTCTCCTTCTATAGAGAGAAGGTGAAGAGGAGCATCCAAAGAGTACTTGAAGTCGGGAAGACAATCAATATGGATACATAATACAAGGTTGGAAAACCCCTAGAAGAAGACACATGAGACAATCTTGTCAGAAAATAAAGAACTTTGTAGGGACATCTTTTTTGTCTTGAGATGGAGGCTCTGGGAGAATGAATTTTGTGTAGCTAAGAAATAATGCTGAAAGATGCTCTAGATCCAAAATGGGTGGTCTCCAAGCTTGGCTTGGACAACATTTTGAAGAAAAACAATTTCACATTGAATATGCCAAAGGATAAGGCTGAAACTCTCTTTACATGTACTCTATCAATAGGTGTCAGCCTGGGCTCCCAAATATTTAGGATTCTAGGCATAGATAACAATGGATTTATTAAAGATGTTATAATGATGCATCTTTGAATGGTTCACTTTAAAATGAATTTGGAAGCACTAGTGCTCAACCACAAAGAACAATCACAATTTATAGCCATTTGGAATACAAGATACTAGATTATGTTGCTTGGACATCATAAAAGAAAACTAAGAAATTAGTTTGTTCCATCAACTTTATATGCTACCTATGAGAAGTCATCTCATTCATGATTCAACAGTTATTGATTTGGTGCAAGAAAACATCTTACTGCGTCAAAAAGCACATGGTTGTTGAAAATATTTGGCAAGAGCATTCACCATGGTGGTTTCTTTGAAATTTGAAGTGTACATTTACAAAATTTAACAAATTAATTTTGGCATGAGAATGCTTTCCATTCTATTTTGATCCAAAAACTAGCTCTAGAGTTGCTTTTTTAAAGCTTGGTCCAAATTAATTCTTGATCGCTTTAGCTTCAATAATGTTCTTCCAAATCTTCGTTTTATTGTTTCTGAAATGCTATTTGTGCAGTCTCCAACTATTGCTGAGAGAATTTAAATTGTAGGTCCTGTTCCGTATAGTTGCAGTATTTTAGATAATAAAAATGTTTGATGAGGCATAGGTCATGACATGGCTATAATATGAAATGTCTGAAAATGAAAAAGATTTGATGCGAACGTTGGTGGTAATGAGCTACCATTCAAGCATATGAGTGCTAATATGGAGACGGTGGTCAAAGGAGGAATCTTGAAAGTTTAGTTGTAAAGACAAGTGGACAGATACATTGCCATGCACTGTTGAAATAGGGCAATGAAAAGAGAGGAGACAGAGTAGCCAATCCATGCAAGGATTTTTATGGAATATTATGATCAGTTGAGTCATCCTATCCCTTTGGAGGTAGAGTTCAACGTTTCATTAATTGCCCCTAACCTTCTTCATTTGTGTTTAGTTTACTGACTATGAAAAATGTTGGCTAGGAGGAGCAATTGAGAATTGTAGTATCATTGTTTTTATTCGTTCAATTTTGATGGACCTATATCTGGAAAAACGCTTGATTACATGGCCCCTTAGCAGTATCTATCTGTCTTCTACCTCAGTAGATTAATACATTTGACTGCAACTGTAACTGTTAAATTATGGTATGTTCTATGCTTAAGAGCAATTTACTTCAAATCTTCTTATTAGCCCAATGTCAATTTCCAATATTGCGATTACATCAACATGATAGTAAAATGCAGATAGAACATAAATGTAAACAACAGAAGACAAAGCCAAGACAAGAGACACAAGATGTGGCACCAGAGAGGGACAAACCCCAATGCTGGGAAACCCTTTGATCAATTCTTCTATATTCTTCAATAATTCAGCAGAGAGAGAGAGAGATAGTACAATATCATGAATCTGTGATTTACAACAGCAGCAATGTAATTCTGATCAATAAGGTCAAAGCTGGTCAAACAGCTCCCAAAAGACCTCAAGACAACCTAGGAGAACTCGACCTCCAACAGCAATAGATGCAGCCCAAAACAGTCAATGCAAGGAGGTCAAAACAGCAGTCAATGCTACAACAATACTGCAGTCAGCCCTAACCAGTCAATGCTGTCCCAAACATGTCCTCCAACAGGTCAATGCAGGCTGTCCAGCAATGCGGCTAGCCTAGGAGAGGCTGCCCAACCCAAGAACGCAGTCAACTTCCTCTTAGCTGGTCAAACGCATGCATAATATACCCCTGCTGCTCCACAGTCAGCCCTAGGTCAACGCTGTCCCAAAACTGGCCTGCGTCCTTCCTTCTCCCATGTGAGAGTGTCTTCCTCCTCCTACACATACCCAAGAGACTAGGAGAGAGAGGAATGAGATGGTGAGATGAGTGTGCTAATGCCTCAAGGTCTCCTCTTCTTATATGCCACGTTGAGGTTTAGCTGGGGGTGTGAAACACAATTTTACTTGCTGGCCAACCTTGACAAATTGTCAAGAAATACAAATAAATTCATATCTCCATGAATACATGTCGGAATTGGATGATCGTTAGATCAGTCCTACACCTCTCGACGAGAGGAATCCAAGAAAAATATCAGCTGCCATAAATGAGGTGGCCCACATGGAGTTTGGCCCTAGTTGCCAATTTTAACAGTAATGCTATGTTAGTGTTAGATTCATTTATTGGTTTTAACAATTGCTTTCGAACGTTCAGCACATTGGGAAAGAGCTGTAAGCTATATTCGTTGAAGAACTACAATAATACTTTTGCTGTCACATTGAAGACTAAATCTACTAGCACACTTAATTTCTTAAATGACGTCTAGTAGACAATGCTAGAATTTTATAACACATCCAATACTGCATTTATTTTTAAGAAAAATGGTGAGCTTTTCCGCCTTGTTTGGCTACATATAGCAGACTTTTATTTGTGCCAAATTGGCTACCTATGCAATATAGTGGGATTTAAGCAAGGGGGGGTGTTGGATTTTCCTTACACCCTATGTCAGGTCTATGACTTACCAAGCACACAAGCACACTAGGATTGTACAGCCAAAACTCACTAGGATTGTAGCAGCCGGTGCATTTGATGGAGGCTCCGTAATTCTACCCCTCACATGGTCCAACACTTCCCGCTCTTCCAATGTCAGATCAAGGGACATCTTCCATCCATGATAGTCAGACTTCTCACGGAGCTTGTCTTCGGTGGGGAAGTGTGATGAGGAACCCATGAAGCCTTTTGAATTTTTCCAACTGTCTTTCGGTGATTGCTCTTGCTCTTGTTTGGGCTTTGTCTTCACCTTAGCTTTGATACCATGTTAAATTATGGTATGTTCTATGCTAAAGAGCAATTTACTTCAAATCTTCTTATTAGCCCAATGCCAATTTCCAATATTGCAATCACATCAACATAGATAGGACATAAATGTAAACAACAGAAGACAAGCCAAGACAAGAGACACAAGATGTGGCACCAGCCAGGGACAAACCCCAATGCGGGGAAACCCTTTGATCAATTCTTCTATATTCTTCAATAATTCAGCAGAGAGAGAGAGAGATAGTACAATATCACAAATCTGTGATTTACAACAGCAGCAATGTAATTCTGATCAATAAGGTCAAAGCTGGTCAAACAGCTCCCAAAAGACCTCAAGACAACCTAGGAGAACTCGACCTCCAACAGCAATAGATGGCAAAGCCCAAAACAGTCAATGCAAGGAGGTCAAAACAGCAGTCAATGCTATAACAATACTGCAGTCAGCCCCAACCAGTCAATGCTGTCCCAAACATGTCCTCCAACAGGTCAATGCAGGCTGTCCAGCAATGCGGCTAGCCTAGGAGAGGCTGCCCAACCCAAGAACGCAGTCAACTTCCTCTTTACTGGTCAAACGCATGCATAATATACCCCTGCTGCTCCACAGTCAGCCCTAGGTCAACGCTGTCCCAAAACTGGCCCACGTCCTTCTCCCATGTGAGAGTGTCTTCCTCCTCCTACACATACCCAAGAGACTAGGAGAGAGAGGAATGAGATGGTGAGATGAGTGTGCTAATGCCTCAAGGTCACCTCTTCGTATATGCCACGTTGAGGTTTAGCTGGGGGTGTGAAACACACTTTTACTTGCTGGCCAACCTTGAGAAATTGTCAAGAAATACAAATAAATTCATATCTCCATGAATACATGTCGGAATTGGATGATCGTTAGATCAGTCCTACACCTCTCGACGAGAGGAATCCAAGAAAAATATCAGCTGCCATAAATGAGGTGGCCCACATGGAGTTTGGCCCTAGTTGCCAATTTTAACAGTAATGCTATGTTAGTGTTAGATTCATTTATTGGTTTTAACAATTGCTTTCGAACGTTCAGCACATTGGGAAAGAGCTGTAAGCTATATTCGTTGAAGAACTACAATAATACTTTTGCTGTCACATTGAAGACTAAATCTACTAGCACACTTAATTTCTTAAATGACATCTAGTAGACAATGCTAGAATTATATAACACATCCAATACTGCATTTATTTTTAAGAAAAATGGTGAGCTTTTCCACCTTGTTTGGCTACATATAGCAGACTTTAATTTGTGCCAAATTGGCTACCTATGCAATATAGTGGGATTGAAGCAAGGGGGGATGTCGGATTTTCCTTACACCCTATGTCAGGTCTATGACTTACCAAGCACACAAGCACACTAGGATTGTACAGCAGTGAATCAATGAAAGTACACGAGACAAATAGATATGGCCCAAAACTTGTTTTTATTAGTCCATCAATAAAACATAGGGCTCCCGTACCAGGGATCATGGCCCTTACAAAACCCTGATACTGGACTACTAGGGTTTTAGGTCAACACCCTTTGACCTTCAATCTTCCCAAAAGAACAATGATGAAAATAGGCAACTTAATCACTGATTTTTACAACAGTCCTTTCAGTCCTCTTTTGTCACTGACACCTGGCTGTCCTTTGCCTCCTCTTGCAGAGAAATGGCTTCTTTAATGTCTCTGACAAGTCAGCTGCTCACAGTGGCTTTTATCCTTCAAGGTTACTGTATAACTCAGCCCCAAATCAACAGCTACACACAGTCAACTTTGTCCCTCAAGATCACTGCATTCTAGCCCTCAAATCCTGCTGTTCATGCTGTCCTTCGATGAACAGACTTCACAAAAACTAGTCAGCAATCTCTCTTCCACAGAATAACAGTCTCACTGGCCTTTTTGCTCAACCTGAGGTAGCTCGGCCCCTTCTCCTAGGGCTCCTGAGGCCTCTCGGCCTGCTCTGTGACAGACTGAGGCCCTCTGCAGCCTCTGTGGCTCTCTGCGGTTGGCTCTGCGGCCTTTGCAGTTGCCTCTGCGGCCTGACTGAGTCCCTCTCAGCCCAGTCTGAGACGGACAGAATTCTCAGCCTGCTCTTGAACCTTCTTCTTGAACAGAAAGCCACTTGTCCTCTTCCTTTAGATATCTGCGGCCCCTCTTTGATTGCTATGCTTCACAAGAGATGAATTGCTATGTGGTGAAATGTCCTCGCATTTGCCTCCAAGGCTCCAATATATAGGTGTTCATGGGGTGTCTAATTAGCCGCAAGGGTCATGTCCATAGCACCCAGCCAACCTGAGCCTACATGCTCAAACACAAATATTTTGACAAATAAAATTCATTTTCTTGTCTTAAACTCACTCCTTTGGGTTCAAAACCCACTGCTTGGGTACTTTTTCCAACCAAGTCCTTTTGGTGGGTCAAATTTTCACAAGTCAAGTAGCCTAGACTTGTGGCCCGTGGGAGTACCTCCCAAGCTACATTTTTCAACAGAAGATACTGGAGTTACATTTCTCACAAGGGATTTGAGTTGGTCAATTGCAAGTAATTTGATGTCAGAATAGCTTGAAATAGTGTGCATCTATCTTGTTTGTCTTTTTTGTTCTATTGGGATTTAAGAATATCTTTATTTTGTCATATAGGTATTTTGAATATCAAAGTAGTTTTAATTTGGGCATGCTATGTGAGTTGTGCTTGATATCTTTTTACCTGGTCATGATGATTATACATCTCTTTACTAAAATACTGTTTTTCCATTTAATGATTCGACATATTGGATCGCTTCCTTGAACAATTTTGATATCTTTTTACCAGGTCATGATGATTATACATCTCTTTACTAAAATACATTTTTTTTGCATTTAATGATTCTACATATTGGATCGCTTCCTTGAACAATTTTGATTGGACATTAAATGAGGCGGTCAGGAAACTGGAAAAGATGTCTTCTTATAATATTATTTTTATTTTTAAACAGTGTTTCTTGTAAATATTCTTTACATCTTACTGTTTTAATTAATGTGCCCATTTTTCTTCGTTTGTTGGCCTATCAGAAAGTATGCAAGGCATAAAGATTGGGTGGATAGGAAGGTCCTTTGCAATGGCAATGCCAGTGGATGGGACTGGAAGTCAAAAGGATGGCAAGAAAAGAAGGAAGGAGGAGCGGCGCATTATGGTTGAGTCTTTTGTACAAAAGTAATTTCTTCTCTGGCATCTATCTTCTTTTCTTAGCTAGATGAGTTCTAAGTTTGCAGTCAATCTCAGTTTGGATCTTCTGTGGAGTTCATGAATGAGCAAAAGAGACAGTATTTGGAATTTTTTAAGTATATGTTTACATGTTTAACTTCAAATGTATGAAAGTATTATAATCTGAATTGAACTTTTATATACTTGTGTTCAGCAATTTCTTTTTGGGCTGTCTACTGGGTATTTTACTCATTATAATAAACTACCTAAGGTGAATGCAAACTGAATTATATCAAAGTAATAAGGAGACATGCTTTTTGGAAGAGAAAAGTCATATATATACTGGAATTGAATTGTAACATTATTGCAATCAACAAGTTCCTTGTTGGTGTGTTTGAATTGCATTCAATGTCCACAAGATACTAAATGCAATTTGAAGCATGACTATACTGGGAGTGCAATATGCCTTTAAGTTGAAGTCGCATTTCAAAAATGGTTTTAGGATCTTCTTTGGGATCTTTGCTTCTAATCCTACCTAGCATAAGAGAGCAACAATAGAAGATCCTGGTGTTGCTTCAAGCAACTCACAGTTAGTCTGCTAGCCTCAAACTATGTTCATTAAGGAGCAAAGGCTGACACATTTTCATTGTCATCCGAGAAATTCCTTCATGTTTGGGTTTGGGAGCATTATGTTGTTTTACATGTACAGAAATGATGAAGGTATAGTTCTTCTGTAAGTCACTACAACCTGAAAGATTTGGTAAATGCCAATAGCTTCCAAGTTCCAACACATGCAATGTAAAGTGAAATTAAGCCACTGATAACGTTTAGGCCACATGCCTTTCTAGACAGTACCATTGTTTTGTGGATTATAAAATTGCTTTAATTTATTTCAATCTTATTCAGTGAAATGAATTTGGGATTAGTTAAATTGTGTTTCTTATCATTGAACTCATGTTTTTGTTGAATGTGAATTTCTTTTCTTTCAACTATCTTTCTGGCTTACTTACTGACTAAACTTTTGTGGCAAGTATACTTCTACTGCAAAATATTATACTGAAAAGAGGTAACTCTCACAACTGGAGGTCTTGAAGTAATAAAGCCTTGGGTATCTTGTTCTGGGTACACTCAGACATGGGGTATTCACTATTGTGTTACTCCAAAAAAAATATATGATCTCTATTAGGAAAACACCACTGAATCTCAATTTTTCACATTTCAAATGCTTAAAAGATTTGAGATGGGATGACATTTGTTTTTTGTGTATGTTTCTCATTTTCTGTAAGGTGGGGAATTTAAAGAAAAGAGAACTTTATCTTTCTATTTGTTATCGCCTTTTTTACCCTGATTTTTGTTGTTGTTCAGATGGAGGGTGTCCATGTGCAATGAATTTGAAATTTGATGTTAATGGGTGTGATTCTTTCGTTGATCTCAACTTTGGAGTGTGTTTGAAGCCTAATGTTGGCAATTAATTTCTTAAAATAATTTTGGCTCTCATTTCTTCCTGATGGCTTCTTTCTTTCCTTTCTTATTTCTCAATAGGAATAAAGCACTTTATTGAAGGAGTGGGCTAGACCTTCACTAAGGAACTCTATTGAAGGAGTCGGCTCCACCTTCACTTTCGTATCATTGTTCAGTATATTGCTTTCTTAAGATGTCACAACTGACGACTATCTATTCTGCTCTCAATACCCAGGATTTGCACAAGACCTGGTTCACTTAATCATGTTAACAAAGGAAGCATACTTGCCAGAACTTAAAGTTGGGCCACCTTTGTTGTAAGCACTTGAACTTGATAGATTGCGACCCATTGAGCTAAATTTTTCAAAGGAGAACATTCCATTATACCACACCTTTAGGTCTTACAGAGCCAACTTGTTGGGATGATCTAGTCACTTTCCTTGCATGGACATGGTTTTTTGGAGGATGTTGAGCTTTCTTCAACACTTGATTGAGGTTTTTCCACCTTGCTTGGACAGTGGTGGACTATTTGATGACTCACCCTTTTTGAAACGTCCTACCACTCATGGGAGTTGAGATGCTGCATCTTGGAGCAATGTTATCAGAAGCAGACTGGTTATCGAATCGGTTGATCAGAAATACACAAATTATTAAAGATTTGTAAAAAAACATATACATTCATGTCCATCCATATGAATCCAAACCATTATGGACATATGCAAAGTTTCTAGTGTATATAGCAAGTAAAGGTGCATATAATCAAAATAGCACTGAGTGCAATCCATCTCTAGACCAAAAATACAGCAACAAAGAGGCTCTAAAATTTAAATAGCCTCTAGAGTCCAAAAAAATCGTGCTACAACAAGTAACTATATATCATCAAAATCTTGCCTATGTTGGGATCCTCATGATCAGTATCACATGCTAAGCATTAAAATATGTAATGTCCCCTCTCAAATGATTGGAAAAGGGATGAAGTTAAGTTGAGACCTTTGATGAATCATTTTGACAAATCAGACGTAAAGACATTTCATTTCCCTCAGTCAAAATCTGAGCCAACCCCTGGCCCTTAACAAGCTTAGTGGGTCTGATCTCCAAATCATACACTTGAATCGTAGTGACCCATCTAGCTCTAGTACCTAAGCAATCAATCTGAGTTAATATATCATTGACTACGGAATGTGGGACAAAAGCAATCACTTTAGAATATCCCACACAAGTCCTAAAATGCTTAAGAGATTTTATCAAGGCATATGCTTGCTTCTCGATGGTACTATACTTCAATTTGGAAACTTGAAACAAACTACTCATAAAAGCAATCGGCTGCTCATATCCTTCCTTTTTTTTTGATTGTTTGTTTTCTGGAGCAACACACGCGCAATAGTATTCTTCGAAGCGAAAGAAAAGATCATAAACTCCTTCGAATAATCCGGGTTAACAAGAACATAAGCCTTCACAAAAGGACTCTTAATTTCTTGAAAAGCCTTCCTACCCTCATCTCCCCTATCAAATTTAGCATCTTTCTTCAAAAGACTTTGGATAGGCTTGACAATCTCCGCATAGTTTGGAATAAACCTCCTAAGAAAACTTATCTTTCCTAGGAAGGACTAGAGGGACTTAATATTACGAGGCAATGGAATCTTTTAGATTGCCTCAACTCTTTCAAGATCAATCTTGATCCCATCCTTAGAAATGATGTGACCATGTAACTTGCCCTCAGTTACTCCAAACACAAATTTAGCAGGATCCAAAGAAATCCCATACTCTCTGCACTTGCCAAAAATTTGCCGTAGATGATCAATATGAGAAATTCCATTCTTAAAAAACACCATAAGATCATCCTGATATATCTCCATAATTTTTCCAATTAAGCCCTTAAAGGCATAATCCATAGCCCTTTGAAAAGTTGCTCCAACATTGGTCAACTCAAAACATAGCCTTATATACTCAAAAGTTCACCATGGTTTGGTGAAAGTTGTCCATTGTTTGTCTTCTTGCCTAACCTAGACTAGGTTGTAAATAGAGAAACCATCTAATAATGACATCATGCCTGTTCCAGTTACACTTTGTAACAAAGTTTCCATATTAGGCGAAGGATAGTTATCTTTCTTGCAGGCTAAGTTAAGGTTTCTAAAGTGAACACAAAGTTTAATTGATCCATTCTTTTTCCTAACAATCACCAAATTCAAACACCATGTGGAATGATGAGTATGCGCAATAATCCTAGTTGCGAGCATCTTTTGAAACTCTTTTTGAACCAATGGGGCCAACTTAGGATTAATTTGCTTAAGTTTCTAACGAAAAGGTTTAGCATTTTCATCCTTCAAAGGGATAATATGATCCATAACATCCTCCCTATATCCTTTTAACTCATCATATGAAAATGCTAACACATCTTTATATTCACGAAGTAAATTAACTAATCTCTTTCTTTCTTCTTCAGTAGTACCTTTACCAATCTTTGGATCATTAGAGGTACCATTATTTACTTCTATGAATTCCCTTGGATCAATCTTCTTTTCTTCTTTCCTCTTTGTGACATCATGCCTAGCAAAGAGTTGCTCCAAGTCTACAAGACCCTTGGGAGTGGGATTTGTCACATCTTCCTACTTTGTATAATTAGATCCTTCTTCTTTGTAGCCAATTTTAAAATCCTTGAATTCCTCCATATTATTCAAGAAATGGATCACCTGACTTTCATTGCTAAAAAATTCCCAATGCTCTACATTATCAACAACTGAAGGCCTAAAGATGACTTCCATTTTAACTTTATCTTCCACGAAGTTCTTTGCAAGGTGTAAGGTAGATGCTACTACTGTAAGCTCATCAACTTGACTATTCTTCTCTCTAGGGACAATCTCAATATTAAGTGCATCAAAAATTTCCATATTGTCGCAAACTGCATTTCGATATTTCCTAAGCCTGTCATTCTTACAAGCAAATTTGTTTTGACTTGTAGAATGACAAGATCAGAATCCCCCTTGATATTAAGCAACTTAACACTCAAATTCTTTGCCAACTCAAGACCCAACAGAAGGGCTTCATACTCCACCACATTGTTGGTTGCTTCATATTCCAATCTATGGGAAAATATAAAAATATGACCACAGGGAGACTTAAGCACAACCCCAACACCCTTACCATGCCTAGACTATGCACCATTGAAATACATTGCCATATTCCATTCATCAAACCATCAACCTTTTCATCTATAGGAATTACAAAATTAGACAAGATAGAATAGTTCTCAATAATTTCATATATAATTTCATTGTTGGGCATCTTGGGGTCCTCCACATGAAATCTCCCCTCAAGCTTTCTATCAGGTCTAACAAAACCACTATTTCTAGGTGAGGGAATTGTAGCATAAGGCAGATCCATTTGAATACTCCCTCCTAGGGATGCAACCCATTTTCTTGATAACAACATTCCCCAAGCATCAGGTACATCAATCACAATAGTGTCCATAACAATCATAAAGTTTGGGTAAGCAGATAAATGAACTTATAAATTCTTAATCAAGCCACGAACCTTTGTTCTCTTGGAATCCATGGCACAAATGTTGTGATATGGCCTAGATATTCTAAAGTTAGGTTGTTCCATGACCCTCTTGGTCATGACAGTAGCTAATGCACTTGAATCCAACATGCAATTATATATGCAAAAACCATTGACAAGCAGGGTAATGAAAAATAGCTGATGATATTTATTTCTTTTACCTCGATCCAGACTTTGAAGATTCACCAGAGCATCTTGATGAGGATCTTAAGGATTCCTTCCTATAGGAGCATCAATAGCCTTCAATAACTTCGAAGCATTATCATATTTGGAGCTAGTTTCTAGGGATAGAAGGGTACCCAAAGCCAAGGATTGGATTTAGGAGAATCAAGATATCCTAAGAAGTCTCAAAGAGAATTTACAAGTGGCTCAAAATCACTAGAAGAAATTTACAGACAAGCATAGGAAAAAATGCAACTTTGAAGGGGAACACCTAGTATTCTTGAGATTACATCCATATCGACAGTACTCGCTTAAGAAGAGTGGAGCCAAAAAATTGAAGCCTTGTTACTTTGGTTCATACTAGATATGTAGGAGAGTGGGGTATATGGCATATGAGCTAGAGTTACTAGATGGGAGCAAAATTGATAACATATTTCATGTCTCATGCCTCAAGAAAGCTTTGGGACAATAAGTTAGCTCTTCCACAGAGCTTCTTCCATTGGACGAGGAAGGGTAGTTGATTTTGGATCCTGAGGAGATTGTGGAAGTAAAAGAGAGAAAAATGAGGAACAAGACTATTTGGGAGTATCTCATCAGGTGGAGAGGATTCCCCTTAGGAGATGCTACAAGGGAAGGAGAAGACGTTTTGCATCACCCCAACCTAAAGTTGCTTGAGGACAAGCAAATTCGGGAAGGGAGGACTGTAATGTCCCCTCTCGAATGATTGACAAAGGGACGAATCACTAGCTCATTTTTTACGCTCGTGGGCTAGAGTCACAATGGGTAATTAATAAAAGGGGTCACTTAATAAATAAACGTCAACTTTATAAAGTGACGTTATAAAGTGACAATAATAAAAGTGGTGGGAGAAGACATTAGAAAAGAAAATAAAGATTAAAATGAGAGGGAATAAATGCAAATTTGAGGGAAGAAGGGAAATTGAGTACAAAGGAAATTAAAAGAGGAAAAGGGGATTTTCCTCTCATCATTATGCATTTGTCTTTTTGGAGATTGGATTGGAGAATGTAGCATCTCATCACTTCCTCAGACGAAAACCCTTGGAGGAAAATCTAATTTCGGTGGATGATCATCCAACCTAGCTGGATTGGAGGAGAGATCACTTAGATCTCTTTATATGCATTTACATTGAAGGAGATTATAATTTGTCAAGAAATAGGGGGCTGTTTTTTGCTTGCTGAAGGCACTTGTCTCCTTCGTGCGGGTTTGTTAGGTTGCTGCTCTTGGAGAATCTCAAGCTGCTCGTTGTGGTTCGATTGAGTTCCCAGGAGACAAATCGTTCACTGTTTATAATTTCCCATGGCTTTTGGAGGAGCAATGACCCACTATACGGTCGATCCATTGGTGTCATGATTGCCAGCGAGTTGAAGAGAGCTACATTAGTTGTCAGTGAAGGAAGGAAAAACGATCTACATCTTGAGGCTACCTGTGAGTATTGAAGGAAGCACGTATTGATATTGTGGATGACTTTGCAACTTCTTTGGATTTTTAATGGTTAGAGTTTATGGATGCAAATGGTTTCTTGAGGAAGTGGCATCTCTAAATCTTTTTGGTTTTGTTTGAATGGTTATTAAGTCTTATGTGCTTTTCTAGCAGTGAGGTTACATCATCTTCTAATTTTTCTTGGATAGATCCTTTCTCCTAAACCCTAGGAGAATTTCTAGTGGAGAATCTTCCCTATAATTTATCTTGAAGCTTGTAGGGGGTCTTGAGACCTATCCACTGTTGTTTGATGGATATTTTATGTGTTTTTGCCTTATCTCAAAGGTTTCTAAGAGGTAAATGCCTTACTTTATTTTTTAGGGCTTCTATTGGATGAGGAAATGCTAGATCTCTCATAAAAATAAAAACAACACTCTATGTAAATCTTTGTTACCTGTGGAGATATATCACTACTTGTTTACCTTTACATACTTCTTGGCTATGGATGGATAACTAATATGCCTCATTGGGGAGATGATCTTGTGGATGACTTTGCAACTTGTATGGATTTTTCATGGCTGGGGTTTATGGATGCAAATGATTTCTTGAGTTAGTGGGTTCTCTAAATCTTGTTAGATTTGTTTATTAGTGATTATTAAGTGTAATGTGCTTTTCTAGCAGTGAGGGTACATTCTCTTCTTATTTTTCTTGGATAGATCCTTTCTCTTAAACCATAGGCGGATTTCTAGTGGAGAATCTTCCATTGAATTAATCTTGAAGCTTGTATGGTGTCTTGAGACTTATCGACTCTTGTGTCATGGATAATTTATGTGTTTATAACAAACATAATAATAAATAATAATTAATGAAGAGGTGCAAAGGTGTGTCTTATCAAAGAGACAAATCTCTTCATATGAAAGGGGACGACGCCTAGTATTTATAATGGGGCTCCTCATTTGTAACATCATTATTCTATCAATATATATTTTTAGAATACATTTTGCTACTGCAATTTAAATGCAAATAGGGACTGTTTGTTTACTATAGTGGTATCAGAGATGTGCTTTTTGATCACCCGGTTAGAGTCACGTTTTTTGATCACTTGGACCAAAATCATGGAAACATATTTCAAAGCAATATTGGAATACCATAAAGTTGAACGAAAATTATTATTGGAAATAAATGAAATAATTATAAAATCGCCGAAGGATTTTGAAACACTAGATTTAACACCTACAGTAGAAGTTGACATTGACATGAAAGAAACTAGCAATGATGAATGTTCTAACTAGGAAAAGGATGCACAAAGGATGCAATTTGAACCAATGCATGCAAAAACTGCATAGAAAAATAGAGAGTTGAAGGAAAACCACAAGGGATCGTTGAACTAGAAAGAAGAAATTGTCCCCTTCTCTACTTTGGTAGAAAAACATCATGATATAGCTACCATAGAAATTGCCATCGAAGAAAAGGAAAAAATATTGGAAGGAGAATTTGGTATAAAAGAAAATGAAGATCAAAAGATTGAATTCATCAATGACCCAATAGAGGTTTTTGTTATCTAGAGCCTCACTGGAAGAAACGACGAAACAAAGTGGCAGTGTCAATGGCAATGTCAACTGGATGTGACTCAACAAGCGCACATGTATTTGAGTCATGTATTTGAGACAGAGGAGGATTATGAAATAAGCTTATACAAGGTTCAATTGTGTAATGATAATAGTACATGGATTGATTCATTTGAGGAATTTTGTCGTCCTTGGATACCTTTTATTAACCCACACATAGAAAGTACCGTGGTAAATTTTTTATCAACAAGACTTTCGCAATGGAACAAAAGGTCATTCACTTTTTCTGAGATAGTGGATGTGAATACCATCAACCTGGTGCTGAAGGGCGTGCTCTACGTGTTTCCTCTTACGACGATTGTGAATTAAGGAATGTTGGATGTGAATTTGGCTGACAATGAGGGCCCCGAAATTTCACAGTTGAGTGATAAGTGGTTGTAGAATTTAGGGAATGGACAGTTAAAGTGGTTGAAATTTTAGGATCTCTTGCCATTCATAGGATCACATGAGAAGAAATATATACTTTTAAAGTGTTGCGGTAAATGCAAGTTAGAGATTTCGATCAAGAAAGATCCTTGTGTTTTGGTGGTTCCACGGATGGCTTAGGTAAGAGTAAATTGTGGCCAACTATGTTAAAATTGGAAGGTAGGGAAGAATTTCCCTAGCCCTCCTTCTTATGTTGATGTTGTAAAGGAAATAGTATGAAGGATTTTGCTGATGATGCTTTGAGGACAAGGCATTCCTTAAGAGGGTGTTGGAAAATGTAACTAGGTTCGGTCTTCATTATTATACTTGAGTCAAATGTAATATATTTGTCAAAAGAAAAGCAAAAAGAATTTTATTATTATTTTTATTTGACTTGTAAAAGCATGGGTTTCATGCTTGGGTCAATTGTTATAGGTCAAGCCTCTGTTGTAGGCTTTAAGATTATTTATTTGGGTCAAAGTCAATTTGTGTATTGGTCAAATACTCCTCCATTAATGTCTCCTTGATCATCATCAACCTCCTCAAAAGCATCCTTGATGCTAGCCTCAAACAAGTCTTCATCAAGTCGGCCTACCAGTTGGCCTACATGTCGGCCTAACCTTAAATGGAGACACAACCTTTCATAATGACATGTCGGCTCATTTGTGATGGTCGAACTACTATATATACCAACATAAGGACTTTGCATAAACTTAGAAAATGTTAGGATTTCAGAGTGGTAATTTCGGTGCTCTAACAGAGAAGAACAAGTTCAGATATTATAGGAGTAAGTCTCGGTGTAATCACAGTAAGGGAGTTTCGGTATCATTACAGGAAGCTCAGATCATCTCTGAGTTTGAAGTTCGGATATCATAGCAAGGGAATAACACAGTCTCGGTGTCACAACAGTGAGATGGTTTCGGTATCATTGCAGGAAGGAGCTCGGATAAGTGACCTCAGTTTGATGCTATAGTAGATGCATTTCGGTGATAGGACAGTGGACAAGTCTCGGTTGAATTGTAGAAGACAAGCTCATGTAGATTACAATGGAGACTTTCTGTGATACATCACAGTGAAGGATTCAGTGTTACCACAGTGTGAAGGATTCACCACAATCAAGGTCTCGGTGCTATCACAGTTTCAAGGATGACTTGATGGAGGATGTCTTGGGTCTAGATTGTAAGGGTCTTGGTCATCTCATCTTTTGAATCTACTGAAGGAAGAATTTGTGACTGGGTTTTCCCCTCGAGGGGGGTTTTGCCCTGGCAGTGTGCCTACATCTTGTGTACTCTTTTATTTGTTGCTTGGCATTAGTCTTGATGATAAGAAAAGATAAATCGAAAGAACTAATAATAAAAAAACATCACAAGATAATGTCATTAATAAGGGAAATCATTTAACTGCCAACTCCTTGGATTTCCCAACAGAGGGTGACAATGTAACAAAGATAATAATAATTAATAATTAATAAAAGGTGTGTCTTATCAAAGAGACACATCTCTTCCTATGAAGGGGAAACCTACCTAATATTTATAATGGCCCCCCTCATTTGTATGATCATCATTCTATCAATATATATGTTTACAATAAATTTGTCTACAATACATTTTAAATACAAAAAGGGACTGTTTGTTTACTACAATTTTTGTTGCTTATATCTATGGTTTCTAAGTGTTGAAATTTTGATGTTCTATGTTGTTACAATCTCTTAAATTCATATTTTCTTTATGCTGCAAAATATGTTAAGTAATTGTAGATAGAACATAAACCATATAAACCATATGCACAATGGAAGATAGTCAAGAACTCAATGAGACACAGAGAACTTAGGTCAATGACTATGCCAAAACCCACAAGGGGAAAACCCAACCAATTGATTTCTAATGACTAGGTCTATTAGAAATCAATTGTTCAATAGAGATACAAAGTACAATGAGAGAATGACTAAGTTCACCCAAATCTGAAGAAGATCACTGATAGTAGTGGCTGATAAAACACTGAATCACCTTGGTTCTCCAAGATCTGCTCTTGCTCTTCAAGACTCCCTCTCTCTCTCTCAATCTTCCTCTAGACTCTCAAACTCTCTCTTTCTCAAGTTTGAATTCTCCTTTCACAAGCACAAGTAAGTGTGTCAAGTGAGGATGAGAGGCACAAATATATAGGAAGAGCAAGGAGGTTGAATTCATGAGGGAGTAACTCCTATGCCTTGAGGAGGAGTTACATATGCCAAAATAGGAGTGTAACTTATGCCATAAAGGAGAGGAGTGTAACTTATGCATTTAGGAGAGAAGTGTAACTTATGCATTAAAGAGGTGTAAGAGGAATCTTTTTATGACGAGTCATTAAATTGTGTAAGAGAGTGTAAGAGGTGCATAAGAGCATTAAAGAGAGAGAGAGGAATGAATCCATTAAGAGAGAGAGAGAGAGTAACATATGTATTAATTGAGGGGAGTTACATATGACATGATTGAGTCTAAGTGAACGAGAGACTTGAATTTCTTTTTAATAATAATATAATAATATCATAAAGAGGATAATAGTAATATTGATGATTAAGTTAAAATTAAACAATTCAGATTGATTAAGGACAAGTTAAGTCATTTTCCATCGTATATATATGATTATGAATTGATGGAGAGTGATTTACTAGTTTTGGAAAGTCATGGTTGCAAAGATAGACATGACATTCTATTTTTAGAAAGTCACTTTAGGAAGGTCGGAAATGAAATTTTATTCAAGGAAATTCATCCCATAGCTGTCAATTTTCAATACTAAGAGTTAAAGGCCTTATTTTATTTTTTAGTGCTTCTACTGGATGAGGAAGTGCTAGATCCATCATATAAATAAAAGCACTCTCTTGTAAATCATAGCTACTTGTGGAGATATATCACTACTTGTCTACTTTTACATACTTCTTCTTGGCTATGGATGGATAACTAACATGCCTCATTGAGGAGATGATCTTGTGGATGACTTCTGCAACTTGTATGAATTTTTCATGGCTAGTGTTTATGGATGCAAATGATTTCTTGAGTAAGTGGCCTCTTTAAATCTTGTTGGATTTTTTTTTTGAATGATTGTTAAGTGTAATGTGTTTTTCTAGTGGTAAAGGTACATTCTCTTCTAATTGTTCTTGGGTAGATCATTCTTCTTAAACCCTAGGAAGATTTCTAGTGGAGAAAATTCTGTTGAATTTATCTTGAAGCTCGTAAAAGTGCTAGGAGGATCTTCTAGGGTCTGTAGTTGACAATCCTAGTCATCACCCTAGATCTACTTACATGTCTTCAAGGTAGTCTTAGTTGACTCCATATACCGCAAAAAATAGTAGGCACTACCCTTCTCTCAATAGTCAATCATAAAACTCAAAATTCAACTTTTATTTTATTGTTATAGGGTTAGATTAGGGTTTACAACATCCTTACATAAATTTTTCACCATAAGTAAGCTAGACATTTTGGGTATTTGTGCATCCAGATGACCTAGAATTAATTGTATGACAATATTTTGTCTTGCTGATATCATTTACATCCCTATTAGAGCTAATTGTGTTGTTATTTAGGGGTGTTATATGCATCTCAACTTTCATATTTTCTTAATTTGGTAAAACGGTAAGTTAGTTCAGTGTTTTAGCGCTATTTTCAGTTGTTGGTTATATGTTCAAGGGCTAAATTCTTTACTACTATTATAACTTGTTCTATTTCTTTGTTTTATCATCTTTCTTTAGAGATTCCCCTTAGAAGATGCTACATGGGAAGGAGAAGACATTTTGCAGCACCCCAACTTATAGTGGCTCGAGGACAAGCAAATCCGGGAAGGGGGCATTGTAATGCCCCCTCTTGAATGATCGACATAGGGCCGACTCACTAGCTCATTTTTTACTCCTGTGGGCTAGAGTCGCAATGGGTAATAAATAAAAAGGGGTCACTTAATAAATAAACGTCAATTTTATAAAGTGACAATAATAAAAGTGCTGGGAGAAAACATTAGAAAAGAAAATAAAAATTAAAATGAGAGGGAAATAAATTCAAATTGGAGGAAAGGAGAGAAATTGAGTAAAAAGGAAATTAAAAGAGGGAAAGGGGATTTTCCTCTCATCATTATGCATGTCTTTTTGGAGATTGGATTGGAGAGTGTAGCATCTCATCTCTTCCTCGGACAAAAACCCTTGGAGAAAAATTTAGTTTCAGTGGACGATCATCCACATAGTTGGATTGGAGGATAGATCACTCAAATCTCTCATTTGCATTTATCATTGAAGGAGATTATCATTTGTCAAGAACTAGGGGACTGTTTTTTCCTTGCTGAAGACACTTGTCTCCCTCATGCGGGTCTGGTAGGTCACTGCTCGTGGAGAATTTTGAGCAACTGGTTGTGGTTCGATTGAGTGCCCAGGAGACAAATTGTTCACTATTTATGGTTTCCCATGGTTCTTGCAGGAGCAACGACCCACTATAAGGTCGATCCATTGGTGTCATGACTGCCAACGAGTTGAAGGGAGATGCATTAGATGCGAGTGAAGGAAGGAGAAATGATCCACATCTTGAGGCTACCCATGAGTATTGAAGGAAGCACGTATTGATATTGTGGATGACTTTGCAACCTCTATGGATTTTTCATTTTTAAGGTTTATGGATGCAAATGGTTTCTTGAGTAAGTGGCCTATCTAAATCTTGTTGGTTTTGTTTTGAATGGTTATTAAGTATTATGTGCTTTTCTAGCAGTGAGGTTACATCATCTTCTCATTTTTCTTGGATAGATCCTTTCTCCTAAACCTTAGGAAGATTTCTAGTGGAGAATCTTCCCTAGAATTTATCTTGAAGCTTGTAGGGGTTTTGAGACCTATCCATCACTAACTTCGGCCTTTGGAGTTTTGGTGTTTGGAATCAATTTGCAAGTAATCCCACCCGTGTTCAAATCTCAGAAGGCGTCACCCATATGCCCGTAGTGTAGGAGCATACAAGCAATATGAAAGCAAGTCCCATCACCAACTTCGGCCTCTGGAGTTTTGGTGTTTGGAAACGATTTGCAAGTAATCCCACCCAAGTTCAAATCTTTGGAGGCGTCACCCATACACCTGTAGTGTAGGAGGATACAAGCAATATGAAAGCAAGTCCCATCACCAACTCCGACCTTTGGATTTTTGGTGTTTGGAATCGATTTGCAAGTAGTTCCACCCGTGTTCAAATCTCTAAAGGCATCACCCATATGCCAGTAGCGTAGGAGGATACAAGCAATATGAAAGCAAGTCCCATCACCAACTTCGACCTTTGGCGTTTTGGTTTTTGGAATCGATTTGCAAGTAATCCCACTCGTGTTGTTGTTTAATGGATATTTTATGTGTTTTTGCCTTATCTCAAAGGTTTATAAGAGGTAAATGCCTTATTTTATATTTTAGGGCTTCAATTGGATGAGGAAATGCTAAATCTCTCATAAAAATAAAAACAATACTCTTTGTAAATCATTGCTACTTGTGGAGACATATCACTACTTGTTTACCTTTACATACTTCTTGGCTATGGATGGATAACTAATATGCCTAATTGGGGAGATGATCTTGTGGATGACTTTGCAACTTGTATGGATTTTTCATGGCCAGTGTTTGTGGATGCAAATGATTTCTTGAGTTAGTGGGATCTCTAAATCTTGTTGGATTTGTTTATCAATGATTATTAAGTGTAATGTGCTTTTCTAGTGGTGAGGGTACATTCTCTTCTTATTGTTCTTGGATAGATCCTTTCTCTTAAACCCTAGGAATATTTCTAGTGGAGACTCTTCCATTGAATTAATATTGAAGCATGTATGGTGTCTTAAGACCTATCCACTCTTGTGTCATGGATATTTTATGTGTTTGTAACAAACATAATAATAAATAATAATTAATGAAGAGTTGTAAAGGTGTGTCATATCAAAGAGACATATCTCTTCATATGAAAGGGAACGACGCCTAGTATTTATAATGGGTCCCCTCATTTGTAACATCATCATTCTATCATTCTATCGATATATTTTTAGAATACATTTCTCTACTACATTTTAAATACAAATATGGTCTGTTTGTTTACTATAGTGGTATCAGAGCTACGTTTTTTGATCACCTGGTCAGAGTCATGTTTTCTGATCACTTGGACCAAAATCATGGAAAATTATTTCAAAGCAATATTGGAATACCATAAAGTTGAACGGAAATTATTACTGGAAATAATTGAAATAATTATAAAATTGCTGAAGGATTTTGAAACACTAGATCTAGCACCTACAATAGAAGTTGACATTGACATGAAAGAAACTAGCAATGAAGAATGTTCTAACTAGGAAAAGGATGCATAGAGGATGGAATTTGAATCAATGCATGCAAAAATTGCAAAGGAAAATAGAGAGTCGAAGGAAAATCACAAGGGATCGTTGAACTATAAAGAATAAATTATCCCACTCTCTAGTTTGGTAGAAAAACATCATGATATAATTACAATAGAAATTGCCATGAAAGAAAAGGAAAAAATATTGGAAGGAGTATTTGATATAAAGGAAAACGAAGATCAAGAGATTGAATTTATCAATGACCCAATAGAGGTTTTTGCTATCTAGAGCGTCATTGGAAGAAACGACGGAACAAAGTGGCATTCTCAATGGCAATGTCAATTAGATGTGAGTCCTAAACTAATCGATAAAGTAATTGGCTTTGATTCAGACGAAAAGCAACCCATATACCTTGAGTTTACCCTATCCAAAGATTCTACAAATCCTTTGAAGTGTCTTTATGAGATGTGTGAAGACGATGAATATTCTACAGATTATAGCAATGCTTTGACATCACCTCACCATTTGTTGATGCAGTTTTAGGACAATGGAGTCATTCACGATGGACAACTAATTGCACTTTGCATATGTTATGGTTTTTGAGAAGGAGGAGGATTTTGAAATAAGCTTATACAAGGTTCTGCTGGGTGATGATAACAACACATGGATTGATTCATTTGAGGAATTTTGGCGGCCTTGGATGCCTTTTCTTTACCCACACATAGATGTTGATTTTGGGTAGCATCGGATGTGCTCTAGCCATGAAAATTGGTGGAGAGGCTAAAGCACATGAGATCTCCAAGACCCAGAAATGGTTTGGGGAAATTCTGCTCGGTGAAGGAGATATTAAAATAATTAATATTTTTAATGGGTTCCTAAGTCTAAACTTAGGAAAATAAAAATATTAATGGGTATTAATATAAAACTGGGTTAGAAGGTTCTAAATGACATGGATCAAGCCAAATCTAATCTTAGCCGTTGATTAGAGATTTAATCTCGGTCGTTGAAGACTCAACAGAAAAAGTATAAGAGGAGGCTTGAGGGTTAGTTGGAGATACACCAGAGTGATCAGTTAGTTTGATTTTCTAGAGCGGGGTTTGCTAAGAGAAATCGAACTAGTGATCAGAGTTGCAGCGAGGGGCAATGAGTGCAAGGTAGAGAGGCAGAGATAGTGCCGGAAGACCAGCGCAGAGGCAGACGCAGAGCCAGCAGGTGCCACACAAAGGCTAGCAGTGACTGCGTAGAGGCCAGATGGGCCTGCATGAGTAACACAGAGGCTGCAAAAGTGACGCTGAGGGCCAGAGAGGCCGCATAGAGCCACAGAGGGCTGACGCAGAGGGTTTCAGGATGACGCAGAGGCCAGGAGGGCTGACGCAATGCCTTAGAGAGGTGCTGGAGAGGGTTTCGTGGAGCAGAGTTTCAAAAAATCTTCTTCCAAAGAGAGGTATTACTGCCAGATTATTTTCTCTATCGGGTGAGCCAGTTTGGTATCCAGTTGTACTCAAGAAAAGCTGCTTAATAATAAAACCCTCAGAACTGCTGCATCGGTTTTGCCAAGTTGGGTTTTTCTGGCGACGATTGTCCAAAAATAACGGTGTCCCTTGTGTGTTTGTCTATTTCTTTCGGTTGATGATCTGTAGATGGTTGAGACCGCATTGTGTTTATTTAAGTATTTATATGGTTAAATAACTTATTTAGTAATTAAACAAGTAGGAGAAATAAACCAGATAGTGCAGGAAAATTTCTAATGGGTTAGACTTAGAAATTTCAACAATAGAAAGTACCGCGGTAAAAATTTTGTTGATAAGGATTTCATAATGGAATGAAAGGTTATTCACTTTTTTCGAGACAATGGATGTCAATACCATCAACCTGGTGCTGAAGGGCACACTCTATGTGTTTCCTCTTGCGACGGTTATGAATTAAGGAATGTTGGATGTGAATCTGACTGATGATTAAGTCCCCGGATTTTCATAGTTGAGTGATAAGTGGTAAGTGGTTGTAGAAGTTAGGGAATGACCAATTTAAGTGGCTAAAATTTTAGGATCTCTTGCCATTCATAGGATCACAGGAGAAGAAATATACACTTTCAAAGTGTTGTAGTAAATGCAAGTTAGAGATTTCGATCGAGAAATATTCTCACGTTTTGGTGGTTGCATGGATGGCTAAGTTAAGAGTAAATCGTGGCCAACTCTGTGAAGGATATTTAATTAAGTAAATGGAATCTTATTATAATTGAACATGTATAATAAGAAGGAATTAAGTATGGGTAAAGTTGGCTTCAAATTTATTGGAGGGATAAATTCAAAAAATTGAAATTCAAAAGTTCTATAAGTCAACCCTCAAAATAGTTGTGACCCTTTAGATCTTTAAAATCAACTATAAATAGACACCAAAGTTCATTTGCCAAAAACAATGATTGGGTAATTCTTCTGAGAGCAATGTGAGCTATTGTTTGAGGTTATGTGAAGTTTCTATGGTGCATTCAGGACTACAATTTGAGCTAATGTGGGAGATTTCCATGGTTTGTGTTTTTCGTTTGAAATCTAAGCTATGTATCTGCCTCAGGATTACTCTATATCTCTCGCTTTGCTAAGGACTACTCTGCCTCAGGATTTCTCTATAGACTATACCCTCACTTTGCGTCAGATACGTTCACAGGACCTTCGCTCAAGCTTCATGATCTCTCTCACATTGGATATAATCTTACACTCCCTCACAATTTCTATAGGATAATGGCTCGCACTTATTACAGGAGTAGGGCTTGCATATTCCATAGTGTGTATGGCTATTGGCATCAATTATATTCTATAGCGCATATGGCTGTAGGCATCAATTATATTCTACAGTGCGTACGACTATTGGCATCAATTATTTTCTACAGTGCGTATGGTTATTGGCAACAATTATATTCTACAATGTGTATGGCTATTGGCATCAATTGTATTCTACAGTGCGTAGGGCTATTGGCATCAATTATATTCTACAGTGCGTACAACTATTGGCATCAATTATATTCTATAGTGTGTATGGCTATTGACCAATGTGGAAAAAGTCGAAGTCGAGATTAAATCGGCAAGGGTTTAAAAGTTGAAAAACTCGTTAAAGTCGGGAGTTTTTGAAAAAGTCAGCAAAAAGTCGGCGAAATTAAAAAAACACAAAAATATTCATTTATTTTTATTTTTCAACATCTAGAGTATCCACAGTCCATTAGGGCTTGTAGTCTGCAACATCAGATCTGCAATCTAACCAATGAGAAATAGACAAGAACAAACATATAGCTTACTTGTTGAAGTAGCCCATCTAGATCAACCCTTTCTGCATTTTTTGTCCTTGACACCTGGCAGGTCCTTTGCCTCATTTGCCATCAATTGCTCACTGAGTATTTGCTGCTCCAAAATACACAATATACTTAGCCCTAACCAGATCTACTTTTTAAGTGGATTTGACCACCAAATCACTATACAATCAACATCAAAGTATATCATCAACTCACAATGGTTTGACCCTTCTAAGACACTGAATACTAGTTGTCCAAAAACCTTATTGTTCAACCTCCTCACAGCAAATTTGCCTTGTTAAATTCATTGTATAAAAGCTCTAAGAGTAGTGGCAACTCAGTAATTTTGCTTATCAAATCACTATATGATAGCCCTTAAACACCACTGTCATATCCCACATTTAGCAGAGATGGCCGACTTTTTCGGTCGATTCCCAATAAAATCGGGCATATAACGAATAAATCACGATTTTTTCATTTATGAAAAAGTCTATAAAAAATCGGAGGATTAAATCGTTTTGTTGAAAAAATTGCAATTTTAGGATTTAATCCCGATTTTTTGTAGATTTTTTCCACACTGCTATTGACATCAATTATATTCTACAATGCATATGGCTATTGGCATCAATTATATTCTATAGTGTGTATGGCTATTGGCTTCAATTATATATACAATGTGTATGACTTTTGGCACCAATTATACGGTACGTATGGCTTAGCGATGGAGGTTTATACACAATCCTGGCATCGATTATATATACAAAACGTATGATATACAAATGATAGAAATATTCTTGACAGTCTCTTCTACGACACATATGATATGGTGATAACTTTGAAGGACATTTGAACAGTGCCCCCGAGGAACCCTATCCCAGTGATCTTCGATTTAGCAACGGGCAATATTCTTGACATAATTTAGTGATCATCAAGAAAGGAAGAAAGCAATCTATGTCACTGTCATCATGATAGTGACATAGACAATCATTCCTATAACAGTGGCTTTAATGCAGTGATCCTTATGTACTTTAGTGACTTGGCACACCTATGACTCTGAGGAATTCTACGATACATGATGACAGTGAGCATTATGTTAGTGACCTTGTTGCAACAGGGATCTCAATATGTCAATTTGACGGAGGCAGGGATGTATGACAACTAATATTTTTGCCTGGCCTTAGGAGGCCTAATATGTTTAATTGTACTTTTTATCTAGTTGAACAGTTGATGAACCTCTAATAGAAGAAGAAGAATTGAATTTTGAGCATTCCCCCTTGTGAGGTTTTGCCCTTGTCTCTGACCAAATTCTGGTGTGCCCTTTTGTGCATTCTTTTCTTCTTGTGTTCCTTTTATTATTTCGTTGCATTGTTGGCGATGTTGTTCTTTCTACATAATTGCTAATGATGTTATGATGTTATGGGCTGAATGCATATGTAAATAATGAAAAATATATAAATTCAATTATCAAAAGCAAAGAACAATACAGTGCAATGTTGCACGAAGTGGGGGCGAAGTGGAAGCGTTTTTTGGAAGCGGGGACGCGGAAGCGTCATTTTCCAAAAATCTAGGAAGCGAAGCGTTCGCGGAAGCGTCTGCTATATATATATATATTTATATTTTTTTGCATTTATACTCAAAACAAACATCCCAAATAACAAATTAATTGTAGAAGACATGAAAACATGCATATTTTTGCATAAATCAAGATAGATATAACATCCATTGTACATTAATGATTAATTATTCGAGCATCAACCATTTAGATGCATCAACCATCTAGAATATAGATTCTTCTCCTCTTGTCTAGCCTTTGCCTCTACCTCGATTGTCTAGGGATATTAGTCAACATTGCCCAATTTTGATAAAACTACCTAATTCAAGACTTAAAATATGGTAGAAAAAGCTTAACATGCTTGATCGATGATTTTGACTTGATTGAAAGGTAATTTTTTGCTAAGGGCGTGCCGCGTGACAAAGGAGTTCAACAATTAACACCACCAACACTAGGGTACATATAGGGCTTGGTGCTCTTGATTAAATGCTAATCGCATACCTTCATACTTGATATAATCTAATGAAATGCCACAATCCCATTGATTATGAATTCCTGAAAACTGTTAAGTCTGCTGAATTTTGAATAGGATATGAAATTCTATTTTCTCCATATGAAGTCCAATGAGGCTGGAACCACTCTCAAACATCCTGAGTCATTTCATGGTAATGTTAAAAATTTAAGTAAAATGATGAAAATGAAAAATAAAGGAGAATGTCACTTTTACTTTAAGAATTTAACATTACCATGAGGGAGCATCTGCTATATTTATATTTTTTTTTGGCCTTCATTCGTCACCCTAACCCAAGGTGGACCCACCCCCAACAATTAAAAAAAAAATTGAAAAAAAAATGATTTTCTAAATGCTTTTCTGGAAGCGTATGCTTCCTCCTCCGAAGCGTCGTACGAAGTGCGCTTCGGCGCTTCGGAAGCGGCGCTTCCGTACCACGCTTCCGAATTTCCAGGAAGCGGCAAAAATTTCGGAAGCGTGTTTCCGGCCAAGCTTCCTAGGCGCTTCCGTACGGGACGTGCTTCGGGGCTTGGAACCGTGGGGGGGGGGGGGCGCTTTGTGCAACATTGATACAGTGTTTAGAAAAATTGTTAATTTTAGATAACAATGGTATGTTCTATGCCGTAGCACAATTTACTTCAATGTTTCTTTTCAGCCCAATCAATAATTTCCAGTAGCAATCACATTAACTTAATCACATTGACAGTAAATGCGGATAGAACATAAAAACATGTGTAGAAGACAAGCCAAGACAAGAGGACACAAGATTTGGCGGATGTCAGGGAAAAAAACCCCAATGTGGGGAAAATCCTTCGATCAAATCTTCTTATTATTCTTCAATAGTTCAGCAGAGAGAGAGAGAGTACATAGATCAAATTCACTTGCCCAATACATAGGCAAAACAACCCTGTAAAAATCAACAGTCAAAAATAGTCAACTGTAGCCCTAATCAGAAAGTCAACGCTGGTCATATCAGCATCAAAATGTCCTCCAAGCAACTCGGTCAATAATAGTCCAATTCAGACTTCCAGGAGAGTCAAAGCCCAAAACAGTTCGGTCAAACCCAATCAAAGGAAAGAGAAACACCGCTGTAATTTCTGTGGTCAAATCTGAAGTCAATGCTGGTCAAATTGTCCCAAACTCCTCGATTTATGTGCCAATAAATGTGGCGTCCAAAGATCGAAATTCTGCCCTGAAAACCGAAGTTAACGAAGGTCAAATAAGCCCTGGTCAATGTTGGTCTGTTCCTTTGAAATTTAGCTTGTTCTGTCTTAGAAAAATTCAGCCTTCTGCCACACGTGCAAAGTAGAGAGAGGCTGTCCCCAAGTTGTACGAACCAATCAAGAGAGGAGAGAGAGATGTATAATGTGATGAGTGATGTTCAAATGAGGAGAGAGGTCACTCCTATTTATACAATTCATTGAGGGTGTGGAGACACATCTATTGGGCTTCTTGAGCCTACATTTAACTGAGGTCGACTTTGACAATTTGTGCATGAGAGAGAATAAATTCAAAATTCCCCTTTTTCTTGTCAGAATGAAATGATCTTTATATCAAAATTGGACCTCTCGAAAAGAGGAATCCAACGCAATAATCATCTCCATCATATGAGCTGTCCTAAGGTGGAATTTGGCCTTAGTTGTCAATTTTAACAAAAACTAACAAACTCGACCATTTGAGCAAAAATATTGAATTTGAAAAATAACTTGCTCTCAGTAAGTGTGCATCCAAAACCCTATTGAGGCCTGATGATTATTATAAAGACACTCATTGTAGTGGCTGAATTCCAAGGCCCTGATGAAATTGATCCAACAAACCCAGTTGTTGTATGTCATGTGTGTATATACAGTGTAGAAATTTTATCTATCACAGCAACTGGAAATTATTTTTCTAATTGTTAATTGATTTAACAATTTGTCTGCTGTCTGCTACAACAAGTACCAAACCAAATAATTCACCCTGTGATTTTCACAAATAAACCGTGGAAGAAAATAGCGTTGGGAACTGAGAAAATCTAGCACACATAAATTCTACACAATTATTTTTGGACAATTGTCCTTGGAAAAACCCAACTTGGGAAAACTAGTGCAACTACTGACGGTTTTTATTATTAAGCAACAGTGAAATTTTGAGTACAATTTGGATGCCGAAAGCTAGCAATCCATAGCAAGAAAATCTGGCAAAGATATTCCCTAAGCAACCCCAACACTTGCATTCCTGAACTCGCGTGTTCCTGTGCTCCTGCATTCCTGCACTCGCGTTGCCCGCTGTTAAATTTGGACAACTAGGTCCAAACTCCATGTTCTGATGCTCAGATTAAGAGGCTAATATTTTTGTTGGATTCCTCTTTCTGAGAGGTGTAAAATCCATATAAAAATAGTCTTAATCCGATGAGCGGAACTTATATTTTGAATTTATTATTCTTAATAAATTATATGTGCTAGGTCAGCCAGTTTTGTAATGTAGGCTCACATGCCCAACAGATGTGTCACACACCCTCATTGATGGATATATATACAGGTAAAGTTGGAGAGAATTTGATGATAACACAACTCACATGCTAGGGTTTCTGCTGCTAGGGTTTCGCAGAAGTTTGACCAGCATTGAGGGTTGTTGTGACACATGCTGGTTAGAGGGTTGTTGTGACACATGCTGGGCTGGCTGACCAAAGGAGACTTTGCTGGTTGAAGCATCCTGCTGACCGCCGAAACGAACACATACATTTTTCTTGTTTCTGATTTGTCTTCTATAAGATCTGCTTATATGTTCTATCTGCATTTTGCTTATCTACTTGTATGATTGCTGTGAGAAAAGTGAAATTGCTCTTAGCATAGAACATCTACAAAACTTTACATGGTATCAGAGCTTAGGTGAAGACAAACTCTATCTATAGCAATCATCATCGAAGGAAATGGATTCCTCTAAGCTTAAGAGGAGGAGATTCTGTGCGCAGGTTGAGCACGCTCCTACCTTGAAGAAGTCAGCGTATGCTTTGTAAAAGACTGCGCATATTTCAGTTCGACCTGGGTGTTATATGTTCTCGGTTGTGAGCTGCTTATGGACTCGGTTGAGGACGGTTGCGGACAGTGTATAGTCTCGTTTGTGGACTGATATTTGCCACGGTCGGAGACTATCGAGGACTGTTCCATAAGCCTCGGTTGAGGGCTGTTTTAAGGCCACGATTGGGACAGTTTATGAACACGGTTGACAGAGATTATAAACGCAGGTTGAATATACATCTGCTGGGACGTCGAAGCGGGAAGCAACGCGTGGACAGATATGTATGGACGCGGGCTTGAATATATATAGACCGGTGCGTTAAAGGAGTGACGCAGGACGTATACGTGGACAGTAAGCTATAATTGGCATATCGGATGACTGTGAGACTGTCACGTGGACGGCAGTAAATAAAACAATACAGGTTTATGTATGAAACAACGCGCGGACAAGGGTCGGTGATATTCGCGGATTGTTGACAGGCAGACGCGTGGACAGAAATATATACATACAGGTATATATATATACCGAAGCGTTGAAGAAATAGCGCAGGTATACGTGGGCAATAAAATACGCAGGCTTATATAGGCGGCACGTGGTCAGTCACGGGGTTACGTATATGTAAGCTGGTGCGTAAAGGTTAGCAGCAAAGAAAGTGCAGGTCTGTTAGAAGACTGACACTTGGATAGTTGCGAAGAATCATTGCGCAGGTGTTATGAGGACGTGGAATGTCTGAAGTAACGGAGCGAGGTTTATACAGATTGTTGTGGAACGGCCACGCGGACAGAGGTCTGTAATACAGTGCAGAAGACTGTCATGTGGACGGAGGTTACAATACAGCGCGGGTCTACCAAGAATGCACGTAGACGGGGATTTATATGGTGAAGTTCGCATAAGTGCTGGGCACTTAGATCAGTAACATATAAAAGCGAACGACGTGGCAGATCTGTTGAAGGATCCGACAGTAGTAAGCATACGGTAGGGCAGCGTGCAAAGCTCTGGAGGTGTGACAACTGTTGGGTTCAATGTAACAGTTCAGCGGTGGACGCGTGGACCAGAATAACTACAGAACCAGCGATAGACACGTGGGCAGTGATATATATATATGCTGGGTTATATATATATGTGACAAGACGTTTGGAGCAAACAGCGAAGGAGATAACGCGGGTTTGCTGAGATAACACGTGGACAGGTTATAGCCTTGGTTGTAGACTGGTTTATGACAGTCTTATACACAGTTTGGTGCAGGTTTATGTAAGCGTCTCGGTGGGTACCCGCTTACATAGAAAGCTGCAGTTTTGATGTATTATTATTAAGGCCTCTCGTGCCTTGTTGTATTGGTTATGAGTATGGCCGTGTGTTAGCCGGCATACTCATGTACATGTATTATTGAAAAGAAGTTTGAAGGCTGTATAGTAGGGCTGTCGTAGCAGCCACAGAAAGCCCTAACCAGGGCCGAAATTTCAGGGTCCTGTGCATTGGTCGAAATGTATTTGTGGACAGAAATATGACGTCTATCACAGGTATGTGCTTGTCTTTTATAATGATGAATTTGCCAGATATTATGGTCCAGATTAGACAGTTTGCAATTCTGGTATAATGGGCTGTAAGAAGATGCTTGGTAAAGCTCCAAGTATAGTCCCTTGAGAAGGACAACAAGGGCTGTTAGAAGGCAGATGCTTTGGAGTCTTAAAAATGGATATATGGAAGAGCTTAAGGGTAGTCAAGTGGGCTTATTATCAGACCCTATCTTCTGTAGTGAAATATGACAATATGACATAGTTTTCTGACAGTGATCTTCTGCACTTATTGTAGTGTCACTTACTCTTATGACAGTTATGCATAGCAGTGATATTGTTCTCTTGACAAGTGAAGAATGGAGATGATATATGGAAGAGATATTTGTTCCTATGACAATAATGTTTGGGCAGCGACTTTAGTGATATTTGGACAATGTTTCTTGATGTAAGGAAGTGATTCTTGTATGACAGTGATTTATATGGCTGTGACATGACAATGATATATAGGGCAGCATGATGATAATCACAACTATTGCAGCATGGCGTCATATGCAGTGATGCAGCAAGTGGACCTAGATGTAGTACTATGATAGGTGAAGCCGTCACTTTGGAGAATCAGTTGAAGCAGAATGTCTTCAACTGATCTCATCGTTATAGAAGATCATCTATGCTCAGATCTAGACAAGTCAAAGTGTTGACTTATGTTGTAAATGTACTCTCTCTCTCTTTCTCTGCTGAACCTTGAAGATAAAAGAAGAATTGATCAAGGGTTTCCCCACACATGAAACAAGGATGAAGGAATTTGATAATGAAAGAAATACTGCTGTGTACATTCAAAACCGATGCCCTCATTCCGCTTTGGACTCCAAAACTCCCGAAGAGGTTTTCTCTGGTAAGAAACCTGATGTCTCACATTTTAGAATTTTTGGATGTCCTGTCTATTTTCATGTGCCGAAAGAAAAGAGAAGTAAGCTGGATGCTACTGGGAAGAAAGGAATGTTTGTGGGCTACAGTGAGACTTCTAAGGCATATAGAGTCTATGTACCTGGTCAAAGGGAAGTAGAGATAAGCCATGATGTCACTTTTGACGAAGATGCTTCCCTGAAGAAAGTAGTAGATCTTCCTAGATCTGATGAAAACCATGAAGAAAGACCTGGAAGTCTGGAAGGATGCTATGCATGAAGAATATGAGGCTATTATGAAGAATGATGTCTGGGATGTGGTCCCGAGACCGAAGGACAAATCTGTTGTCACCGCTAAATGGCTCTACAAGATTAAACATGGATCTGATGGGAGTGCTGAAAAGTTTAAGGCAAGATTTGTTGCCCGTAGCTTCTCTCAAAAGGAAGGAATTGACTATGACGATATATTTGCACCTGTGGCTCGATATACCACCATCCGATCCATCATAGCCCTTGCTGCTACGCAAGGATGGAGTCTTCATCAGATGGATGTCAAGACCGCTTTTCTGCATGGTGCAATAAAGGAAGAGGTGTATGTAGAACAACCTCTGGGATTTGAAGTTCAAGATCGAGACACTTATGTCTGCAGGTTGAAGAAAGCCCTCTATGGGTTAAAGCAAGCACCCAGAGCTTGGTATGAGAGGATGGATAGTTACTTGATGAAGCTGGGCTTCACTCGAAGCAATGCTGATCCAAACCTTTACTTTAAGGTTGTGGAAGGAAAGCCTCTCATTCTAGTACTGTATGTGGACGACCTCTTCCTGACAGGTGATGACCCTCTCATTCATCAATGAAAGAGGGAGCTTGCTGCTGAGTTCGAGATGAAAGACCTAGGACTGATGCTCTATTTCCTAGGCCTGGAGGTCTGGCAGAGACCTGGAGAGATTTTCCTTTCTCAAGGAAAGTATATTGTGAAGCTTCTGGAAAGATTTGGGATGGTGGACTGTAAGTCCGTGTCGACACCAATGGAACTCAACTTTAAGAAGTTGAGTGGCAGCGCTGCAGGGCCTATCTTGGCCAATCCTATTGAGTATCGTCAACTCATAGGAGCTTTGATGTTCTTAGTGAACACCCGTCCGGACATATGTTTTGCAGTGAATACTTTGAGTCAACAGATGGTTGAGCCTCATCATTTTCACTGGGTTGGTGCCAAGAATCTTTTGAGATATCTTCGGGGCACGATAAACCATGGGCTGAGATACACTGCCGGGAGTGTGATACTCCGGGGATATACTGATGCCGATTGGGCTCCGGCTGGCAGTGTAGTGGATCGTAAGAGCACATCTGGATGCTGTTTCAATCTTGGTTTTGCTTCGATCTCATGGATGAGCAGGAAGCAGAAGTCGGTGGCTTTGAGCACCGCGGAGGCCGAATACATTGCTGCTAGTATGGCCTGTTGTGAAGCAGTTCGGTTGAGGAAGCTCTTTAGTGAGCTGTTCCAACATGTGCTAGATACCACTGTAATACTCTGTGATAATCAGAGTGGGATTCGTATGACTGAGAATCCTGTGTTCCACGACCGATCCAAGCATATTGATATCAAGTACCACTTTATCCGGGATATGGTACAGCGAGGCGCCGTAAGGCTCGATCATATAGGAACTGATGAGCAGGTCGCGGATATTCTCACTAAGCCTCTGGGGAAGGTCAAGTTCCTAACCTTCTGTGAGAGTCTTGGTGTCGTGGAAAGACCCTATGATGTGGGTCCTGTTGGACGATGAGCTCTGGGAAGCTCTGGGGGGCTTTGGGGATAGCTTCTCGGAGCTATTAGCACTCATAATGCTTCTGCCCCACCCTTGTGATTATTGAGCTGGTTCGCCACTCATTTAATCTGTGCCCCGTATGCATCCTACCCATTGAGTTCAGGGCTCATGGGAAGTACCTCTCATTTGGCCAATGAGGTGTGGAAAAGCTAGAGACTATTAGCAAAGACTGATGGACGCATCAGAGATTGCCGTACTCTCTATCTAGGATGGCATGGTCCAACCACTTGATCTGGGATCAAGATTTGTGAGGTCTGGGACCTCTAGACTGATTATGTCAGTCAGGGAATGATGTCTTTGTGACTGACCCACTTCTGTTCTGAAATAAAGAAGCCAGCAAAGCAAGTTTCGGCGGGATGACTCACGATGTTAATTGCACTAATAGATGGAGTTCTCCCTAGTTGAGAGGGAGTGTTAAATTTGGACAACTAGGTCCAAACTCCATGTTCTGATGCTCAGATTAAGAGGCTAAAATAGTCTTAATCCGATGAGCGGAACTTATATTTTGAATTTATTATTCTTAATAAATTATATGTGCTAGGTCAGCCAGTTTTGTAATGTAGGCTCACATGTCCAACAGATGTGTCACACACCCTCATTGATGGATATATATACAGGTAAAGTTGGAGAGAATTTGATGATAACACAACTCACATGCTAGGGTTTCTGCTGCTAGGGTTTCGCAGAAGTTTGACCAGCGTTGAGGGTTGTTGTGACACATGCTGGTTAGAGGGTTGTTGTGACACATGCTGGGCTGGCTGACCAAAGGAGACTTTGCTGGTTGAAGCATCCTGCTGACCGCCGAAACGAACACATACATTTTTCTTGTTTCTGATTTGTCTTCTATAAGATCTGCTTATATGTTCTATCTGCATTTTGCTTATCTACTTGTATGATTGCTGTGAGAAAAGTGAAATTGCTCTTAGCATAGAACATCTACAAAACTTTACACCCGCACTGGGAATAACTCTGCCTCTTTTTGCTCCATCTTCGGATTTGGAACTCTTCCTCTGGATATGGAAATCTTCTTCCGGATCACTGTCCTTGCCCCTCACTAACATTGCGTCCCTCTCTGGCTCGAACTCTACTGCTGCTAGCTCGATCTGCACAAGGAACTGCTACTCTAGTGTCACTTCTCCATCACCACATCAATCCCTTATTATATTTTATTGTTGGGACTCCAACGTCCAAGATTAAATCTTAATCGATGGCTCAGATCATTTTTGGATCGATCTGTGTGAGTTTCCAGAGAATTCTCACCTCGACTTAATTAAGATGATTAATTAATCAATTTTCCTAAGTTTAGAGTTAGGAAACATTAACAAATAGGTTAATGATCTAATTAAACCATCTCTAGGTGGAATTTCCAGAAACAATTTATGGGTTATGAAGATCTCATGTATTATAGCCTCTCCACCAAGTTTCGTGACTAGAACACATCTGATGCTACAAAAATTAACACTCCTTAGCGAGGCCTGTGTTCTAGTGCTGCACATCCGGCCACAACACACTGTCTCTGTACTATCCCCTGTCATGCTACTAATGTCTGGCCATACTGCCCACCAACCACTACGCAACTCCGACACTGCATTTGTGTTGCTGCCGACATTGCCATACTGCTGCCAACTCTGCATCTGTACTGCAACTCCCTCTCATCTGTTGCTGCTGCAACTACTGCAACTGAGAAGCATCCCAAATAATTAATCAACTGTGTTCAGTATGATGTATCTGTCTCCCGAGTCTTTGACTACTACTAGCTACTGCACTGTCTACTAAAGAATCTGCGCTGTTGTTGACTATGCCACTGTGCCACTCAACACTGCTGCCAACACTGTATTGCACTCCTCTACACCTGACTGCTACTAGTGTGCAACTGTCACTTTGGAATCTGACTGTGTAGAAATTTCTCATTTCCCACCCCGGTTTTCAGTTTCTCATTCTTTCTCCCATATAGTTAAATGCCCTTTCCCATAACCATACATTTAACAAGCCGGAAAAAAATAAATTTGTTGAAAACACAAATTCTGGAAATTTCTACATGGTATCAGAGCTTGAGTGTTGAAGGGCAGTTTGGGACAGCAAAAGGAAAAATTACAGCTGCTGATTTTTCACTCAGAAAATTTCAGCAAGCTGATTTTTTCATAAACAACAGTTTTATCTTTACTACAACAATGCTATTTTTCAGTTTTAGGACAGCAGGATGTCATTGGGATTGAGGGTGGAGGATAGGCTGGATGGGCATACAAATTACAACGTTTGGAAGGAGAGAATGTAGAGTATCTTTGAGGAGGCAGAAGTTTGGGATATCATGGTGCATACTACACAGAACCCTGTTGTTGTGCTTACTGATGCTATTCAGTTGGCTGAGTATAATAAGAAGAACAATAAGGGTAAGAGGCTGATTCTAGACGGAATCAAAGACCATTGCATTCCTCATGTGAGAGGAAAGAGCAATGCCCATGAGATGTGGACAACATTGTCCAATCTCTACCAGAGTACCAATGAGAACCGGAAGATGGTCCTGAAGGAGAAGCTGAAGAACATTAAGATGGGTAATGACAGTGCAGCTGGATATCTCACAAAGATTACTAATGTGAGAGATGAGTTGGCAGCGATTGGAGAGGCCATTCCACCCACTGAGTTGGTGCGGATTGCAGTGAATGGCCTCCCTCGTTCATGGTTGAACTTTGCTGATGGGGTTTGTGCACGTGAGACCCTTCCCACATGGGAGAGGTTTTGGGATGATTGCATTTAGACAGAGATCAGGAAAGGTCAGCTTGGGGCAGCCAAGCCAGTTGAGCAGGATGAGGATGTAGCACTGGTGGCAGGAGGCAAGAAGGGCAAAGGGAAGAAGCAGGCTTCCACAAGCAGTGGTGGGGGCAAAGGCAAAGGTAAAGGTAAACAGGGGAACACACAGAAGGACTATTCCAAGGTGAAGTGTTGGAATTGTCAAAAGATGGGACACTATGCAGTTGTGTGTCCGGAGAAGAAGAAGAAGAAGGGGAAGAACCAGGACGTGGCAGTTTCAACAGAGATTGAGGACTTTGCAGGTCGTTTTGACCGGGAGTTTGCGTTCACTACGTGTGAGTCCTCTAGTGCAGGATCACCTGCCACACAGGTTCAGAGGGAGCATGCTTTTCCCTCGATTAGCGGAGCATCTTCAGGTATCTGGTATGTGGACAGTGGGGCTTCACGTCAGGTGTCCGTGAGTACTTCTCAGAGCTTTCAAAGAGTGGCACTGATATTGAGGTAGTACTCGGTGATGACAGAGTTGTTAGAGCAGTCGGGGTGGGGACACTAACATTTCAGAGGGAGTCCAAACCTCCCTTGAAAGTGTGAGATGTTCTTTATGTGTCAGGGATGAGGAAGAACCTCATATCCGTCTCAGCTTTGGAGGACAGAGGATATGAGGTACTGTTCAGGGGAGGACAGGTGTTGATGTATCCCAGGGGCACTCCAGCTGATTCAGCTAGAGTGATAGGTGTACGCCATGCAAAGGTGTACAAGTTTGCATTCCAGCCCCTTTTGGCATTGAGCAGTGGTACCGACAGCAGAGCTAGCAGTTTTGAGCTGTGTGAGATTTGGCACCGTAGGATGGGACATATGTATCATGGAGCCTCGAGGACATTGCGGGAGATCACTACAGGTGTGCTAGATTTCAGTACTGATCACTTTGATACTTGCAGAGGTTGTGCGATGGGCAAGTTTGCCAAATTCCCTTTTCCCAGCAATGACAGCAGAGCGACTGGGATACTTGATTTGATTCATTTTGATGTGAGCGGTCGGATGTCTCATGTTTCCTTGAGTGGATATGAGTACTATGTTTTATTCATTGATGATCACTCCAGGAGGACCTGGATTTATTTCTTGAAGACCAAGAGTGAGGTCTTCAAGCGGTTTCAGGAGTTCAGAGCTCTTGTGGAGACATAGACAGGTCAGAAGATCAAGTCCCTGAGGTCGGACAATGGAGGAGAGTACACCCTTGGAGAGTTTGTTGATTATTCTGCGGAGGCAGGCATTAGGAGGGAGTTCACTGTTCCTTACAACCCCCAGCAGAATGGGGTTGCGGAGAGGAAGAACAGATCCATCATAGGGGCTGCCAAAGTCATGTTACATGATTAGGGGTTGCCATTGTTCTTGTGGGCAGAGGCCTGCAACACAACTGTTTACTTGCAGAACAGGAGTCTGCATCGTGCCTTGGGGCACATGACTCCGGAGGAGGCTTTCTCTGGGAAGAAGCCTGATATTGGTCATCTTCATATCTTTGGATGCATTACATACTCCTATATACCCAAGGAGAAGTGGACCAAACTAGAGCCCACCGCATAGAAGGGTATCTTTGTGGGCTACAGTGAGACCTCAAAGGCCTTTCGGATTTACATTCCTGCACAGAGGAGAGTTGTTGTTAGACGGGATGTGAAGTTCGAGGAGGATAGGGCCTTTAGGAGGTCACGAAGTTAGAGTATTTGGATCAGCCAGACCCTCAGCAGCAGTTGAGTCAGTCGCAGGGATCCAGTGGGCAGGGATCAAGAGGATCTGGAGGTACATCTATGAGGATGTCAGGTTCATCAGTGAGCAGTGGCTCGCCGAACGAGAGGGGTGGTGCTCCGAGCAGCATGCAGAGCAGTTCACTAGGGAGTTCACTGATGGACAGTTCACACGGTACCTCAGCTTCTACAAGTTCAGGTGCAGGTAGGAGGACAACAGACAGACAGTCAGGAGTTCAGGCTACTGATGGTGATGAGGAGGAGTTTCATTCTCCTATGGGAGAAGCATGCTCAGGGAAGAGAAAGCCCAAGTGGCTTCAGGACACCTTGAGAGATGCCACATCTGTTGCTGAGCCGAAGAGGCCGGTCAGAGAGAGTAGACCACCTGAGAGGTTTTGTAGCTATATGGCGATGGTTACCAACATCCTTGACTCTGAGCCTTCTAGCTATGAGGAGCAGCTAGCCAACAGGTCTGGAGAGAGGCCATGCAGGAGGAGTATTCTTCTATCATGAAGAATGATGTTTGGGAGGTGGTGCCGAGGCCTGAGGGCAAATCCGTGGTTACTTCCAGATGGCTTTACAAGGTAAAGCATGCTGCAGATGGCAGCATTGAGAAATTCAAAGCAAGGTTTGTGGCTAGAGGGTTCTCCCAGGTAGAGGGAGTTGATTATGAGGAGACCTTCGCTCCCGTGGCTTGATATACTTCGATCCGCTCCATTATATCGATAGCAGTAGAGATGGGTTGGAAGATCCACCAGATGGATGTGAAGATCGCATTTCTCAATGGCTTCATACAGGAGGAGGTGTACATTGAGCAGCCACAGGGCTTTGAGGTGCATGTGAAGGAGTCCCATGTGTGCAGACTGAAGAAGGCCCTTTATGGCCTGAAGCAAGCTCCCAGAGCTTGGTACTCCAGGATAGATACATATTTGCAGGGGATGGGTTTCACAAAGAGTGAGGCAGATCCGAACCTTTACTTTATTGTGATTGGTGTGGAGCCTCTCATTCTGGTGCTATATGTGGATGACTTGGTCATTACAGGTGTAGAGAGACTCATAGAGCACTGCAAGAGAGATCTTGCGACAGAGTTTGAGATGAAGGACATCGGCTTGATGCATTACTTTTTGGGCTTGGAGGTGTGGCAGGAGGAGGGGCAGTTCTTCCTGGGGCAGGGGAAGTATATTGTGGACATCCTTAGCAGATTCCACATGGAGGATTGTAGACCCATGTCGACACCGATGATCACCAACTGGAGGAAGCTTCATGCTTCGGATTCCGAGTTGGTGGATCCCACATTGTATAGGCAGCTGATTGGTTCCTTGATGTATTTGGTCAACACTAGACCAGATATCTGTTTTGCAGTCAACACGATGAGTCAGTTTATGTGTGAGCCTAGGAAGGTTCACTGGGTGGCTGCAAAACACATTTTGCGATACTTGCAGGGGACAATGGATTATGGTCTGGACTACAGGCAGGGAGATGGAGTGAGATTGGCAGGATACACTGATTCTGATTGGGTAGGTTGTGCTTCTGATAGGAAGAGCACTTCAGGGTGTTGTTTTGGGTTTGGTTCAGCAGTAGTGTCATGGTTCAGCCGGAAGCAGTTGTCAGTAGCACTGAGTTCAGCGGAAGCAGAGTATATGGCAGCCAGTCTAGCTAGTTGTGAGGCTATCTGGCTTCGCAAGATGTTGTTTGGCTTATTTGGTCAGCCGTTGAGACCTTCAGTGATTTACTGTGATAATCAGAGTTGCATTAAACTCATGGAGAATCCAGTTTTTCATGACAGGTCAAAGCATATCGGGATTAGATATCATTTCATCAGAGACTATGTTCAGAAGGGAGCTGTGAAGCTTGAGTATATTTCCACTGATGAGTAGGTTGCAGATCTTCTTACCAAAGCCTTACCACAGGGCATGCATGTCTATTTCAGAGGCAAGATGGGTGTGGTGAGGAACACCTTCCTCGGTAAGAGGGAGTGTTGAAATTTGGTACCGGAGGACAGGTGGTTCCTTAAGGCTTTGATCTCTGGCCTAGGGAAAAGTGTCCAAAAGAATTTAATTTTTCTCCTAAAGTAACTTTATAATTTTTATAAAGTTAAATCTAATTTAAAAGTGACTTTAAGTGATAAAGTTATTAAGTCTAATTTTAAAGTGACTTTTATAAAGTCAATGAAAAAATTAGAAAGGAAAAGTGACTTTGGAAATAAATGACTAAGTGGGTCTTTATTAAAGTGAGGTGAATTAAAAAATAAAAAGTGAGATTTAAATGAGCATTTAATCTCAGCCTTAGATCTCAATCTATTTCAGCCATTGGATTTAGGGATCACCCAAAAGTCACTTGGATCACCCAAAAGTCACTTGGGGTTAGTTTAAAGGAGGAAAATGAGGAAAAGGTCATTCATTCTTTCATGAGCAGATTGGGAGAAGGAGAGCAAGAGAGCAAGAGAGATTTATGAGCAGGGAGGAGAAGGAGACAGCAGCTTGGCACACATTCCAAGGCATCAATTGAGCAGATTTGTACAACTGATTCAACACAGTGAAAGGCAGATTTTGGCACGATTTTCGAGTAGTGGTTTGCACAAAAATCGAGGAACAGTTTGTTGATTTTTCTGCACGCAAAACGAGGGCCGTACAATGCATTTATTGCAGTCCGTACAACGCATTTAATGCTGGCAGTACAGCAACATTTAATGTTGAAAGTGGGCACGAAAATCGAGAAGGCCGTACATCATTTATTGCTGCCCTGTTTGCTGTAATTTCTAGTTTGCTGTGAGGCATGGGAAAAGAGATAAGTTGGAAATTTGCTTGCTGATTTTTTGCTGAATATTTCTCATTGTAAAAAGGCAATTTTCAGAAATAAAGAAGAGCTCTCAAACTGGTTTTCCTCAAGAGTTGTAGGGGGTTTTTCCAGGGTCAAGTTGACCAAAAATCTCAGTGTTTAAATGTGTTTTAATGGCTGTTTATTACTGCTGATTTTTATTTCTGCAATTTCCAGCATTCTGTAAATTTCCAGAATTTGTGTTTTCAGCAATATTTATTTTTTCAGCTTGTTAAATGTATGGTTATGGGAAAGGGCATTTAATTACATGGGAGAAATAAGGTGAAACTGAAAACCAGGGTGGGAAAACAGAAATTTCTACAGACTACATCACTGAGACTGATCCATCCTGCTACTGAATACTGTGGGTCCACATAGCCAGGTAATGATCCATGAGGTGGACTTCTCAATGGACCCTACCCATTTCTGCAACTCTCTGGGGCTATAAATCCACGTTGCCCCACCTCTCTCTTGGAGGTATAACTGCAAACATAGCAAAATATGATCTACTCATACTATTGCTTCTATTGCTTTGCTAATGCTTCCATACTGCTGCTGCAACTCTTGCAATAATGAGTCTGATCTCCCTAGATCTTGAAGCGCTAGCTTCCATAGGGTTGCTCCCTCTGAAGCTACACTCCCTCTGAGTCTTGATTTCCCTATGGGAAATCTCTCTGCTCCCTCCTGGAAACTTGCACTGTCCTCCTGCACTAGAAATTGGATTGCGAAGCTCTGCATTGGGAATCTTCTGGCTGGTACTGCACCTATATACTGCAACTGGGCAATTCACACAGCCTGTGTCACTGCAACTAGCTCTGCAACTGTCTCCCAGGTACTGACTGCAACTAGCTATGCAACTGTCATTTGAATGACCAACTGTGTCTGTTGACACTGAATCTGCTACTGTGGTACTGTGGGCCCTTGTAGCAAAGGGGATGGTCCCGTTGCAACAATCCGGGATTGATCTGACTGATCTCCTTGTTGCAACTGCACTGGACCCTGTGTATTCGACACGCTGGAGTTTCAAACTCCTCTTGGATCTGGTGCCTCACTATCTTCTTTTGAGCCAAGTCCTTGGCTGGGACCCTTCTTCATTCTGCAACTCGTACTATACAACTCGTACTTCCTTCGGCACCTATCTCTAGTAATGGGAAGTCAATCCGCTGCCCAGATCTGCATTCTAGCTAGCTCACATGGCCTCTTCTGGCAAACCTCATATGACCATCTCTAGAAAGTTGCAAAAAACTGCGAAACTCAAATAACCAAAGAACTAAGTAGGAATCTCCTCCCTTTCCTGCTCGGCTACCAGCTCTGAAACTCGAACTCCCTCCTGGAATGCACAGAACTGCTACTATCTGGCTAGCTCTGCCTTAAGCTGCTCTCCAAGACTACACGCTCAGCCTTTCCGAATGTCCTCCGGAAAATGGCATGCGCACTGCAATCCCAACAACTTGAACTGGCTGCTTTGGAAAACATGCACTGCTTGCTACAACTAGAAATCTAGGATCTCCTCCAGAAAACTGGATCTAGAAACCCTCTGATAAATTTGGAAAGTCCTCTGTGTGTGTGTTTTTCTCTTCCACTTGGCGTTGATTCTGCTGCTGCAAAACTTGTTTGCATCCAACTAGAAATTTGCTCAGCGAAAATCTGAGCTGCTGTTGCTCCCTCTGACTGCTGGAATCATTGGCCTGTGTAAATCGAATTTTTCTGCCAACCTGCACTGAAAAATTGAACTCTTACCCCAACAATTCGAACTGCCAATTTGGGTACTGCGCAACCTCTAAGAATTTTGGCTTGCTGCTCCCTCTGAATAGCGAAATTCTCTCCTCCACTTCTAAGCTTCTCGGCTGATCACTCGCACTCTAATATCATGTGAAAATTTCATCTATTGCAACAACTGGAAATTGTTTTTCTAATTTATAATTTATTTAACAATTTATCCGCTGTCTGCTACAACAATACCAAATAACTCACGGTGTGATTTTCACAAATAAGCTGTGGAAGATAATAGCACTGGAAACTGAGAAAATCTAGCACACACACATAAATTTTACAAAGTTTTTTTTTGTAGAAATGTCCTTGGAAAAATCCAACTTGGGAAAACCGGTGCAGCAGGTGAGGGTTTTTATTATTAAGCAACAATGAAATTCTGAGTACAATTTAGATGCCAAAAACTAGCAATCAACAACAAGAAAATCTGGCAAAGATATTCCCTAAGCAACCCCGACACTTGCATTCCTGCACTCGCGTTCACTGTGCTCGAGCTTCTCGCGCTGGGAAAAACTCAACCTCTTTCTGCTGCCTCTCTGGATCTAGAAATCTTCCTTCGGATCACTGACCTTGCCCCTCACTGACACTGCGTTCCAATCTGGCTCGAACGCTACTGCTGCTAGCTCAGTCTACACAAGGAACTGCTACTCTAGTGTCACTTCTCCATCACCACATCGACCCCTTCTTATATGTTCGGATTGGGACTCCGACGACCAAGATTAAATCTTAATCGATGGCTCAGATAATTTCTTGATCGATCCATGTGAGTTTCTAGAGAATTTGATTAATTAACCAATTTTCCTAAGTTTAGACTTAGGAAACATTAAAAAATAGGTTAATAATCTAATTAAGTCATCTCTAGGTGGAATTTTCAGAAATGATTTCTAGGTTATGGAAATCTCATGTATTCTAGCCTCTCCACCAAGCTTCGTGACTAGAACACATCCGATTCTACAAAAACTAACATACAGTAGAATGTTGATGATGCTTATTTCGGTCCTATTTTGTGGAGGTGTATATTGTTATTGACTAGTGGCACGAACAAACTATATGGACATGACAGTACAACTTACTTCTCAAAAACAATAAAAAACAATTTGATTATGTTAAGTAAAATAAAGTTAAATAAAAAATAAAATGAAAAAAGGAATAAGATTAATAAATATTAATTAACACAAAGTTACTTTATTAATATGTAATTAAAATAATAATAATAATAAAATATATAAGAAAATAAATAAATAAAAGGAGTAGTGGGGTCTGCAAGGAAAAAAAACTAACTCCATGTTGGAAATGTAACTAGTTTCGGTCTTCATAATTGTCATTGTACTTATATCAATATGTATTGTACTATTTCATGTGAAAGCAAAAGGAAAAAGAAGAAAAAACATTTTATTATTTTTCTAGTCCAAGCATGTTCTTCATGCTTGTTAAGGTTTATTGTGTCAAAAGAAAATTTGTCACGAGTCAAAGCCCCATTTGGACTATTTGTAAAATAAAGAAAAAATTGTTTTGAGTCAAAAGAGTCAATTTTGTTACCATAAGACCCAGTCGGCCCTCCTGATGGACAAATCAACCAACCCATACATGCTAGGAAGGAAACAAGAGTGAAGGAAATCAACAAAATGTCTGTAAGATATGATGAGGAGGATGAGGTATCGAATGCATCATTAATCACTGACGAGGAGCCAATACAGGGTCTGATGATGACATCTAGAGAGTTAGTTCCTAGGGCTAAGAGGACCATGATGGGTGATCCTGGTAGGTCCACGAGAACCATGAGTATATTTTCTTGTGACATTTAAGGCAGAAGAAAAGAAACTTATTATATGACTCTGACTTGGGTTGGGTTATCGACATGGTCTGTGCTGAGAACAAGTATTCCTGATCCCTATGGGGAAGACTTGCTCACTCTATATCTTAGATTATGTACATGGTCTCACTAACGTTTTGCCTATTGTTTGAACCATCGAATGATTTGTTTCTTTCGTAGTGCTTTTGATTGCTGAAATGGGATTAAAAAAATATGCAATCAATCTGACAGGGTGGGGTCTGGAGGAAACCTATAATGTCTTTCATTTGAGAGTCACCACGTCTTGCATGTAATGAGCTAGACATCTGTGGTCAGGGTATTGGATGAAAGTGGATAAGATCTCCTTGCATCTTGTAAAAAGCAGGGATATTGCCCATTACTCTCATAGTTGTTGGGGTATCTTAATAATGTTCCTCAACTTTCATTTCTTGAAACACAATGCCTCATTTGCTGGCCAACCCTCTTCTCAGAAGAACAACATAAGGCTGAGATGGTAATGAACAAGTTGGGAAAAATCTGCTAGAAATTTGTCTTGTAAAGAACGAAAGTAACAATTTTTGCAGAATTGAAATATATAAGTGAAGGAGCATCAGATGATGACAAGTCAGTGAAGCAAACAAAGTTCGTTCTTCAGATCAAATACTCTAGAAGACTTGGAATATAAAGATCTCCATTGAGATACAAGAATATATATTAGAAATTATGAATAAGATGATGATACAGATGAGAGTGAGAGGTCTGCTTATATACTAGGCAGGTGTCTCTTCATGGAGAGTCATGTCTCATTTCGACATGCCTCTTCAAGCTAATTACTAATAAACTAATCGTTATTTATAATTATAATCATTTACATTATTTCTTATATATTTTATTCATATCATTGCCTTCCTCCTCAAAAAGCTTTGTCCTTAAAGCTTACTGATGAAAGGCCTGATCTCTCTCTTTTTATTTAATCGGATGTCTTCTTGTCTCAGAATTTGTCATCTTCGTTGATACAAGTTTATATGATCCTTTAAGTAACAAACAAAATTGTCGCACTGAGAATGGATCTGACCATCCTAAATTAATCTTTTGTGGAATCTTGCGGTGACTGGAAACTTGTGATGAATTGTTATCACATGAATGGATTGCACTGACATTAGTATTCTTCGGAACATCAGTTTGTTGTTTCTGTTCTAAATACATGGCTTGATTGAGTTGTCTACTCTCGTGATTCGGATGTCGATAAGGAATTCTAGTGATTTGATTTTCCTTTATCTTGTTTGTGTCGTTTTCCTGATTTATTTGAAGTACCTGACTTCCTTTAGTTATGGAAGTTAAATGGTTAATTTCTGGATCTTCCCTTAAAACTTTTGTTGGTGGAACTGCAACTTTTGAGTACATCTTTATTTCAACTAGTTTATCCTCTTCTTGAGTTGTCATATTCACTGTATCGATGTTCGTTTTTTCTTCAACTTGAATTTCTATATTTGAAGATTTCAACGCTTCCTTTTCAACAAGTTGTTGCCCCCTGTTTTCCAACAACTCCTTATCCTTCTTAAGCTTATTAATTTGCGTTAATAATTTTTCACTATGGTCTTTAAGTCGAGAAACTTCCTCATTCTTGTCAGCAGTGATTTTGTCAACTTCCTTTTGCATATTTTGTATCGCTTTTTTACTTTCTTGAAGAATTACTTTTGAGATTTCTTGTATGTCTTTTGGTGTCACTGAATCTGGCTTCAAAGTAAGATCTCATAGTGTTATTTTTTTGCTTTTTGTGGGAAAATGTCAAAAACTTCTTTTTTTGTATTTAGAATAAAGGAACCAAGGGTTTCCATCCAGGGTGAACCTAAAATAATGTCACCTTGATCGCTCCATAGTGTTTGAACTGAGAATTGTGATACGAATGTATAATCTCCAACGTTTAATTGTAAATTGGTTATGTCATATATTTTGCTGTTAAAACAGTCAATTTTTTCAATTATATTTGACTCGAGAATCACTAATTGGTTTGCGATTTTAGGTTTTATATAATTTTTATTTTCAGCTGAAGAGATAGCAATAGTAACATCTTTTTCTGCTATAGACCCTTTGATTCTAAATGGCATTGAGGCATAGTTATATTTAGTTTATGGGAATCTTTCGGTTTTCATCTCTGATCTAGGTTCCATTTTTCTCGACCTTAGAGTTTTAAAAATACCCCTTTTTAATCTTTAGAATAACACTTTATACTTTTTATTTTATTTTTTATTTTTTTAATCTTCAAAAACTTTTAATTATTTCTTCCCTGCCCCTCCCCCCATCCGCCCCCCATTTTTTTTAATGTCTCTCCCTCTTAGTGATATAATAATATGTCTCAAAGTATCCCTTTGATTGATATATAGTTAGCAATTATACTTTTATCTCTATTTATATACTTTTAATAATTTTTCTTTAATAAAAATGCTTCCTTTGTTTATATTATACGATTGAGAATAAAATTTGTTCACTAAAGGTGGAGATCAATATGGGTGTATGGACGCGATGGATAGGTCGATGTGGATACAACGTTTGAGTGGAGATGTCTGGTGGAAATATAATACAATGTGTGGTTGTGGAATATGATGCAGGTTTTAGACAAGGTTTGGACGATAATGGCAGTCCACAAATAGGTACAATGGGGATCGAGCAGGGATGTCCTAGGGTGGTATGCAATGGCTTGTGTGATGTGCAGCGAATGTATGAACGGAGGCACTGGCTGAAGAGATTAAGTGACGATCTATGGTGTTTTGAAATAGAATGGGTTGATACAACAGAAAACGAGAAACACAATGGTACGGGTTGATACAACAGAAAACAGGAAACACAATTGTTTGATACAGTGGGAGATTTGGTCTAAGACGTTTTTGACAAGGGCGAATTTGATGGAAAAATGTTGTGATTACTAAAATAATAATCAACGTAGATGAGTGGACTTCGGTCGCTTGTAGGCAATCTGTTGGAGATTGCTGTGACGAGATGGAATGACGATGTCGATTTTGGTGACTGTTCTAGGTTGCGATGTGATTGACCGCGATGGTTATGGAAGAGATTTTAGCGGCAAAGTATTGAGGCTAACGACAATGATGGGTAGGGGCTCGCGACATGGTGAGAAAGTCGACAGAGGTTGTTGCTATGGCGATGGCAACTACAGTGCTTGGTTGTGTCGATTGTTGCAACTTCCCTTTGTCCGTTGTGGAGAGTTGGGCCTAGTTGTAGGGCGATATGCGCTTATGGTTGCCCGACCGCTGTAGTTTCGACACCGGTTTCGATGAGGTTGGCGGCTAACTCTATGTAGTGGAATCAAGGTTATGTTTCGCTGACCGATATATAGCCTCCAGTTTGGACGGTGACAACGACTGGGGCAACTCTAGATCATTGGTACCATCGACTGTGTGCCCATCGAGCAGTGGTGGTAGCTCTGTCTGCGGCACCACGACTGCGGCTAGACGAAACTATTTTTATTTTTATTTTTAATTTATTTTTTATATTTTCTTTGATTTTTAATAATCTTATTTTTATTTGTTTTTTTTTCCTAGTAATTTTTTTTTTAGTATATATACTATTTTTGTTTCTTCATATATATATGTATGCATGGAGAAACAAAAATAGTATATATACTTTAAAAATAGTATATATATACTTGATGCAAAGTTGATGGCCAAAGACCTGGAACAGAGAGCGTGGCTCTGTGCAGCGGTGGAGCGGCCCGAGGATTGAACTGCGTTGATACCAAATGAAGCGAACAAAGTTCGTTCTTCAGATCAAATACTCCAGAAGACTTGGAATGTAAAGATCTCCGTTGAGATACAAGAATATATATTAGAAAGTATGAATAAGATGACGATACAAATGAGAGTGAGAGGTCTGCTTATATACTAGGCAGGTGCCTCTCCATGGAGAGTCATGTCTCATTTAGACATGCCTCTTCAACCTAATTACTAATTAACTAATCATTATTTACAATTATTATCATTTATATTATTTCCTATATATTTTATTCATATCAGTCAGGAGTAAAGCTAATTGAAGAGGAGCTAGGATCAATAATTATGGAGCAGCAACTCACCAAATTTGTGGACATTAAATCCCCAAAAGGATCAAGAGAATCAAATATTGATGTGAGTGAAGTAGTGTAGAAACACATAATCACAATTGAATTGAGGGAACTTCTATGCCAGCAAAAAGGAAAGATGCCATTAGAAGCACCACAATTTCCTGTTGCTGCTTGCTTTCTGGAAGTGTGCAGGAGTGGCAGGAGATCCTGTAATTTGTTCATTGGCAGAAGGAAGGGGGAATTCAATTCCTATGAAAAGCAATAAAATGGAGTGATGGCAGTTCTTGTGTGTCACTCCCATAATGTCACTAGCAGTAGAAGGTGATTTGTTTTGGAACTTGATAGCATTGATGACAAGGATCCAATCAGCATTCTTTGGACCTCATATCTACGTCAAACATGTTCTGTATCCTTCTAGTAAATGTTCAGGCAAGGGGAAGGGATATCATGCTTGACTTTGTGAGGTACATACTTCCTTTAAATGCCCAGGTCCATGAAGTAAAGAAGGTTGTAAAGGACGTGAAGCTGCTAGCAGCAGACTAACTGATTGGAGAGGACCTGTTAAGAAATTTGGGCAAAACTAGTGAATTTATATGTTTCCAAAATTCAGATGGAGGTTGCTATCTTTAATTTCTTGATAAATTGTGTATGAAAATCAGTGAAGATTGAGGAGTGCTTAGTGAAAGACAACCTGGAAGAGTTTACTCAACACTTTGATATTGATCAGATATGCATTTTAGCCAATTCTTTCGTATTCTGGTTTTGGTTTAGGACCTATTACTGTTCCATGTATGTGATCTTTGTTAAAATTAGTCTATGTTTAGGGCTGTCAAATCTAGTATGTTAAAGCGATATGATGATGTGTTTTGGGATTTTCTCTAAACTGTTTTCCATAAGATGTGTAAGAAATGTTTGGTTGACACACAGGTGAGCCTCTATATTGGAGAATACTCTGAATAAATGGATTTTTTCTTTTGTTTTTATTGAAATTTCTTCAACTGGGAAAAAGGAAGTGACCCTTGAAATAAATGAATTATTTATATCCCTCTATATATATTACTAGTATACTATTTTCTATCATCCTCTGTGTGCAACAAAAGGCAGTGGAAAGTGATGTTCTGTGCATTTTCCATAGAATGTGTAAGAAATGTTTGGTTGACACATGGGTGAGCGTCTATATTGGAGAATACTTGGAATAACTGTATTTTTTGTTTTTTGTTTTAATTGAACTCTCTTGAACTGGGGAAAAAGGAAACGATGCTTGAAATCGATGAATTAGTTGTATGCCTCTATATATGACTAGATTATCCTTTAAAAATTGTTGATGCTTGATTCTAGGGCATTGCATTTTTTTCCAAACCAGGTTAAATCTTTGGTTTATGGTCTGATTCATTACATAGATTGGAAGGTATACTATTTTCTTTCATCCACAGTGTGCACCAAAAGAGAGTGGAAAGTGAAGTTCTGTGCATTTACATTTCATTGTTCAGTGCCTGTGAAGAAATACAAGTGCTCACAGAACTGATTTATGTTTTATCTTGATCATGCAACACTTGTCTGAAGGTACCGGTTGGCAAATGAAGGGAAATTTCCTGGTCCTGATTTCACATGTAAGCAGGTGGGAGGCTCTTACTACATAATAAGAGAGATAATGCAGGAAATGATACACCAACATAAAGCATCAGGAAATTTAGATAGAGTGGAATTATCAGATAAACAAACAAGCGTACATGATCTGAAACCAATATCTGTTTCAACAGAAATGTCTGTGGCCATGTTGAAAGAAACTGGTGAAGATGTAGAGAAAAATCACACTTTAGCATCAGAAGTGGATAATAATCAGGAAGTTTTACTAGACAGAGGACATCAGAATGCCCATAGCACTGATGTTAGATTAACGTGTGATTCAAATGATCAAACTGTAATATTGCAAGAGAATCACTTAGCTGAAGAGCCAATGGGGGCATCCACAAAATTTGATTCAGTGGAGCCCATGCAGGCAATGCCAGAAAAAGTATTACATGAGAAAGGACACGATAATAATGTTGTGGGTGAACAACAGCTACCCAGCATGGATGCCAATAAACAACAGAAGCTGATGGAGATTGAGGTGAGTGCAATTTACTGGCATGTTTAATTGTCATATATTCAAATTCCTGCTAAATATTTATTAGGTTCTCTATACAAAGTTTTGTTGCAAGTTTTGATTCATACAATAGGAAAAATAGAGACCTTTAATGGCCATTTTGCTGAAGCTTTCAGCCTTGTCAACGTCCACAAACTTGGATACTGGCTAAATGTATTCAGGGAAGAGTTCTAATTTTCAGAGGAATATATCCAAAATCAACAACTATTCAGCATGAAGTTACAGATTCAACATGGCAGCCATCTTGGTAATGCAAAAGAGAGTTTGTCAAAAACTCAAGAAAAACTCACAAAAAAAATAGTAAATTCTGGAAAAGTAAAAAGTATTCATTCACATGAAAGTTTACAATGTATGTATGTTGAATATTTTGGGAAGTATCTCATTTGAAAGTACATAGATGATAGTACATGCCACAAAATGCCATGGATTCTGGATGATGGGCTATGAAGGCAAATCTGATGACTCAGGAGTCATGTGAATCAGAAGTTCCAACTGTGGCAGTTGATGCCTCAGCATTGAGCCATTTGGAGACCTCCTCTGAACAGTGGTTCCTCTTGCTTAGTGATGCAGTATGAAGGATACACCTCGTCCAACTCGATAGCTTCATTAACAATGCTTCCTGCAATGTTAATAATAAAATGTTTGAATTAAAAAATTGAAATAATAAATAGTCAACATTACACAGCTTAAAGTTGCATTCTAATTTTAGATGCTTCAATAGCTTAATTTGACATGGAGATTATACTGGAAAATGAAAAAAAACAAATTGTTTAGGCTCTTTTGGGCTGATCAGTTGAGTACTAAGTTGCATGAAACGCCGCAATGTCTGGAAGTTTTTGAAACGAGTACAGCTGGAAACATGACCCATGGAAAATGGAAACATTGGCAGAAATGTTGGGTGAAACGTCATATACATATATATATTTTTACAAATAATTTAATTACATATTATATTCCAAGAAAGGAAAGAATGAGACGTATAACTGACATTTTAGAAGGAAAACCAACTCTATATTTATTATTAACACTGATGGATGATTACAGGATGCAAAAATTCAAAATTAGACATTATAGATGATGCTGTACATCGAAGTTTCCAAAATCAGCCTTTATACATGACGCTATTGTTGAAAAATCACCTACAAGCTGATTTTCCCTTGTAGGACTTTTGTCCAACACTTAAGTCAACCTCTGATTTCTGTCTCCAATAAAAACTTCTCCCAAATAATGCATTTAAACAAAACACATACAATCTAATTTTTATGAGCAGAAATACGAATGACTAAAATCTGATCTTTAGCAATGAAAATAAACAGTAAGCATCACACATTTGACACAAGTATTTTGGGTCAAGCCCCTGGAAAATCCCCGAAGGGAAAACCAGTGAGAAGAAGAATTTTTATTAGTAAGCTCACAGAGAAATTCTGAGTTTACAGTGGATTAAACTTTCTCGCAAATAATAGACAAACTTATCTTGATTTTCATGCCCAAAACAGAAAATTAGCTTGCTTCCTGCTGTACGACCTGCCCCTAATTTATTGCTGCACAGCCCCTCAAAAATCATGCCCACACGCAGCTGTAAGGACCCTTGATTTGCGTGTTGAACAGAAGCATTAAATTCAGTACAGCCCAGTCATTTAACCCTGGAAAATTGCGTTCTGTATGGCCTTCTTAACTGCTGTACCTTTTCCTCGATTTCTGTGTGCATTAATTACTGTATTTCCTGCTGCAGTATGTTAGTTTTTGGAGTGGCAGTGGACAAGTGTTTTAGTCTCTATGATGTCTAAGAGGCTAAAGAACACGAGATTTCCAAACCCCATAAAAGGTTTCGTGAGATAACACTCAGAAACACCTTAATTAAATTAATCAGCCAATAATTTAATTATTTCCCAAGTCTAACTTAGGGAAGTTGGTTAGTTAAAGTTAATAAATTAAGGTAATTCAATTTTTCCCTAGAGACTTCTATTGATGGAGTCAAAGTAATATAAGCCATTGATCGGGATTAGATCTTGGCCGGTGGTTGCGCAACGGAAGATTATAAGAGCAAGTCGAGGGCTTGGAGAAAAGGCATCAGCTAAATTGAATATCATTTGAGCAGTTCAAGAATCCAGTTTGCAGCATTCAGCAAGGACGCAGTTGAAGCTAGGGAAGCATCAAAAGGAGAGGGAGCAGTACATATTTGGGAGCAGAGATTCCGGAGGAAGATTTCCTCAGTATTTCCAGTGTCCAGGGAGGCAGGAAAGTGGAGGTCGAATTATCTGTAGAGGATGCCATACAAAGCAGTGCAAATAGCGAGAAACCCTAGTGTGAGTTGCTGAAAGAGACTGATTTCAGTTTTCAATAGCCGGATCAAGGTCCAAAAGACAGGGTGAGTTTGTTCCAAAGGCAGAGGGAGGCCAGATGTCTCACCTGGAGGCTGATCTAGGGCTGTACAAATTTCCAGAAGCCAGAGTTGCACATTTCCAGTGCAACAGTGTGAGTAGCTGGGAAGTTTGAGTGGCTGAAGAAGCCAAGTTGGATTACAGAGGGAGATACTTTATCTCCACTATATTTTGCCAGGTGTGATCAGTGTTTGTTGGAGAATTTCCAGTGAAAGGCATCAATTTGATTGTACTCTCAAATTGTTGCATAATAATAAAACCCTTATCTGCTGCACTGGTTTTCCCTTCAGGGTTTTTCCAGGAAGTATTTTTTTTTTGAAGGATCGGTTATATTTCTATTAAACAATTTGGATTTTGGCCAGAACCATTACATTCAAAAGCAACAAAAGTTGCACATCCCTCGAAAAGTGCTTTGACCAGAGTCTACAAGATTTCAGAATTGTCCTCTCTAGATTTTCTACAACATTTTCCTTATAACTTCGCCAAAAAACGCCATTAATATTTACATACTTGCATAACATAAAAAGCTACTTCTATATACTAACTATTTAGTTTCTTCTGACTTGTGCATCCCGATTTCTTCCTTATCTTCCGCTGCTGCTTCCCCCTGTCGGCCTGGTTCCTCAACATCATGCTACTCAACCTCTTGCTAGATCTCCAGTTGGACAATGAACTTCAGAGGAAGAGCTCCCTGCTCTCCGTGCACAAGATCATTGTCACCTCCCTCCCCTATGCTAAACACTTCTTTCAGAACCGACACAACCGCAATCTCCACCCTCTCCATCGAGTTCTCCACCTTTTAGTCGAGATTTGCTATCTTTGACATGATCACCTATGTTGCCGCCTGAACATTCTCCACGTCCTTCCTCAAGCCTTCCAGCTGACTCGATATGAGGGTAAAGTAAGACCTGGCCTCAGAGATAATTTTCCCTCCAATCCGAGATATCATGTCCTCCACCTCCTACCTGAATGCACCAAAAGAATTCTTAGAGGAGCCTCTGACACTATTGCCAGATGGAGAAGCCATTTTTTCAGCACAACGAGTTTGTGAGGCAATCCACATTGCATATGCCCTCCATAGCCACCTTCTTATAGCCAAGATCAACTCTAGATTGACGGCGCGAGAGGTCCCTTCATTTTTAATGCTCTTCGGAATTGCACTCCCTGCAACCAAATTAATTTTCATTGCTTCTTGCTCCGAGATGTATTCCCACACGATCGACCTGAGACTATCCTCCTCGAGCTCAAAGAATGCAATTCCTTCACAGTTGCTCTGCCTTAAATCTCGGATTATGGACTCCCAACTGTCCTTATTCCTGTCTTTATTCCTCATAATTAACCATCTGTAAATTGAAAGATCCAACATATCGCCAGGACTCCCACTGCGCAACAAACAGGCCAAGGTATAAAGGCAGTTAACCCTCCTGTTTGATGATTCACCCTTCTCAATATTCTTCTTGCACTTAGAGAATTTCAATTTGTTAGTGTTCATGGGATGTGACATATGGATGATGCGTCCTCGTTGTCCTTGAGTTCACTTTTCTCCCTTAGTTAACGATGTGATTGGCTTGTTCGTCGGCTGACACATTATTTTCCCTCTTGATATAATAGAATTCTATGTTTTCAAACTTATCTAACATCAAATAAATTCTTTGCATAGTTGGGTTTGGGTCAAGGTCCTTATTTTGAGACCATTTAACACATTTTTGAATGGTGATAAGAGAGTCTCCAAAAATAGATAATTGCGAGATTCCTTCTTCTGCTGCCAACCTGAGCCCTTACCAAAGTCCATATTCTTCCACCTGATTATTTGTGGCTACTCCCAGACCCTAGGCAGACTTTTTTTCAACTTTTCGATCAGGGCGAAAAATAACCCCTCTCAGTCCAGCCTCCCCTGTTTTTCTAGGGACTATTGTCCAAAAATAACGGTGTCTATTTTATTGTGTGTGCATCTATTTCTCAGTTCCATATTTTTATTTGTGCAACATTTTTGTGGTGAAGAATGCATTGGTGATTTAATTGTTATTTGCCGTTAATAATTAACAAGAGACAAATAAACTGCTAAGAGTTAGAAGATTAAACTCCAGTTGTTGCATTTGAGGAATTTTAATATGGTATTAGAGTAGAAAATGTTTGATTAGAGGCTTTAGGCGAAAGGAAACAAAGTTGTGTAGTTTTAGAGGGAGATCTGAAGCACAAAATTTTAGATCTGCAGAGGCTAGCCAGGCAGTGCAAATTGTTAGAGGCAGAAAATCGATTTCTAGTTGAGGGTGAAGAAGAAGTTTGATTTGCCTTAGGAGCTATAGCAGCAGGTAGTAGGATTGCCAGAGAGGGTTTCCAGTGAGTTTCGAGAGCAAATCTAGCGCATAAGATTTGCAGCAAGGGTTTTACAGTTGTAGATCAGCGTTGGGCAGAAAAGCACATGAAGAATTATACCCAGGACTTCTCCAGTGTATTTGAGTTTCTCTGATTTTTCGTTATCGCTGCAAAGAGATTCAAAATTCATGATGCTACAGATTTGTCTTCCATATTTGGAGATGAATTCGCTCAGATAGCTTGCCTCTAGCTCGACTTCATAGGGTGTCTGGTATATAGATAGTGGAGAGTCAACACACATGATAGAAGTTAGAGAATACATCTCTAGCTATAGGGAGGAGAAGATGGACTTCCAGATCCAGATGGGAAACAAAAGTAAGTGTACTCTAGTTGGGAGAGGTACCATTGAGATTCAGAGGGAGTCAGGGGCAAGCACCAGTGTTATAGATGTGTTTCACATGCTAGGATTGGGAAAGAACCTAATTTCAGTCTCAGAACTTTAGGAGAAGGGATGCGATGTTCACTTTGTTGGGAAGAAGGTGTTCATAAAACACTAGAGTTGGAAGAAGGTGAAGCGGATTGGGGTCAAAAGCAACAAATTGTATAAGTTGCAACTTGATTCTCTAAAGGCACTAGTCAACAACACATGTAGCAGAGGGAGAGACCTGAATGAATTGTAGCATAGGAGAATGGGATATTTACACCATGGAGCACTTAGGATGCTCAAGGAGACAGTGACAGGTGTTTGAGAATTGAGCACAGAACACGATGATGTGTGTAGGGGGTGCATACCTAGAAAATATGCTAAGGTAGCATTCTCAAGAAGTGACAGTAGATCATATGGCGTGTTACAACCTATACATTCAGACATTTGCGGCCCAATGTCCACCGGATCTCTCAAAGGGTTTGATTACTTTGTCACCTTCTTATATGACTACTTCACGAAGACCTGGATCTATTTTTTTAAGACCAAGGATGAGGTCTTCAATTGTTTCCAAGAGTTTAAGGCTCTAGTGGAAAACATGACAGGGAAGAAGATGAAGGTGCTTCACACGAATAATAGAGGAGAGTACACAAATAGTGACTGCATGGGATTCTGTGCAAAGGAGGGCATCAGGAGGGAGTGGACAACTCCATACAATCCACTATAAAATGTAGTGGAGCGGAAAAACAGGTCTATAGTTGGGGAAACAAAAGATATGTTATATGATCTTGATATGCCCAAGATTCTCTGGGCAAAGGCATGTAGCACAACAGTGTATTTACAAAACAGGGTTCCTCACAGTGCTTTGGGGAAAATAACACCAAAGGAGGTTTTCTCAGGGAAGAAACTGGAGGTTAGTCACTTCAGAATCTTTGGCAGTATAACTTACTGTCATGTACCAGATGAGGAATGCACTAAGCTAGATTAGACTGCAGAGAAGGGGTTCTTTGTTGGGTATAGTAAAACCTCAAAGGCATACATGATCTATATTCCTAGCAACATAAAGATTATCGTGAGACAAGATGTGAAGTTCATGGAGGATAAAGCCTTTAGAAGGTCTTGTGAGATGCCGACAGGTGATCAGAGTGGGCTAGTAGAAGCTCCTTTAGTCCAACAACAGGGATAGCTGCAGGAACAACTGCAGGGTTCTAGTACAGTTACCAGTATCAACATTAGTTCAAAAGCAAGATCTAGCGAGTTCACAACAGATAGAGTAGGAAAGGCAGGATGAGGAGCTAGTCAAACCACCCACCACTAGCGATTGCACTAGCGGAGAAGTTCGTTAGACGCGGAGGGATGCGTAGGAGTTTTATGGGGACTTCCAGAGTGATCTAGAGAGAACACATACAACAAGACAAGTACCAAGCATTAGTGGCATAGGTTGTTGAACCTTCCAACTATTAGAAGGTTGCACATCATCAAGTGTGGCGGGATGCCATGGTGGAGGAGTATAGCTCCATCATGACAAACAATGTTTGGGAGGTAGTGCCGAGACCTTTGGATAGGTCGATTGTGGGATCCCAATGGATCTATAGGATCAAGTACATTGTAGACGACAACATGGAGAAGTACAAGGCTAGGTTCATGGGAAAGGGGTATAGGTAGAAGGAAGGTATAGACTATGAGGAGACCTTCGCCCTAGTTGCCAGATCTACTTCCATTCGGTCAATGATATCTCTAGCAGCATGAATGGGATGGTAGATTCACCAGATGGACGTCAAGGCAACATTCTTGAATAGGGTGATAAAGGAGGAGGTATACATTGAACAACCAGAGGGCTTCAACACACATGAGAGGGGCATGTATGTGTGCAGACTGAGGAGAGTGCTATATAGGCTCGAACAAGTTTCGAGGGCATGGTATGGTTGGATTGACAACTACTTGCAATAGATAGTATTCGTCAAGAGTGATGCGAATCCCAACCTTTATTATCTGATGGTAGAGGGTGAGCCTCTCATCCTAGTGTTGTATGTGAATGACCTCTTTTTGACAGGGTCATGAGGGTTCATAGAGGATTGCAAGAGGAACCTGGCAGCAAAATTCGACATGAAGGATTTGGGTCTGATGCATTACTTCCTAGGCCTAGACGTATGGCAGAGGGATGGGGAGATCTTCCTTAGTCAAGGGAGATATACTACCGAGACCTTGAAGAAGTTTAGGATGTAAGATTATAGGCCTATGTCCATGCCTATGATTACTAACAGGAGGAAGATCAATGCATCAAAGGACAAGGACGTTGGCCCAACCTTATATAGATAACTCATTGGTTCACTCATGTATCTAGTCAACACCAGGCCAAATATCTGCTTTGCGGTCAACACTCTCAATCAGTTTATGGTGGAACATAAGAGAGTAAACTAGATAGTAGTGGGGCATATACTTAGGTGCTTACATGGCACAGTCGAGTATGGGTTGATGTATACTCTAGGTGATGGTATTAGGTTGTGTGGTTTTATAGATGCAGATTGGGCAGACAGTTCAATAAATACAAATGACACCTCTAGGTGCTGCTTTAGTGTTGGATTATGGGTTGTATCTTGGTGCAACAAGAAGTAGAAGTCTATGGCTCTAAGCTTTGCAGAGGCAGAGTACATGGTAGCAAGCATGGCTACATGTGAAGCTAATTGGATTCGGAAACTACTAGTGAGTTTTTTCGGTCAGAGCATGGTGGCGACCAATATCTACCACAATAATTAGAGTTGCATTACGCTCTCTGAGAATCCAGTGTTACATGATAGGTCGAAACATATAGACATATAGTACCACTTCATCAGGGATTGTGTGCAATGTGGATCGGTTCAACTACAACATGTTCCCATAGACCAGCAGGTGGCCGATATACTCATGAAGGCTCTAGGGAGAGCCAAGTTCGTCTATTTCAGAGAACAAATGGGTATAGTGGATAACACCTTCCTTGCTAAGAGGGAGTGTTAGCTTTTAGAGTAGCAGCGAACCAGTGTTCTAGTCTCTATGGTGTCTAAGAGGCTAAGGGACACGAGGTATCCAAACCCAGAAAATGTTTCATGAGATAACACTCAAAAACACCTTAATTAAATTAAGTAGCCAATAATTTAATTATTTCCTAAGTCTAACTTAGGGAAGTTGGTTAATTAAAATTAATTAATTAAGGTAATTTGATATTGCTTTAGAGACTTTTATTGATGGATTCCAAGTGATCTAAGCCATCGATCGAGATTAGATATTGGCCTTTGGTTGCCCAATAAAAGATTATAAGAGCAAGTCGATGGCTTGGAGAAAAGGCATCAGTTAGATTGAATATCATTTGAGCAATTTGATTACCTAGTTTGCAGTATTGAACAAGGGCACAGTTGAAGCTAGGGAAGAATTAAAGAGAGAAGGAGCAACAAAGATTTGGGAGTAGAGATTCCAGAGGAAGATTTCCTCCCTATTTCCGGTGTCCGGGAGGCAGGAAAGAGGAGGTCGAATTATCTATAGAGGAGGCCATACAGAGCAGTGCGAATGGCCAGAAACTCCAGTGCGAGTTGTCAAAAGAGACTCATTTCAGTTTTCAGTAGCCATATTAGGGTTTAGAAGGTAGAGCGAGTTTGTTCTAAAGGCAGAGGGAGGCTAGATGTCTCACCTGGAGGCGATCCAAGGCTGTATAAATTTCCACTCCAACAATGTGAGTAGCTGGGAAGTGCGAGTGGCTGGAGAGAAGCAGAGTTGGATTACAAAGGGAGATATTTTATCTATAGTATATTTTTCTAGTTGCGATTAGTATTTGCCGGAGGATTGTCAGTAAAAGGCATTGAGTTGATTGTACTCTCAAATCGCTACATAATAATAAAACCCTCATCTGTTGCACTGGTTTTCCCTTTGGGGTTTTTCTAGGGACTAATGTCCAAAAATAACGATGTCTATTTTATTGTGTGCATATATTTCTCAGTTTCGTATTTTTATTTCCACAACGTTTTTATGGTGAAGAATACATCAATGATTCAATCGTTATTTCCATTAATAATTAACAAAAGACAAATAAACTGCTAAGAGTTAGAAGATTAAACTCCAGTTGTTGCATTCAAGGAATTTCACATTGTATGGCCTCTTGTACCTGCAATAAATGATAATTTTTTTCCTTGGAATGCATGCCCAATTTCTAGCTGCAAAATGCCTTGGTATTTGTGCCCTTCCCAAGCTCTTCTTCTCCTTTTTACTCAACTCTTCTTTTCCTCTCTTCTCAAAAAGTGTGCCTCTTCCACTCTCTTTTCTCCTTTTATTTCTCTTTAATGACTGAAATCCCTAAGCTTAGATATCAATGGCTAAGATTAAATCTCTTCATCTCATGACCAATGGTCATGACTTAATTCATATTTGGGCCCACTTAAATCACTTAAGTGACCCAACCTTGTGAAGTTAAATTGACTTTACAAAAAGTCATTTTTTAGTCATTAAATATAAAAAGTCACTTCCTAACTTTATAAGATCACTGTATAAATTAAGTGTTAAATTATGGTATGTTCCAGTGTTGCGGGGGAGCGCCCCCCCCCCCCCCCCCCTCGCTCCCGCTCCCAATCCGCGCTCCGGGCGGGAGCGACTCGGGAGCGCGCTCCCTAAAAAAAATTTCGCGTTTTGCCTTTTTTGCATTTTTTTTTTTTTGTAGTAATGTTCGAAATGCAATTTTTTTTGAAAGAAACAAATAGTTTTTGAGTGGGGCAGCTTAATGATCAAGTCTAGGCCCTAGTATTGATATGCTATTCATGGTAATGTTAAATTCTTAAAGTAAAAGTGACATTTTCTTTAATTTTCATTTTCATCCTTTTACTTGAATTTTTAACATTACCATGAAATGACTCAGGATGTTTGAGAGTGGTTTCGTCCTCATTGGATTTCATATGGAGAAAGTAGAATTTTAGATTTCATTCAAAATCCAGCAGACTTATCAGTTTTTCAGGATTTCAGGATTGGGGGATTGCAATGTTTCCATTGAATTTTGTCATGTATTAGGGTATGGAACTCGTATTTAATCAAGAGTACCAATCCCTCTATGTACTTTGATGTTAGTGACATTGGTTGTCGAACTCCTCTATCATGACCCTTCTAAAAATGTACGCATCACTCAAACAAAATCTTGACTTGACATGTTATGCTTTTTCCATCTTATGTTAATGCTTAGAGGGTGATATTAATGACAAAGATCCCTATACAAATACAAAGGTAATGACAAAGATACCTCTGGATATTAATGCTTGGAGAGTGATATTAATGACAAAGATCCTGATTTTGCAACAAGACTAAAAAATTAGACATTTCTCGTGGTGGCAAGAGGCCCAAGCATAAGAAATAGATAATAGATTTACTTCTCTTTTCTAGTTTCTAGTAGCTTTTATAACTATTGACTCTTTCATATTTATTATGATATTGTTTTAAACAATATATGACAATTTAAGTTTGAAGTTGGCAATTATAACTCATTAGTAATGAATTATGAATATGATGCTTCATGAAAGTTGAAAGTTGTTTCATTTCATTTCATGTTAGATATTATTTGTTGTAAGGGTTACACTTAGCTTACAAGTACAACTTTGGTGATCAATGATGATAAATGTTATATATTGAATTTGGAAAGCTTGAAACTTTAAGATTGATGAATCATGAGACTCAATATGTTGTATGTTACTATGTTACTAACTTGCGGACGTGGTTGATGAAGATTATAACTTCTAGATGATTGTTGTTATATGGTTCAATCTATGCTTTTTTATGTTTTTTATATCTAATTCATCATTCTACATGTTTTTGTTGACATATATGTATCAAAAATTAAAAAATATAAAATATATATATATTTTTAAAAAATCTCTCCGGGATTCGCTCCCAAACCGGGAGCTTCTGAAAATGGTCGCTCCCGCTCCCAAGTAACATGGGTATGTTCTATGCTTAGAGTAGTTTACTTCTTTTCTTCTTATTAGCCACTAATTAGCAATCACATATACATTAAGTAAAGTGTAGATAGAACATTAAATGATCGACAGAAAACAAGCCAAGACAAGAGACACAAAATGTGGCGGCTAGCTAGGGACAAACCCTAATGCAGGGAAACCCTTTGATCAAATCTTTTTTTATCTTCAATAGTTCAGCAGAGAGAAATAGTACAAAATCAAAATTCTGTAATTTTATATTAGTAGCAGCAAACCCTAGATCAGCAAAGTCAAACTTAGTCAAACGAGATGAAATTGACCTCCAGTATGCTTGGTCAATTTCCCGGTCAACTAGTCCTTGAATAACCTGAAGAAGCAACCCATAAACAGCCCCAAAAACATAGTCAAACTACTGTTGACTGAAGTCAACCTGCTGCCCCAAATTGGGGAAGTCAACACTGGTAAAACTAGAGGTTAGATTGCCTCAGTTTGCGTGCAAAAAACTACGACCTACCTAGGAGAGGTAGTCACACCAAAACTACGCTCTTCTAAGGTCAATGCTTGGTCAACGCTGGTCAAAGAGACCTTCAGCGGCTTCTGCATCCTCCTTTCTGCGTCTTCCTTCCCCTTTTGCGTCCTCCTTCTTCCCACGTGTGAGCTGCTCCTTGCGTAACCCAAAACTAAAGGACTGATTAGAGAGAGTTTGAGTCCTTGTGCAGTGCCAACAGTGTTGAGTCCAAAGAAAGATGGAGGCTGGAGAATGTGCACTGATTCAAGAGCAATCAACAAAATAACAATCAGGTACATATTTCCTTTACCTAGAATTGAAGATTTGATGGATTGTTTAAGTGGAGCAAGATATTTTACAAAGCTAGATTTAAAAAGTGGTTATCATCAAATAAGGATTAGAGAAGGAGATGAATGGAAAACTGCTTTTAAAACAAATGAAGGATTGTATGAATGGATGGTAATGCCTTTTGGGTTATCAAATGCTCCTAGTACATTTATGAGGCTTATGAATGAAGTGCTGAAAGAATTTATTGGTAAATTTGTAATAGTATATTTGGATGATATATTAGTTTACAGCAGATCTAAAGAGGAACATATGAGACATCTGAATTATGTCTTACAGAAGCTGCAACAAGAAAAGTTACTGCTAAATTTAAATAAATGTTCATTCATGAAGGAAGAGTTGGTATATTTGGGCTTTGTTGTTTCTGCTGATGGATTAAAGATGGATCCAGAGAAGATAAAGGCAATCATAGAGTGGCCTTCACCGAAAAGTGTTTTTGAGGTAAGAAGTTTTCATGGTCTTGCTAGTTTTTATAGAAAATTCATAAGGAATTTTAGTAAGATCAATGCTTCTATTATTGACACTATAAAGAAGGATAAACAACCATTTAAATGGACTGTTGACGCAGAAAAGAACTTCCAACTGTTGAAAAGAAAGATCACTGAAAAACTTATTTTAATTTTGCCTGATTTTAATAAACCTTTTTGAGTGAAATGTGATCCTCGTGGAGAAGCTATTGGGAATGTTTTAAGTTAGGAGGACAGGCCTGTAGCTTATTTCAGTGAAAAACTGAATGAATCGAAGAAGAAATATTCTTCTTATGATAAGGAATTTTATGCAGTTTTGTATTCATTGAAAAAGTGGAGACATTACTTGATGTCTAAGGAGTTTATACTTTATGCAGACAATCATGCATTGCAGTACATCATGCAACAACCAAAGCTTAGTCAGAAACATGCAAAATGGGTAGAATATCTTCAAAGTTTTAATTTTGTATTGAAGCATATAAATGGCCAATCAAACAAAGTAGTATATGCTTTAAGCAGAAAAAGTATCCTAGTTCAGGAAAATCAAATTCAAGTGTTGGGTTTTGATTTTCTTATAGAATTATATGAGAAAGATTTAGATTTTAAAGAGGCATTTGAAGCTTGTAAAAATCTTGTTTGTTAGACAGAAGTAAGTGGCTGGATTTTTTCTTGCAAGAAGGATTGTTGTTTAAAAGAAATCAGCTATGCATACCAAATTGCTATATGAGGGAAAATTTAATCAAGGAAAAACATAGTGGTGGACTTGGAGGACATTTTGGTGCAGACAAGACTTATGAGCAGTTGAATTGGTTTTATTTCTGGCTGAAGATGAGATCTGAAGTGGAAAAGTATGTAAAAAATTGTAAAGTTTGTCAGTATGTAAAGGGAAGGATCCAAAACATAGGTTTGTATGTTCCATTACCTATTCCAGATAGACCTTGGGATATGGTAAGTATGGATTTTGTTTTGGGTTTACCAAAAACTCAAAGAGGAAATGATTCAATTTATGTTGTGGTTGACAGATTTTCTAAAATGGCACATTTTATTCCATGTTATAAAACCAGTGATGCTACTCACATTGCTAATCTGTTTTTTAAGGAGATTGTAAGGTTGCATGGGTTACCTAAGAGCATTGTTTCAGACAGAGACACCAGATTTGTTGGTCATTTCTGGAGGACCTTATGGAAGAAACTTGATACTAAACTGAGTTTCAGTTCATCTTATCATCCTTAGACCGGTGGACAGCCTGAAGTTGTAAACAAAAGCTTAGGTAATCTTCTGAAATGTCTGACAGGTGAACGTCCAAAACAGTGGGATCAAATTTTGGCACAGGCTGAATATACTTATAATGATTCTCCTAACAGGAGTATAGGGCAGAGTCCATTCCATAGAGTTTATGGAATGCACCCAAGAGGAGTGTCTGAATTAAGAGACTTGGGAAAAGCTGAAATGAGAAGTGCTAAAGGAGAAGATTTTACTTCAAAGATTCAAACAATACATGAACAGGTAAAACAACAGTGACAGGATAGCAATAAAGTACAAGAGCAAAGCAGATTTGAAGAAGAGAGAAGTTAATTTTGAGGTTGGAGATTTGGTTTTAGCACACCTGAGACAAGAAAGATTTCCAAAAAGGGAGTATAACAAGTTAAAATTTAAGAAAATTGGACCATGCAGAGTCTTGAGGATATTTTCTGCAAATGCATATGAAATTGAACTACCCCCTGACATTGGAATATCTCCAATTTTCAATGTTGCTGATTTGTACAGGTATGAAAATAGAAATGCATATGATACAACAAAAGATAAAGAAGAACAAGAGCTTGATTGGGTAAAATAGTTACCTACAAGAAAGGCATTGCAGCCAGAAAAGATTTTAGATAAGAGATTGTTTAAAAAGACAAGAGGACAAGAGTATTTTCAGTATTTGATCAAGTGGAAGGATCAACCAATTGTTGATGCTGCTTGGATGACAGATGACATGCTACAGAAGTTGGGTAGTTCTGTAGAAGAGCTCATGGACAGGAGCCCATGAAGAATTTTGTCCTCAGGAGTTTGATGCAGGAGCATGAGGCTTGAAGACAAAAGACTCGAATTTTATTCCAGAAACACAAAAAAAGGTTTACAAGCAAAGGAGTGGGATCCTTTAGCTGTCACTTTACAAAGCTTTCTAGATAGGATTTGAGCTAGAATTCAGTGATTTGAATGATCTTGTAATTAATTCAAGTATTTGGGCTTAGTTGAGATTCTTGAGGAGAATATCAAGCAGATTAGATGTTATCTAGGATTAGGCAGATTCGATCCATTGATTTAGGATCTGATTGTTGTATGTACAGGTATTTATGTAAATTTTGAATTAGTATAATAGGATTTTGACAGATTTTGATGGATTTTTGCTGAGGAGGATTGGAATGTAAAATTTGGAATTTCTCTGTATCTCTGTGAACACTGTGCATGAATGGTCAAATCTCGGAGGTTTTAATTTCCTTAGAAATATTTCTGAGTTTTGTTGATTTCCACTTTGAGCCCTCTAGAATTAGAGTTTTGTATAATCTTGTGTTGTCGCGTCTAAATCTTCACTCATTGTGTATTCAAATAAACTTGATGGAAGTACTAAGTCTGGCGAGGAAACTTGATAAATTTCGCGAGAAACCCAGGAGAAGATCTGAATCGTTCGATCGGACAGATCCAATAGATTTAATGGTCATCATGTGCCAACAAGCATAGACGTTAATCAGAATAGTAAAGCGGACTTCGTAGGTGTAAGCAGTATCTCACGTAGTGAAAAGGTGGTAAGTGGTATTCTACAATTTCACGCAATTACCCTTAGCGGGTGACACGTAGCACGAGAAAACTACTTTTTTCTTGCGTGCCCTCGACTTGATATCAGTCGTGCAAGAATCCATGCGAGAATACGCGATAGCCATTGGATCAAGCGGGATTGATCGACGGTGGGGATCAACCAAGCTAGTTGGCAAGCGGGTGATGCGATAACCATCGGATTGGGGAATGAGATCGACAACGGAGAATTAGTGCGCTAAAGGTTTGTGGAATGGCGGACACGATAAGGTTATGAACTGGGGTTTTAATTCCTTTGGTTCCGTAGTAATTTTGAAGTTTTGGCCATATATGAGGTAAATTAAACAGTTCTGCTGTTTTAGCAGAATAGCTAAATTTGGAGGTTGATGACTGATACTCCAAAGAAAACCCGAGAAGAAGTTCCACCCGAACTTGAAGAAATCATTTCTAGTTTTGAATGATTATCCTTAACATCTGCAACCTACCCACCATTAGTGGTATCAGAGCAGCCTATTGACACAGAGCATGATCTCAAATATCAGAAAAAGAAATCCAACATGGCTTTCAGAGTTGGAGGAAGACGTGGTGGTGGTCAAAGAAGAGGAAGACCAATTGCAAATGCTGAAGTGTTGGAAGCTATGCAACAGATGCAAGCTAGATTAGAAGCAATGGAAATGGGAAATCAAAGAGACGCAGGTGCTGGAGATGTCAGTGAGCCTGAAGTTGAAGCTGTAGAAGAAGAAGAGGAACCTGCAGAAGTTACTCCTGAGATGAGATTCTTTAAATCAGTGTTGGAATCCACATCTAAACCTAGATTTGAGGTTTCAGTTTATATAGGAGGTTTAAACCCTGAGGAGTTGATAGACTGGATTAATGACATGGATAAATTCTTTGATTATGAAGAAATGGAAGAAGGAAAGAGAGTGAAATTTGCTGTCACAAAATTGAAAGGACATGCAGCACTTTGGTGGGATGGAGTGCAGGCAGAAAGAAGGAGACTTGGTAAGCAACCAATTAAAAATTGGAATAGGATGGTGGCAAAGTTGAGAGGTAAGTTTTTTCCAAGTGATTATCAACTTTCATTATTTAGACAGATGCAAAATCTTAGACAGAGGTCTTTGACAGTGAAAGAATACATAGAGGAATTTTACAAAGTGAGCATAAGAGCTGGACAAATTCAAGATACAGACGAGAAGGTTGCAAGATATATAAATGGTCTCAGAATGGAGATCCAAGATGAGATAAGTGTGTTGTTTCCTAAAACAATAGAAGAGGCTTATCAGATGGTATTGAAGGCTGAAGAAAAACTCATGAGGAAGCAATCTGCTAGAAGTAGAGGTACTTTCCGAGGAAGAGGAAGTCAAGGTGGTAGAGGAAGATCTACAACACCTAGAGATGGAGCTAGCAGCAGCTCGAGTCAGCATACACCCATAGAAGGTGATGCAAGTGGCAGAAGGAGTTTTTCCAGAGGAAGAGGAGGCAGAGGCAGAGGAAGAGAAATCAGATGTTACAGATGTAACAAGCTGGGACACAGAGCCTATGAGTGCCCAGAAAACGTAGGGACAAATCAGAGAAATGTAATTGTTGCTCAGACTGAAGAGGAAGTAGCAAAGGTGCCAGAAGAAGAAAATGTACCAGAGAAAGGGGAATCTTTGGTAGTTAACAAAGTTTTGTTAAAGCCAGCAAAGTAAGTTGTCGAACCAACGCAGAGGAAGACTGTGTTCAGGACTGTGTGCAAGGTTCAAGGAAAATGCTGTCAAATGGTAATTGATAGTGATAGCACCGATAATTTGGTCTCTATAGAAGTGGTGGAAAAGTTGAAATTAAAGACAAAGAAACATCCAACACCTTACAAAGTGTCATGGCTTCAAAAAGGACATCAATTGTTAGTGAAGGAACAATGTGAAGTGGAGTTGCAGTTGGGCAGATACAAAGACAAAATTCTGTGTGATGTGATGCCTATGGATGTGTGTCACATATTGTTGGGAAGACCTTGGTAGTATGACAGAGGAGCTATGCATGATGGGAAAAAGAACACATACAAATTTGGTAAAGATGGTATCAATCGTACATTGCTGCCTATGGAAGAAGAGGATGCATCAAAAAAATCTGATCTAAAGACTCTATTGCTGAGTGGAAAAGAATACTTGCAGCAGATTGAAGAGAATGAGGTAAATTTTGCATTGATTTGCAAACCCAAGGTAATAATTACTTCCACTAAAATTTCTGATTTGCCAATTGAAATTCAAGAGACGCTGGAAAATTATGTGGTATCATTGTACATGATTTGCCTAATGAGTTACCACCCATTAGAAAAATCAGTCATCATATAGATTTGATTCCAGGGGCAAATCTGCCAAATAAAGCAGCTTATAGGATGACTCCCACAGAAAATGAAGAAATCAGAAAACAGGTTCAGGAATTGTTAGATAAAGGACTGATTAGAGAGAGTTTGAGTCCTTGTGCAGTGCCAACAGTGTTGAGTCCAAAGAAAGATGGAGGCTGGAGAATGTGCACTGATTCAAGAGCAATCAACAAAATAACAATCAGGTACATATTTCCTTTACCTAGAATTGAAGATTTGATGGATTGTTTAAGTGGAGCAAGATATTTTACAAAGCTAGATTTAAAAAGTGGTTATCATCAAATAAGGATTAGAGAAGGAGATGAATGGAAAACTGCTTTTAAAACAAATGAAGGATTGTATGAATGGATGGTAATGCCTTTTGGGTTATCAAATGCTCCTAGTACATTTATGAGGCTTATGAATGAAGTGCTGAAAGAATTTATTGGTAAATTTGTAATAGTATATTTGGATGATATATTAGTTTACAGCAGATCTAAAAAGGAACATATGAGACATCTGAATTATGTCTTACAAAAGCTGCAACAAGAAAGGTTACTACTAAATTTAAAGAAATGTTCATTCATGAAGGAAGAGTTGGTATATTTGGCTTTGTTGTTTCCGCTGATGGATTAAAGATGGATCCAAAGAAGATAAAGGCAATCATAGAGTGGCATTCACCGAAAAGTGTTTTTGAGGTAAGAAGTTTTCATGGTCTTGCTAGTTTTTATAGAAAATTCATAAAGAATTTTAGTAAGATCAATGCTTCTATTATTGACACTATAAAGAAGGATAAACAACCATTTAAATGGACTGTAATCGCAGGAAAGAACTTCAAGCTGTTGAAAAGAAAGATCACTAAAAAACCTATTTTAATTTTGCCTGATTTTAATAAACCTTTTCAAGTGAAATGTGATGCTAGTGGAGCAGCTATTAGCGCTGTTTTAAGTAAGGAGGACAGGCCTGTCGCTTATTTAAGTGAAAAATTGAATGAATCGAAGAAGAAATATTCTTCTTATGATAAGGAATTTTATGCAGTTGTGCAGTCATTGAAAAAGTGGAGACATTACTTGATGTCTAAGGAGTTTATACTTTATTCAGACAATCATGCATTGCAGTACATTATGCAACAACCAAAGCTTAGTCAGAAACATGCAAAATGGGTAGAATATCTTCAAAGTTTTAATTTTGTATTGAAGCATATAAATGGCAAATCAAACAAAGTAGTAGATGCTTTAAGCAAAAAAGTATCCTAGTTGAGGAAAGTCAAATTCAAGTGTTGGGTTTTGATTTTCTTAAAGAATTATATGAGAAATATTTAGATTTTAAAGAGGCATTCGAAGCTTGTAAAAATTCTGTTTTGTTAGACAGAAGTAAGTGGCTGGATTTTTTCTTGCAAGAAGGATTGTTGTTTAAAATAAATCAGGTGTGCATACAAAATTGCTCTATGAGGGAAAATTTAATCAAGGAAAAACATAGTGGTGGACTTGGAAGACATTTTGGTGCAGACAAGACTTATGAGCAGTTGAATCGGTTTTATTTCTGGCCGAAAATGAGATCGGAAGTGGAAAGGTATGTAAAAATTGTAAATTCTGTCAGTATGCAAAGGGAAGGAGCCAAAACACAGGTTTGTATGTTCCATTACTTATTTCATATAGACCTTGGGATATGGTAAGTATGGATTTTGTTTTGGGTTTACCAAAAACTCAAAGAGGAAATGATTCAATTTATGTTTTGGTTGACAGATTTTCTAAAATTGCATATTTTATTCCATGTTATAAAACCAGTGATGCTACTCACATTGCTAATCTGTTATTTTAAGGGGATTGTAAGGTTGCATGGGTTACCTAAAAGCATTGTTTCAGACAGAGATATCAGATTTGTCGGTCATTTCTGGAGGACCTTATGGAAGAAACTTGATACTAAACTGAGTTTCAGTTCAGCTTATCATCCTTAGACTGATGGACAGATTGAAGTTGTTAACAGAAGCTTGGGTAATCTTTTGAGAACTCTTACAGGTGAACATCCAAAACAGTGGGATCAAATTTTTGTATAGGCTGAATATGTTTATAATGATTCTCCTAACAGGAGTACAGGGCAGAGTCCATTCCATATAGTTTATGGAATGCACCCAAGAGGAGTGTCTGAATTAAGAGACTTGGGAAAAGCTTAAATGAGAAGTGCTAAAGGAGAAGATTTTGCTTCAGAGATTCAAGCAATACATGAACAGGTAAAACAACAGTTACAGGATAGAAACATAAAGTACAAGAGCAGAGCAGATTTGAAGAAGAGAGAAGTTAATTTTGAGGTTGGAGATTTGGTTTTAGCACACTTGAGGAAGGAAAGATTTCCAAAAAGGGAGTATAACAAGTTAAAATTTAAGAAAATTGGACCATGCAGAGTCTTGAGGAAATTTTCTGCAAATGCATATGAAATTGAATTACCCCCTGACATTGGAATATCTCCAATTTTCAATGTTGCTGATTTGTACAGGTATGAAAATAGAAATGCAGATGATACAACAGAAGATAAAGAAGAACAAGAGGTTGATTGGGTAAAACAGTTACCTACAACAAAGGCATTGCAGCTAGAAAAGATTTTAGATAAGAGATTGTTTAAAAAGACAAGAGGACAAGAGTATTTTCAGTATTTGATCAAGTGGAAGGATCAACCAATTGCTGATGCTACTTGGATGACAGATGCCATGCTACAAAAGTTGGGTAGTTCTGTAGAAGAGCTCATGGACAGGAGCCCATGAAGAATTTTGTCCTCAGGAGTCTGATGCAGGAGCATGAGTTTTGAAGACAAAAGACTCGAATTTTATTCCAAAAATACAAAAAAAGTTTACAAGCAAAGGAGTGGGATCCTTTAGCTGTCACTTTACAAAGCTTTCTAGATAGGATTTGAGCTAGAATTTAGGGATTTGAATGATCTTGTAATTAATTCAAGTATTTGGGCTTAGTTGAGATTCTTGAGGAGAATATCATGCAGATTAGATGTTATCTAGGATTAGGTGGATTCTATCCATTGATTTAGGATTTGATTGTTGTATGTACGAGTATTTACGTAAGTTTTGAATTAGTATAATAGGATTTTGACAGATTTTGACGGATTTTGGCTAAGGAGGATTGGAATGTAAAATTTGGAATTTCTTTGTATCTCTGTGAATACTGTGCATGAATGGTCAAATCCTGGAGGTTTTAATTTCCTTCGAAATATTTCTGAGTTTTGTTGATTTCCAGTTTGAGCCCTCTAGAATTAGAGTTTTGTATAATCTTGTGTTGTCACATCTAAATCTTCACTCACTGTGTATTTAAATAAACTTGGCGGAAGTGCTAAGTCTGGCGAGGAAACCTGATAAATTCGCGAGAAACCCAGGAGAAGATCTGAATCGTCCGATCGGACAAATCCAATAGATCTAATGGTCATCGCGTGCCAACAAGCACAGACGTTAATCAGAATAGTAGAGCAGTCTTCGTAGGTGTAAGCAGTATCTCGTGCAGTCAAAAGGTGGTAAGTGGTATTCTACAATTTCACGCGATTACCCTTAGTGGGTGACACGTAGCACGAGAAAACTACTTTTCTCGCGCACCCTTGACCTGATATCGGTCGTGCAAGAATCCACGCGAGATTACGTGATAGTCGTTGGATCAAGCGAGATTGATCGACGGTGGGGATCGACCAAGCTAGTTGGCAAGCGGGTGACACGATAATCGTCGGATTGAGGAATGAGTTCGACAACGGAGAATTAATGCGCTAAAGGTTTGTGGAATGGCGGACACAATAAGGTTATGAACTGGGGTTTTAATTCCTTTGGTTCCTTAGTAATTTTGAAGTTTTGGCCATATATCGGGTAAATTAAACAGTTCTGCTATTTTAGCAGAATAGCTAAATTTGGAGGTTGATGGCTGATACTCCAAAGGAAACCCGAGAAGAAGTTCCACCTGAACTTGAAGAAATCGTTTCTAGTTTTTAATGATTATCCTTAACACCTGCAACCAATCCACCACAAAACATATATCCAGACGGGAGTTCACCAAGAACATCAATGATCCGATGAGTTGACGATACTTGGCAGCATTTTGTGAAACAAGTCCGGCAACACTACTGCTTAACTTCTTGAAGTCAAGCTCCATCGGGGTGGTCTCGGGCTTGCAGTCCACCATACCAAACCTTTCCAATATCTTCACCACATATTTTCCTTGAGATAGGAAAATCTCCCTTGGTTTTTGCCAAACTTCCAGTCCTAGGAAATAGTGCATCAGTCCTAGGTCCTTCATTTCAAACTCAGATGCCAACTCCCTCTTACATTTGTGAATGAGAGGGTTTGCACCTGTTAGAAAGAGGTCGTCAACGTACAACGCCAGTATGAGAGGTTTGTTATCTTCAACCTTAAAGTAAAGGTTAGGGTTGACTTCACTCCTAGTGAATCCTAGCTTCCTCAAGTAGCTATCGATCCTCTCATACCACGCTCGGGGTGCCTGCTTCAGTGCATCGAGGGCTTTCTTCAACTTGCACACGTCAGATTCCCGATCATGAATCTCAAATCCTTTGGGGTTTTCCACATAGGCTTCCTCTTTGATCGAACCATGCAAGAACGCAGTCTTGACATCCATTTGATGTAGGTTCCATCCTTGCGAAGCAGCAAGGGCTATGATCGAGCGGATGGTGGTATATCGGGCAACAGGTGCAAATATCTCGTCATTGTCTATTCCTTCCTTCTGAGAGAAGCCACGAGCGACAAAACGAGCCTTATTCTTTTTAGCAATTCCATCAACTGCATGCTTTATCTTGTAAAGCCATTTTGAAGTGACAATTGCTTTGTCTTCGGTTTGATTCTTGATCAAGGCTTTGAAGTGATGAAACGAAGTGAACACTTCATCCTTCTTTTTCAAGAAGTATTTCCAAGTCTTGCTTTGGCTTGAGGGGAATGGTCCTCTTTTGAGCTTCCCTTCGGCACATCTAGGACATACACCTTCTTGCTCTATTCGGAACTCGGGCATCCCTGTCACCATTTGTCTTGCATTGGGTAGAGCTTTATAATGAAGGTGAGCAAACCTCCGATGCCATAGTTCGGACTGAAGTGATGTGTCACAAGACATGACACCCAGTGGACTTCCTCCGACCTGATATAATGAATCGAATCGAAACCTAAGAGTGAAAGCTTCTTTAAAATTCGTTTTCCGTACACGTACCTTGCCATCGATGAAGGTCACCTTATAGCCTTTGCCTTCCATTGCTGAAACGGACTCCAGGTTCTTTTTGAGATCAGGTACATATAGGACTTTTTGCAAATGAATTGTATTACCCCGATTCAATTTAAGAGTGACATTCCCTACGCCTTTCACGAGATATTTTGTGTTGCCCCCAAGAACAATTTCTAGGTTGGTCTCCTTCTCTATCAGATTAGAGAGAGCTTCTTTGTAACCAATGAAGTGCCTTGAGGCACCACTATCAATAAGCCAATTTCTCAGCGAGTTCGGGGGAGCAGTAGTAGAGAGGGCCGTTGGTAGACAATATTCATCTTGCTTATTGTTAACAATGTTAGATTCATACCTAGAGTTTCTTGCCTTCTTGAAGGGTTGTCCTCTTCCTTGATTTTCGACATTTCTTTTACCTGTGCCATTTGACCTGCCATTCCTTTGATTGCCTTGAGAGTAATTTTGGTCATCGTCATGGTGTGAGTCCCTTTTATCAGGGCACTCCCTTGCATAGTGGCCCATTTTGTTGCAATTATAACATCATCCTTTTCTTCCACCCTTCGGTCCAACCTTTCCTTTGGAATTAGCCCCAGAATTGTTTCTTCTTTTAGCATGAGAAGAAAAGGCAGAGGGATTGCCTTTAAGTGCGGACATTTCTTGCTCTTCCATCCTTGTTTCTTCTTGAATACATCTAGTCATCAATTCCTCAAATCCTGGGATGACATTATTGTTGAGAAGAGTAGTCCTGAGTATATACCATTCAGGTGGCAGTCCTCCAAGAGTTGTGATAGTCATTTCCCTGTCAGGAACTACTTCCCTAATAGATAGGAGATCATTCTTGATCTCGGTGATCCTTAAGAAATATGCTTGCATACTCTCATCTTTGCCCTTCTTAATTTCCTTCAGCTTATTTCTAAGGAACAAAACTTGATTTGCATCATTAACTTTAAATAAACTCAGCAGTCTATCATAGATAGAGTCCCGGATGATCTTCTTTGCTTTGACTTCTCCCTTGGTCCACTTTCTTTTAGCAGCAGCAGATGCATTTGATGGAGGCACAACAATATTGTCTCTCACATGGTCCAACACTTCCTGATCTTCTAAAGTCAGATCGAGAGACATCTTCCATCCGTGATAGTCAGACTTCTTACGGAGCTTGTCTTTGGTGGGGAAGAGTGTTGAGGACCCCATGAAGTTTTTAGGATAGCCTTGCCAACCTTTGGCGATTGCTCTTGCTCTTGCTTGGTCTTTGTCTTCACCTCACCTCTGATACCATGTTAAATTATGGTATGTTCTATGCTTAGAGTAGTTTACTTCTTTTCTTCTTATTAGCCACTAATTAGCAATCACATATATATTAAGTAAAGTGCAGATAGAACATAAATGATCGACAGAAAACAAGCCAAGACAAGAGACACAAGATGTGGCGGCTAGCCAAGGACAAACCCCAATGCGGGGAAACCCTTAGATCAAATCTTCTTTTATCTTCAATAGTTCAGCAGAGAGAAATAGTACAAAATCAGAATTCTATAATTTTATATCAGCAACAACAAACCCTAGATCAACAAAGTCAAACTTAGTCAAACGAGATGAAATTGACCTCCAATATGCTTGGTCAATTTCCCGGTCAACTAGTCCTCGAACAGCCTGAAGAAGCAACCCATAAACAACCCCAAAAACACAGTCAAATTGCTGCCCCAAACCAGGGAAGTCAACGCTGGTCAAACCAGAGGTTTGATTGCATCGGTTTGCGTGCCAAAATTTGTGCCCTGCCTAGGAGAGGCAGTCACACGGAAATGACACTCTTCTAAGGTCAACGCTTGGTCAAAGCTAGTCAAACAGCGTCTGCGTCTTCCTTGTCCTTCTGCGTCCTCCTCCTTCCCACGTGTGAGCTGCGCCTTGTGTAACCCAAAGCAAAGGAGAGAGAGAGAAGAATGAGTGAGATGAGATGAGTTGATAATGAATCAACCTCACTTGTACTTATATGATTTGTTGGGCATGTGTGCCACACATTCAGCTGCTGGTCGGCCTTGATAATTTGTCAAGTAAATACAAATAAATTCATATCTCCATAAATACTTGTCGGAATTGGATGATCTTTAGATCAATCCTACACCTATTGAGAAGAGGAATCTAGGAAAAATATTAGCTGCCGTAAATAAGATGACCCACATGGAGTTTGGCCTTAGTTGCCAATTTTAACAATAAAGTGCCTAGAGAGTGAAATATGCTTGGTCACTTTTGCATGCTAGACATCACTAATGCATAATTACTTCTCGAGTGACAAAAATCTAACACTCCGTCTTAGTGAGAGAGCTACTTCTATCACCTTCGCCACTTGGATCTATCTCCAAGCCCATCTCACCACCTATAGCAACTCCCTTTGAAATTGAAGTCTGTCCGACTACTTGCCTTGAAACCTGAGTTGTGAACCTGCCAAAATCAACCATGCTCCAAGGAGTCCCTTCACACTCCTGAGCATCTATCAATGTCATATCATACCAACTGAGTGTACTGATAGTACTAGAAGAATCACTCTTCCTCGCCACTTGTCCCCTCTCAGCCACTAACACTAATCCCTAGTCCAAGATCCCCTCAGATCCACCCATGGGTTGTCCTAGTAACTTGTATTACTGACCCTGTTTGATGCCAAGTACTATTGTTGCATCCAAGTTCACTCCCTCTAAACATAGAAGCACTTGTCCATCCTGAAACAAAACTCTATATCCATCCTCCTCCATGGTTGACACTGAGAGCAAGGCTACTGTCAATCTTGGAACAAACAATATCCCTATCACCTCTAGGAATCCTCTTGACTGTAGTTGGAATCCGATGCATCCAACCCCCTTCACTTTATGCGTGGTGCTAACTCCACAACTCATATGGCAATTTGGGTCTGTCTGTGAAACACTGTGGAACACTGACCTCGTCCTCATCATATGATTGGATGCTCTACTGTCCACTAGTTACAACTCATTCTCGTCATACACAACAATACCACTGCCCCAAATACAAGCAATAAGAGAAAACCCTTTCTCAAATTTCTTAGCAAAGTCATCAATCTTAGTTGATGCTACTATTGCTAGTACCTGTTCCTCTTTCTTCTTCTTCTTCTTGTGTGGACACTGGTTGCATAATGACCATTACTATGACATGCAAATCATTTCACTTTGCTCATGTCCTTCACAAAACCAGATCCCCCATTTCCCTTTACTTTACCTTTGCCCTTGCCATTAGCTGTAAGAGCAACATTCTGCTCATCATTCCCACCATCATGTTGGCCCGCATTTTTGGAACGTCTCCTTGTCTCTTCTTATCAATGTTGATCATATTAGCATCGACAAAATATCGTCGAGGGTCCTGAAAACATCTTTTCAACAATATTGGCAAAAATGTCGGCAAAATATCCTTAAACATTAAAAAATGCGTAATATTTTCATTTTTTTTTTCATATTTGTAAACATATAAAGCAACAACAACATGAAATAAACACATTGACACATAAATATGAAGAAAAAACTAATATATACGATGTAGTGGAGGTCAAATTAAAATGATTCATCGAAGGTGATACCAAATCCTGCTGATCCCTGATAAATGTCTAATCAAGGACTCAAATGTGGAGAACCAAGGTCCAATTCAAAATAACATCACATATATAAAAGTATTTGATGATCATGAGTTATATGTAACAAAACAAACTAAACTAGCAGCCTAAGTCACCAGGTTCGTGTTCGTGTTCGAGTTCGACGACCTTGAAATTCGAATAAAGTTCGGCAACTAAAATTTTGCCGATAAAGTTCGACATAAAATTCGACATATAGAAATTCGAAAAAAAATATATATATATATATATATATATATATATAATCAATTTAAAGTCAAATTCAAAGTCCATAATGCACATTGCAAAGACATAAGATTATTGCTCAAACATTTAAATCATTTCCACATAATTTTATAAACCATGAAAGCGAGTGCCAAATTCCAATAAAGAACCAACTTCCATACATAGTAAACAAGGTGAGAAATTCATCAAAGACATTGGCACCCGTTGTCGCAGTTTTTGGTTTTGATTAAGATAGAATATTTCAAAAAAATGTTAAGGTAGGATACAGACATAACAATAGTGAATAAAATGTTAGTTTAAAAAATATCTTGATGATGATGTCCATATCAAAGAAAATGTTAGGTTAGTTGCTCTAAAAAAATTAAGGCAAAAAGAAAATGTTAGGTTAGAAAGAAAACAAATAAATTCGGAAAGTGAGCAAGTCGAAATGCCACTACTTTTTCTACAAAATAATGGTTGTGTGCAGCTTGTCTAAATGCCACAACCCATGACAGTCAAACAATTTAATCTTGACTGCTTCATGCTTTAAATTTGATGTTATAGTTAGAGAATAAAGATCTGGCCAAACTATTTAATCTTGGCAGATCAGTGGTTAGGTAGAGAATAATAAGGTGCTCATCAGTTTAATCTGAGCCCTTGGATTGATAAAAGGGTATATTTAGATAGTTTGTTTTTGCTAAATAAAAAGAAGGGATAAGGGTTTGCTAGCTTAAATGCACCCATTAAGTGAAGAAAAATGATAGGTTAAGCAAAGGGTAAGTAGAGAAAGGTTGCAGTGGTTTGATGGTTGATTGGACAAAATGAATATTTATCATGCTTCTATGCTCATGAAGCAATTATACAAGGCAAATGAAGGTCTACTTGATCAAGTAATTAACTCTCCATTCATCGCCATTCATTCATATATTTACTAATTTCCTCCTTCTTACCTTCATTCAATTCATAATCATTCATTTCCATAAAAATCCCTTTTTCTATGGTAAAAACCCTTTTTACCTAGGAAAAGTAAAAATACCATGAAAAATCCCTTTTTACCAAGTAAATTCCCTTTTTATCCAAAAAAAACCAACAAATGATGTTTTCCCTAAGTATTAATGCATATATGAAAAGCAAGAACTCATAAAAAGCATTATACTTAGTGTTATTCCTTTTCCGCTATATTTCATATTAACACTAACATATATTATTAAATTCTTAAGCTTTCCTCTCTCCCGTATATATTAGCTCCTTAAAAAAATACCCCGGAAACCCTTAATTTTATTAATAAAACTATGTATTAACATATCGCATCGCAATATCGGCGGATTCAAAGCTTTTCCACGTGAATACATTCCCCTTCGATTGCGATATGCGATGGGAAGCCTCAGACCTGATGCATATATATATATATATATATCGCATCCGCTTCCCTCGCAGTCTCACTAATAATGCATTCCCCTCCGCCATTGCGAAATGCGATGCGCGATAAAGTTTGGACCCGACGCTGTATATATTACAACTCATTATCATATCGCATCCGCCCCTCCATCGCAGTCCCGCTTATAGCATAACCCTCCATGTATTGTGATCCTCGACTGCGATATGAAAGCCTGGACCCGACGCATATATATATATATATATATATAATATTTTAATGCCACATTGCATCCTCCTCTTGTCGCAAGTCTCGACCAAAACCATTAATCCCTGCGATACTGCGATTGCGATATGCGAATAAGACCTGGACCCGATATCATTATCTGCTCCAATTCATACATTTTCAAGTCCGCATATTGCGTTTTGCGAAGATTTTCTGTGTTAAATCGTTTTTTGATTTAAATGAAGAAATGATTCGAAAAGCTTTCATTTAACGCTAATCTCTGTTTTAACCCATAATTAAGCTATTCCCGCCATGATTAATCCCTTTGTATTCCTTTTTTCACTCCACTACTATTCATCTTCCCCCGATAGTTAAAAAGTTAACTATTTTTCCATTTAACCCATAAAAAGCCACTTTTGCTCTGTTTTGCTTGTTTTACATAGCACAACTTCCTAATGCCTCTGCGTCCATTAAACCATGGTTTCACCCTCCAATATGCCCCAGACTCCTTTCGATAAGCCTTTCGAAGCCATTGAAGACCTCCTCTGTCACTTTGTTTTTCTTAATGATTTCTGTGTTTTGTAGGTGAAGACTACTGTTCTAGGTTTATAAACACAAGCCTGCATACTAGTTTTAAGACAAACATGAGCGATTTACTGTTGAAAAGCACAGTAAAAACCTGAATGCATAGTAAGCAGGGTGAATGATATTAAACAGAGTTTAAACAATATCAGATAAGAGGTTAAATGAAGCAATTTGGCAGCGTGAAGAACATAAACAACCAAGCAGCTTAAAGGGCGAAAATATCATACAAAAGCTAGCACAGCCTAAATAAAGGGGACAACAAGAAGCAGTTCAAACAACTGCCCCTCTCTTCTTGCCATGAAGATCTTTCATTTCCTAAAAATCTTAATTAGTTTTAGGAGTATTTTCCTAGTTTCATTATTGTATAAATAACTCTCTTCTCGAGTTGTAAATGGTTCGAAGTTCATGGTTTGTTGCTCACTGCTTGTTAAGTTGTGACTGTTCATTCCATTTTGAACTTGGTTGCACCTTTGAAGGAAGTTTTTGTAGACACTTGATGTACTCAGTTTTTCTGGAACTTTAATACAAAGCAGAGGATTCCGCATCTGGTTTTACACAATTTTGTGTTATCCTGTACGTTTTTCCAGTTTTCAATCTTCATGTTTTTCTTCATATGCTTATGACTTATAGAGATATCTAGGTAGGAACAATTAGAGTTTCATTTGATTCCTATAAGCTCCTGAAGTGATCATCTATTAAGAGAATGGATTAATGCAACTGTCTGTGTAGCTAATCCCCTCTAATCAATAAATCATCAACATCTTGTGTAAGCATTAAGTATACTGCCTTGAACCTTTGGAACGTAGTTTAGAAGGTTTTCCAACTTATGATTGTTCTGTTTTACCCTTTGGAAACTGTGATAATCATATTTTTTGCTGTCTTCTACTCACCACTATTTTTGATCTATATCGCTGTGTAATGCTTTATAGCAGCCTTTTGTTGAAGTATTAATATAACCCAAAGGATTATTTACTTCAATTCTACATCTGTTTTCATTCATTGGTCTTCCAACATTAAAACTAAAAACCCCCAAAACAATTATTTTAGATGCTCTGGCATTGGTAGCCTGACCTACTACTATCTCAGAGGTACAACATCAGACTGGCTTCGTTGCCGAGGATTCGAATTTCATTTAAGTTTCCCTTGGAACAACGATATTCATTCATTCTTATCCTTTAAAGGTGATTAAAGGGTTTAGAAAGGTTAAAATCATTCACCTAGGCGACTCCACACTCCCAAGCTGGCACCATATAAACATACCACATCTCGTTCAGAAGCTGACATAGTTAAACCTCTATTCGATCGTGAAAGGCTTCTGAGAAAAGCCAGTTCTAAAAGGGGACACTGACCATCTTCTTCTTCCTCTTCAGTCCTACAATCTAAAGAATTAGAATCATTTGACGCCTATAATAATATCCTAGCCGATCCTGATTACTCCCATTTATCACCTAGGGTTGCTGAACTTCTAGATAAAGGAGTTGATTTTAAGTCAGCCTACCTTATCCATTCATTAGAATCTCATCCAATACCCACACTACCATCAGGATCACCTAAAACTGAATCTGATTTGGGTGTCAATCTACCAGAATATAAACCCACAGATTTCATATCCCCTACCACCTATCATTTTCCTTCCATTTTTGACCGACCTGAAGCTTCTTCTTCCAAACGAGGAGACCTTTTCTATATATTCCAATCCTCTCTTTGAAACAAAAGAAGGTATTCCTTTACAGGTCCCAAAGTTAGTTCTTAGGACTCCTTTGAAGTCTTTCAGGAGATCTCCTCCTTCATCTCCTCCTTCACCTCCAACTAGTTCATCAACTCCTAAATCACCATCTTCTTCCTCTACTTCTTCTTCATCCTCTACATCCACACAAACACCTCATACTCCACCTGGACAACCTCATACACCTCAAGCACCTCATACACCACCTGCTGTCATGGCTTTCCGACCTATTGTACAGGCTAGATATGCTGCCTTAGTCTTACCTAATAACCTTGATGCATTCCCACCTGGATACTTAAAATACCTTCCCAAGTACAATGGAGAAACTGGTCCCTCAGCTGAGGACCATCTTCAAGCTTTCCTTGACTTTGCAGACAACATGAATATTGAACAAGAAAATGTTTATATGAGATTGTTTGTATAGTCACTTGAAGGAAATGTGAGGATTTGGTTTAGGTAGTTACCAGCAGCTACCATTAGAAATTGGGAAGAGCTTACTACCATATTTAAAAATCAATGGGGTGTTAAAAAGGACCCTCTTTATTTCCTCACAGAATTTGAAGAGCTTAAAAAGAACTTAGGTGAACTAGTATCAGATTTTATCAAAATATTCAACAAACTCTATCACAAAATGCCTGCTGATTGTAAGCCTCTTGTAGTAGCAACTAAGTCTAGATTTTCCAAAGCTTTCTATGATGAATTTGCTGTTATGCTACGAGAGAGAACTTCAAGAACTCTTGAAGATATGCAAACAAACGCTATAGAAGTAGAAGCAAATAGGGCAACCTCAACTTCTTTGAAACTTAAGGAAGAAAAGGCCTAAAGAAAACTTAAATCTGTTCAAGAAGCCTCTAGTTCCTCTAAGACTAAATCAGATGACTCAAAAATAGATGAAATAACATCTCTTCTTAGAAACCTATCAAATAGGATTTCAAAGATTGAGACTCAACCTAGAACAATACAACAAATAGTGACTAGGCCCCAAAACCAAAATCAAGGTCAGTATAAAAGAAACCAACCACTACAAATTCTTCAGAGACCTACCAATGATCAACAGGTTCCTACTCCTCTACTAATAGATGACCGACAACCTGATGATAATACTATGACAATTACTGAAGATACTAATAGTATGGATTCTTCTTCTTCCAATCAAACGACCATCATTCCTCTCTCACAACAGAATCAAGGTCAAGAATAACATGAAGCTGCATAGGTATCTAAATATCATGCTTTTTCTGAATTTTTAATTGCAGAATTAAACAAAAGGTATGATCTTAGGCCTAGGTTTGGTCTTGGGAGACCTCCAAAGGAAGCTCCAGCGATTGAACCACATACCAAAACTGTTGAAGCTCAAACTACTCTTATTCAGCCATTAGATCAGTCAATTGATACTACCCAAACTGGTAAAAACATTTTGACTGCATTTAATCTTGAAAAAGAATTAGAGAGGGTTAAGATCCCAATTCCACTGTCAGAACTTTCTAAAAACCCTGGTTACAAAAGCCAAGTGACAAAATGGATTCAAAATACCTCGACTGATGTAGAAGGTGATGTCATAAGTCTACAAGATGAAAAACCAATAGTAGTTTTTGGCCCTAGTTCAGACATGATCGATGAGATAGTGCCTCCTTTTTATGTAACTCTTAAAACAAATGATTCCATGTTGTATAATTGTATGCTTGATTCAGGAGCATCACACAACCTTATGCCAAAATCCATCCTGGACCATTTGAAGCTCGACATCACTAAATCTTACCATGACCTGTACACCTTTGATTCTAAAAGAGTGCCATATCAGATTTCATATATTGAAAAAAATCTGATAAAAAAGTATTCAAAATATATAAACTCGAAAGTTTAAAGTAGCTTGGCAGTTTTAGAAAATTGTTCATGCAAAAAGTAAACTAGAAATCTAAAATAGGAATACAAGTTTTAATCTTGATGTTCATGTGGCCCACTTGTTATATCAAAAAGTTCTATATCATCAAGAGCAATAGGAGCTGTGAATCCGCTAGATGCTTTAGCATCAGATTTATCAGTCAATTCCCTGTCAATGTCACTATCAATGTACAAATCAGCGTCATCCATTGATGCATTTGGAACAGGGTCGATCCACGGAGTAGAGGAATTGGATGACTCTTTAGCCACATTTTTCAATGCCAACTACGTTACTACAAACATAAACAAGATCTTCTAATCTTGCAGATAACAATCTATTTCTTTTCTTGGAATGAATGTGGTCAAAGGAACTCCAATTCCTTTCACATGCTGATGCACTTGATCCTTGGATTATGATACGAATTGCAAAATTTTGCAATTCTGGTGCCCCTGAACCATAAAATTCCCACCATACTGTTGGATCACTTCTGCTCCTATCATACTTCGCTGATTGTGTTCTAAATAACCCTTCTTCTAACCTGTATGCCCTGAACTGACTTCTTACCCAACCTGCAATTTTTGGATCTGGATTTAGCTTCTCAATAGCCTGGATAAGTCCATTCATGACTTCATCATCCCTATGTCTTGGTAACTCAAACAATCTAGGGTCCAAATAGCATGCTGCTGCATGTAATGGACTATGCATCATCTTCCATCTTTGATAAATTAAATCTCATATCTCCTGGTAATCAGCTTCCACATTATTAAAAACAGTTGCAATGGTCTCTTTGCAACGATCAATGCTTTCATAAACAAAACCCATACAAGGTTTGTCACCATCAACCATGCAGAGCACATTAACAATTGGGCCACATATTTTTAAAACCTTGTTTGCATTTTCCCAAAAACCATTATTGAGCACTATTTGTTCAACATTTTTCCCCTTAGTTTTTTTTGAAAGGGTAGGTCTCTCCCACTCAGTGTTGCAAAAAACAGCTCTTGGGCTCGCTTTTTCCTCAACAACTCTTTTCAGAGTAATATAAAAAGTGGCAAACCTTGTATCACAAGGCCTCAACAACTCTTTTGTTGCATTCTTCCTGTATATGCTCAAAGTGAGATGATGGTTGATGATGAAGTTTGCAATTGTTTTGGCTCTTCGGATTGTCTCATTGACCCAAGGAAATTTGGCTAAGTCATGCAACATTAAATCCAAGCAGTGAGCTGCACAAGGGGTCCAATAAATGTGATTATACTTTTCCATAATTAGCTTCCCTGCACCAACACAATTTGATGCATTATTTGTAATAACATGGACAACATTTTCCTCCCCAACCTCTTGAATCGCTTCATCCAAAATTCCAAAAATAAATTATGATGTCTTCACTCGATCCATTGCATTTATTGCCTTCAAGAAAAGTACCCCTTGAGGACTATAAACAAGCACATTGATCAATGGGCGATGACACAAATCTGACCAACCATCACTCAAAATTGTGCATTCTGTAAGCTTCCAAGACTCTTTAATCTGAGCCAACTTTCTTGTCACTCTGTCTTTTGTTTTCTTTAGCAAAGTTGTCCTTAGAACTTCAGATCCGGGAGGAACATAGCCCTTCCCAAAATCAATGGCCTTTTTAATTACATTTTTTAAAATATGGACTCCTTGCCACAATAAAGGGAATTGCACATGCATAAAAGAATTCTGCAACAACATCATCAACTTCTTGTTTCTCAACAGGTTTCTAGAATTGATTTAATGTTTTGGCTGCACCTGTTTTTTCTTGAGTAAAACTTGATCCACCAATGTTTGAGATTGAATTAATGGTGTTGGAGGAAGACATGGCAATCTCCCTCTCAATTCGTTGCCTCTTATTTACCCTTTTTTCCTTTCGCATCTTTGAAGTGAAATGGTCTTTCTCCACTATGGCTTTTTGTTCATCAGAGATCTTAGTGCAACATTCAACACCACCTCCACTTCCATTGCTAATACCGAGAAGGTGATCCACTGCTCTAGTTAAAGTGCCAGTGAAATCATGTCCACACAGCTGACATGAAAGATTATTCCCATCTTTTTTGACAAAATTCCAAGCTACAACAGTTGATTTTGGGGGTGCCATTGAAATTTGAAGGTTCTGAACCTCTGATTGTTGAAGACTGAGGTGAAGGCTTGAAGCCTGAAATGTCTGCAATTTTTTTTCAATTTACATTTTAATTAGTTTTATTTTTTTTGCAGAATGAAATTATGAAAATTTGAAACTATAATTTATAAAAAAAAATTATCAGTTCAAAATTCAGCCTGAGCCTCTTTAAATACTGATAAATTGTATTTAATTTTAACTGATAAAAACTAGTAAATTTTATTGAACTGATAAAAAAAAGTGTATTTAAATTTTGACTTACCTGGAGGCTAGAACTTGGAAGCTGGAGTCTGGACAGTGCACTGTGCAGCTCGCTGGAGGGCCGACGCTGCTTGAGGGCTTGCTTGAAGGCTCACTGCTCTCAGGCTCTGTCAACTTTTAAGGGCAGAGTCCAAGTCTCAGGCCTGTTGATGAGGCCAAGTTGCAGCCTATACATGAGAACTTAAGTCCTTTAATGAAAACTGTGTGATCCTCATCCAAGTGGACCTCAATTTTGGCAAGACATATTATAAATTTATAACTTAATCTTTTATTTCTTAGTTATTGTATCGATATCAGTGATCACGTCCAATAGGAGATGAATTGAATAATGCAAAAACAGACAAAAAAAATTTACAGCAAAAAAAAACAACAATACACAGCCTACAGGAGTTTGAAAGTGTGCACTATGCAGTACCTTTGATCACTCACTGGTCAGCGTTTGGGCGAGTATTCAGGCGAGAGGGTGAGTTCTGGTCAGCACTGTCAGCCTTCAGGACGCTGCCACAAGCTTGAAACCATGGTCCACAGCCTGAGATGAGGTCGACTCTGAGACTTGGTGCCGAACGGTGTCTTACAATTCGTGGATTCGAGCTCGAATTCAAACACTAATCCGAGCGGTGCAGTAGCCAGCTTCGAATTGGAATGTTAGCGAAGGGATTGGCAACTCCCAGGTTACGGCCATAACTTAGAAGTTTGGAATCCGTTGAGACTAAGCTGAGGCTTGAGAGTTGAGCCCTGTGTATGAGCTAAGCTCAAGCCTCACGCTATTGAGAGTCGAGGTCAATGGTACTGGTTGCCACCGGTCGGTCGCTGCGAAGTTTAATGAAACAGAAACCTAACTTATAACCCACTCGCTGCGGCAAACAATGAAACCAAAAAAAAAACCACGGGCCCGCATTCATGTTTCATTTTTATTTCTTTATTTATTAAACTGAAAAATCGAATTTCAAAACGAATTTGAATGATTTTCAACGATTAAATTCGCCTTTAAATTCGAATTTGTTTCAAGTTCGAGTTCGCCATTTTGTTTGGCGAACTTGAACGAATAAATTCGAATTCATTTAGAGTTCGGCGAATTTCGATTTTTTTCGTTCAAATTCGTCGAATCCGGTGACTTATGTTGTACATCCCCTAATTTTGAGTTGGGGTCCCAAAAGTTCATGTTTGTGAGGATTATGTTGTGCATATAGAATTCAACCAATTTGGCCCTATCCTCAATGCTCACCCGCTGGCAAAAGTTAATGAACCTCCTATAATCCTGAAATGGTAGAGAGCCATATTGTGCTAATGTCTTGATTTTGAATTGCAGCCATTGTTCCTTGAGAATAATGGCATATGATTTGAATGGTTACCTGCATTGGATGGCCTCCATGGACAAACTTGCCATGGTGGCAATTTGTGCCTCTTTTTCCTGTAGTTGCTCGCTCAACCTCTTGTTTTATAATTGCACCTGCTCCTTCATGACTGATTCTTGTAGCCTTAAGTCAACCATTTCCTTACCTATTTGTTGCACCTTTTCCTCCATGAGGCTCACATCCTCTACTTTCTTGGGTTTTGCAATTTGCATCCATGAGTGAGTTCTTGATCTCTCTTTCTCTAATTCAAAGAAGAGGGGAGCTTCCAATTTTGTAGGTATAATTCTTCCTCCCTCAATAAATTTGTAATAGGACCCAAGGTCAGGCTGTGGATTAGGTTTTTGGAGTCCTTGGGGACCTACTCTTTCCTCTTGTGATGTTGCTGTCACTTCCTGTAGCACTTTTTGTTGATCTTGTAGCAAATTTGTCCCTTGCTGTAGCAACTCTGTCTTCTCCTATAGCAACTCTGTTTTCTCCTGTAGCAATTCTGTTTTATCCTGTAGCAGGGTAGCTTGTGCTTTAAGTTGCTTCACTGTGACTGCTCTAATGGTGGGCCTTCCTATGGGTGTCAAAGGCTATTTACCCTTGGCTTGAAGGGTGGTGACCTCCTCAATTTTTCCTTCACCAAGTCCCAATTCTCTCTTGGTGGCTAGCTGATTCATCAATTTTGATTGGGACTATTGAGGGAGGTTTGTTGAAATTTGGTACCGGAGGACAGGTGGTTCCCTTAGGCTTTGATCTTTGGCCCAGGCAAAAGTGTCCAAAAGAATTTAATTTTTCTCCTAAAGTGACTTTGTAATTTTTTTTATAAAGTTAAATCTAATTTAAAAGTGACTTTAAGTGATAAAGTTACTAAGTCTAATTTTAAAGTGACTTTTATAAAGTCATTGAAAAATTAGAAAAGAAAAGTGACTTTGGAAATAAATGACTAAGTGGGTCTTTATTAAAGTGAGGTGAATTAAAAAATAAAAAGTGAGATTTAAATGAGCATTTAATCTCAACCTTAGATTTCAATTTATTTCAGCCATTGGATTTAGGGATCACCCAGAAGTCACTTGGATCACCCAAAAGTCACTTGGGGTTAGATTAAAGGAGGAAAAGGTCATTAATTCTTTCATGAGCAGATTGGGAGAAGGAGAGCAAGAGAGCAAGAGAGATTTCTGAGCAGGGAGGAGAAGGAGACAACAGCTTGGCACACATTCCAAGGCAGCAGTTGAGCAGATTTGTACAGCTGGTTCAGCACACAGTGAAAGGCCAATTTTGGCATGATTTTGGAGGAGTAGTTTGCACAAAAATCAAGCAGTTTGCTGATTTTTCTGCACGCAAAACGAGGGCCGTACAACGCATTTATTGCAGTCCGTACATCGCATTTAATGCTGGCCGTACAACAACATTTAGTGCTAAAAGTGGGCACGAAAATCGAGGAGGCTGTACAACATTTATTGCTGTCCTGTTTGCTGTAATTTCCAGTTTGCTGTGAGGCATGGGAAAAGAGATAAGTTGTAAATTTGCTTGCTGATTTTTTTCTGAATATTTCTCACTGTGAAAACGGCATTTTCAGAAATAAAGAAGAGTTCTCGAACTGGTTTTCCCCGGGAGTTGTAGGGGGTTTTCCCAGGGTCAAGTTGACCAAAAATCTCAGTGTTTAAATGTGTTTTAATGGCTGTTTATCACTGCTGATTTTTATTTCTGCAATTTTCAGCATTTTGTAAAATTTCCAAAATTTGTGTTTTCAGCAATATTTATTTTTTCAGCTTGTTAAATGTATGGTTATGGGAAAGGGCATTTAAATACATGGGAGAAATAAGGTGAAACTGAAAACCGGGGTGGGAAAACAGAAATTTCTACATGGTATCGGAGCTTGAGTGCTGAAGGGCAGTTGGGACAGCAAAAGGAAAAATTACAACTGCTGATTTTTCACTCAGAAAATTCTAGCAAGCTGATTTTTTCATAAATAGCAGTTTTATCTTTACTACAACAGTGCTATTTTTCAGTTTTAGGACAACATGATGTCATTGGGATTGAGGGTGGAGGATAGGCTGGATGGGCATATAAATTACAGCGTTTGGAAGGAGAGAATGCAGAGTATCTTTGAGGAGGCAGAAGTCTGGGATATCATGGTGCATACCACACAGAACCCTGTTGTTGTGCCTACTGATGCTACTCAGTTGACAGCTTATAATAAAAAGAACAACAAGGGTGAGAGGTTGATTCTAGACGGAATCAAAGACCATTGCATTCCTCATGTGAGAGGAAAGAGCAATGCCCATGAGATGTGGACAACATTGTCCAATCTCTACCAGAGTACCAATGAGAACCGGAAGATGGTCCTGAAGGAGAAGCTGAAGAACATTAAGATGGGTAATGATAGTGCAGATGGATATCTCACAAATATTACTAATGTGAGAGATGAGTTGGCAGCGATTGGAGAGGCCATTCCACCCACTGAGTTGGTGCGGATTGCAGTGAATGACCTCCCCCGTTCATGGTTGAACTTTGCTGATGGGGTTTGTGCACGTGAGACCCTTCCCACATGGGAGAGGTTTTGGGATGATTGCATTCAGACAGAGATCAGGAAAGGTCAGCTTGGGGCAGCCAAGCCAGTTGAGTAGGATGTGGATGTAGCACTGGTGGCAGGAGGCAAGAAAGGCAAAGGGAAGAAGCAGGCTTCCACAAGCAGTGGTGGGGGCAAAGGCAAAGGTAAAGGTAAACAGGGGAACACACAGAAGGACTATTCCAAGGTGAAGTGTTGGAATTGTCAAAAGATGGGACACTATGCAGTTGTGTGTCCGGAGAAGAAGAAGAAGAAAGGGAAGAACCAGGACGTGGCAGCTTCAACAGAGATTGAGGACTTTGTAGGTCGTTTTGACCGGGAGTTTGCGTTTACTACGTGTGAGTCTTCTAATGCAGAATCACCTGCCACACAGGTTCAGAGGCAGCATGCTTTTCCCTCGATTAGCGGAGCATCTTCAGGTATTTGGTATGTGGACAGTGGGGCTTCACGTCACATGACAGGAGTCTGTGAGTACTTCTCAGAGCTTTCAGAGTGTGGCACTGATATAGAGGTAGTACTCGGTGATGACAGAGTTGTTAGAGCAGTCGGGGTGGGGACACTAACATTTCAGAGGGAGTCCAAACCTCCCTTGAAAGTGTCAGATGTTCTTTATGTGCCAGGGATGAGGAAGAACCTCATATCCGTCTCAGCTTTGGAGGATAGAGGATATGAGGTACTGTTCAGGGGAGGACAGGTGTTGATGTATCCCAGGGGCACTCCAGCTGATTCAGCTAGAGTGATAGGTGTACGCCATGCAAAGGTGTACAAGTTTGCATTCCAGCCCCTTTTGGCATTGAGCAGTAGTAACGACAGCAGAGCTAGCAGTTCTGAGCTGTGTGAGATTTGGCACCGCAGGATGGGACATATGTATCATGGAGCCTTGAGGACATTGCGGGAGATCACTACAGGTGTGCCAGATTTCAGTACTGATCACTTTGATACTTGCAGAGGTTGTGCGATGGGCAAGTTTGCCAAATCCCCTTTTCCTAGCAGTGACAGCAGAGCGACTGGGATACTTGATTTGATTCTTTTCGATGTGAGCGGTCGGATGTCTCATGTTTCTTTGAGTGGATATGAGTACTATGTTTTATTCATTGATGATCACTCCAGGAGGACCTGGATTTATTTTTTGAAGACCAAGAGTGAGGTCTTCAAGCGGTTTCAGGAGTTCAGAGCTCTTGTGGAGACACAGACAGGTCAGAAGATCAAGTCCCTGAGGTCGGACAATGGAGGAGAGTACACCCTTGGAGAGTTTGTTGATTCTTGTGCGGAGGCAGGCATTAGGAGGGAGTTCACTGTTCCTTACAACCCCCAACAGAACGGGGTTGCAGAGAGGAAGAACAGATCCATCATAGGGGCTGCCAAAGCCATGTTACATGATCAGGGGTTGCCATTGTTCTTGTGGGCAGAGGCCTGCAACATAGCTGTTTACTTGCAGAACAAGAGTTCGCATCGTGCCTTGGGGCACATGACTCTGGAGGAGGCTTTCTCTGGGAAGAAGCCTGATATTGGTCATCTTCATATCTTTGGATGCATTACATACTCCTATATACCCAAGGAGAAGAGGACAACTAGGTCCAAACTCCATGTTCTGATGCTCAGATTAAGATCTGATGCTCAGATTAAGAGGCTAATATTTTTGTTGGATTCCTCTTTCTGAGAGGTGTAAAATCCATATAAAAATAGTCTTAATCCGATGAGCAGAACTTATATTTTGAATTTATTATTCTTAATAAATTATATGTGCAAGGTCAGCCAGTTTTGTAATGTAGGCTCACATGCCCAACAGATGTGTCACACACCCTCATTGATGGATATATATACAGGAAAAGTTGGAGAGAATAAAAAGACAACTCAACTCACATTTTCCTCTCTCATCCTAAAAGTACGAGCTACCAGGAGGGTTGTTGTGACACATGCTGGGCTGGCTGACCAAAGGAGACTTTGCTGGTTGAAGCATCCTGTTGACCGCCGAAACGAACACATTCATTTTTCTTGTTTCTGATTTGTCTTCTGTAAGATCTGCTTATATGTTCTATCTGCATTTCGCTTATCTACTTGTATGATTGCTGTGAGAAAAGTGAAATCGCTCTTAGCATAGAACATCTACAAAACTTTACATGGTATCGGAGCTGAGGTGAAGACAAACTCTATCTATAGCAATCATCATCGAAGAACAGGTATTCTTGAGGTGATCTCCTCTCCACGTCTGGGTTTTTGGAAGGAGAGAACCAACAGATACGCTGGCCCAAGGGTGATGACCTAACCGCAGGAAGCCGCAGTCATATAAGGAAAAACCGCAGTAAGGTTAAAGGTTAACGTGTGTTCACATAAGGGACAACCGCAGTAAGGCTAACGTAGCTGCAGTCAAGCCGCAGTCATGTCTTACAAGGAGGTCTGGACGCAGTGCAAAAGGAGACCTGTAGCTGTCAAGAGGAGTACTAATACGCAGTTGAAGAAATAATGAAGCCGCATATAAGTAAACATAGGACATAAAGAACAGTTATGATACGCTGTTCATATACCCAATATTGTTTATGTTGTATACGCAATATGGAACCACTTTATACGCTGGGAATGGTTATACATATATACGCTGGAATAATGAAGCCGCAGTCCATACAATATATACGCTGGAATAATGAAGCCGCAGTCTATATATATATACGCACAATTAATGAAGCCGCAATCTTTGGAATGAAGACGCAGTCCATACATATATAGGCACAGTTAATGAAGCCGCAGTGAAAACCTATGTGCAGTCACGGAGACAGTCATATGAACTCCGATACTTCTGATATTTTGAAGAACAGTTACATGATAAATGTCGGAACTCTGTCCACTATAATAATCATACTATTAAGGGAATGAAGCAGTAGTGGAGCCGCAGTCTAGAACGCAGAAATCACACATGCTAGATCTCGCATGGAGAAGCTGGATCTGGCTGCACCTCGGTTAGGGTATGAGGTGCATTCATGACCAGCACTCGAAGGTATGATGAGGACGCAGAATTGATCCATGAACTGGGCTAAATATTCTCTCGGCATACCTATGAATTAAAGGCACAAAACTCGGATGGATAAGGAAATGAAGATCTCGGATAAGGACACTGCAATGAGGTCTGAGCTATATAGATTCTCAACAGAGACCTAATCCTTATAATGAAAGTCTCTGCATTACATGAATAGATTGATATGACAATCTCAGCATAAAGATATCTCCGCTCTTTCAGAGATATTCCTGTATCAGTCTCGGCATATAATCTCGTTGAAGAGAATTTCAATAATGACTGTGTCTACTGCAATCTGAGCAGTGACAATCAAATCAAGAGCTGCAGTCTCGAAGGGAGCAGTGATGGATCTACTCTCTCGGATCAACGAAGGTCATTTTGAATATTATCTCTATTTCATATATATTACTGTCTCAGCATAACCAGATTAATGAAGTATGTTTCGGTGATGACATTGATTCTTGGCATCCCTGAAAAAGGAGATATACCATATCAATTGTCTCCATTGTATTCGGATCTAGTGATCTCGACATGAATATGATCTCAGAAGCAGTCACAATGACAAGGATCACAAGAAGTAATAACATGATTATTACAATTTAAGTATAATGAAAGAAGCAGTACAGCGAAGTGTTGTCGTAATCTTTATGGTGCAGAGATCCTAAGGGCAACCATAGCGTAACAATGATACACTAAAAGATATTGCGACAACAATGAAGTTCTTGGTGATGCAATGATGTTAGAGGAGCAGCAAGATGGTGATCTCAGCAGTGCTCAAGAAAGAGACTCATAATCCGCAGCTTCAGAAGGCCTGAATCCGCAGTCTGTTGACCCTATACACAGTATAAGGAGGTCTAGAAGGACAGTGTTTCGATTGCTATAAATAAAAGAAGCATGGTGACAGCACATTGATAAGCGCTGTTCCTTAGGACTGTTTCAAGGTTGATAAGTCACTGTCATCAGATCAGCATATGTTATTAGTTGCTGACTGTTTGAGGATCATAGGCCTATCTTGCTGCTGGTCTAGGCCGCAGGCCATAGCAAGCAGCATAGGTTGTTCTATCAGTCTTGGACTGCGTGGCCTACTGCAGACTTGAAGGCCTTCATTATTGATGAAAAGGATAACTGCTGAAGCAGTGTCAGTTAGTACAGCAAGAAGATCACAGTGTTCTGGAAATTATATTGAGTCAAGGTTTGACTATGTTCGACACAGTTTGATGAGCTTCCTATTGATGCCACCTGAATGGACATCAAATGAGTTCAAAGACTTTTGCAGAGAAGCTGGCATTAAGAGGGAGACTACCACTGCATATACTCCTGAGCAGAATGGTGTTGCTGAACGCAAAAATAGGACTATTGTGGAAGCTGCCCGTGCCATGCTATGTGACCAGGGTCTTCCAAAGTTTCTGTGGGGAGAAGCTGCAAATACTGCTGTGTACATTCAAAACCGATGCCCTCATTCCGCTTTGGACTCCAAAACTCCCAAAGAGTTTTTCTCTGGTAAGAAACCTGATGTCTCACATTTTAGAATTTTTGGATGTCCTGTCTATTTTCATGTGCCGAAAGAAAAGAGAAGTAAGCTGGATGCTACTGGGAAGAAAGGAATGTTTGTGGGCTACAGTGAGACTTCTAAGGCATATAGAGTCTATGTACCTGATCAAAGGGAAGTAGAGATAAGCCATGATGTCACTTTTGACGAAAATGCTTCCCTGAAGAAAGTAGTAGATCTTCCTAGATCTGAAGAAAACCATGAAGAAAGACCTGGAAATCTGGAAGAACCCCAGGCTGAGACTATGCCTGATGTTGAAGGGCCAATGGACCCTATTGATCCTTCCCCTTCTCTAGGAAAGAGGCCATCATGGCTCAGGGACACCCTCGAAGATGCTGAGGGTCATGCTGCCCCAAGGGGAACATTCCGAGAAAGCAAGAAGCCGTGTAGATACCAAGGGTATCTAGCTGCCATGAGTACTATTATACAATCTGAACCTGGATCTTTTGAGGAAGCCATCAAGCATCAAGTCTGGAAGGATGCTATGAGGCTATTATGAAGAATGATGTCTGGGATGTGGTCCCGAGACCGAAGGACAAATCTGTTGTCACCGCTAAATGGCTCTACAAGATTAAACATGGATCTGATGGGAGTGCTGAAGAGTTTAAGGCAAGATTTGTTGCCCGTGGCTTCTCTCAAAAGGAAGGAATTGACTATGACAATATATTTGCACCTATGGCTCGATATACCACCATCCGATCCATCATAGCCCTTGCTGCTACGCAAGGATGGAGTCTTCATCAGATGGATGTCAAGACCGCTTTTCTGCATGGTGCAATAAAGGAAGAGGTGTATGTAGAACAACCTCTGGGATTTGAAGTTCAAGATCAAGACACTTATGTCTGCAGGTTGAAGAAAGCCCTCTATGGGTTAAAGCAAGCACCCAGAGCTTGGTATGAGAGGATGGATAGTTACTTGATGAAGCTGGGCTTCACTCGAAGCAATGCTGATCCAAACCTTTACTTTAAGGTTGAGGAAGGAAAGCCTCTCATTCTAGTGCTGTATGTGGACGACCTCTTCCTGACAGATGATGACCCTCTCATTCATCAATGTAAAAGGGAGCTTGCTGCTGAGTTCGAGATGAAAGACCTAGGATTGATGCACTATTTCCTAGGCCTGGAGGTCTGGCAGAGACCTGGAGAGATTCTCCTTTCTCAAGGAAAGTATATTGTGAAGCTTCTGGAAATATTTGGGATGGTGGACTGTAAGTCCATGTCGACACCAATGGAACTCAACTTTAAGAAGTTGAGTGGCAGCGCTGCAGGGCCTATCTTGGCCAATCCTACTGAGTATCGTCAACTCATAGGAGCTTTGATGTTCTTAGTGAACACCCGTCCAGACATATGTTTTGCAGTGAATACTTTGAGTCAACAGATGGTTGAGCCTCATCATTTTCACTGGGTTGGTGCCAAGAATCTTTTGAGATATCTTCAGGGCACGATAAACCATGGGCTGAGATACACTGCCGGGAGTGTGATACTCCGGGGATACACTGATGCCGATTGGGCTGGCAGTGTGGTGGATCGTAAGAGCACATCTGGATGCTGTTTCAATCTTGGTTCTGCTTCGATCTCATGGATGAGTAGGAAGCAGAAGTCGGTGGCTTTGAGCACCGCGGAGGCCGAATACATTGCTGCTAGTATGGCCTGTTGTGAAGCAGTTTGGTTGAGGAAGCTCTTTAGTGAGCTGTTCCAACATGTACTAGATACCACTGTAATACTCTGTGATAATCAGATTGGGATTCGTATGACTGAGAATCCTGTGTTCCGCGATCGATCCAAGCATATTGATATCAGGTACCACTTTATCCAGGATATGGTACAGCGAGGCGCCGTAAGACTCGATCATATAGGAACTGATGAGCAGGTCGCGGATACTCTCACTAAGCCCCTGGGGAAGGTCAAGTTCCTAACCTTCCGTGAGAGTCTTGGTGTCGTGGAAAGACCCTATGATATGGGTCCTGTTGGACGATGAGCTCTGGGAGCTCTGGGGGGCTTTGGGGATAGCTTCTCGGAGCTATAAGCACTCATAATGCTTCTGCCCCACCCTTGTGATTATTGAGCTGGTTCGCCACTCATTTAATCTGTGCCCCGTATGCATCCTACCCATTGAGTTCAGGGCTCATGGGAAGTACCTCTCATTTGGCCAATGAGGTGTGGAAAAGCTAGAGACTATTAGCAAAGACTGATGGACGCATCAGAGATTGCCGTACTCTCTATCTAGGATGGCATGGTCCAACCACTTGATCTGGGATCAAGATTTGTGAGGTCTGGGACCTCTAGACTGATTATGTCAGTCGGGGAATGATGTCTTTGTGACTGACCCACTTCTGTTCTGAAATAAAGAAGCCAGCAAAGCAAGTTTCGGCGGGATGACTCACGATGTTAATTGCACTAATAGATGGAGTTCTCCCTAGTTGAGAGGGAGTGTTAAAATTGGACAACTAGGTCCAAACTCCATGTTCTGATGCTCAGATTAAGAGGCTAATATTTTTGTTGGATTCCTCTTTCTGAGAGGTGTAAAATCCATATAAAAATAGTCTTAATCCGATGAGCAGAACTTATATTTTGAATTTATTATTCTTAATAAATTATATGTGCAAGGTCAGCCAGTTTTGTAATGTAGGCTCACATGCCCAACAGATGTGTCACACACCCTCATTGATGGATATATATACAGGAAAAGTTGGAGAGAATAAAAAGACAACTCAACTCACATCTTCCTCTCTCATCCTAAAAGTACGAGCTACCAGGAGGGTTGTTGTGACACATGCTGGGCTGGCTGACCAAAGGAGACTTTGCTGGTTGAAGCATCCTGTTGACCGCCGAAACGAACACATTCATTTTTCTTGTTTCTGATTTGTCTTTTGTAAGATCTGCTTATATGTTCTATCTGCATTTCGCTTATCTACTTGTATGATTGCTGTGAGAAAAGTGAAATCGCTCTTAGCATAGAACATCTACAAAACTTTACAATATGAGTACTATGTTTTATTCATTGATGATCACTCCAGGAGGACCTGGATTTATTTTTTGAAGACCAAGAGTGAGGTCTTCAAGCGGTTTCAGGAGTTCAGAGCTCTTGTGGAGACACAGACAGGTCGGAAGATCAAGTCCCTGAGGTCGGACAATGGAGGAGAGTACACCCTTGGAGAGTTTGTTGATTCTTGTGCGGAGGCAGGCATTAGGAGGGAGTTCACTGTTCCTTACAACCCCCAGCAGAACGGGGTTGCAGAGAGGAAGAACAGATCCATCATAGGGGCTGCCAAAGCCATGTTACATGATCAGGGGTTGCCATTGTTCTTGTGGGCAGAGGCCTGCAACATAGCTGTTTACTTGCAGAACAAGAGTTCGCATCGTGCCTTGGGGCACATGACTCTGGAGGAGGCTTTCTCTGGGAAGAAGCCTGATATTGGTCATCTTCATATCTTTGGATGCATTACATACTCCTATATACCCAAGGAGAAGAGGACCAAACTAGAGCCCACCGCAGAGAAGGGTATCTTTGTGGGCTACAGTGAGACCTCAAAGGCCTTTCGGATTTACATTCCTGCACAGAGGAGAGTTGTTGTCAGACGGGATGTGAAGTTCGAGGAGGACAGGGCCTTTAGGAGGTCACGGGAGTTAGAGTATCTGGATCAGCCAGACCCTGAGCAGCAGTTGAGTCAGTCGCAGGGATTCAGTGGGCAGGGATCAGGAGGATCAGGAGGTACATCTATGAGGATGTCAGGTCCGTCAGTGAGTAGTGGCTCACCGAGCCAGAGGGGTGGTGCTCTGGGCAGCATGCTGAGCAGTTCACAGAGCAGCTCACTAGGGAGTCCACTGATGGACAGTTCACACGGTACCTCAGCTTCTATAGGTTCAGGTGCAGGCAGGAGGACAGCAGACAGACAGTCAGGAGTTCAGGCTCCTGATGATGATGATGAGGAGTTTCATTCTCCGGTGGGAGAAGTGCGCTCAGGGAAGAGGAAGCCCAAGTGGCTTTAGGACACCTTGAGAGATGCCACATCTGTTGCTGAGCCGAAGAGGCTGGTCAGAGAGAGTAGACCACCTGAGAGGTTTTGTAGCTATATGGCGATGGTTACCAGCATCCTTGACTCTGAGCCTTCTAGCTATGAGGAGGCTGCTAGCCAGCAGGTCTGGAGAGAGGCCATGCAGGAGGAGTATTCTTCTATCATGAAGAATGATGTTTGGGAGGTGGTGCCGAGGCCTGAGGGCAAATCCGTGGTTACTTCCAGATGGCTTTACAAGTTAAAGCATGCTGTAGATGGTAGCATTGAGAAATTCAAAGCGAGGTTTGTGGCTAGAGGGTTCTCCCAGGTAGAGGGAGTTGATTATGAGACCTTCGCTCCCGTGGTTCGATATACTTCGATCCGCTCCATTATATCGATAGTAGCAGAGATGGGTTGGAAGATCCACCAGATGGATGTGAAGACTGCATTTCTCAATGGCTTCATACAGGAGGAGGTGTACATTGAGCAGCCACGGGGCTTTGAGGTGCATGGAAAGGAGTCCCATGTGTGCAGATTGAAGAAGGCCCTTTATGGCCTGAAGCAAGCTCCCAGAGCTTGGTACTCCAGGATAGATACATATTTGCAGGGGATGGGTTTCACAAAGAGTGAGGCAGTTCCGAACCTTTATTTTATTGTGATAGGTGAGGAGCCTCTCATTCTGGTGCTGTATGTGGATGACTTGGTCATTACAGGTGCAGAGAGACTCATAGAGCACTGCAAGAGAGATCTTGCGACGGAGTTTGAGATGAAGGACATCGGCTTGATGCATTACTTTTTGGGTTTGGAGGTGTGGCAGGAGGAGGGGCATTTCTTCCTGGGGCAGGGGAAGTATATTGTGGACATCTTTAGCAGATTCCACATGGAGGATTGTAGACCCATGTCGACATCGATGATCACCAACTGGAAGAAGCTTCATGCTTCGGATTCCGAGTTGGTGGATCCCACATTGTACAGGCAGCTGATTGGTTCTTTGATGTATTTGGTCAACACTAGACCAGATATCTGTTTTGCAGTCAACACGATGAGTCAGTGTATGTGTGAGCCTAGGAAGGTTCACTCGGTGGCTGCAAAACACATTTTGCGGTACTTGCAGGGGACAATGGATTATGGTCTGGACTATAGGCAGGGAGATGGAGTGAGATTGGCAGGATACACTGATTCTGATTGGGTAGGTTGTGCTTCTGATAGGAAGAGCACTTCAGGGTGCTGTTTTGGGTTGGGTTCAGCAGTAGTGTCATGGTTCAGGCGGAAGCAGTAGTTAGTAGCACTGAGTTCAGCGGAAGCAGAGTATATGGCAGCGAGTCTAGCTAGTTGTGAAGCTATCTGGCTTCGCAAGATGTTGTTTGGCTTATTTGGTCAGCCATTGAGACCTTCAGTGATTTAATGTGATAATCAGAGTTGCATTAAACTCACGGAGAATCCAGTATTTCATGACAGGTCAAAGCATATCGGTATCAGATTTCATTTCATCAGAGACTATGTTCAGAAGGGAGCTGTGAAGCTTGAGTATATTTCCACTGATGAGCAGGTTGCAGATATTCTTACCAAAGCCTTACCACGGGGCAAGCATGTCTACTTCAGAGACAAGATGGGTGTGATGAGGAACACCTTCCTCGGTAAGAGGGAGTGTTGAAATTTGGTACCGGAGGACAGGTGGTTCCCTTAGGCTTTTATCTTTGGCCTAGGGAAAAGTGTCCAAAAGAATTTAATTTTTCTCCTAAAGTGACTTTGTAATTTTTTTTTATAAAGTTAAATCTAATTTAAAAGTGACTTTAAGTGATAAAGTTACTAAGTCTAATTTTAAAGTGACTTTTATAAAGTCAATGAAAAATTAGAAAAGAAAAGTGACTTTGGAAATAAATGACTAAGTGGGTCTTTATTAAAGTGAGGTGAATTAAAAAATAAAAAGTGAGATTTAAATGAGCATTTAATCTCAGCCTTAGATCTTAATCTATTTCAGCCATTGGATTTAGGGATCACCCAAAAGTCTCTTGGATCACCCAAAAGTCACTTGGGGTTAGATTAAAGGAGGAAAATGAGGAAAAGGTCATTAATTCTTTCATGAGTAGATTGGGAGAAGGAGAGCAAGAGAGCAAGAGAGATTTCTGAGCAGGGAGGAGAAGGAGACAGCAACTTGGCACACATTGCAAGGCAGCACTTGAGCATATTTGTACAGCTGGTCCAGCACACAGTGAAAGGCAGATTTTGGCACAATTTTCGAGGAGTGGTTTGCACAAAAATCGAGCAGTTTCCTGATTTTTCTGCACGCAAAACGAGGGCCATACAACGCATTTATTGCAGTCCGTATAGCGCATTTAATGCTGGCTGTACAACAGCATTTAATACTGAAAGTGGGCACGGAAATCGAGGAGGCCGTACAACATTTATTGTTGTCCTGTTTGCTGTGAGGCATGGGAAAAGAGATAAGTTGTAAATTTGCTTGCTGATTTTTTTTTTTTTTTTTATATTTGTTTATTTTTTTTTTAGTTGTTTTTTTTTTGTTTTTATTTTTATTATTTATTTTTTTTATTTTTCCGAATATTTCTCACTGAGAAAAAGGCATTTTCAGAAATAAAGAAGAGCTCTCGAACTGGTTTTTCCCAAGAGTTGTAGGGGGTTTTTCCAGGGTCAAGTTGACCAAAAATCTCAGTGTTTAAATGTGTTTAATGGCTGTTTATTACCGCTGATTTTTATTTCTGCAATTTCTAACATTCTGTAAAATTTCCAGAATTTGTGTTTTCAGCAATATTTATTTTTTCAGCTTGTTAAATGTATGGTTATGGGAAAGGGCATTTAACTACATGGGAGAAATAAGGTGAAACTGAAAACCGGGGTGGGAAATCAGAAATTTCTACAAGGTTGAGGCTTCCCTTGCTTGATTTTGGTGCTCTTTCTTGTTTCGAAGTATAAGGGGGCCTGCTTGGGCTTTCTTTTCTTGGGCTTGACAGGTGTGCTAAGTGTAGCCAAGGTAACAACCACCTCTTGTTATGTGTTTCCTGGTGAGAGGCTTAGCTGCTGCTTCTGCTTTCTTTTCTTTCTAGGCCTAGAAGGTTCTTCATGGGTGTCCTCTTTTGCCTTTTGCTTCCCTTTTTCTTCTCTCCTTTCTTCTCTAGCTCTTCCTCCAACCTCTTCTATCTTTTCCTCAACTTCTTCCTCTTCCTCTTCTATCTCTTCTTCTTCTTTTTCTTGCCTACCTCCAACAACATATTTTGGTGTCTCTTCTTGCTGTGTTGTGGCAAGGGCTTGTGTTTCAGTGAAGGCCACCCTGTCTATGTTCACAAAGTTAGTCCACAACACAAGGCTCTTGACCTGGCGCAAGGCATTCATGACAATGAGCCTAATGAGGCCATGATGGGCAATGTACTGGTGCTTCCCTTCCCTCACTCTCTGGCTCATTTCAATTATGGATTGAAGGAGAAAATGTGGAACACTGAGCCTGCTTGGAATTGGTAACTCTGCTTGGAACCTCAGCTCATAGAGTAGCCTAAATTGATAGGCATACACAACACTCAACCTCCCTTCACAGGAGATGTATTTAAGGATGTTGTGTAGGCCATTTCATCCCGAGGGTAGGGGAGGCTTTCCCTTCGTACTCCAGTTTTGTCTTCAATAGACCTCTTTTTAGGGAGGAAGAAGTTTTTCTTGGCTGTGATGGAGGACCATGGCAAATTCATGTGTTACCTCATCATCATACCCCTTCAATTTTTCAAAGAACCCCATCCACTGGTGTCTTAGGAAAATGTCTCTAACAAGAGGATGCTGATGGATTCTATTGGGGTCTGTGGGCTCTCTTCGATTGAAATCTCCCCCGATGGCTTCTACTGTTGCCTTCTTAAGTTATATCAAGGGTAATTTTTTTGAAGATATTGCCCTGAGCAGTTTAGGGTGTGAAGGTAGGGTAGGGAGGTTGATGTCTCTTTTTAGTTAGAGAGAGAGAAGAATTATATCCCCTACTTCAAGAAGACTACCTCTGCTCCCACTTTGCCTTTCTTATGTAAGAATATAAAATTTTCAAAGAAATTTAACTCTACAGGGGTTTGCTACAGGATGTCCGTAGAAGGCAGAATTCACTCAACAATTGCATGGAAAATGAGGATAAAAGATGCCACTTACCCCTTGTCACTGCTCAAACTAGCAGGGGGCCAAAAAGGGACTGCTAAAGGGCAACTGCTAGATCAAAGGGCAACGATGGAGGCTTAGCTCACTGTCATCTCAGTTAAGACCCTAATTTTTACGGACTTTCACTAATGGGAGGAGACTCGATATATAGAAGGTCACTTGTAAAGGATGAATCAACCAATGGATGTGAAGTGACCCTAATAATCCTTTTCCTAGAAGGGTTTTAAGAATAGAGCTTACTTGCTTGTTAAGCAAGGTACAAAGATTTCTAGGATGAGGAGGTGAGGATTTGAGGGTTAGGTTAGAGGAATATACCTTATGAAGGAGTTTCCCAATCCTAAAATCCTTATTGGACTTGACTTCCCGAATGGTTCTTGAAGATTTGACTTTTCAAAATTGTGGGACCACATGGGACCAAGTGGACCCAACTTAGGTCAAGGGGGAAGATTCTGCCAACCAATGATGTTCTTAACCTAGACAAGGAGGGGGAAAGGATCAAAACAAGAATTTTCACTTGAAGGTGTCAAATTGATCCTATGAGGCACTAGCCTTGGGAGCACTAGGGCAAAGTTTGATCTTGGAGCTAGGGCTTGGGTTATCTCACAACTCCATCGTCGGAATAGCTTCAAAATTGGAGGAGGCCTTAAAAACACACCATTGTAGGAGAGGCTAGGAGATCGAACTTTTTCTTGGGCTACTTTGTCGGGAAAATGATGCCCTAGGTGACCCAACTTGGCTAGACCTAGAAGAGAGAGGGAAAGGTGAAGAAATATATTCTTTGAGTGACCACCTATTGGAGGATCAGTGCCTTAATCCTTGGGGAGAATGGAGTCCAGGATAATGATGAGAAAGGACCTTGTATTTTGGTCAAGGAGGCCTTAAGGACTTCTTCACTCAACCTTTAGGGCAAGAGGAAGACATCTCAAAACTTTTATGCTTCGCTTGGGAAAGGAGATGGCTTCTCAAGATCAATTCCCTGATGGAATTATGCCTAGGAGATTTCATTCACATACATGGGCCATACATTGAGAGATTCTATAAAGAAACAATAATTCCACAAATTTGCAATTATGCAATGCAACAATTAGCCCTATTATGGCAAAAATCCCATTCAATGCATTTAACAAAAGTAAAACAAGAATAGCATTAAAAGTGTGTGCTTACATGTAATAGAACATATACAACCATCAACATTTGATAATAAAGAAGCTCCAAGATAAAAATACTCCAATCCAAACATGAAAATTCCTCCAAGCTCCAATTCTTCATCCCAAAAAAAGTGCGAAATTCCCTAAAGAGAAGAGATCCAAGCCAAAGTGATGATGAGAAAATGAACTCATCTCACTTGTATTTATACACTAATTAGGAGTTCGAATTAGTTTATTAGGCCTACATAAGCCCAAAAAAGAAAATAATGTGCTAATAACTTAATTTTTGGTGACCAGCTCACCAAAATAGCTCATAAATGAAGTAATATGCCTCTTAAGAGGTCAAATGATCAACAATACACGTCGTAGGGCCCTCCAAGGGGCCTAATGAGGTCCATAGGTGCCATAATGAAGAATAAGGCCCTCAAAAGTGATGGACAAAGGGGTGGCCCCTTGCTTTCCAAACAATAAACCTGTGGTGCTCCCAGTGGGTGTGGGGACGCAATAATAACCTCATGGGTCTCCAAATGAGTCCAAGATGCCTGTAGACCATCTATAAGGGCTCTAATGATGGTGTGGGTGATGCCATATCATCCTACAAGTCTTGGGTCAGTTGCCAAGTGCATGGTACATTTGTGGTGTTGGTGTCAGTTCCCTTCGTACTCCAGTTTTGTCTTCAATAGACCTCTTTTTAGGGAGGAAGAAGTTTTTCTTGGCTGTGATGGAGGACCATGGCAAATTCATGTGTTACCTCATCATCATACCCCTTCAATTTTTCAAAGAACCCCATCCACTGGTGTCTTAGGAAAATGTCTCTAACAAGAGGATGCTGATGGATTCTATTGGGGTCTGTGGGCTCTCTTCGATTGAAATCTCCCCCGATGGCTTCTACTGTTGCCTTCTTAAGTTATATCAAGGGTAATTTTTTTGAAGATATTGCCCTGAGCAGTTTAGGGTGTGAAGGTAGGGTGGGCTACTTTGTCGGGAAAATGATGCCCTAGGTGACCCAACTTGGCTAGACCTAGAAGGGAGAGGGAAAGTTGAAGAAACATATTCTTTGAGTGACCACCTATTGGAGGATCAGTGCCTTAATCCTTGGGGAGAATGGAGTCCAGAATAATGATGCGAAAGGACCTTGTATTTTGGTCAAGGAGGCCTTAAGGACTTCTTCACTCAACCTTTAGGGCAAGAGGAAGACGTCTCAAAACTTTTATGCTTCGCTTGGGAAAGGAGATGGCTTCTCAAGATCAATTCCCCGATGGAATTATGCCTAGGAGATTTCATTCACATACATGGGCCATACATTGAGAGATTCTATAAAGAAACAATAATTCCACAAATTTGCAATTATGCAATGCAACAATTAGCCCTATTATGGCAAAAATCCCATTCAATGCATTTAACAAAAGTAAAACAAGAATAGCATTAAAAGTGTGTGCTTACATGTAATAGAACATATACAACCATCAACATTTGATAATAAAGAAGCTCCAAGATAAAAATACTCCAATCCAAACATGAAAATTCCTCCAAGCTCCAATTCTTCATCCCAAAAAAGTGCGAAATTCCCTAAAGAGAAGAGATCCAAGCCAAAGTGATGATGAGAAAATGAATTCATCTCACTTGTATTTATACACTAATTAGGAGTTCGAATTAGTCTATTAGGCCTACATAAGCCCAAAAAATAAAATAATGTGCTAATAACTTAATTTTTGGTGACCAGCTCACCAAAATAGCTCATAAATGAAGTAATATGCCTCTTAAGAGGTCAAATGATCAACAATACACGTCGTAGGGCCCTCCAAGGGGCCTAATGAGGTCCATAGGTGCCATAATGAAGAATAAGGCCCTCAAAAGTGATGGACAAAGGGGTGGCCCCTTGCTTTCCAAACAATAAACCTGTGGTGCTCCCAGTGGGTGTGGGGACGCAATAATAACCTCATGGGTCTCCAAATGAGTCCAAGATGCCCGTAGACCATCTATAAGGGCTCTAATGATGGTGTGGGTGATGCCATATCATCCTACAAGTCTTGGGTCAGTTGCCAAGTGCATGGTACATCTGTGGTGCTGGTGTCAGTTCCCTTCGTACTCCAGTTTTGTCTTCAATAGACCTCTTTTTAGGGAGGAAGAAGTTTTTCTTGGCTGTGATGGAGGACCATGGCAAATTCATGTGTTACCTCATCATCATACCCCTTCAATTTTTCAAAGAACCCCATCCACTGGTGTCTTAGGAAAATGTCTCTAACAAGAGGATGCTGATGGATTCTATTGGGGTCTGTGGGCTCTCTTCGATTGAAATCTCCCCCGATGGCTTCTACTGTTGCCTTCTTAAGTTATATCAAGGGTAATTTTTTTGAAGATATTGCCCTGAGCAGTTTAGGGTGTGAAGGTAGGGTGGGCTACTTTGTCGGGAAAATGATGCCCTAGGTGACCCAACTTGGCTAGACCTAGAAGAGAGAGGGAAAGGTGAAGAAATATATTCTTTGAGTGACCACCTATTGGAGGATCAGTGCCTTAATCCTTGGGGAGAATGGAGTCCAGGATAATGATGAGAAAGGACCTTGTATTTTGGTCAAGGAGGCCTTAAGGACTTCTTCACTCAACCTTTAGGGCAAGAGGAAGAGACCTCAAAACTTTTATACTTCGCTTGGCAAAGGAGATGGCTTATCAAGATCAATTCCCCGATGGAATTATCCCTAGGAGATTTCATTCACATACATGGCCCAAACATTGAGAGATGCTATAAAGAAACAATAATTCCACAAATTTGCAATTATGCAATGCAACAATTAGCCCTATTATAGCAAAAATCCCATTCAATGCATGTAACAAAAGTAAAACAAGAATAGCATTAAAAGTGTGTACTTACATGTAATAGAACATATTCAACCATCAACATTTGATAATAAAGAAGCTCCAAGATAAAAATACTCCAATCCAAACATGAAAATTCCTCCAAGCTCCAATTCTTCATCCCAAAAAAAGTGCGAAATTCCCTAAAGAGAAGAGATCCAAGCCAAAGTGATGATGAGAAAATGAACTCATCTCACTTGTATTTATACACTAATTAGGAGTTCGAATTAGTCTATTAGGCCTACATAAGCCCAAAAAATAAAATAATGTGCTAATAACTTAATTTTTGGTGACCAGCTCACCAAAATAGCTCATAAATGAAGTAATATGCCTCTTAAGAGGTCAAATGATCAACAATACACGTCGTAGGGCCCTCCAAGGGGCCTAATGAGGTCCATAGGTGCCATAATGAAGAATAAGGCCCTCAAAAGTGATGGACAAAGGGGTGGCCCCTTGCTTTCCAAACAATAAACCTGTGGTGCTCCCAGTGGGTGTGGGGACGCAATAATAACCTCATGGGTCTCCAAATGAGTCCAAGATCCCTGTAGACCATCTATAAGGGCTCTAATGATGGTGTGGGTGATGCCATATCATCCTACAAGTCTTGGGTCAGTTGCCAAGTGCATGGTACATCTGTGGGGCTGGTTGGGAAAAGGTGAACCAGGTGCATCTTCCTCATCCAATAGGTGAATTTCGAGCAATCTCTGAACATCCTTGGGGATCCATGGAGTGTTGTCTACTGCTGTGGAGGCCCATGGCTCTCAACACACACCCTACATGTGCCAATGTATCCCTCTGGAGGGTTAGGACCCTGTATAGGGAGACCAAACCCAAGATGGAGACTATCTGTAGTCCTGCATAAGATCCAACACGTTTCCTAGCCTTCTAGTACAACAAATCATCAAAGAAATCGAGTAAAAGAGCTTACAAACCATGGACCATAGGTGGGGACTTCATAATGACCTGCCCTTCCATAATGGGCTTTGGGATGTGCTAATGTCTCCAAACTCCAAATGGGGTTAACCAAGTATCCTATTAGGTGGTTTCTACTTCTAAAGGGGATAATGTGTCCAAGGTACATCCTTTAAAAGGTGGTGGTATGTGATAAAGAGGTGAATGGAGTAGGGATGAGAAGGGGCAGCCCTAGGCCACATGCTGGGGTACAAGGGTAGCTAATAAAAGGGAAGCCCACACTTGGGTATATAATGTATAGGAGGGAGCAATCGTGGTACATGAGGTGCCCTGAACTTGATTTTTCCACCCTTCTTATATGACTTTTGCCTTTTATGATTTTTCTTTAGTTCACTGCTTGGGGTTCAAGGAGTAAGAGCATGATGTGTGATATGTAGCAGTGGATACCTCCTTTTAAGGTAGGGTGGTTCATTGCCCACTAGGGGTTGGGACAATCATGGGTTCCTATATGATGAAGGAGGCTCATAGAACCCCCAAGAACCAGGTTGATGGCCATGATGATGGGGTAGAGCTTATGTATTTGCTTTTTCCCACATGCTAAATGTGTTTGTCTTGGCCATCTTTTGCATTTTGTGGTACATTTTCCTATTGAGTGTGGCCAAGTATGCTTTTACCTTTCTTTTTAGCTGCATCAATGGTGATCAACCTCCGGGGCATCATTCCAGGCCTGACCCAAGGTGTGGGCAAGGGTAAGGGGAGAGCTTACCCTATGTGGACCCAGTGGAGGAATGTCGACCCAGGTGGGAGAAATGATGAATGAGGTAATAATGAGTGGAAATGGGGTAATACATGCGGATGTGGGAGCGGGACCACACAGAGAAAATCAGGGTTTCCTGTGAAATACCATTCCTAAAGCCAAATGGTCAGTAAAGAGATCCCACGGAACTGGTATCCAAGGTTAACATCCAAAAGGGGTCTAAGGGACAAGAGTACAGATCTAGTCCACTCCTTCCGCCGAGTACCCCCATTAATCCATGCCTAGAAGTGTCCATGATAAGCAAACTACAATACTCAATTACCAAATGACAAGGCATACCTTTAGGTTCAGGAGGCCCACCTTCAAACATACGATCATGGTAGATGGGCAAGGAACCACATGGCGGAGAAATGGTACAATGAGCTAGTTGGTGGCTGCAAGGGGCTATTGGCTGCTGTCTAAGAACCATTCTAGAGAAAAAATTTCTCCTAGGGATATCACCCACAAAATGGTGTGTAACACCCCTATTGGGTGATTTCTTTATGTTTGTGGGGGTTTGGAGGAAGGTTCTTGTCGGTTTGGACCCTTTTTCACTTCTTGGCCCGATCTTGTAAAACCTCCTCTGCAATCTTGTAGCAATTCTGGTATTCTTGTAGCAATTGTGCCCAATCCTGTAGCACCTGCAAATCAACTCTGTAGCTCCTCCGTAGAACCCTAGGCAGCCCTTGGTAACATTGAGCTCGACCTTCGATGCCTTAATGAGCCTCTCTAACTGTTTTTGGGAATGAGCATCGGTACAACTGAAGTCGAGCCTTGTCCTTTATTTTCTTTTTGTGGTAGTGGGATCGATGCGCTTGGTGATCTAGTCTTTACATGTATTTCCTTTTTTAGCCGTTTTCCCCGCTCGTAATTATCACCTTCCCCACTTTGACTTTGTCACGTTGCATGGGTGGTTGAGTAGACTGTAGTTTTATTATTTGAAGGTGGCCAAGTTTATTGGCCACCTCCAACCCATAAAACTCTATCCTCGCTCATTAAAAACATTTTTTAACCACTATGCACATAGGAGAAGTGGTGATGGGTGTCATCCCTGAGCCTATATGTGATGTTAGGTTGCTGTAGATGTATGCATGTTGCTGCTGAACCAATGGTCGATCAACTGCTCTCTGAAGGTGCTGTCTTCAATACTTTTGCTTGTGCACAAGTCCTCATTTGAACAAAACAATTTGATGATGTTGTTTCATATGTCTTTGATTGATGAAGTTTCTCTTTCATACAGGGTCTTCTAGTGTTCGATCTATTGTTGCTGGAGTGGGTTGGTGACCTTGCAGCTGCCTCTCAAGGATGGTCTCTTGATGCTTCAGGGTGGCCAAATATTCATTCTGGAGGTTGCAACAGTCCTTTGCCTTTGGTTTTGTTGGATCTATGCAGGCTGGTACAGGATTGGCCCCCTTTGTGTAGCAGTCACATAGTGCCTTCCAAAACCTCATATTGCTTCATGATTTGCATTCAATGACTTGGATAAATCATGGTGAGCCTAGGGACAAGAACAAGAGCTCTGATGGTGGTGAAAGCTTGTGAAGAAGGGGTGAAGGCAAAGCTTTGTTTTCTTTTTGTTTTTATGAACAAAGGTGGAATTTTGGGAAGGAAATTGGTTAAATGGTGTTCGTGAGGAGTGAAGGAGGCTTGATGAACCTCTTCTTACATTTCCCAGAGGAAAACATGAGTTTTGACCCCCTTCCCTAAGAAGATCTCAATCCTATAGCTCTTCTGGTCGATCTTGTAGAAGTTGAGGACAATCCTGTACCACTGCATGATTGAAGCATAATCAAGTGTAGTTGCTTGCTAGGTGATGAAGGGGTGTAGTGAGATGGGTGACATGACGGAGGAAATGCAATGGCTAGATTGGCAAAATGGAAAAATGGGATGTGAACTTTGTTCCTTCAACTGCTGTCCCTTTGTCTGCCTAGAATCTTGCAAAAGAAAAGTGTTATCAAAACTGATGTAAGGACTCCTTGACCTCTGTGTGCTTCCTCCTTTTGTTTCATTTTTCGCCTTTATTTTTTGAGACATGCAGACTGCCTTTGAAGGGGTTTTCAATCTGCAGGCTTGCCCTAGATGCCTCAGAGGAGGTTTTCACCTGAGGATGTTTTCATCTTATTTTCCTTATTTTTGCTCTTAGGCTGCTTCATGGAGGTTTGCAACCCTAGAGTTGGCCTTAGTTGCCTCATGGAGGTTTTCAACTAGGCCCCTTATTTTCCTTATTTTTTATATTTTTTCTTTCTTCTTTTGCTAGTCAGAGGTTGGGTGAATTGAGGGTTGTGATACCCCCAATTACATTCATCTCCTTGCTTATTGAACTAGTAAACTCCACTTTTGACAGAGGTCTTTTGTATAACTTCAACGTGTAAGAATTAACAAGCAATGGAATACCTTCCTCGTTGATTGTCTGATTTGGACAAACCCATTTCATAACATTTTTCCACTAGATAGGGGCCCAACTACCTTGTTATCAATTTCACTTTGAAATCCTTGAATCCTGAAAATCATACAGAAGGGCCCAATCACCATCTTGGAAGGATCTCTGCTTGTTGTGTTTGTCATGCCAAACCTTCCTTTGTAGTTGGACTACCTCAGTGTGCATGAGAGCCTGCAATTTGAGCTCATCCAATCTATTGAGCTGGAACAACCTTTCTTGCTATGCTGCAGGAAGGTCTAAGTTTAACTGAGCTGCCACCCTTAGGGTATTATATTCAAACTCAATGGAAAATAGGGCCTTCTTTCCATAGACTAATTCAAATGGGGTAAATCCAGTGGTGGTCTTCCAAGTGGTATTGTAGGTCCAAGTGGCTTCTATAAATCGGTTTGCACAATCTTTTCTGCTATTGCTAACAACCTTGGTCAAAATGTTCTTGAAGGCCTTGTTTGTGAGCTCCACTTGCCCATTTTCCTGAGGGTAGTAGGCAGTGGATTTCTTGTGCTTGATGTGGTGCTGCTCCATGATGCCTTTAATCAAATTTGATGTGAAATGTGTCTCTTGAGCAGTGACCAACTCCCTAAGAAAGCCAAACTTGTAAAAGATGTTTTCCTTTAGGAATTCGACCACTTTCTGCTCAATTGCTGCTTTCACTGCCTTTGCTTCAGCCCCTTTAGTCAAGTAATTAGTGCACACAATGATGTACTTCCTCTGTCTTGAAGGTGGACCAATGGACCCAATGAAGTCCATGCTCCACTTCTCAAATGGCTCCAGAGTAATTTTAGGTTGCAGGGGCATCTCATCCTTGGGTGTAGGCTTGCCCATCCTTTGGCACTGATCACACCTGGTAGTGTACCTTGTTGCATCTTGATGTAGAGTAGGTCAGGACTCAGTGGTAACCAACTTGTAGCACCTTTAAGGCTGTCCTCTTAGCAGCAAAGTGCCCCCACAAGGTTCATCATGGCATGTTGAGTGGATGTCAAAGACCTCTTCCCTCACACATCTTCTCAAAATCTTGTCTGGCCCCAACTTGAAAATATTTTCCCCAATCCAGGTGAAATGGGCACTCTTTCTAACAATCTTGCTCTTCTCCTTGGAGGATAGATTAGGAGGGAACCTCACAACAACCAAGTAATTTGTTATATTAGCAAACCAAGGAGATAACACTGAGATAGCAAAGAGGTGTTCATTTGGAAGCTGATAATCTACCATCTCTTCATTTCCTGCAGGTAAGGTCAGTCTTGACAAAAAATTTGCAACCACATTCTCTTTCCCTGGCTTGTCAACAATAGTTAAATCAAATTGTTGCAATAGTAACAACCATCTAATGATTCTGGCATTGACATCGGGTTTATTCACTAAATACTTAATGGCTGCATGATCAACGTGAAAAAAGGTTTGATATCCAGTGATATATTTCCTAAAATTATTCAAGAGTGTACCACAACTAGTTCTTTTTCAGTGACTCTATAGTTAAGTTCAGTCTTAGAAATTTTCTAACTGATGAAATATATAACATAGAGCAGTTTGTCTTCCACTTGTCCGGAGGCTGCTCCTACAAATATAATCTAATGCATCTGTGTGGATATGGAAGTTCAATGCCCAATTGGGATCCCAAGGATGGGTGCGGTGGTCAACTTTTCCTTCAGTACTTCAAAGGCCTCTTGACATCTATTTGTCCAACAAAAATCCAAGTCTTTAGTTAGTGATCCCAACGAAGGTGAAGCCAATTTACTAAAGTCCTTAATGAACCTTCTATAATATCCTGCCAATCCAAGGAAGCTTTTGACATCCCTTTGTTTTTGAGGGGTAGGGACCCTTTTAATGATATCAACTTTGTTGGGGTCAACCTGTACCCCTTCCTTAGATATGGAATGGCCCAAGATAGTGTAGCAACAAAAATTATAGCTTATTGACTTTAATGTAAAAATACACAAAATGTATTTGTAATAATAATTTATTATATATAAAAATGTACAAGTGATGTTGAATGTTACAGTGAGGCCCTGCTTATATACCTAGGAAGGTGTCCTTTCATGATTGGGCATGTCTGTTAGACATGCCTTTTCACTTAACTAATGACTATTTAAGATAATCATCATTTGATTAATTATTATTAATATTTATTAATATTCATTTTATTTATATAATTTATATTCGTAACATTGCCCTTTTCTTCAAAAGCTTTGTTCTCAAAGCTATATTGCTGACAATTTTCTTCATTTGCGTTTGTCATCTCAGCGTATGTAACTCGACGTCACTGGTACCTCCGCTTGTATAATTTGCTGGTGACACTGTCTCGAATCCAGGGTTATAGATTTTTATTTTTTATTTTTAATAATAATAGTATTATAATTATTATGATTATAAATTTTTTATTTTTATTTTTAATATTAAATTAAATTAAGTTAACTTAATTTGACTGCGTAATTGTTTATTATATTGTAACTATATGGTCAAACCAATGTATGAAATCATATATAGTTATCGAGCCAATGTTTATTAATGTTTGATGTCCCGCCCTTTGGAAGGGGGACACGACAGATCAATACACCGACCAACCTGAATTTACGCTGCAAACGTTCACTGGGTGTCAGAACGACAATGTGGACGAGAGGAATGGAGTCCAGTTAGCGGTTAGTGAACTGTTGAGAATATGAAACGGACTTAAATCAACGGATAAACGACGCGGACGGGGATCGATGTGGTATCGGTGCTATTAGGTTTGGTTGAGAGGAATTGTCGGGGAGCAGAAGGCCAACAAAAGACCAACGGTTTAGATGGTGGTTGAAGCGACAGGGTTTCCTGTTGGGACTACGGACCACGGGTGTCGATTTGGTGGCAAACTGATGACTGTATGCAGGATGACGGTGTGGGCAACATGACGCACGTAAACAGGTGGAATGGGATGGTGGCTAGTGGACTCTGATCAGTGTTGCGGAAGGATGTATGGATGAGAGGAAGCGGTCGGATCGGGTCAACGAGGGATGTGTGATGGTGGGGAGATGTAAATTCCAGTGGGAGAATGAAGGATGGAACCAACGAGAGGGAATGAATGTGGAAAACGAGGATGCGACAGGGAAATATTGCAGGTCGGGTAGCACCGATAATGTGGTTGAAATTGAATTCCCACAGGAGGTTGTGACTGGTTGATTCTAGGAATGTTATTGTTATCACTGTCCAATATGTCTTCTAGGTCGATATGATCGAACAAGGCTTCGTTTGGATGCAAACGGACTGGATCATACACAATATCCGATTCTGATACTTCGCGGAGTCCCTTTTAATTGAACAAGATTTAGATTTGCTGAGAAAAATATGTATGACTCTGCTGACAAACACTAGATGTTGCGTTCAAATATTGGGTAGAACTTGACGGTAACATTTCCTGCAAGTTTTTGTGCTTCGAAGCTGCCAGAATCCTTCTCCCCCTTACCACTGTTAGCATTATTTTCACTGTTTAGAAGGATCCTTTGCAACACCATTGCTTTCATTACCCCAAGGTTTTGTCCAATCCGTTCTATTCCAAGTAGAATCCATGTTCTGTGTAGACTTAGTTGAACCAATAACAACATTGGCCTGTAAGGATGTTATGCCGCTTGATTTCCATGCAAAACTTTTTGAAGGTGATTGAAATGGCCCTTTCAAGGGAACCAAATGCTGAGAGCCACCAACCTTTAATATACTATTAACTCCTCCCTTCAATGCCTGCTCATTATTCTTTAACCCAGAGTCAATGCCAAACACTTTAAGGTTTTTGGCACCCTTTTTGTCTACAAAATTGTGTATTTTCGGTGACTCCTCTTTGTGAATATGATCTTCATGGCTACTATTGGTGAAGGTGACTTGATCTTTCTTTTTCTCCAATTCTTAATCGCTACTCTTAATTTTTTGTGTGATCTGAGAGATTGATTCTTTCAACTTGAGGAGTTCTGGTTGCTTCTTATCAAATTCAACATTTTTCCTTGCTGTCTTCTTTTCATAAAGCAAGATCTCCTTGAGGTATGCAGTGTGCTCTTTTTTCTTTTCCTTGATTTGAAGTTCAAAGTTCTTTAGCGATTTTGACACATTGTCAGGGTTTTCTTTCGCCACTTCAAGCTCTCTTTCATTTCTCTCGATATCATTCTCAATGTTAAAAGTTTGCCACAAAAGATACTCAGTTTTCAAAGATTTTAGTTGTTCCTTCAAACGAAGATGTTTCTTTGCTTCTTCTCTTTGTTCTTCCACATTTTCCTCTTCATCATCATCAATGTCTTCTTCAACATCTTTCTCAAGGTAGTCCTCATCCACATCATATTTATCTGGATCATCTTCTTGATCTACATAATCTTCTTCAACATCATTTTCATCTGGATCATTATCTATTACATCTTTATTTTCATTATCATCATTCTGATCAAAATCTACTTCCCCTGCTTCACCTTGTTTAGTTTCTTCACCATCGCTATCATCTTTCTTATTATGGATTTTTGCATAACTCTTGTTTAGACATGCTATAACTTCTGCACATGATTTTTCTAATCGCTGAAATACTTCTTGACTTTTACTAAACTGCTCAATGAATTCAAGGCGAAAACTTAACAAAATATTGTGCGGCGAACAATGTTTAAGGATTCACATGGTTATATTGTACGGCATGGATCTGATACCACTGTAGCAACAAAACTAATAGCTTGTTGAATTTAATGTAAAAATACACAAAAGGTATTTGTAATAATAATTTATTATATATATAAATGTACAAGTGATGTTGAATGTTACAATGAGGCCCTGCTTATATACCTAGGCAGGTGTGTTTTCATGATTGGGCATGTCTTTTAGACATGTCTTTTCACTTAACTAATGACTATTTAAGATAATCATCATTTGATTATTTATTATTTATATTAATTAATATTCATTCTATTTTATATAATTTATATTCGTAACAGACAATCCTTGCATTCATAAAAAATTCACATTTCTCGAGACTTAATGAAAGATTCATCTCAATGCATTTCTTTAAGACTTTACATAGATTAGAAAGAGCTTCCTGGAAGTCACATCCATAAGGAGTGAAGTCATCCATGTATATCTCAACAGTGTCATGAACAAGGTCAACAAAGATACTCAGAACTGCCCTTTGGAAGGTAGCAAGAGCATTACACAACCCAAATGGAAGGACTTTATAGGCAAAGGTACCCTAAGGACATGTGAATGTGGTTTTATCTTGATCCTCAAGGCTGATTTGTATTTGGTTGTACCCACTAAATCCATCTAGGAAGGAAAAGAATCTCTTCCCTGCAAGGCCATCTAGGACTTGGTCAATGAAAGGCAGAGGGAAATGGTCCTTCTTTGTAGCCTTGTTAAGCTCTCTATAATCAACACAAATCCTCCACTTCCCATTCTTCTTGGGGACTATGACAAGAGGGGACACCCACTCACTGTCTGAGATGGGGTATATGAACCCTACATCCAACAGTTTTTGCAGTTCTTCTTTTACAATGTCCTTAAGGGCGGGATTCATCCTCCTCTGGGGTTGGCGCACAGATTTTCATCCTTCCTTGATGTAAATATGGCAAGTACAAATTGAGGGATGCAAACCTTTCATTTCCTTATAGTCCCAAACAAAATCAAGCTGTTGCCTCAACACAGTGCATAATTGCTTTTCTTGCTTGACTGAGAGAGAGGGGTTGATCTTTAGAGTTATGGATGGGCTAATTTCCACAATCTTGGCATGATCTAGATCAGGTTCGACAGAGCATAGATCAATCCATGGATTGCCCTCAGATTGTTCCAAAGATTCTTCCACCAGTTCATCAATTGGCATGGCAGTGGGAGGTTGATTCTGTAAGATATGGTCAATAAGGTCATCTTCATCAAGTTGCCTACCTCCTACAATAGTGTCTAGAGTACAAACTGGGTAGAGGGATGTCTGATAAAAGTCTTCTTCTTCCTCGTCCTCTATCCACAAGGGCAAGTCATGCTCATTAGAAGGTTGAGTAGGGGGATACAATATGAGCTGCTTTGAGAGATGCCCATTCTTGATGGTCATGTTCCCAACCCTGCAACTAATGTAGGCATCAGCAGTGGCCAACCAAGGTCTTCCTAGGATAAGAGGGTAACCATTAAACTTGGTTTTGGGTTGGAGGACAAGGAAATATATGGGATACTCCCAAGAGTCGATGGATACCATCACATCCTCAATAACTCCTTTAGGGGATATTGTGGACCTGTCTGCAAGCTACAATACTGTGGTGGTTTTTCTCAAAGCTCCTTGGAGGTTGAGCTTGAGCATGGTTTCTTTGGTCATAACATTGATTGTAGCCCCAAGGTCAATCAAGGTATTAGGGACCATAATGCTATCAATGTGCACATCCACTACTGGGCTACTAGGATCCAATTACTTTGGGGAGATCACCCTCCCAAGCATTAGATCAGACAGTTGCCCAACAACATTGATGGTGGGGGTGTCTCTTCTTCTTCTCCCAGGCCTCTTGAAGCATTATTCTGTAATAGGCTTGTTATAGATGGGGACATACTTGATGGCCTAGAGAAGGGGTATTTTGACACACAAATTCTTCAGTTCTCCTAGAAGTTCAAGCTCTTCCGGGGTGTGCTGTTTAGGTTGGACCAACCTTTCAGGATAGGGAGGTGCATTGGCTTGAGGGGTACTATCTTCCTTCTCTTCTTCAAGTTCTTCAGGTGGAGAAGGTGGGTGAGCATTTGGAAGTACCTTCCCATATTGAAGGTTGATCTCTTGGATTTCCACAGCATGAGTAAGGATGGGATGTCTCCCCACTGTAAACTTGCTGCGCCTGCTTATTTTTCAAGTTCAAATTGGGTTGGGCAAGCATTTGAGGTTGCTTAGGTGGGTTGTTGTGAGGTAACTGTGGTTGAGGTGGAGGAGGAGGCATTAAGGCAGGAGTTTGGGCTGCCTGTGGCCTCCATCCTTGTGAAGGGTTACCCCATTGAGGAGGTTGAGGTGGATATGGCTGGAAATGGGGGTTGATAGGCTGAGGAGTGTGGAGCATGTTAGCGTTTGAAATTTCACCTCAGGCTGAGAAGGCAAATCTCAAAGCTACATCAAACCATTTCACCTCGTAGCTAGCCCTACGGGGTATGAGAAGGCTCTCTCCGGTCTATCTCGGCAAATTTTCAATGGGATGAGATGACCAATCAAAGGTAACACTGATATTAGGCTAGTAAACTGATAAGGAGGGTTGATTTAAAGTTTTTGGAGTTTTTGGTGGCAACTGGAGGGAGTGCAATTCAGGGTGCGGGGATTTGACACAGTTTCTGCAGGTGGGTCTTTGGGGCAAGGTAGGAGTTTGTGCTGATGCCTTTAGCTGAGATGGATGATCAAGGAAGAAAAAAGAGAAGCTAAAGAGGGCAAACAATGACTTTGAATCCTCTCTAGACAGTGGAAAACATAAACATTAAACAAATTTGAAAGCTGAGCATGGCAAGCATGAATTCAAACTTTATCACTTCATTTATTTAATAAGCTGCAGTAAAGAAAGAGATGGAACACATAAACACACTTACAATTACAATAAGAGAACACACCATCAACACAAGAGTCCACAAGAATCCCAATGATGTCTGCAAAACCCTGGTCTTCCTTTTCCTCAAATTGCAGAGATACAAGCAAAATATACAATGATAGTTCCTCCCTCAAGAGTCCAACCATGAAAATGATCAAGAGAAGGCATAATATAGATGATCTAACTCCTTTCCCCACCTCTAGGGGTCGAGCTCAGCTTCCTAGGAGCTGTTTCAACTAATTCTAAACTGAGCACTAGATAATAGGCAGTCAAAACAACTTGCCTCTAAAACTTAGGAAACCTATCCATGCATTAAATATTTACCATTTACATCAAAGAATCTTCTAGAAGTGTTGAAGGAGAGTAAAAGTATCTAAGTGCCATGAAAATTACACAAAAATCCATCATTTACATGCCTCAAAAGTCAACCAAGATGAAAACAGTGTTTTGCTGGCCGAACTGGTCAAAACAGGCAAATTTCCCTGACAGGTCGCGCACATCACTTTGACTGGTCGCGCACATCACTTTGACTGGTCGCGCACATTCACAGCTCTGTTTGAGGGCCTTCCCGGTGTCCAAATTAGGGGCAAGATAGCTCGTTGGAAAGGTCTGCGAGTCTACTTTCCAACCCCACCGGAATTTTTGAATTTGGAGTTGATTTGACCCCTCAAAAGTCATTTCTCCCAAGACAGCTTTTTGCAACTCAAAATAGGGGCAGAAAATCAAAATTTGCATGTGTTTTGAGCTTTTGGAAGCCCAAATCTCCATAAAATCTGAAACCCATCCATAGGCAAGTGTATTTTTGCATGACAATTCCAAAAATGCAAAGTTTTCCCCGTTCTGAGTTGCCCCCATGTATGGTCGCGCGCGGGGTGAGACCAGTCAAATGGCCAAAACCTGTAAAATTCCCAAAAATGCCAAAAATGCTTCAAAACTCTCAAAATTTCTTGAGTTTGCTGCTAGGAGGATGCTAATGAGTATCATGGTGAGTGAGAGAGGCCTCAGCCAAGATACAGAGCGGGTTGGTCTTCTTCTTCCGTTTTTGTGCCTTGGCCAAACTCCTTGGATCCGGCGATTATAATTTTGGTATTTCTCTAAAACGATGACACCTGTGCAAAAAGTGAAGGAGGTTTTTCTTCTTTAGCATGTTATGGACAAAAACCTCTCTCAGATTTCCAAAATTCATCTTTTATTGCTCTGAAAAATCATTTGAGTGCAACTTGTCCCGATGTGTGAAACAAGGGATTTTGTCGAAATGGAGCGAAATGAAGGGGATAGGGGGCTTCTAAATTCTTGGGGAAATTTTTGGAAGTAGGGAGGGATGTTAGGAAGCAGGGGAAAGTGGAATCTCAGCGATTGAGTGAGGGGAAGGGGTCCAAAAGGGCAAAACACAGGCCCAACCTAGAAAATTGCCAGGTTGTAGCTAGAAACTAGGGTTTGTGGAAAAATGAGGAATTTGGCGGATCTAAGGGATGGGAAGTGTTTTATAAGGTACTTTAAGGATAGGGGAAGGTGTATGAACATCAGGAAACAAGTTTTGCCGGTGATTTGACTGTCCAAGAGAAATTGGCTTTCAAAACCCTAGGAGAGGGAAATGAGCTTGCCTAGGCACAACTGAAGCATGAATAAGGTGTACAACGACTCATTAGACACTGAGATGATAATGACAACCCTCTGAATGATTATAGGCTCAGCTGAATGATGACATGGACTGACATTTGGGCAAACCCTAGGCGTAATGCCTAGTGACCAAATTTTGCTTGAAAACTCACTGAAATGACAAAATTTGACCTTGACACTCTGAGACCACTTTGTAAGAGCACATTTGATCACTGGAGGAAGGCTGGAAAGACTGACACTAACAGAGCATATGACAAAGGAGAGGGTATGGACCATGATGGATGAGTTGAAAGGTACCAAGGCTGGAAAGGTACATTCTGATTTGCATTATAAGGAGGATATTGTGCACCTTGCATGCCTTGTTGATATGGCCTAGGGTCTAGGGCCTCCTCTCGTTGATGAAGTAGAGTTGCTCCAACCCATTTTTTGCCCCTTGGTATACGACTTTTAGGCATGGCAGAGAGGGACATTTGTCTGTTGCATGGTTTTCCTCGCAGAGAGAGCAAACTTCTATGGCGTTTAGTGGGCGTTCATTTCTGGGATGCCTCTTAGTGCATCTAGGGCAAAAGATAGCTAGTTCCCTTTCTGCTTCCTCTTGCTTCCTTTTAATCTGCATAGTGTCCATCTGTAGGGCAAAAATATGCAACATTTCACTTTTGAAGTCCTCCAACATGCTCCTTATCTCATGTTTGATGGTTGAGGTTGAGGAAGAGGAGTTAGTCAAGCTTTGGCTGGACCTTCCCTTTTTCCTAGCAACCCTAGAATGGTTCTTGAACACTGTCTTGATGTCATCATAGGTCAACTAGTAAATGTCTCCTCTAGACAACATATTGAGGGTCTCCATTATGTCCTCCCTGATCCCTCAGAGAAGTACTAGTTTGAGTGACTCAGGGTCAAGGGTACAGTTAGCCCTCCTATAGTTGAGTTGGAATCTTTCCTCATAGTCCTCTAAGGATTCATCTGGTCCTAGGGTCATCCTAAAGATTTCCTCTTTTGTCTCTTTAGACCTACAGTAATCCCTATACTTCTCATTAAAGGCTTGTTGCATTTGTGCCCAGGTAGTGATGCTGCCTCCAGGTAAGCCCATAAACCAACGCAAGGCTGCATCTTTGAGGGTGGATGGAAACAACTTTAGCTTCTGTTCATCAGAGGTATAGTCATAGGTCCTACAAACAACAACAAACTCAAACATGAACGTGTCAGGGTCCTCAGAATTTAGGCCATGGAAGTGTGGAAGGGAAGTAGGGCTGATATTCTTCATCCTGGCCTCCCCATTAGTCTCTCGGATGGGAAAGAACTCATTTTGTCTATTTTCAGCCATGTCTTGGATAGGTGATATAGGCTCCTCCTCCCCTAGGGGTTTTTCAAAGGTTTCAGGTTGCTCACCCAAAGGAAGTTCACAACTACCAAAGAAGAATGATGGTTGGCTGCTTGAAGGGGTGGGAGTTTTTGGTAGGAATTTCCCTTGATTATCCCTACTCCTACGAGGCATGAAAGAACTAGCTCTTGTTTTTTTTTTGGATTTTTTCCTTTTTTTAAAGTTTTCAAATCAATAGTACTGATGCAAAACATATAAAAGATAAACAACTTCTAAGTAGAAACAACACCTACTTGGCCACCTCTTCGGCAATGACGCCAAAAAGTGATGAGCCCTAGTATTGCAACAAGAATGCTGCAACTCCCAAGGTTACCGACTTAAATTATCAACCCAAGGTTCGTAAAAACTTAGAGGTGACAATGCCTTATGCACAGTAGGTCAAACTCTACACATATTACCTTCAACCATTGAATCAGATCAAGGTATCAAAGACCACTCCAACTAGCTTACAAAGAGAACTTGCATGAAAAGACAAGAGTTTACTCTAATTACAGGTTGGTAAATATCATCCTAATTGTAGAAATGAAAGTGTCATTCATCCAATGTAAAGGCCAGCTACGATTGTAGGAAGGGAAAGACTGTACTAATTGCAGATTTGAACCATGCTATTCTACTTGCAAAAATTAAATTAATATTCTACTTGCAAAATGTAAATCATTACTCTTCTTGCAGAATGTAAAAAATTGCTTGAAAAAGGAAACATGATCTAAAGAGTATGACTAGAAAATCTAAGGACATAACTTCGAAAAAACTAGGTCTAATCTAGTTGCATTGAAGAGTTTCCATTCTTATCATTGAGTTCAAGATAATCTAGCTTCAGCAAGAGAGTCTTTACACATTGCATAAAAGAACAATCTTTGTGATTCAAACGTGGGAATCTGTCTACTACATCTAATTGCTGTTTTGTACTTGCAGTGAAGGAAGGATGGGTCTAAAGTGGTCCTTGGTCTTCCCCAATCCTAACATGCAAAAGTCAAGGCCTTAAAGCAAATCTTGCCATGCTTAGACAATGTTACAAGATTACTACAAGATTTTGCCTTGTTTTGTTACAAGATTGGATCCAAGAGCATCTTGAGGGTAGGAAAGGTGTTCTGAAGGTGGGAGAAGGTAGATGAGGGTGTATGAAGAATGTGTGAGGCCTTTTTCCAAGATTAGCACCCCTCAGAGGCCCATCTTGCACAAAAGTACATGCTCACGATGTTCCCCAATAACCCTGAAAAGATGATCTTGGTGGTAATTTGAGAGCAGTATGAGGTGTCAAGAAGGAGGATGGTGATGACAAAATGGATGTAGGATGAGTGTACCAATCCTTGCAAGTCACTAGTAGTACCTGTAGACTAACAATCAACCCCTTTTTACTCTTGGAAAGAACATAAATCTAGTGATCAAATTGCAACAAATCAATATGGAAAGGATGAGTTGAATTTTATTTCATCAAGAGCTACTCTATCCTACAACATGCATCTAATCCATGTGCAAAGGCATGATCTTAACTTCTAGGATGCAGAAACATAGTATGCAAGAGAACTATAAACCAAAGCCTAGCAACTTTCAAAGGAAAACAAAAAAATATTTTTGGCTTATTGTTGTAGACCCCTCACCCACACTTCCCAAAAGAGGTGGTAATCAGGCCTGCAACCACAATTTTTGAAATCTAACTTCTGTTTAAATAAGGAAAGAAGTGCCACTACTCAAACAATGACAAAATAAAATACATAAGAGAGACTAGAGCCTCTGGTTGGGCCCTAACCTAAGGGTGTCAACCCTCCAAAGTTAACTCAGATGTAGACCAACAATGAATCTTTCATTAATAGAAAATGGAGTTCAAATACATCATATCAAAATGGAAATAACAGTCTCAAGCACTTGGATCTCAATAGCTCTTCCTAGCTCCAAAAGTTTGTATCCTAATTGTCAGGCCAGGAGGTAACTCCACAATGCGAATTGTATTTACTATTTTTGCATTAAGATTACTCATGGATATATACATGGAGGGAGAGACTCTTGGGCTTCACCTCCCAGTGTCTTCATATTTTTAATCTCCTTATTTTCTATTTACATTATTTACATGAATTTCCTAATCCCAAAGATTAGGTGTCAACATTCTCCCCCTTAATCTGAAGGGATGTTGGTGAGTCCAAGCATCATTCTGAATCTTTCGAACTTTTCTCTTCCAAGCGCTTAGGTGAAGATGGCGGCAATTTGCTCATTTGTGGAACAATGGCGTAGATGGATTGTCTTGGCCTCAACATGATGTCGAATCAGATGGTATTTTGTATTGATGTGTTTCATTCGATCATGGAACTTTGGGTTCTTGGCCAACTTTATTGCAGAAGTGTTGTCAATCATGAGAGGAGTTGAATGCATTTGTTTTTCCTGCAAATCTTCTAGAATTTTCTTGAGCCACACAATTTCCTTTGTTGCTTCAGCTGCTGCCACATATTCTGCCTCAGTTGTGGAATTTACTGGGGTTGATTGTTTGTGTGATCTCTAGGAGACGACGCCCGATCCAAGGTTCATAGCATAACTTGAAGTAGATACCCCAGTTTCTTTGTCTCCATCGAAGTTTGAATCAGAGTATCCAATCAAGCTGAAGTCGCCCACCTATGTATACTTGAGTCCAAAGTCTTGAGTTCCCTTCAAGTACTTTAGAGCTCTTTTTGTAGCAGATCAATGTTCCTCACAAGGCTTTTGCATAAACCTGGAGAGGGTTCCAACAACAAATGAAAAGTCCGATTTGGTAGTAGTCAGGTAGTTGAGACTTCCTACAAATTGTCTATACTTTTTTTCATCCTCAATTCTTTTCCTTCAATGGATGTGAGCTTCAAGTTCTGTTCCATTGGATTATTCAAAGGATTGCACTCAGCCATGCCAAACTTGTTCAACAGATCTCCAATGTACTTCTTCTGAGAGAGGAATATAAACTTTGGATGTTGAGTTACTTCAATACTAAGATAGTAGTGAACATAGCCCAAGTCAGGCATTTCAAAACCTTTCCTCAATTCCTTCTTCATGGATGCAATGTAGCTCTCATTGTTCCATGTCATCAAAAGATCATCTACATACACCACAAGATATATAACTGTTTTGCCAACTTTCTTGACAAGCAAAGTTGCATCATCAAGATCATAATGTTTGAAGTTGAGTTTCAGAAGATGCTCAGTTAACTTTTCATACCAGGCTCGCGGTGCTTGTTTGAGGCCATACAAGGATTTCACAGCTTGCATATTTTGTGTTCTTGGCCCTTCACAACAAATCCTTTTAGCTGGGACATAAAAACATTCTCTTTCAGATCTCCATTCAGGAAAGCATTTTTTACATCCATTTGATGGACTTTCCAACTGTTCTAAGCTGCCAAGGCAAAGAGTGTCTGAATGGTAGCCCATTTTGCTGTGGGGGCAAAATTCTGCTCATAATCGACCCCTTCCTTCTGTGCAAAACCTTTTGCCACAAGCTTGGCTTTGTGCTTGTCAAGTGAGCCAACAACTTTATACTTGTTCTTGTAGACCCACTTCCAGCCAATTGGTTTGGTTCCCAATGGAGGATCAACCAACTCCCAAGTGCCATTCTTTATCAAGGCATCGTATTCTTTCTGCTTCACTTCTTTCCATTCATCATGAGAAGCGACTTCATGGAGGAAGTTGGTTCAAAATCTATAGACAAATTCAGTTCACAATCATAAGAAACATCCATATCAACAAGTGAATCATAATCGTCTACATCACTACAATTTTGCCTGGTTAAATTTCTTGTTCTTGTCTTTCCAACCTCATAAGGACGAACACTTTCAAGTGTCTTTGTCACCCATTTTGGAGGACCTTTCTAAGATGGCCCAGGCTGCTCAGTTGACGGAGTTGGGGCTGAATCAAGATTTAGTCTCCCAATTCTGTCAATCACCTCACTCAAAGTGTCATCGGTGGATGGAGCTTCATGTGGGGGAGAGAGTGCTTCCCAAGAACATTCTACAGATTGATCTAATATAAGAATCCCCCCTTCAAGATATGGAATCTATTTATCAAATTCTTGAAACGACTTTGCATGTTCGAATCTATCCAAGCGATTAAGCTACCGCTCAACAACATTTTCAACCTTGGAAGATTCAAGAAAGATCACATCTCTAGATACAACAAACTTCTTATTAACTTCATCATAGAGACGGTATGCTTTGGAGGTATTTGAATACCCCAAGAAGATACACTTACGACTCCTTGCACCAAGTTTGTTTCTTTGTTCCTTAGGTATCAAGGCATAACAGGTGGAACCAAAGACCCTGAGATGCTTTACCGAAGGAATGTGGCCATACCACATTTCATAAGGAGTCTTGTTTCTAATAGCATTAGATGGACACCTATTCTTTACATACACAACACATAGAACTGCATCAACCCAAAACATCAATTTTACATTCTTGAAAAACATCATGGAACGTACCATATTTAAGATTGTCCTGTTCATTCTTTTAGCTACTCCATTCTGTTGGGGATTATAAGGCACAGTTGTTTGATGTTTGATCCCATGCTGGCGAAGATAGTTTTCAAATTCATTTGAAGTGTATTCTTTTCCATTATCAGTGCGAATAGAGCCAATATGAGATTGTGCATCATTTTCAATCCATGCATGAAAGTTCTTGAATGTTTGAAAAGTATCAGATTTGTTCTTCAATAAATAAACCCAAAACATTCTAGTGTAGTCATCAATAAATAACATCATATATTTATTTCCATTTGCAGAAGGAACAAGCATTGGGCCACATAAGTTTGAATGAATAAGTTCAAGTTTTCTATGTGCTATGGAATGTGAATCATGAAAACACTGTTCGCTGTGCTTTCCTAAGATACAAGCATCACATTGCTTAAGTTTCCTAGGAATTGTAGGCAAACTAGTAACACCACTTTTCTTCAACATACAAAGGCTATCATAATTCAAATTTCCAAATTTAGCATGCCATAAAAGACTTGATGGAAATGTACCTTCATCATAATGAGAACTCACGAGCAGAGTTACTTTGCAGGTTCAGAGGTCTTTCTTCTTCTTTTTCCGTCATGACAAGTGAGTGATCTGATGCTTTTCTGACCTCGACCTTGCCATCAAATATATGAATGGAGTGTCCTTGTTGGCAGATGTGGACCAAAGACAACAAGTTTCTCCTCAACTCCGGGAGGTATAGAACATCATGTAGAAGAAAGTCTGGAAGACCAGGCAATTTGAGCCTGATGATGCCAAGCCCTGATGGCTTGAGTTTTGACTTATCTACAAAATAAACTGCTCCATCAACATTATTAGTGAATTCTTCAAAAAAAATGTCTCCTAAAAGTCATGTGGAAAGTTGCTCCTGAATCAAGCAACCAATCATCTTTCCATGAAGCAAGTGAAGCATTGAACAAGTCTTCATTTACTCAATATTGCAATGGGCCACAACATAATGAGTGGATTCGGGTGGTTTATCTTTCTCTTTGTCATGGGTTTACCTTTGGCTTCATTTCTTTTTTGCTCAATTCTGTCCCAAGGCAACTTACATGTGGATGCATCATGTCCATCTTTATTGCAACATATGCAATGAAGATCAGGGTTTTCTCCTTGGAATTGTCTGTCCCCCTTGCCTCTAAAATTCCTTCTTCCTCTACCTCTTCGACCACCTCTTCCTCTAGAAGAATCTTGTGCACGATTCTTCTCTTTACGTACAAAACACACAACTTCTTCAGAAGAATGAGGAGCTATCTTCTTCCCAACAACCTTCTCTCTCTGAACAAACTTCTTCTCAAGGGAGTCAAAGGTAATTTCTTTGAGGTTTCCACTTGCTTGCAATGACTCAAGATAATTTGAATAAGTGGGATATAATGCCTTGACATAAGCTATGAGAGGAATGTCTATTGGAACACCAGTGATTTTGATATCATGGATAATAGATATTACTTCTGATGCTAAAGCAAGAGGGTCATCATTTTTGAATTCAAGGCTGAACAATTTAATCATCAATTGGACAACTTGAAGTTCAGAGTGTGAGTCATAGAGTTCCTTCAACTTTTGTAAGGCTTCAAAAGCATTTGAAAATGGTGAAATATGATGACTCACCTTTTCATTTACAGATGCTGCAATCAAGGCATAGTCCTTGTTGTTCTTGTTTTCCCAGATGGCGATCTCCTTATATAAGGTGGGCTTTGCAGGTTCATTATTTCCTTCTCTTACACAAACTCCTTTCCACAACTCATTGAAAATGAGAGCGTGTTTTAATTTTCTTGACCTTTTAGGATAGTTCTCTTTTCTCGAGAGAACTACTCCAACAATAGATATCATTGAATGCGTTAAAAATATGTGCACTGCAAAAAAAATGTACTTTTGGTGGCAAAAAATGCAGTTCTGGTGGCAAAAAATGCACATATGGTGTAAAAATTGCAATCTGATATGTATAGAACAGAAGTATTATTAGGGGAGGGAGCATATGGGGAGGGGGAGGGTTGTATCGGTGTATATTAATGGTACGTGTGGCAACCAGTGTGATATGTTAACAAGGGAGGTAACATATGTTTTGACTGTGGACGAGGAGTGATATGTATTGACAGTGCGTATTGACAACACAACGTATATATGTATTGACCAGAGTTGCGGGGGAGCGCTCCCCCCCCTCCGAACCCGCTCCCAATTCGCGCTCCGGGCGGGAGGGGCTCGAGAGTGCGCTCCCGATAAAAAATTTACACTCCCTTCCAAAATCGGTAGTGAGTTCAGGAGCGTCGCTCCTGTTCCTCCTGGAGCGAAAATTACAGCTCGGGAGCAATCAGGGGGCGATTGCTCCCGATCGCTCTTGAGCGTTTAATTTTCGCTCCGGGAGCGACGCGCGCGATGCTAGGAGTGATTCACGCGAAAAAAATTTCATTTAAAAAAAAATTTAGTTTGAAAATGACTTGGGGGCAAAAAAAATTCATTGCCACTTAAATGAGTTGAGGAGAAGCTGGAGAGCGAAGGAGATTGAGCAAAGGAGCGAGGAGCAAGCGCCGAGGAGCAACCTGCAAAGAGGTTAGTTACGTTAGTAACTTAGTAATTTACTATTTTAAACCTTAGTTAGGTAGTAATTTAGTATAGTATAGTTAGTTTAGTTTAATTTATTTAGTAAAAAAATCATGAATCTAAATAAAATTAATAAATAAAATTAATTAATCTAAATAAATTAAATTAATTTTCTCATTCATATTCCCATTCCCATTCCCATTAAATTTTGCAGATTCAAAAGCCTACAAATATCAAACATCATGGACCTGGCTATATTTCTTGGCATTTTCCTCTTCTTGGTCCCTTTTCTGGTTATTATGGTGCTAGAGAGTAGGAAACGGAGGGGCCAAATTGAAGAGGGGGATGAAGAAGCTGGAGAAAGTGGATTTGATGAAAACCCCGGTGAGGAGGAGCTGGAGGAGGGTGAACATGACTCTCAAAAAACTAAACAAGACCAAATCCCATTGTGGAAATATGTTAACAGGCTTGAAGCAGGGAAAGGGGGTGGAACCACTAAATTTCATTGCCCCCATTGCAACAATAATTACACAGGTTCATACACCTGTGCCAGAAAACACTTCTGCGGGAAAAGGCCATGGGATGGAGATAAACAAATAGGAATCAAAACTTGTGCAGCTGTGTCAGCAACAGATAGAGCCAAATACATAAGGGAAGAGGAGGAAGCCCAATACAAATCTAAAAAATCAAGGGGTTTCTATGAACCAAGCTCACAATCACAAGCACAAAGAATTCCTTCAGCATCCTCCCAAGGCAGTGGATATGGAGGCACGGGGTCACCAGCTTTAAGGCGTAGAACCATATCAGATTTCCTTGATGAGGGGTGTAGGAATGATGTGGATTCAAAGGTTTACAAGTTTCTCTATGCATGTGGGATACCATTCAATGTTCTTCGCTCACCTTATTGGCATGAAATGGTTTCTGCCATAAATGATGCCCCTAAAGGATACAAAAGCCCTGGGTATGACAAGGCAAGAACCGTTGGACTTGATCATGAAAAAGCAAAAATATCACATTCTTTGAATAGAATGACAAGTTCTTGCACTGACCATGGGGTGTCCATTGTATCTGATGGATGGACAAATATAAAAGGCAAGCCATTGATAAGTGTTCTTGCTGTGTCTGTTAGTGGTGCCATCTTTCTAACTGCATATAATTACTCAAACAAGTTCAAGACCAACATCAACATTGCAGAAGCATTACTTGAAACAATTGATCCTATTGGGCCATACAATGTCATCCAAGTCATCACTGATAATGCTCCTAATTGTAAGGCAGCGGGAGCAATTATTGAGGATAAATACCCCAACATATTTTGGTCTAGATGTTTGGTTCACACATTGAACCTTCTGATGCATGATGTTGTCAAGAACAAAAATGCACAATACAAATGGATTGGTGATTTGTACAAGAAAGGCGAACAAATGATAAAATTTATTACAAATCATAGCAATACCCATGGCCTTTTCCGCAGTCACTCAAGATTGGAGTTGTTGAAGATTGCGAAGACCAGATTTGGTAGCTATTACCTCACCTTCAGGTGCCTTTTGAAGGTAAGAGAGTCATTGGCTAGTATGGTATCAAGTCCACATTGGCAGGTATTAAAGGAAAGGGCTACAAATGCAGCTGACAGGCAAGGTTTTGAACTGGTGGAGGAGGCCGCTCTTGATGGTCAGTTTTGGACAAGTGTGAGGCAAGTATTGGATTTCACCAAGCCCATTTATCACATGATTCGGTTTGCAGATATCGATAAACCAGTGATTGGTGAGGTGTATGAGCAGATGGATACCATGTTGGGGCAAATAAAAGATAGTGTTCATAACAGAGATCTCGACTTGTACAAACTGATTCACGATTGTGTGTGTACGGTGGAATAAACTTAATATTCCACTACATTGCTTGGCGTATATCCTTACACCAAAATACTACTCTACATCTTGGTTGGGCCAACCTACACCAGGGTGTGGGATTAGGACCAAACCCCATTTAGATGCAGAGGTAACTAGTGGATATTTGCAAGCATTAGAAAAGTTGATATCTGACAGGGATGAATGTGCAGCTGTGCGCCTTGAAATAGGCAAATACTTCAGTGGCACTAGTTTGTTTGGTAACTTCCATGCAATGGAAGACAGAGACAGATTTCATTCTCTCACATGGTGGGAAACATATGGCGGCCAGGGCCAAAATTGGCAAAAAAAGTTCTATCACAGCTTGTAAATACTTTTTCTGTAGATAGGTGTTGGAGCACCTACAACTTCATACATAATGTGAAAAGAAACAGACTCAATGAAAACCAGGCAGAAAGCTTGGTTTATGTGCACTACAACTTGAGGTTGTTGAGTCATTACTGTGATCGGGCTTATGAGGATCCCACATATAAAATTTGGGACAACCACCCAGACGAAGACAATTTGGAGGATGACACTATACATCTTGAAGAACTGGAAGAGGAACTTATAAGGGATGAAGATGAAGCAGCTACAACAGCCATGCCACCTCCACCATCCAGTAGCAGTGCTCGAGTTCTGAGTCTTGTCCCTTTGCTGTCGCCACCTCTATCTACACCCTCACGTGGAGGGCATGTGCCTTCTAGTTCTGGTCGTCGGTTTGTGCGGGAGACTCCTAGAAGACCACCACGACCTGCTTATACTCCTGGAGACTCTCGTGGCAAGGGCCACATGTAGATTTACAATTTACTTGTCTTTTCTAGTTTCTATTAGTTTTCATAACTGTTGAGTCTTGAGTCCTTGACTCTTGACTCTTTCATATCATAATGATATTTTTTGTAAACAATATATGACTGTGACAATGAAAAGTTGAAGTTTGAAGTTGGCAATTATAACTCATTGGTAGTGATTGTGAATTATGAATATGATGCTTTGTGAAAGACTAAAGTTGTTTCATTTCATTTCATTATTCATGTTTCATTTTATAACATTTCATTTCATGTTAACAGTTAGAAGTTAGAAGTTAGAAATATCTAAGATATTATTTCTTGTAATGGTTAAACTTAGCTTACAAGTACAACTTTGGTGATCAATGATGATAAATGTTATGTATTGAATTTTCAATTTTGAAAGCTTGAAGTTGAAACTTTAAGATTGAATTTGATGAATCATGATTCACGAGACTCAATATGTTGCAGTTGTAATATGTATGTTACTAACTTGTGGACATGGTTGATGAAGATTATAACTTCTAGATGATTGATGTGATATGGTTCAGTGATCAATCTATGTTTTTTTATGTTTTTATATCTAATTCATCATTCCACATGTTTTTGTTGACATATATGTATCAAAAATTAAAAAACATAAAAAATATATATATTTTTAAAAAATCGCTCCAGGATTCGCTCCCAAACTGGGAGCTTCTAAAAATGTCACTCCCGCTCCCGTTTTCACTCCCGCTCCCAAGTAACATTGGTATTGACAGTGCGCATTGACAAGTTGACTGTGAGTATGAATGTGGTGGTAGCACTGGGAGGAGGTCCAGAGAGCCACGAGCAACCATTGGATCGGGAGCTCGGTGTTAATTAGGAGTGGTATGTGGAGTAGTGGTATTACACGGGACCAGAGCGAAGGAGTGTAACACAAAGTCAGAGATGATAGTCGAGATACCACCGGAGGCCAATAGTGCATGTGAGGCCGAGGTGCGTAGGTCGACTGTGAGGTGAGAGCGACGAGGGGAGGGGGTATATCTGGCGGTCGACTGTAAGTATGGACTGGCCACGCTTCCACTGTGGAGCAACCGGGGTGGATGGGTTGATTGGAGTATGGGCTGACTATGAATATGGGCAAGATGGTGAGGTCGATAGTGCAGAAGTATGGGCCGAGGGAGAGTGCAGTAGCACTAGTCTCCAAGCAAGGAATAGCACGATACAACATAAGCCAAAATATAAACTGTATAAAATACAAAACCTCGGTCTTCACAAAAAAACACTCCGTGGATATTTGCTGCAGCCTCGAGGAATATGAATGCCCAAAACCTTGCAAAGAATATGGAAGGGAATATAGGAACAAAATATGGCAAAGAAATGACAGGAGTTACAACACAAACTAATTTGGACGCTGGGTCTGATACCATGTTAGGCCAAGAGGTAGCTCCACAATGCGAATTGTATTTTTGCATTAAGATTGCTCATGGATATATACATGGAGGGAGAGACTCTTGGGCTTCACCTCCTAATGTCTCTTCATATTCCTAATCTCCTTATTTTCTAATTACATTATTTACATGAATTTCCGAATCCCAAAGATTAGGTGTCAACACTAATGAGCTCTTAGGCTTGTTTATTTATACAAAGGACGACTGAGGGGCAACTCCCTTGGAAGGAGTACTGCTTCCCTTCAAAACCTCGAAAATAGTGGATCTAGTTCCCTTAGATCCTCTCGTGCACTTGATCAAACCCAAGATGTGGGTGAGTGCAAATGAGTGATTCTAGGGATCACTTCGAGTCAAAGGAGAGTAAATGTAGGGGACAAGCCTCCTACACTTCCTCTAGCTGCCTCCAATGTGCCTTTACATCATGAATGTACTAAAAAATGTTCTCTTGCCTGCACATAAACCACATTAGGCCACAAAGTATGACAATCACCCTTTAGTCTTCCTACTAAGCACATTATAACCAAAAATGTAAATTAATGTGAGGAAAGAAAGAATTTATGGGTTGGAGGATAGCAATATGGGCCTTAAAATATACCTATTAATGGGACCTATAAACTAGGGCATTGAGGCGTCCTCCCAGTTGCAGTTGGTAAACAGGGCAGTTTAATGCCGTGTTATCTTTATGTTATTTAATTAGTCAATGGCGGAGAGCTACATGCCTTGACTATTTGACTTAACCAAAGAGAAATTGCCACATGATTACCCTTTGGGGTTTTTGCCCACGAGTGGAGGTAGTCAACCTCAAACTGGCGTAACTCACAAACGGTGAGGCCTCTCGTGGCGTGCCACATACCACCGGAAACAACTCGATGAGGAGAATCAATCAAGGGTGATTTCTAAGGCAAATACATTGATATGCTTATTCAAAAACTTTGGACAAGTGCGGGGTATGTCCATCGTCTAGGGAATCCAAGCCCTAGGGCTAGGGTTTCCATCCATCCTTCAATTGGAGCATCACTAATGCAATCCAGACAAATATTAGGAGCATTCAATAACAGATGTTGATATCAATGACAACACCATTCAACAATATATGCATAGAGTTTGTTTGAAGAATCAATTCCAGGGCATCGTTGAGGATGTATTCCAGTGCAGAAGATAATTAAAGATCAGTCCAGAAGTTGCTCTAGATAGAAGGCTGAAGCGACCAAACAAACTTCACAAATTACTTCATTGCTTTGTAAGATTGAATCAAGTGCTGCAAAGTTTAAGGCTTAGAGATTTATTGCTTTAGAAATTTCGATCAAAGTTCTTGATGTCATCTGGATGGAGTTTTAATCCTTCAAACAAAGCTCAGATCTTTCATTGAAATGAGCCCTAGATAGTGTCGAAATTGATATCCTCACAGGCTCAGATTCTTCCACTCTATTCCAGGGCCGAATGTATGAAAGTGATCTCCAAGATAACCCAGAAAACCAAAGATTTTGTCAAAATACCTTTAGAAAACCAAAGATTTTGTCCTTAGAAAGGAGCAACTTCCCCCTACAATAGAGACAGAGCCTTGTGTATACTCATGGTGAAAGAATAAACCCTAACCCCCCAACAATTGACCACTTCAGGATTTGCTTTGACTACTCTTGGCTGCAGGTCATTTCAGAATATTAGATCAACATTAGATGCATACTCATGGTGAGAGAGATAAGCCATGAAATATTGCAGAGAGGTCTTTGAATCAAGGATCATATCTGTCCCTAATAGTGCTGCCAATTCCTCTGACGGAAAACCTTAGCCCCAAAACAATCAAGAAAAGAACCCACAAACTCTTATGCAATATCGACTTTCATAGATACCCTAGTCGCAAATATATTTAAGAGAAATACATCCAACGAAAACTTGATTGATACACAAGAGGGCTAGAAATGCCTCCTTTATATAGGAACCATAGTTGCAGGAATCGCCCCCCCCCCCGGATCCTAAGCTGGAATCGCGACCTGTACGGAATCGTTCCGGAATCTCCAGGCGAAGCGCGATTCCAAATTTTAGGTTGCGCGATTCCGTTTTTTAAAAACGATTCCTGGTTTTTAGGTGGCGTTGCCCCGGATCCACGCTTCGGAGGGCGATTCGGGCATTCGGTTGCGCCACGCAACCCGCCCGGAAGCGCACGCAACCCGGACGCAACCCCACGCAACCCGGACGCAACCCGCGGGCAGCAAAAATTAACTTAATTTTTTTTTAATTTCTTTTAAAAGTTAACTTAACTTATCTTGAGGGGGTGGGTTAGGGTGAGTTTAGGGTGAGTTTAGGGTGAGTTTAGAAAAGAATAAAGCCCCCATTCTCTTTTCATTTTCTCACTTTGAGTTTATGAGAGTTGGAGAAGAGAAGAGAGGAGAGGAGAAGAGAAGAGAGGAAAGGAGAGGAGAAGAGAGGAGAGCTTGGAGGAGTGAAGAAGGAGGAGCTAGGAGAAGGAGGAGGAGCTTGGAGGACTTCATCTACAAGAGCTAAAGAGGTAAGTTCAAACCCCAAACTCCCTTGTTTTTTTGAAAAAAAAATTGTATTTTTCTCCTCCCTCTCCTACTCTTTCCCATTGTTTCTACTTGCTCCTTTATTTACAGGTTGTCCACCACCTATATCCATATTCCAAGATGGTGTTCTTTTGGCTTCTATGTATCATTCCACTCTTGGTTTTAATGATGGCAAGGGTGAGGAATAGAGGGGAAGAGGAAGGGGATGAACTTGGTCCTAATAGTAGTGACCCAATGTATGATGAGGAGGAAGGGTTTGAAGAGGAAGGGGATGAACTTGAAGGGGACACTGAAGCACAAGATGGGAAAGGTACATCAAATCCCTTGTGGAACTATGTGACCAAACTTGATGGGGGAAAGGGTGGTGGATCTTACAAATTTGTGTGCCCTCATGGTTGTCATGGAGGAAAACCATATACGGGTTCATATACCCGTCTGAGGAGGCATCTTTGTGGGGTGCTGGACAGTGATGAAAAAAAGGGTTCTGTGGGGGTACAAATTTGCCCAAACATTTCAACTGAAGAAAGAAGAAAATACATCCAAATAGAGATGGCTGCACAACGAAAAAACAAGAAACAAAAAACTCATTCTGAATCAAGTGCAACCTCTAAATTTGGTAGTTGCCCATCTCCTCATGGTACTTCTGCAACCTCTGGAGGTAGAAAAACAATAGGGGATTTCCTTAATGTTTCTGGGAGGGATGATGTGGATGGAAAGATAGTCCGTTTTCTTTGTGCTTGCGGTGTACCATTCAATGTGCTTCGCTCTCCCTATTGGCATGACATGGTAAAGGCCATCAATGAAGCCCCAAAAGGATACAAGGCCCCCAACTATGAGAAAGCTAGAACAGTGTTATTAGAAAGAGAAAAAGCTAAGGTTCAAAGAGCTTTGACACGTTTTACACATGAGTGGGTGGATTCTAGGGTATCCATTGTATCAGATGGGTGGACAAATATTAGAAACCAACATTTGATAAATGTTCTTGGTGTTTCTTCTAGTGGTGCAGTATTTATTGCATGTCATGACTCCTCCTCCATCAGTGCAACTGCACAAAACATTGCAGATCTCCTATTGAAATCAATCAAAGATGTTGGTCCGAATAATGTGGTTCAAGTGATCACAGATAATGCAGCAAATTGTAAGGCAGCAGGAAAAATTATTGAGCGTACTCATCCACGCATCTTTTGGTCTGGGTGCCTGGTTCACACATTGAACCTTTTGATGCATGATATTGTGAAACACAAAGATTGTGGGTGGATTGTTGAGGTTTACAGGAAAGGGAAGCAGCTCATTAAATTCATCACAGGGCATACAAGGGTAAACTACTTCTATGGCACTTACTCCAAGTTGCAATTGCTTAAAATTGCAAAGACAAGATTTGCTAGTTATTACCTCACCTTTAGGCGGCTAGTGAGGGTGAGACAAGCTTTAACTAATCTGGTGTGTGCTGATGAAATTAACACTGACACAGATGGTGCTAATGTAGTCAAGGACACTGTTCTTGACAGTTACTTTTGGTCACAGGTTAAATATGTTTTGCAATTCACCAAACCAATTTATTACATGATCAAGTTTGCAGATTCAGATCGACCAGTAATTGGGGAGGTGTATGAGCAAATGGATAGCATGTTGGGGCAGATTAAAGACATTGTTGAGCCTAGAGATACCACCTTGTACAATTATATTCGTGTAGAGGTGCAAAACCGATGGGAAATGCTAAATATTCCATTGCATGCATTAGCATATGTTTTGACACCTAAATACTATCATCCATCATGGCTTTCAACACCAGCACCTGGGGGGGAAGCAGGAAAAAACCACACCAAGATAGAGAGGTTCACGAAAAATATATGGCTGCATTGAGTAGATTAATCCCTGATAATGAGGAGGCTGCATTGGTACGGAGACAGGTGAGCAACTATACGCTCAACACTGGTCCATTTGGGAGCATGCATGCAATTCAAGATCGAGAGCATTTTTCTGCTCTTGAGTGGTGGAACATGCATGGAGGGGCTACTCCACTTCTACAAAGTTTGGCATTGCGGGTGCTATCACAGGTGGTAAACACTTCTTCTGCAGAGAGGTGTTGGAGCTCTTATTCTTTCATCCACAGTGTTAAAAGGAACAGGTTGAATTTAGACCGGGCAGAGAGCTTGGTTTATGTTCATTACAACTTGCGATTGTTGTCCCATTACTGTGAAGATGCAAAGTCTAATAAAGACTTGTTGACTTGGGACAAGAATCCAGAGGAGCCCAATTTGGAGGATGGAGTGTTGCGACTAGAGCAATTAGAGGATGCTCTTATCCAGGTATGTCCATTGTGGTATGAATTTTCCAATTTTCCCTTATAAAGCATTTCTCTAATTCATGTTTTTAATTTTTTTGTTAACTAGTGTTTTTTTTTTTTGCATGAATTTTTTGAGCGATTCTAGGATGATGATGACCGTGTTGATATGCCACCACCCCCACCCCCATCTGGTCCCTTGGTTCCTAGGTTCCATGGTTCAACACCAACAGCAGGGGGTTCTTCTTCATCAGTTCCAGTGCCACGACTTACACAGGGACCATCTTCTTCATTGCCACCACGTGGAGGCCCGCCATCACGTTCTATTCGTGGTGGAAGGAGGAGAGATTAGTAGATATATTCACAATCTACTTCTTTTTGTCATAGATTACTCATTAGACTTGTAGACTTGTGAATTTGAATTTTGAACCTTTTTGGCTTGGCGGTGACCAAGTGACATATTTTGTAAACATTATTATTTGAATTTTGGACATGAAAAATGTTGACAGTTGCTCACTTGCTAGATAAATCATAATATGCTCTATGTTTTATGTTTTATAATATGCTTAAATGTTTTATGTTTTATAATATGCTTAAAAATTTGATGTATGTTTGTAATAGCTAGAATATAGATGATTGTTGTACTAGTAAGTAACTACAATGGAATCATGGATGCCATATCTATCTTGATTTATGCAAAAATATGCATGTTTTCATGTCTTCTACAATTAATTTGGTATTTGGGATGTTTGTTTTGAGTATAAATGCAAAAAAATATAAAAAAATATATATATATAGCAGACGCTTCCGCGGACGCTTCGCTTCCTAGATTTTTGGAAAATGACGCTTCCGCGCTCCGCGCTTCCGCTTCGCTCCCGCTTCGTGCAACATTGATAGGAACCGAGGTGCCTTCTAGAGAGGCAACCAACCTACCTTTGGATGGAAAATTAAATTTTGAAGATTCAAACTTTGGAGCCAAAACCTAATTTAATATGAGGCCGACTTGCACCCTTGGCATAATTTGAATTTTGAAATATGAATAAAATTCCTTTTTACATCAATTTACCCTTTTATTAAGACATCCTCCTTTGCTACATCATCTAACCAATAATGTGATTCCACATCATCACCCTTTGGGACCTTTAATCACAAGATGGGGTTAGCATCTTTGATTGGACATATCTCTCAAACCGTGAGGGCCCACGAAGTGCTTCACATATCAACAAAATCAACATGATGAGGAGAATCGAATGATGATGGTTGCGAAAACAAATTCATTGATCTGCTTCTTCAAAATCTTCAACTAGTGCGGGGTATGATCATCTTCTTAGGGATTGAAACCCTAGAGCCAGGGTTTCATCAATGCATCATCTCATCCATGCATGCCAACATACTGAGGACATCAATGATGTTGTCCTGCACCCGCTTTGACATCAATGGCAACATACTCAACATCCCATTTTCTTACAACGTTGAAGGAGGTCGTGTGAATAGAAGTGCTGAAGAAGAGGCTAGGGTTAAGCTTGAGGTTTTTTATGAACAAAGTTTAATCATGGCAACTCGTCCTTGAGAGAACAAGCATCTTAGAGAACTGTAGAGAACTAGACTAGATTTCTTCTAGACAAGGATGAGAGGGCCGAAAAGGTTTTTAGTCTGCTACTCGCTGGAATTTTTGTGGTAGTAGGTTGAGTGTATCTGTTGTGTAAGGGCTGAAGTTCTGAGAGGGCTGTAGCCCTAGATCCAAGTCCAAAAGAGGGTCGAGACCCCATGCTCGACCAAGAAGTAGAGAATGAGAACTTCAACTATTATAGAGGTCGAGTATAGTAAGAAATGGGAGTCAGGAGGGCCTCAGGCCAGGTGCAGGGGGAGGTTGAGAAAGGTATTAGGGGACTGCAGGCAGAAACTAGAATCCATGGAAAGGCTGAAGCCAATAGGGTTGCTATTCATTGAAGGAATTGTTGATCATTTTATCTTGAATTCTGTTTGCACACGAAGTTGTGAACAAACATGTCTTGAAGGCTGATTGTACAGTCACTTTGTAGGATCCAAGGCACTGTGAGTAGATGTGGTTTAGAGCTGATGTATTGTGGGTTAACTGGCAGATTCACTGTGATTGTTGAAGTGGATTTGGGAGCTGATTGTACAATGAAATGAAGGGTTGATCACTGTGAGAAGCAGAGCTGATATATACAATGCATCTGAAGGAGAAAATACACTGTGAGCAATTAGTGGATAGAGGGGTATTTCAATGGTCTAAGGAGGCAAAGGGCCTGCTAGGTGACAAGACAAAAGTGTACTAAAAGTGCTGATCTAGAAGGGCTATATTAGGAAGTTAGGCTTTTGCTCTTGTCTCTTCTTATTGGGCAGATTGGAGATTTGAAGGAGCAGTTCACAAGCCCTAATTTGTATGCTATGTATACTAGTTGTACTAGTGATCGAGGGCCATGATCCTTGGTACAAGAGCCCCATGATAATTTTATTGATTGACTAATAAAATAATCGAGTTTTGGGCTCAAATTTGTGTACTAAATTGATTTCATTGCTGAATATTTCTGCTGTGTAAAGTGCTAGATTGTTGGGGGTTCTAGTGTGTCTGTGTGTGCTTAACCTCATAGCAAATTATGTCCTAAGGAAAATTCAACAAGGTATTAGAGCTACTTTGAAAGCAAGTGGATTAGAGTGTGCGCAGTAAGCAGTGTGAGCCAGTGGAGGTTGTGTAGACTCAGAGGGAATCTAGCTTTAGAGGGAAACTGCGAAGGATTGCTAGTTGCCCTTTGGAAGTTTGAATCTTCATGTTTTAACGAGATAGAGGATTTTTTAGCCCATGCAAGGATTGTCACGAACCATGCGAGAACATTCATGGTGGTGCACGGAAATTCATAGATTCTACAAGGACAATCATGGATCATGCTGGGAAATTCATGCTGCATGCAAGGATAGTCATGTACCATGCAAGACAAAGCTAGGTGTAGTACAAAAAAGGTGTGGCACATATAAGGACATATATGGCTATGCAAGGAAAGTCATGGAGCTGGAAGTGTGATGGAAATGCCTTCCTCACTAAGAGGGAGTGTTGGAATTTTGGGTAGCTTGAAAAGTATTTCCGAGAAAAGGATACCCACCAAAAGTGTGATGGTTGGGCAATTTACCCAAAAGTGGGGTTTTGGACCCAAGGTAGTGGGTTTAGGACCTAAAAGGAATAATTGATTATTCTAAAGGGTCAAGAGGCTAAAATCCTAAGTCTAGATTCTTCCTAAGTGACCCAAGGAAAAGGAGAAACAAAGGAGATCTAAGGTGAGGTCTCACATCTCTTGTGCTAAGCATGCCTTAGGAGGGCTAAGTTTTGCTCATGAGGTTGAAATTATCCTTGGAGAAGGCTGCAACTCCTAGATCAACAAGGGGATCGAGGGTTTGGAAGGCTGAGATCTGGTCGAGTTTGTTTAGGGCTTGATCTAGGCCAAGAAGCAGTTTCGGCCATCTTTTTTGAGGAGTCTGAGTAAAGGGTTAAAGGAGAAGCATGGGTGTAGAAGAACATGAGGGATGGAGAGCAAGGCCGAGGGTTTAGGGCCTAATCTAAGGCCAACGTAGAAGGTCTGTTCCATGTTCCTGCGATGTTGAAGGAGGTTGTGTGAACAAAAGTGCTAAATAAGAGGCCTGTTGAAGAATGTAACTAGGTTCGGTCTTCATAATTTTATTTGAGTCATAATGAAATGTATTTATCAAAGGAAAGAAAAATCATTTTTTATTATTATTTTGACTTGTTAAAGCATGGGTTTCATGCTTGGGTCATCATGTTTTAGGTCAAAGTCCCCATTGAGGACTTCTAGGTTCTGTCTTGAGTCATTAGAGCCACTGTCCATTTAATGAGACCCTTCTTGGGCTTTTGAATAATGTAAAAAGAATTAATATTGAGTAAAATATGTCATTTGTCACCTCCACACCAAGTCAACCCTTACCTGATCAAGTTGACCTACATGAGGGTAATTCAACCCCCTCGGGTATATATACAAGCAATTCGATTCATTTGGAAGACAGATCGCACACAAGTTCGATATCCAAAAAGAGGCAGAAAAAGTGCGAAATTCCAAGAGGAGATTTGTTGGAGAAGGAAAATCAAAGTTTTTGGGTTCTCTCTCTCTCTCTCTCTCTCACACACGTGTGGATTTAATGGGCTATTTGCTGGAAGGTCCAAATTATTGCTGAGTCGAAATTTTGCTGGGCTACTGCTAGATAGAAGTTTTTACTGGGTCGAAGATTTTGCTGGATCGAAGTTTTTGCTGGGTCGAAGTTTTTGCTGGGCTACTGCTGGGTCAAAGTTTTTCTAGGCTACTGCTAGGTCGAAGTCCTGTTGCTGCATCTAGGTTGAAGTTGTTATTGGAAGGTTATCATTTGCAGAAGAAGGAAAGGGATGAATTGGTGGTTGGCGGAAGTCTGTGTCTAGGTCAAGGAGTCTTGGATAATCTCGTGAAATTATCAAGGAAGAGTTGTTGATTGGGTTTTCCCCTAGATAGGGGTTTTGCCTTGGCTATCTACCTACACTGGTGTCTTTGATCTTCGTGTTATTGTTATTGGTAATTACTTGATGAACTAAGATAAAAGAAGATCTCAAGAAAGTTAATAAGAACATTAGAATATCACAGGTGATTATCAACATAAAGAAAGTCTTTTTGCCTTTCGGATTTTCTAACATGGAATCAGAGCTAAGGTGAAGAAGAAGGAAAAAGGTAGCTTGAAATTCTATTAAAAGGAGAATAAGGAGTTTTAAGAAGCTTGAATAAAGGGTCATTAAGGAAAAGGTTCATATAAGAAGTTAAGCCTATCATCTTCAAGAACAATGTCTAACTCAATGAAGGGAGAAAACAAATTAGGAGCATCCAATTACAGGGCATGGGAAAAGATGATAGATCTCATCCCCAAGAAGAATAAAGTCTTGGATTTAGTCAAAGGAAAAGTAAAGAAACCTACAAATGAGTCAAGTGACGCAGAAAAGGCAAAGTTCAGAGAAACAAAGATATTGGCCATGACAGTAATGGTGGATGGAATAAAGGATAACCTCATCTCATATATATCCAACATAGATTCTGCTCAAGAGATGTATGAGGCATTATAAAAAGTATTCACAATCAACAATCTTGGTCAAATAACAAGTCTTAAGAATGAATTGAGATCTATAAAGATGACAAAGGAAGACACTGTGGCATCCTTCTTTGTGAGAATAACTAGAATTAGAGAACTCCAGGCAATTGATGAGATAGTACCTAAAAAGGAGCTTGTAATCACTGCACTTCTAGGATTACCAACATCTTGGAGTGCCTTTTCATTAGGTCTCAATAGTTGGAATGAAACTCCTACATTCAAACAATTATGGAATGCATGCAACCAAGAAGAAGTCATAATTTCATTAGTGAGAAACAAAGAGAATGAAGGGGAGAAAGTTTGAAATGCCTATTCCGCTTATCACAAGAACAAAAGAACCTTCAAGAAGTCTATAAAGGGCCTAGAAGGAAGATAGACCTATCCAAAATCGAATGCTACAATTGTCACAAGATGGGTCACTATAGAAGCGATTGTCCTGAGAATCCGAGGAATAGAAAGAGAAATAGGGATCAAGCAAATGTTGTCGAAGAAGGATCTCCAAAGAAGAACAAAACCGAAGAATCGGAAATAAAGGACTTATACTACTAAATCCCTCTACTCTAAGTTTTTGAATTGTTTTATATTTTGATTTTTAGTACTTATAGGTTTAACATGCTTTGGAAAAACATTGTTGAATTGTTTTGTTAAAGGTATCCCTCGAGATTGGATTAAGAGGGAGCCCTCACCACTTTTCCAAAGATAAGTATCTTACTCCTTGTATTATCTTTTATATCTGGTTTACCTTTTCCTATCTAAATGTATTTGTAATAGATGCTAATAACATTTCTTTTCATATTTTCCCTGGTTGGAGAATATCTCACAAGACAAAGCATTGGAATTGATGTCCTATAAGGTTTGTCTAGAAAACAACTCAAAGGTATGTTTTAAATCATAAGTTTTGTTCTCTTCATGATAAAGGTATATTCATTCATTCTAAATGAATTTGCTTTACATTACTAACAAGTGCTATGTCTAGGACCTTTGAATCTTAAAGATTCTTGTTTGGGTGATTAATCATTAGATTAAATCTACCCTCATTAAAATCATTGTGTGTGGAACCCTAAAAGGTTCTCTGTAAAACCCTAAGAGTATGCTAATGTGAAAAACCCTAGTCTACTTAGAGGTATTGATGAAATCTAAAAAATAATATTCTTTTGATGTTTGGGGTTTTGATGGTTTTGTCATTATCATGGAAACCATAGTCCTTTAGGGTTGGATGGTAATGTGTTCCTAGACCTTGAGGTTTTGGTAAATTAGGGTTTATGAGTAAAACCCTTATGTATCGAGAGTAAGCTCCTAGGAATGAAACCCTAGGTGTATGTTTGTCCGTCTGATCAAAACCCTAGCCTAATCGAGATCATTATATGTATGACTTTAAATGTATTGATATTTGTGTCTTGGGTTTGTCCTATATATGTTATGATATGCTTGTGCATGATTATCCTATATATGTATATGTGCTAACCAAATTGTTGATGCTTATAGTGTGCAAAATCTAGGGTTTGCAACTAAGCCCTAGTAGAAGTTTGATATTCTAGGATATGATGTGATGATATTGTTTCCATTATGATGATAAAATCTAGGGATTACAACAAACACTAGTAGAAGTTGGTCATTTAGTTGAGAACTTTGATTGTGTTGTAGCAATGTTGCACGAAGCGGGGGCGAAGCGGAAGCGTTTTTTGGAAGCGGGGACGCGGAAGTGTCATTTTCCAAAAATCTAGGAAGCGAAGCGTCCGCTGAAGCGTCTGCTATATATATATATATATTTTAATATTTTTTTGCATTTATACTCAAAACAAACATCCCAAATACCAAATTAATTGTAGAAGACATGAAAACATGCATATTTTTGCATAAATCAAGATAGATATAACATCCATTGTACAATAATGATTAATTATTCGAGCATCAACCATTTAGATGCATTCCATCTAGAATCTAGATTCTTGTCCTCTTGTCTAGCCTTTGCCTCTACCTCGATTGTCTAGGGATATTAGTCAACATTGCCCAATTTTGATCAAACTACCTAATTCAAGACTTAAAATATGGTAGAAAAAGCTTAACATGCTTGATCGATGATTTTGACTTGATTGAAAGGTAATTTTTTGCTAAGGGCGTGCTGCGTGACAAAGGAGTTCAACAATTAACACCACCAACACTAGGGTACATATACATATAGGGCTTGGTGCTCTTGATTAAATGCTAATCGCATACCTTCATACTTAATATAATCTAATGAAATGCCACAATCCCATTGATCCTGAATTCCTGAAAATTGTTAAGTCTACTGAATTTTGAATAGGATATGAAATTCTATTTTCTCCATATGAAGTCCAGTGAGGCTGGAACCACTCTCAAACATCTTGAGTCATTTCATGGTAATGTTAAAAATTTAAGTAAAAGGATGAAAATGAAACTGCTATATTTATATTTTTTTTTCCCTTCATTCGTCACCCTAACCCAAGGTGGACCCACCCCCAACAAGCAAACTCACCTAAAAAAAAAAAAAAAAACGATTTTCTAATCGCTTTTCCGGAAGCATACGCTTCCTCCTTCGAAGCGCCACGCTTCCGACGCCCGAAGCACCGTACGAAGCGCGCTTCGGTGCTTCCGTACCACGCTTCCGAATTTCCAGGAAGCGGCAAAAAATTCTGAAGTGGTGCTTCCGAATTTCGGAAGCACGCTTCCGGCCAAGCTTCCTAGGCGCTTCCGTAAGGGACGCGCTTCGGGGCTTGGAACCATGGGGGGGGGGGGGCGCTTCGTGCAACATTGTGTTGTAGTATTTCGAAGATGAAATCTAGGGTTTGCATTAAATCCTAGTATATGTCTAACATATGAATTCTAAAGTTGTTAGATGCACTGTAGAACTGTACTTGTTTGAATTGCTTCTAGGGTTTGCAATATATTATAGTAGAGTGTCATATCTCTGAAAGAAATATTGAGACCCTAGATATAATGAACTGTTATCTTGATTGAGTTGCTCAAAGTTTTGATGTAGGCCTAGGCCTAATGACAAAACCATAGCAAGAAGTTGAAGTATAAAAGCATGTCTTGTTATTGCTCAAACTAGGAGGTGACCTAAAGGGGGACTCCTAAAGGGCAAATGCTAGGGCAAGGGCAACAAATGGAGACTTAGTCCATTGTCACCTTAGCTAAGGCTCCCTTCTATTTATGGACTTTCACTGATGGGAGGAGACTCGGTATATTATGGAGTCGCTGATGAAGGATAAAACAATGAATGGATATGACTCATGAGTGACCCAAATAATTCTTTTCCTGGAAGGGCTTGAAGGATGGAGCTTGCTTGCTTTCTAAGTAAGGTACAATGTCTTCTAGGGAAAGGAAGGGATGATTTGAGGGTTAGGTTAATGGAATATGACCCGTGAAGGAGTTTCCCAATCCCTAAAATCCTTATTGAAATTGGTACCCCAGATGGTTCTTGAAGAATTGCCTTTTTAGAAGAATGGGACCACACGGTACCGAATGGACCTGGTCTAGGATAGGGGAATAAGTATAGCAACCAACGATGCTCTTACTCTTAACAAGTTGGGGAAAGGATCAAAGAAAGAACCTTTGAGGTACTAGCCTTGGGGATGATAAGGCAAGTTTTGATCTCGGAGCTAGGGCTTTTCCCCCAACTCCACTGTCGGAATGGCTTCAAAATTGGAGGAGAGCTTGAGGAAAGGCCAATGCAGGGCACCCTAGGAGATCGAACGTTTTGGCGGACTAGCTTGTCGGGAAATTTGTCAGGCCAGGGTAACTCCAGAATGAGCGGAGGAAAGAACTGATGATTTTATTCATTAGCTAACATATTATTTATATACATACATATGATGGATCAGTTCATCTTCTAGATGACTGTCCAGTTCACCCATCCGTTTCGGATTAGGTGTCAACATTCCCCCCCTTAATCTGAAGGGATGTTGGTGAGTCCAAGCATCATTCTAAATCTTTCAAGCTTTTCTCTTCCAAGCGCTTTGGTGAAGATGTCTGCAATTTGCTCGTTTGTGGAACAATGACGGAGATGGATTGTTTTGGCCTCAACATGATGTCGGATCAGATGATATTTAGTATTGATGTGCTTAGTACGATCATGGAACTTTGGGTTCTTGGCCAACTTTATTGCAGATGTGTTATCAATCATGAGTGGAGTTGATTGTATTTGTTTTACCTGCAAATCTTCAAGAATTTTCCTGAGCCACACAATTTCTTTCGTTGCTTCAGCTGCTGCCACATATTCTGCTTCTGTTGTGGAATCTGCTGGTACTGATTGTTTGCGTGATCTCCAGGAGACAGCTCCTGATCCAAGACTCATAGCATATCCTGAAGTAGATACCCCAGTTTCTTTGTCTCCATCGAAGTCTGAATCAGAGTATCCAATCAAGTTGAAGTCGTCCACCTGTGTATACTTGATTCCAAGGTCTTGAGTTCCCTTCAAGTACCTTAGAACTCTTTTTGCAGCAGACCAATGTCCCTCACAAGGCTTTTGCATAAACCTGGAGAGGATTCCAACAGCAAATGAAATGTCTGGTCTGGTAGTAGTGAGGTAGATGAGACTTCCTAGAAGCTGTCTATACTTTGTTGCATCCTCAAATTCCTTTCCTTCAATAGATGTGAGCTTCAAGTTTTGTTCAATTGGAGTACAAAGGGGATTGCACTTTGTCATGCCAAATCTGTTTAACAAATCTCCAATGTATTTCTTTTGAGAAAGAAATATGGACTTTGGATGTTGGGTTACTTCAATGCCAAGATAGTAATGAACATAGCCCAAATCAGTCATTTCAAAATTTTTTCCTAATTCTTTCTTTATGGATGCAATATAGCTTTCATTGTTCCCTGTCATTAAAAGATCATCTACATATACCACTAGATATACAACTGTTTTGCCAACTTTCTTGACAAATAAAGTTGCATCATCAAGATCAAAATGATTGAAGTTGAGTTTCAGAAGATGCTCAGTTAGTTTTTCATACCAGGCTCGTGGTGCTTGTTTGAGGCCATACAAGGACTTCACAAGTTTGCATACTTTGTGTTCATGTCCTTTCATAGCAAATCCTTCAGGCTGGGACATAAAAACATTATCTTTTAGATCTCCATTCAAGAATGCAGTTTTTACATCTATTTGATGGACTTTCCAACCGTTCTGAGCAGCTAGTGCAAAGAGTGTCCGGATGGTTGCCCATTTTGCTGTGGGGGCAAAAGTTTCCTCATAATCGACCCCTTCCTTCTGTGCAAAACCTTTTGCCACAAGCCTAGCTTTGTGCTTGTCAAGTGAGCCATCAGCTTTGTACTTGTTCTTGTAGACCCACTTGCAGCCAATTGGTTTGGTTCCAAATGGAAGATCAACCAGCTTCCAAGTGCCATTCTTTATGAGGGCATCATACTCCTTCTGCATCGCTTCTTTCCATTCATCATGAGAAGCAGCTTCTTTGAAGGAAGTTGGTTCAAAATCTGTAGACAAGTTCAATTCACAATCATAAGTAACATCCATATCAACAGGTGAATCAGAGTTATCTACATCACCTCCATCTTGTCGATTTGTATTTCTGGTTCCTGTTTTTCCAATTTCATCAGGATGAACACTTTCAAGTGTCTTTGTCAGCCACTTTGGGGGACCTTTCTGAGATGGTCCAGGCTGTTCTGTTGATTGAGTTGGGACTGAATCAAGATTAAGTCTCCCAATTCTATCAATTACATCACTTAAAGCATCATCCGTTGTTGGAGTGTCATGCAGGGGAGATTGTTCTTCAGAAGGAGATTCCACATGTTGATCTAGTATAGGAATCCCCCCTTCAAGATGTGGAATCTGATTATCAAACTCTTGGAATGATTTCGGTTTTGTGAATCTATCCAAGCGATCAAGTTGCCGCTCAACAACACTGTCAGATTTGGATGATTCAAGAAAAATGACATCTCTAGATAAAACAAACTTTTTATTTACTTCATCATAGAGGCGGTATGCTTTAGATGTGTTTGAATACCCCAGGAAGATACACTTACGACTTCTAGCACCAAGTTTGTTTCTATGTACCTTTGGTATTAAAGCATAACAGGTGGAACCAAATATCCTGAGATGTTTTACCGAAGGAACATGTCCATACCACAATTCATAAGGAGTCTTGTTTCTTATAGCACTAGATGGACATCTATTCTTTATATATGCAGCACATAGAACAGCATCAGCCCAAAACATTGTCTTTACATTTTTGAAGAAAAGCATGGATCGTACCATATTCAAAATTGTTCTGTTCATTCTTTCAGCTACACCATTCTGTTGAGGATTATAAGGCACAATTGTTTGATGTTTAATCCCATGTTGGCGAAGATAGTGTTCAAATTCATTTGATGTATATTCTTTTCCATTATCAGTGCGAATAGACCCAATATGAGATTGTGCATCATTTTCAATCCACTTATGAAAATTCTTGAATGTTTGAAAAGCATCAGATTTGTTCTTCAATAAGTAAACCCAACACATTCTGGTGTAATCATCAATAAATGTCATGATATATTTATTTCCATTTGCAGAAGGAATAGGCATTGGACCACATAAATCTGAATGAATAAGTTCAAGCTTCCTATGTGCTCTTGAATGTGAATCATGAAAAGACTGTTTTCTATGCTTTCCTAGAATGCAAGCATCACATTGTTTATGTTTTCTAGGAATTGTAGGCAAACCAGCAACACCATTTTTCTTCAACAAGCGGAGACTATCATAGTTTAAATGTCCAAATCTAGCATGCCATAATAAACTTGATGGAAGTGTACCTTCTTCATGATGAGAAATATATGAAAAATGTTGTGCATGAGCAGAGGTTCCTTGTAGTTTAAGAAGTCTTTCTTCTTCTATACCCCTCATGACAAGTGAGTGGTCAGATGCCTTTCTTACCTCAAGCTTGCCATCAAACATATGAATGGAGTGACCTTGCTGGCGGATGTGGACCAGGGACAACAAGTTTCTTTTGAGCTGTGGGAGATATAGAACATGATCCAGAAGAAAGTCTGGAAGACCAGGCAGTTTAAGCCTGATTGTGCCAAGCCCTGATGGCTTGATTTTTGACTGATCTACAAAGTATACTGCTCCATCAACATTGTCAGTGAAATCTTCAAAAAAATCTTTCCTATGAGTCATATGACAGGTTGCTCCTGAATCAAGCAACCAGTCATTTTTCGAAGAAGCAAGTGAAGCATTAAACAAGTCTTCATTTACTCCAATGTTACATTGTGCCTCAATATAGTGGGCGGATTCAGGTGCTTTACCTTTGTCTGTGTCATCAGTTTTACCTTTCTGCTGATTTCTTCTCTGCTCAATCTTGTCCCATGGTAGCTTGCATGTAGAAGCATCATGTGATCCATTTCGTTTGCAGAGAATGCAATGCAGATCTGCCTTTTCTGCTTGAGAATGTCTGCACCCCCTGCCTCTGAAGTATCTTCCTCTTCCTCTTCGTCCACCTCTTCCTCTTGTAGAATCTTGAGCAGGATGCTTTTCTTTATGAGCAAGGCAAACAGTCTCTTCAGAAGATTCAGGGACTGTTTTCTTTCCAAAGGCTTTCTCTCTTTCAGCAAACTTTTTCACAAGAGAGTCAAAGGTTATATCTTTAAGATTTCCATTTGCTTTTAAAGACTCAAGATAATTGGAGTAGGTAGGATAGAGTGCTTTGAGAAAGGCAATAAGAGAGATATCCAGCTCAACCTTAGTGGATTTAATATCATGCATTATAGACTTTATTTCAGATGCAAGAGCAAGAGGATCATTATTTTTCAGTTCAAGAGTGAAGAGTTTAATCATGAGCTGAACAACTTCAAGTGCATAATGTGTATCATAGAGTTCTTTCAGCTTTTGTAGAGCTTCAAAGGCAGTGGAATAGGATGAAATATGACGACTTACTTCTTCGTTTACAGATGTTGCGATCAATGCATAGGCTTTGCTGTTCTTGTTTTCCCAAATGGCGAGTTCTTTGTCTGATGTAGGCTGCACAGGGTCTTTGTCTTCTTCTCCGACACACACTCCCTTCCACAACTCATTGTAGATGAGGGTGTGTTTTACCATCCGAGACCATTCAGAATAGTTCTCCTTGCCAGTGAGAACTATTCCTACCATAGAAATGATTGAATGCATTCTGTAAAAATATCTCTGCTAAAAAGCTTCTGTTGATAGAAAAAATTTCTGCTGAAAAAAATTCCTTATGCCACAGCGTTATGCATTAGCATCAGCATTTCTTATATCAGAAATATTACTATGTTTTGAGAGAGAAAAAAAATCTCAAGGATCACTTCAATATATATCATGCAATACTACAGATGCTTTGATATAAAACACTCTGACTGATATAAATACTCTGACTGATATATAAACACTCTGACTGCTTTGAAAACTGCTTACCATACAATACTCAAAACTGCTATCATAAATACATATCAGCAGCACAACATTATACCGCCATTAAACTCATCTTTCTTGTCATTCTCAAACTTTTTGAGATGAATCAGGTTTAAAGTTATATGGTTATATGCATAAATAAACTACGCAATACAGCCTTATAAAAAACATATCCTCCTGTCGCGCGGTTATTGATACCATGAATGCAGTTTTATGCATCAAAACAGCGCATACCCTGCTGTCGATACCATGAATGCAGTTTTTATGCATCAAAACAGCGCATATTCGAACTTACTACTTTCTATGTCAGCAGGTTTTACCATCAAAACAGCGCATACCCTGCTGTCGACACCATCCCATCAATAACAAAAAGCTTTATACTTGCAACAACAATATATAATCGACCTCAGAAAAAAACAACGTATTCAAAAAAATATTCAAGCAGCTCATAACCAGGACAGTGCGCATTTAATCGAGAAGCAGTCGATGGATATTGAGGGAAATGACTGGGAAATCCGGTTGCTTGTGATGTAGACGTAGCATTATCTTCTTTCCATTAGCGCATCAACGCTTCAGGCTTTATATCTTCTCCAGATGGGCCACATGCCTCCATGCGCTCGCTGTTCCTGGAGATACCATGTCAGGGCAGTTTCGACGGAGGCCGTGGCGACTCAGAAAACATCCGACGGGACCATGAGGGGACCGGTGCTGCGAGCAGAGTGTATATGGGAGAGCAGCGTACTCAAGGTGTATTCGGATGGGCATATAAATCTCTTCGCACCCTTATCGAGAATAGAGCGAAAAATTGATACCATCCGAGAGCAAGCTAAAGGACTTAGGGAATCGATTAACGACCCGGAAGCGCTAGAAGAGAAGCGTGAGGTATTAACTGTGATATCAATGGAGGCACAATTTATATGCGTATGGGAGAGCGCATGGAGGACTGTTGAAGGGTGCGACTGTAATCCGCTACCAATGGAAAATCCAGGCCAGCGCTTGGATAGAAGGAATCACTGCACAGGTTTGTGCTACACGGCATCTATGCCCTCAATATTCAATATCAAAAACGCATCAACGCTCAGGTGTATTGAATATCAAGAACGCACATTCAGCAGCGCAGAGGCACGCAGTCTCAGGTGTAACTGAAACGCACATTCAACAGGGCAGAGGGCGCAGTGTCAGGACAGAGGGCTCAGTCTTAGGACAGAGGCAGGAGTTACAACTATTTTAGGCACTGGGACCTGTGCTCTGATACCATGTCAGGCCAGGGTAACTCCAGAATGAGCGGAGGAAAGAACTGATGATTTTATTCATTAGCTAACATATTATTTATATACATACATATGATGGATCAGTTCATCTTCTAGATGACTGTCCAGTTCACCCATCCGTTTCGGATTAGGTGTCAACAAAATTGATGCCTTAGGTACCCCAACTTGGCTAGACCTAGAAGGAGGTGAAATAAAGTGTTTTTGGTGACCACCTCTTGGTACATCAGTGCCTTAATCTTTGGGAGAATGTAATCTATGATGAATATGCGTAGGATTTCTTGGTTCCCAGTCAAGGAGGCCTCAAGACCACTTCGCTAGCCTTCTAGGTCGAGGAGAAGCAATCTTGCAGCTTTTATACTTCGATGCACAAAGGGAATGGCTTTTCAAGGTGAAATTCTTTGATAGAATTACGCTTGGGAGATTTCGTTCATATTACATGGCCCATACATTGAGAGATCTTATAATAGAGACAAAATTCGACAATTTTAAGTAGTAAATGCATGCAACAAGTAGCCCTAGAACAACGAAAATCCCAGTCCAATGTATATGACAAAGTAAAACAAGAATAACATTAAAAGCATGTACTTACATGTAATAGAATATATCCAACCCTTCACAATTGACAAGGGAGAAGATCCAAGAGAAGATAGACCAATATCCACACATCAAAATTCATCCATAAAGCTCCAATTCATCCTCTAGAAAAAGTGTGAAACTCTCAAGAGAGAAAAGATCTAATTCAAAGAGGTGATGAGAAAATGAGCTCATCTCACTTGTATTTATACACAAATTAGGAGTTCGAATTAGCCTCCTTAGCCTACATAAGCCCCAAAAATAAAATAATGTTCTAATAATTCACTTTTAGGTGGCAAGCCCACCAAACTAGCTCATAAGTGAAAGAGTAAGCCTCTCAAGTGGTTAAATAATAATCTATACATGTTGTTGACCCTCTAAGAGGCCTAATGAGGTCCATGGGTGCCACAATGAAGAATAGGACCCTCAAAAGCAGTGGACAAGGGGGTGGCCCCTTGTAATAACCTGTGGTGCTCCAAATGACATGTGGGGGCACACAAATGTTCTCATGGGTCTCCAAACAAATCAAAGATGCTTGTAGATTCTCTGCAAGAGCTAAGATGATGGTGTAGGTGATGCCACATCATCCTGGATCATCTTCCAAGTGTATGGTGCAAATCTGGGGCTAACTAGGCATGATGGATCAGGTGCATCTTCCTCGTCCAATAAGTGAACCACGAGCAATCTCTGAATGGTTGTAGGGATCCATGGAGTGCTATCTGTTGCTGTGGAGGCCCATGGCTCTCAACGCACACCCTACATGTGCCAATGTAGCCCTCTGAAGGATTAAGACCTTGTATATGGAGACCAAACCCAAGATGGAGACCATTTGCAATCTTGCATAAGATCCAATGCATTCCCTAGCCTTCCAGTACAACAAGTCATTAGAGAAATCGAGTAAATAGCTTGCCAATCATGGGCCACAGGTGGGGACTTCATAATAGCTTGCCCTTCCATAATGGGCTTCGGGATGTGCCAATGTCTCCTAAACTCCGAATGGGGTTAACCAATGATCCTATTAGGTGGTTTCTACTTATAAAGGGGATAATATAGTCAAGGTACATCTTTCAAAAGGTGGTGGCATGTGACAAGTGGGTTTGAAAAGGGGCAACCCTGGGTCACATGCTGGGGTACAAGGGTAGCTAATAAAAGGGGAGCCCACACTTGGGTTTATAATGTATAGGAGGGAGTAATCGTGGTACATGAGGTGCCCCAACCCCGACCTTGATTTTTCCACCCTTCTTTATTTGCCTTTTGCCTTTTTATGATTTTCTCTGGTTAACTGCTTGGGGCTCAAGGGGTAAGAGCATGATGTATAAGATATAGTAGTGAATATCCCCCTTTTAAGGTGGGGCAGTTCATTGCCCACCAGGGGTTGGGACAATCATGGGTTCCTATATGATGAAGGAGGCTCATAGAACCTGTAGGAACCAGGGTGATGGCCATGATGATGGGGTAGAGCTCATGTATTGGCTTTTGCCGACATGTTAAATGTGTTTGTCGCGACCATCTTTTACATTTTTTGGTACATTTTCCTGTTTTGTGGCCAAATATGCTTTTATCTTTCTTTTTGGCTGCATCAACCCTCGAGTTTCATTCCAGGCCATGACCCAAGGTGTGGGCAAGGGGAAGGGGCATGCTAACCCTATGTGGACCCAGGTGGGAGAAATGATGAATGGGGTAATAATGAATGGAAAGAGGGTAATATAAGCGGATGATGGGGTGGGACCACGCAACCAAAATCGGTGTTTCCCATGAAATACCATCCCTAGAACCAAATGGTTAGTAAAAGAGATCCCATGGGACTAGAATCCAAGGTTAATACCTAAAAGGGGTCTAGGGGACAAGAGCACATACCTAGCTCATTCTTTTCGCCAAATTCCCCCATTAATGCATGCCCATAAGTGTCCATTATAAGCGAACTTTACTACTTAATTTCCAAATGACAAGGCATACCTTTAGGTTCGGGAGGCCCACCTTCAAACATACGATCATGGCAGATGGGCGAGGGACCACATGGTTAGCTCAAGTGGCAGAGAAATGGCACAATGAGCTAGTTGGTGGCTGCAAGGGGCTGCTGGCTGAGGACCATCTTGGAATTTTTCTTTTTCCTAGGCATGTCACCCACAAAATGGTGGGTAACATGTCTCTTGTTGATTATGAACCTAAGTTCTAAGTAAGTTTAGGTATTTGATGTCTAAAGTCTAATGCTTCCATGATTATGATATAGTTAAGTTCGTCCTTCTATATATGTATCTAGTTGTACTCGCTAAGTTGTGCATGTACATAATCTTCAAGATGCTGAAGATATTCGTAAGGAAAGTTGATTTGGTTGATAAGCATGAGGACGAAAGTTATATGAATAATGATGATCAATATGACTTTGATACGAAGGATGGAAGCCATGAAAGATTCTCCGATGTCATAGAAAGAAGTTGATCTACCTAAGTTAAGAGGGACCCTGGATAAAGGGAAGAGTATAACTCCCAAAGTTGAGAGGGAGGGCATATTATAGTCATGATGGATACCTTGAAGAAAATGGAGAATGCAAATTGAGGCGCTGCTAAAAGAAGGAAAGCAGGATTTGGTTGCTGCATGTGAAGTAGGAAAGGAAGTTGAATGATTGAGGAAACAACATCAAGATGTTTGAAGACCTTGAAGGTTTGTGTTTACTCATGAGTATTTGAAAGGTTGTTACGGATTGGGGTTGTGATTGTTTAGGTAAATCTCTCGAAGTTTCTGAAAAGTATGCTTGAGGTTATCGATCTGTTTGATCAAGAGAGATTTGATGTATTGAGGCAGTGTGTGTAAAATGCCTGGAGGACATCTGGCTGACATGTGTTGACGTCTAGTTCCCGAAGTGGTAGGGAGGGTGGCATTGGTCATAGAGCTCTGACCTTGCATTACACACCTAGTTCCCTGGGTTGATGGTTAGCAAGTAAGCCTGATGGTACCTAGAGAGGCTGAAAGCTTTAGTCCATCTTAGTCCCACCCGGATAGATTGCCCTGGTTAGGAATCTAGTCCGTGGCATTGTAAGTGCCTAAACTCTTCATGGTTCATGTGTTTTGAGATCTTCCATGTACTTGTATATGTATGTATGAATACCTCCCTAGTTAAGAGGGAGTGTTGAAGAATGTAACTAGGTGCGGTCTTCATAATTGTGTCAGAGTTATAATGAAACGTATTTATCAAAAGAAAGAAAAATGATTTTTTATTATTTTTATGACTTTTTAAAGTATGGGTTTCATGCTTGGGTCATCATGTTTTAGGTCAAAGTCCCCATTGAGGACTTCTAGGTTTTGTCTTGAGTCATTAGAGTCACTGTCCATTTAATGAGACTGTTCGTAGGCTTTTGAATCATGTAAAAAGAATTAATATTGAGTAAAATAAGTCTTTTGTCACCTCCACACCAAGTCAACCCTTACCTGATCAAGTCGGCCTACATGAGGGTAATTCGACCTCTAGAAAAGGGTATATATAGTATATACAAGCAGTTTGATTCATTTGGAGGACACATTACACACATGTTCGATATCCAAATGGAGGCAGAAAAAGTGCGAAATTCCAATAGGAGGAGATTTTCTGGAGAAGAAAAACAAGGTTTTTGGGTTCTCTCTCTCTCACACGTGGATTCACTGGGCTATTTGCTGGAAGGTCGAAGTTACTGCTGGGTCAAAATTTTGCTGGGCTACTGCTGGGTCGAAGTTTCTACTGGGTCGAAGATTCTACTGGGTTGAAGATTCTACTGGGTCAAAAATTCTTCTGGATCAAAGTTTCTATTGGGTCGAAGTTTTTGCTGGGCTACTACTAGGTTGTAGTTTTGCTAGGCTACTGTTGGATCGAAGTCTTGTTGCTGCATCTAGGTCAAAGTTGTTGCTGGAGGGTTATCATCTGTAGAAGAAGGGAAGGGCTGACTTGGTGGTCGGAGGAAGTCTGCGTCTAGGTCAAGAAGTCTTGGATCATCTCGTGAAATTATTAAGGAAGATTTGTTGATTGGGTTTTCCCCTAGATAGGGGTTTTGCCTTGGCTGTCCGCCTACATCTGGTGTCTTTGATCTTCGTGTTATTGTTATTGGTAATTGCTTGATGAACTAAGATAAAAGAACTCAAGAAAGTTAATAAGAACATAAGAATATCACAAGTGATTATCAACATAAAGAAAATCTTTCTGCCTTTTTGATTTTCTAACAAGGCCGAGGGTAATCTTAAGGTTTTTATGAACAAAGTTTAATCATGGCAACTAGTTCTTGAGAGAACAAGTATCCAAGAGAACTACAGAGAAATAGAGAAAATTACTTTTAGACAAGGAGAGGGCCAAAAGTGTTTTTATCTGTTGCTGGCCGAAATTTCTATGGTAGTAGGCTGAGTGTATTTGCTGTGTAAGGGCTGAAGTTCTGAGAGGGCTAAAGCCCTATATCCAAGTCCAAAAGAGGGCTGAGACCTTACGCTAGACTAGGAAGCATAGGCCGAGAAATTCAGTTGTTACAAAGGCCGAGTGCAAGAAGAAAAGGGTGTCGAGAGGGCCTCAGGCTAAGCATAGTGGGAGGTTGAGAAAGTTCTTAAGTGACCGCAGGCAGAAACTAGAATTTGTGGAAGGGCTAAAGTCAATAGGGTTACTATTCATTGAACGAAGTTGCTGAGCATTTTATCTTGAAGTCTGTTCACAATCGAAGTTGTGAATAATGTGTCTTGAAGGCTGATTGTACAGTCACCTTGTAGGATCTAAGGGTCTGCGAATCACTGTGTTTTAGAGCTGCTGTATAGTGGGTTAAAAGTCCGATTCACTATGAGTGCTGAAGTGGATTTGAGAGCTGATTATAAAATGATTTGAAGGGTGGGTCACTGGGAGAAGCAAAGTTGACATATACAATGCATTTGAAGGAGCAAATACACTGTAAGCAGCTGGTGGACAAAGGGGTATTTCTCTGTGGTCTAAGGAGGCGAAGGACCTGCTAGGTGTTGGAACAAAAGTGTACTAAAGAGGCTGATCTAGAAGGGATACATCAACAAGTAAGTTAAGTTTTTGTTCTTGTCTCTTCGTATTGGGCAAATTGGAGATCTGAAGGAGCAAATCACAAGCCCTAATTTGTATATTATATAAACTAGCTGTATTAGTGATCGAGGGCCATGATCCTTTGTATGGGAGCCCCATGATTCTTTTATTGATTGACTAATAAAATAATTGAGCTTTGGGGTCAAATCTTTGTGTACTAAATTGATTTCATTGCTGAAGATTCCGCTATGCAAAGTGCTTGGTAGTTGGGGGGGGGTCTAGTGTTCCTATGTGTGTGATTAACCTCAAACCAGATCTAGGGCCTAAGGAAAATTCAACAAAGAACTCCTTACCCCCCCTGAGATGAATAAATGGAAGAATTTGAGTACCAGTGTATTTTGAGCATTGTCATTAACAATCTTGCTCCATGTGGTAGGCCAAACTACTGGTACATCATCCAAAGTATCTTGTTTAATATTATGTTGTGTTAAAATATGCTGTCATTGATGTCAAATGTGTTGATGTTAAAGGTATTGATGTCAAAGGTGTTGTATGATGTCAAGGATGCCAATAGTAGTATCACGGAGATTGTTATTAGATGAGAAGCATGTCAAATGTGTGGCAAAGCTCAGTTGTTTCCAATCATATAGGGGAACAAGTGTGTTTCAAGGAGCAGAGAGTTTGCAGCCATTTTCAGTTCTGATGATCAACTCAATTGCACTTGGAAACTGCTCAGATGGATAGTGCTAGGAAAGAGATTTCCGATGGTATATTGAAGTCCGAAAAATACTTCTTGGATCAAAAGATATGGCCAGTCAAAGTTCTAAGGTAAAAGTCAAAATTTTGGTGTTCTAGGCCATAGGCCCTGTAACACAGTCAACATGTAGATGTGGAAAGACCAACCACGTGGGCGCACACCTGATCGAGGGCACAAAAGGTCTAGTGCGGTGAGTAATCCCCTTGAAGCTTAGTGCAAGGGCCCCAACAAACAGTGATACGTGAAGGTTTTATGTGTTGTAGTGTTAGGCCTTCGGGCTTGAACAAAGCACCTTTGGGCGTAAGTTCAAATGCTTGAACGAGTCGACAACATATGGTAAAATTGGTGTTATGGACCAAATTTGGTGGATTGGTACCGAACTAGTAGTGCGCTAACACTGTGAAACATGGCATGAACAAGTTGGTAGCAAAGTTGGTGGCATGGACAGACTTAGCAACTTATTTGGTAGTTCAGCCAAATTTAGCACTTAGCTGAAGTTAGAACAATAGCTAAAGTCACTGGTAAATCCTGTAACATACCAAAATTGTAAAAATCAACAGAATAACTTAGAGATTGAGATCAGGTCAGCGGAGCAGAGATTGAAGACCATTAGTATACATCAAGAGGACATACGAAAAGTAGAAAAGCAAGAGGAAATCAAGATCAAACCTCTTTTAAGTATAAGTTATGAGCTAAAGATAAGTAAAGTTAAAAACTAAAAATATCAGCTCAATTCCTTTATAAGTAGAATTGTATCAGCGAAGAAGATGATGAGAGAAGCACTAGGGTGTGAATGCATCAGATTTTAGGTGAATCTCAGAGGGGATTCAATGGTGAATTAGAGGTCAATGCTAAAGGCATTGAAGGTGTTTTAATGGCGATATTGGTGATTTGAGGTGGATGAGGTATGCAAGCTGCACGATGTTTTACGAGAGCAAGAAAAGATTTTATCTATACAAGCAACAAGGAAGGCATTGAGGTATAACAATATGGAATTTATGTTTGAAGCAAGGAAATCTTGTTGATCTGAGTTTGAAAATAGTATGAAAGATAGATCAACAAGGCCAGCAAGTTGGAGCTTGCATTTCCGGGGTTGTAGCTCCTTCCGGTAGTTACTCTAAACAACCAGGGTTAGTAGCTCCTTCCGGTAGTGACTGGTAAACAATCAGGGTTAGTAGCTCGTTTCAGTGGTAGCTGATAAATTGACGACTAGGAACTTCCTTTCAGTCGTAGCTGATAAATTGGGGAGTGGTAGCTTCTTTTTGGTGGCAGCCTGAGAAACCTACAAGTAGAAGCTTGCAAGGCAGTGATGAAATAACAAGTTGTAGCTTGTCTTTGCAAAAGGAATAAAGATGAATATTGATGTCTTTATATTTGCATGTGTTCTAATGTTTATGTCGTTTCACATGATTGATTTATGGTGCCGCTTACATGAGTGGTTGTCAAATAGATTGAAAAGTTTAATTTGTCAATAGTTGTATAATTTGGTCACACTACTAATTCACCCCACCTTCAGTAGTGTCTTGGTTTCTAACATCTTGTTTATTGTACTTGGTTTTCACCTTTCTCATTGAGAATCTACCCCATTCTAATAGTGTGAACTTTGAATGTTATATGTGCGTTAATAGTAAATACTTGGCACTTGAAGTTACTTTTTGGGATTTAGCTATTATATCTTGAGGTGCTTGTGTATTCTAAGAACTCCTCACCCCCTAAAATGAATAAATTGAAGAATTTGAGTACCTATGCATTTCTAGCATTGTCATTAACAGTCTTGCTCGATGTGGTACGCCAAACTATGGTTACATAATCTAAATTATCTTGTTTAATATTATATTGTTTATTGTACTTGGTTTTGGCCTTTCTCGTTGAGAACCTATCCCATTCTAATAGTGTGAACTTTGAATGTTACTTGTCGGTTAATACTTGGTACTTGAAGTTACCTTTCAGGATTTAGGTATTTAATTTAACGTGTAATTAATTTTATTGCCATTCATACTTTTCTGGGACATAGTAAATATTGTAGCCGTGACATTATTTGGGCCCAAAGCAAGTATGATCCATTTCTTTACGATTTTCAGTGGACTTGGTCTCAGTTTTGTAATGCCTGAGATTAAAGTGGATAAGTGAAATCTTATTGTCTACTGTTTGGTATTGATCCATCATTTTAAGATTTTGAAGTATCATTTTCTTCTGAGTTTGAAATCTTCTTATCGGTGTTGACATTTAGAAGGGAACACTGCTAAATGGGACTCTATTATCTGTTCTCATAGATTATTTGTGCATCGACAATCACTGTCAAAAGGCAGGCTTCTAGTTAAAAAATTATATTAGATAAAATTGTGTTATGCTAGAACTTGTATGGTTTTCTTTTGAATCAGTCATTTGTCTTGGCTCTTGTCCAGACCTTGTTACTTGTTTTTGTTTATTTTATTGAATAATAACCGACTTTGAGCTGTTTTGGAAATGATATTTCCCTATACCCTTCTGAATATAACATTAAAAGATGGTGCTGGGAAAGGCTTGTACTAGAGATAGAGATTAGGTCAGTTGGTGTATTTCTTTTAGAAGTATCACTTGCTCTTCTTTCTGTTAAAACCCAAATTCTTGGTATTGATACAGATACAGATACAGACGCCAGACATTTCTGAAAATATTTCGATTGAATCACAATCTGTAACTTCAAAGAAGCTTACATCTTCCGTTGGGACTGAAGATTCAGACAGCAAAACAAGACATGCACCATCCTTTTCTGTTCCTGAACGAAGTCAAGGTGAGAGGGTTGGGTATAAGATAGAAATCACAGGAGATAACCGCGATACTGTGAAATTGGAAGGTGATACAGATGAAAGTCATAGGTAAGCATTTTCAAGTTGAAAATGATTCTATCTAGTTTAAATAAATATGGGTATCTCTACTATCTTCTTTATTTTATTTATTTTTCAGCTGCATGAACTTTGATTACGATTGCCTCTTTAATTTCACTAGCAGAGCATCTGAGAACTTTAAGGGGTCAGAAAGCTCACAGCAGTTGCAAGAAAACACACTCTGGGGTAATGTCAAGGCATTTACAAAGGAGTTTTTTAGTTTCTGGAAGAAGATCTAAATGCTGGATATTTGGCAGCAACAATTTTCTAACACAGAAAGAAATCAATACGAAGCTCTTTGTGAATTGTTTTCGTTCTGGGGCATACTGATCCTGCCCTGGTCCATATGGCTTTGTTCCAATGGGAACTTTGGTATGGCCGTATGGCCATAACATCCAAGTTCACATTGGAGCAGGAGTTTTGAAATTCGATATGGAACAATTCGCATAATTTTACATATTGGTGATTTGAATTCCTACGTCGAATAGAAGGTGATGATTTGCACAGCATGAAAATCTTCAATGTAATATTAAGGTCACTGTAGGTGTGACTTGCCAAGTGTCTTATACCTAATTTCAAAGGTTGAAGACTATTCATTTCCTTGCTAGGCATTTGTTTATGTCTCGCAGCTATTTAATGATAGAAATGAGTCATGATTTAATTTTCTAAAGTTTATGCACATGGTGTTGTTCCAGTTTTAGTATAACCGTTGTAATATTGCTATAGAATCATGATAGGTCTAGGTATGTTGGATGCAAGTGCTTCCAACGGGTACAGAATTGCTATACCGCAGGTGCATAGGTGTCTTAAATCCTATGAAGAATTCAGCTGCATGAACTTTGATTACTATTGCCTCTTTAATTTCACTAGCAGAGCATCTGAGAACTTTAAGGGTTCAGAAATCTCACAGCAGTTGCAAGAAAACACACTCTGGGGTAATGTCAAGGCGTTTACAAAGGAGATTTTTAGTTTCTGGAAGAAGATCTAAATGCTGGATATTTGGCAGCAACAATTTTCTAACACAGAAAGAAATCAATACGAAGCTCTTTGTGAATTGTTTTCGTTCTGGGGCATACTGATCCTGCTCTGGTCCATATGGCTTTGTTCCAGTGGGAACTTTGGTATGGCCATATGGCCGTAACTTCTAAGTTCACATTGGAGGAGGAGTTTTGAAATTCGATATGGAACAATTGGCATAATTTTATGTATAGGTGATTTGAATTCCTACATCGAATAGGAGGTGATGATTTGCACAGCATGAAAATCTTCAATGTAATATTAAGGTCACTGTAGGTGTGACTTGCCAAGTGTCTTATCCCTAATTTCAAAGGTTGAAGACTATTCATTTCCTTGCTAGGCATTTGTTTATGTCTCACAGCTATTTAATGATAGAAACGAGTCATGATTTAATTTTCTAAACTTTATGTACATGGTGTTGTTCCAGTTTTGTATAACCATTGTAATATTGCTATAGAATCATGATTAGTCTAGGTATGTTGGATGCAAGTGCACCCAACGGGTACATAATTGCTATACTGCAGGTGCATAGGTGTCTTAAATCCTTTGAAGAATTTAGACAGTACACAAATACGGGTGTGGTTGGTAACTTCGTGTGGGTGTGCATGGCGTAAAATCCAATCAAAGTCACATGGTTGGCTAAAGGAATATTTCCAGTGCCAGACAATGTAGTGTCTAGAATATCACCAAACAGGCTCTTATTACTGATTTTGTACTAATAATCTTCTAATAAATTTGAATGTGATAGCCAGATTTATTCTACTGAACCACTGTTAATTGATTAGTGTTGCGGGGAAGAGAGGCAATGTTTGGTAATGGTCTATAATCCTTTGTTAAATGCTGTCGAGTTTTGTGTGTAGGTTAAACCTTGTTCCGTAGGAGTTACTGCTTTTCAAAATACGGCATAAACTTTTTGCGTTTGTTCATTTCTGTGGGGGGTAAATATGACTTTTCTCAATTGTCAGATCTGTTGACATTTTGAGATTGGAACCTGGATGCAAATATTAGGTGGTACATTTTTTTGGTTCAAAAGAAGGGCAGCGAAGTGCTCCTGGTTGAGTTGTTGGTTACAATAAAAAAGAAAAGAGACGAGACCATAGTTATGAAGACTGATAGAAGCGGTCTGAAACTGGCTGCTTCAGACTGATTGGTTGAAAACTGGTATGATTTTGGTAAATAATTGAACTGAGATCAGTTTGGACCCTGAACTGGGACTGATTTGGATCGAATCAGAGCATTTAGACAAGAACTGGCTGAACCAGTCTGTGTGGTTCTGGTGCAATCTGCAGCAGAAGAAAAAACATAAAACAGGTGCCCCTTTATAAACCCAAAACCAACCCTATATTATGATGCTCCTCATCTATCTGGAGTCTATAATTCATTTTTTTTCTATATAAACTTTTTCTTCCAGGGAAAACCCCATGGGTAAACCCAAGGAATGCTTCCCTACATTTGTGGATGACATCCCTGGTAACCTGTCGCCATTGACTAGGGTGCCTAACCTAGGTGAATTCAAATCGAGTACTTGTTGGCATGGAACTAGCCAAATGCCCAACAACATTGGCAACTGTTGGAAATACTGAGAGCGGTGTGAATCAGTATTTCCTAATTTTTTCACAATTGGTTAGTTTATTTCCTTGAACATTCAGAGCATAAACCAAAACAACATCGCATCAATGACAATACACATAATATGTCATCTAAACAAGCTTTGTTGTGTATGGTTACATACACATTTACCAATTGAACTAGAAGGAAGTACAAGACTCCCCAAGGGGTTTTACCTGCAAGGCTGGAAGGAAGCAAATGGTCCCTGAAGGTTTTGGGTTCCCATGCCAGGGATAGTGACTCAACTACAATCTCATCAAGCTGCAACCTTTGCTGTTGTGCTTCACTACCACTGCTGTCCATTGCTACCACTGTTGCCCACTACTACCACTACTGCCACTCACATCTGCTGCTACTCCAAACCTTCCTGCGGTCACAACTATCTGCTGCTACTCCAAACCTTCCTGCGGTCACAACTATCTGCTGCTACCACTACTGCCACTTACTGCTGTCAGAATTCAGATTGCTGCCACACGCTGTCAATCATGCTTCCACTGCCACTGTCACTCCTGCTTCAGTTGTTCATAATACTCTGATTAAAAGAACACAAATACCACTGCCATACATCATCACATCAGTTTAGCCACACCTCTGCATATGTAAAAGGGTCCTTTGCATTTGGTTATATCTGCTATACTGTCTAGACATGTCAAGGTTACTGTTAGTAAGATCAATGTCTATATCTTATGCAACAGAGTCTCTGTTATGTCACACCAAATGTTAGCACAGTCACCAGGTCACTAGGTCAAGATCACTGCTGTCATGTTGAGGTCACTGCATCTATGTCACTGATTCTGTCATTCAAGGTCTATCAGTCTTCTAGATTACTGCCTCACTATTGTATGGATCATCACTGCTGAGTCATACATCATCATATATTCACTTATCAACAAAACTCTGTTAATGATACTTTACTTTTGCAACAACTTCAAGAGACATACAGGACTGTCTCTTAACAAGAGACACCAAGCACATGTACTAAAGGTGACAGACAAAAACCCATGCTTTAGAATCGTTAATGCAACAACGATAGAAAAGCCCTTACAAAGGACAATACCCTTACAACAATACTACTAATAAGACCTTAAGAGAAATAACTCTTCCTTCTGATGATAATGAAATGTTGAGCATATGTGCCTATACCAAATTTGATGCCTGGAGATATCCGAGAATGATGAGATAGCTGTGCAACATAAATGCTGATATCCCTTCAGCTGTAAGACTCTACAATGAACAACTTCGTTTATAATATCAGGGTTTCTTTTGAAGTCTGTCAAGTCTATGACCTTACTACTACAAGTGGAGACTTGTTAACTTGTGGTGTAGTTATAACAGGTTCTGGAGCCCATAGTCTGGAGATGAGGCATATAAATTACAAGATTGAACTTGCTCAGGTCTGCAATGTAAAACTTCAAATGCTGCTAAAATTCTTCAACCCTCAGGCACAAATGCATAGAGTACGAAGATTGGCTTGATTCTTGTAGGCTCGTGTATAAACATGTGTATCTAGACAGTGCCATAAGATTTGTCAATAGAATTGCAAAAGTAGAACTAGCATATATGCCAAGAAGTTGGCTGCTTTAAGTCCATAGGCCAAACAATTGAATGTTGTGAGGATTGATGTCATAAACTTTGTTTTGGAAGCCAAAAAAAATATCTAATCAATAGCTCTGAGTGAAAATGAAAGGGACCCAAGCTTTGCACAGAACATTGCCCTAACAGAGGGCTGAATTAACTGCTTCAGGCTTTTGCACAAGGATTCACCTCCTCGCCGTTCTAGAAACTTACGCCCAACCAACATTCATGCCTCAGAAAATTCCTTGACTGTGTAGCAAAATCCTTCTGCAATCATAGAATAATTAGACCGTTGTCATAGAATGCTTGACTTGGTCACAGAGGATGTGAATGTACCTGCAAAAATAAAACAAGGACGGAACCCAAAACCCTAACAAAACGGAAACCCTACCTGGCTGCAAGGCTATTTCAAAGCTTCAATTCTTGAGATTTGCTTCATCAACCAAGCTGCAAAGCATATATCGAATTAGGCATTAAATCTCTCTACTCCATTACAGAAGATTTTAGCTGCCTTATATAGAGATAAGGGAGGAAATTCAATTTGAATTTGATTAGGACTTGGGAAATCAACTTAGTATTTTATAGAAGAAAATTTAAATTTCAAAATTTGAAAAATGGAGCCAAAACCCACTTTTGAAAATTTACATTTTCTTTCAAATTCATGACCATAATTTTTTTTTCTTAATTCAAGGTTGATATCCTTTCATGAATTATAATAGCCACAGTTGTTTAAGTTGATACAAATAAGAAGGCTTCTTGACCCCATGATTTACCAACCAATAACAAGATGCCACATCATCTCCCTTTCGACCTTTGAGCTACAAATTGGGTCTTCAATTTTAAACCGTTGTATCTCTCAAACCGTGAAGGCCCATGTGGTGCTCCACATGCCAACATAATCAACATGACAAGTAGAATCTGTTGAAGAATGTAACTAGTGTTGGTCTTCATAATTGTATTGAGTCATGATGTAATGTATTTGTTAAAAGAAATATTTATTATTATTAAAGAAATTAACTTATTAAAGCATGAGTTTCATGCTTGGGTCAATGGTTTATAGGTCAAAACCTCAATTGTAGGCTTCTAGGGCTTATGTCAAGTGTCTTAGTCCATGTCATGATGTAATAGACCCTTCTAGGGCTTATGTCAAGTGTCCTAGTCCATGTCATGATGTAATAGACCCTTCATGGGCTTTGTCAATCAAGAAACAAATTTATTTTGATAAAAATTAGGCCTTTTAGGCCTCGTCCACCAAGTGAGCCTCAAATTGGACAAGTCGATCTAATTTGAGGGGCAAGATCTCCTATATAAAGGTAGAAACTTGACCTCATTTGGAGCACTCACTCAACAAGTTTGATTTGCAGTTGTCGGGACAAGAAAAAGTGCGAAATTCAAGGAACAAGGACGAAAGGGCTAGCAAAAAAGGACTTTGTCAAGCACAAGAAGTCAAAATTTTCTCTCTTTCTCACGTTTGAAGCTGGTTGAAGGACCGAAACCGCAGTCTTGAAGTTGGGCCGAAATTTTGAAGATGGGGTCGAAGTTTTGAAGCTGGTAAGTCAAAATTTTGAGTTGACGCTGCATTTGAGAAATTGACACTTACTGACTTTGGGAGAGATCATCTAATGGAAGGAAGGGTTGACGTGGTGGAGGTGGAAGGTCTTTTGGTCTAGGGTCTTGGTCTATCTCAACTGAAATTTGCTAGTGGAAGAGTTTGATTGGGTTTTCCCTATAGAGGGGATTTAGACCTGTTAGGTTTTTATACTACTAGTGTAACCCCTTATTGTTATTAGTACACCCCTCTTATTATATTGTTGTGCCCATGTAGTCCCCATAATGTTATTATTGTGCCCCATAGAAGCCTACTATTGTTATTATTGTGCCCTTACATTATTATTGTTATGTCAACTCTGACTATATTATGACCCTTTAGACTCCTATATAGAAAGAAGTTCTTGTCATTTGTATCATTTAAGAATTGTTCATTTGTGTAATGTAAAGGAGGTTGCCTCCTCGAAGAGGCTTATTTCTAAGGCGTTGATCCATTTTTTCTATCTTTTTGTGAGTTGGTTTCATATCATTTGGTATCAGAGCTTTGGATTCTAGGGTTTCACTACTCCAAACAGGTTATTGTGGAATTTTCGCTATATATATATATATATATATATATATATATATATTTATTTATTTATTTTTATTTTTATTTTATTTTATTTTTTTGTTTATTTTATTTATTTTTTATTTTATTTTATTTTTTATTTTTTATTTTTTTATTTTATTTTATTTTTATTTTTTGTTTTTTATTTTTATTTTTAATTTTTATTTTTATTTTTTAATTTTAATTTTAATTAATTAATTAATTAATTTTTTTTTTTTTTTTTTTTCTGCGATGTTTCAGAAGTGAAAAAAAAATCCATTTGAGACGAAATCGCGCTGAACTTCGGGTCCGAATTTCAGATCCTGTCTCGCTATATTTTCAGAGATATGATTTGAGGAAGTTAGGGTTTTTCCAAGCTCTAGAATTTCATCTAAAACAAGTCATCGTGGATTTTTCGCTATAACGTTTTCACTAGGACGTTTTAGAAGCTAAGAAAAAAACCCATTTGAGAAGAAATCGCTCTGAACCTCGGGTCTGAATTTCAGATCTTGTCTCGCTATATTTTCAGAGATATGACCTGAGGAAGTTAGGGTTTTTGCAAGCTCTAGAATTTCATCTCAAATAGGTCATCGTGGAATTTTCGCTATAATATTGTGTCTATGAAGATTCAGACTCTGAAATTAAAACCCATTTGAACTGAAATCTTGGTGAATCTTGGGTCCGAATTTCAGATCATGTCTTGCTATATTTTCAGAGATATAATTTGAGGAAGTTAGGGTTTTTGCAGACTCCCGAATTAAATTTTAAACAGGTGACCTTAGGAAAATTGTCATAACTTTCTCTCTGAGCATTAGATTGACATTTAGGCAATTGATAAATCTCAAACAAAAGTTTTCAATGGCAAAGCACATTAAGGACTTTCAAAAATTGAATATAAGGGAAAATGATATTCTAGAGAAGTAGAGGATTGATGTCTCCATAGGGAGTTTAAAGGATAGCATTCAACATGAGGTTCATCTTTGGGAACCTGATTCATTGGAGAAGGCATTCAGGTTGGAAAAAAAAGTGGAAAGCAAAATTAAGGCAACAAGGAAGTCTACCCCTCACAACTATAAAGATGGAAGTTATGTTTCTCCTAGCCTTCCACAACCTACAAGGCTGACACCACAACAATTGGAAGAAAAAAGAGCAAAACGACTTTGTTACAATTCTGATAACAAATACATTAATGGTCATAAGTGTGCTGAAAAGAAATTATTTCACATAGATTGTGAAGAGGAGGAAGAAAATGATCAAGAAACATCAAAAGAAGAGGATATATATACTAGGAACCAACCCCAGAGAAAGAAGAAATGAATCTGACCATATCTTGTAAAGCATCGGAAAGAATTACCACTCCTCAAACTCTCAAGATAGAAGGACATATCAAGAAGAAAAATGTTCAAGAAGTGAAAGATCACATTGGGATAGAAGAAATGAATTCGACCATATCTTGTAATGCATTGGCAAGAATAACCACTCCTCAAACTATAAAGATAGGACACATCAAGAAGAAAAATGTTCAAGAAGTGAAACATCACATCAAGCATCAAGAAATGAATCCGACCATATATTGTAATGCATTGGAAGACATTACCACTTCTCGAACTCTCAATATAGAAGAACATATCAAGAAGAAAAAAATTCAAGCAGTGAAAGATCACATCGAGCATCAACAACAAGTTCTCCAACTTTTAAAGGATAACGCCACCTTGGTGCAGAATCAAATGAAACAACAGGTAGATCAACATCGCAGTGAAATAAGTTTTGATGTAGGTGATTGGGTATTTTTACGGCTACATCTCAAACAAGCTATTTATGAGAAGGAAATGTTGGAAATGCTACATGCACTTAAGAAATGGCGACCTTACCTAACGAGAAGACACTTCAAGGTAAAAATGGATCATGATAGTCTTAAATACTTTTTAGAACAAAGATTATCTTTAGAAGAACAGAAAAGATGGGTCACAAATATGTTGGGTTATGACTTTGAAATCATCTACAAAAATGGTAGCAAAATGTTGTAGACACTCTCAAAAAATGATGAGGATGTGGAAGCATTGTTTTATGCTATTTCTATTATACAACTAGATTGGATAAATGAAGCAAGAGATGAATGGAAGAAGGACGAAGAAGTGTGGCCACTCATTCAAAAGTTGTAGAAGATCCAAGTTCAAACAATATTGCTAGAACTTGATGAAGAAGGAAAAATCATATTTGAACCTGGAGCAATCACAGAAATAAGAACCCGACAGCTACGAAATCGATCAATTCCAGAGTATCTCATCAAGTGGAAGAACTTACCCGCTGAAGATTCCACATGGGAGGACAATAATTTTATACAGAAGCATCAAGAACTACTCAAGTGTTGAGGACAACACTTTTTGAAGGAGGGGCATGTTAGGTCCCTATACTACTAGTGTAACCCCTTATTGTTATTAGTACAAACCCCTTATTATATTGTTGTGCCCATGTAGTCCCCATATTGTTATTATTGTGCCCCATAGAAGCCCACTATTGTTATTATTGTACCTTTACATTATTATTGTTTTGTCGGATCTGATTATATTATGACCCTTTAGACTCCTATATATAAGAAGGAGGTCTTGTCATTTGTATAATCTAAGAATTGTTCATTTGTGTAATGTAAATGAGGTTGCCCCCTCGAAGAGGCTTATTTCTAAGGCGTTGATCTATCTTTTTTATCTTCGCTGGTTTCATAACAAACCCTGGCTGAGTGCCTACATTTGGTGTCATTGATATTCGTGTTTTTTTTTTTGATGATTACTTGATGAAACAAAGATAAAGGAAGAACATAAGAAAGTTAAATAAGAACACAAGGATATCACAAGTAATTATCAACAAGAAAATATTTTTGCTTTTCTGATTTTCTAACATGGTATCAGAGCTATAAGATAAAGAAGGAAGAAAAAGGCAGCTTGAAGATCTATTGAAGAAAAGGGGATCAAAGGAAGATCATTAAGGAAAAGTGACTATACAAGGAGACTACTATCTATAGGAACTATGTCAACTACAATGAAGGGAGAAAACAAGCTAGAAGGAGCCTCCAACTATAGGGCATGGAAAAAGAGGATAGATCTTATCCTCGCTAAGCAGAAAGTTTTGGACGTTGTTCGAGGAAAAGTCAAGAAGCCTACAAATGACGCAGAGAAGGAGAAGTATAAAGAAATCAAAATCTTGGCCATGAATCTGATAGTAGATGGAGTGAAGGACAACCTAATTCCATACATATTCAATGTAGACTTTCCTCAAGAAATGTATGAAGCTCTTTCCAAGTTATTCACTGTCGAGAATATTGGTCAGATCGCTAGCCTCAAGAATGAACTAAAGACAATAAGGATGACAAGAGATGATACTGTGTCATCATATTTTGTAACAATATCTAGAATAAGGGATGAACTCCAAGCAATAGATGGGTTTGTACCAAAAAAAGAACTCGTAATTGTCTCTCTTTTACGTCTACCAAAACCTTGGAGTGCTTTGCATCAGGGATTAACGGTTGGGAGGATACTTCAACCTTCAAACAAATGTGGAATGCATGCAATCAAGAAGAAACCCAAATATCATTAGTGAACAACAAGGAGGAGGATGAAGAAGACAACACCTCAAATGCCTATTTTGTTCATCACAAGAAGAAGGGACCCTTTAAGAAGTTCAAAGGACCAAAAAAGAAAGCTAAACTATCCAAGATTGAATGTTACCACTGTCATAAGATGGGTCATTACAAAAATCAATTTCTCGAGAATCCAAGGAATAAGAAGAGAGATAGGTAACAAGCAAATATTACTAATGAAGCTCCACCTATGAAGAATAGACTGAAGATTCAAAAGTCAAAAACTTATATTACTAAGTCCTCCCTTACACATCCTTCTTAGTTTTCTATTGTTTTCCTTTATGTTTTGATTTCTAGAGCGTGTAGGTCTAACATGTCATGTTAGAACATTTTGAATTATTTTGATAAGATGTAGGTGTCCCTAAAAAATATTGAATTAAGAGGGAGCCTCCACCATTTTACCAAAACATAAGTATTTTGTTCTTTATTTCATCTTTTCATGTTTGGTTTCCTCACATCAATATTTGTTTATATTGTATGCTAATAACCTTTTCTTTATATTTTCCTTGGTATGAAAGATTGCAGAATACAAAAAAAGACTTGAAGCATGGAATAAGTTTTGTTGCAAAGGAAGCCCTTCAAGAATTGATATGCCACAAGCTTTGTTAAAGAATAATTCAAGGCATGCCTTAAACTACAAGTTTTGTTACAAAGTTCTCTTCATAGAAAATGTATGGTCATTCTCTTTTGATTATTTTTTTCCATTACTCACATCGTTATGTCTAGGGTTTTGAATCTTAAAGATTCTTGTTAGGGTGATTAATGATTAGATTGAATCTATCCTCGTTATACTATCATTTGATCATTCTTATGAAACCATAACCTTTAGGGTTCACTGTAAAACCCTAGCCTCTTGATGAAGGGTATGCCAATGTTGATTATGAAACCATAGTCTTCTTAAGGGTTTATTGATAAAATCTATAACAATTGATGAAATCCTATTCTTTTGAAGTTTAGGGTTTTAATAACGTTATGATAAAAAAACCCTAGTCCTATAGGGTTTGTGAACAAAACCCTTGCCATAGCTAAAGTAAGTTCCTAGGAATGAAACCTTAGGTGCATATTTGTCCGTATGATCGAAACCCTAGCCTGGTGAAAATTGTTGTATATCTAACTTTGATGTATTGATGTTTGTATTGGTGAGAAATGCTAGTGCATTAAATCCCATATATGTATACGCAGGTATGCTAACTTAATTGTTGATACTTATGTTTTAGTTTGTGAAATCTAGGGTTTTTAACAAAACATTAGTAGAGATTGATATTGTAGGACATGATGATGATTGTTTTCAATTATTGATATGATTTAGCTAAAATCTAGGGTTTGCAACAAACTCTAGTGGAGTTTGACATGTAATTCTAAAAGCATATTGTTGAAATCTTAGATGTATAGTAATGTGATTGGATTGTTATTTGATTGAATCTAAGGCTTTGTGTCTCAAAGATGGAGTCTAGGGTTTATGACAAAATCCTAGCAAGAAGTTAAAGTCTAGTATGTAAAAAGATGTGACCCTTGCTAAATATGAACCTAACTAGGTTTAGGTATTTAATGTCTAAAGCATGAATGATTTGATGCTTCCATTGTAATGGCATGATTTTGATATAGTTAAATTCATGCTTCGATTTGTATTTGGTTGTACTTTCTATTGAAGTTATGCAGGTACATGATCTTTGATATTGAAGATGTTCATAATGACAAGCATGATAAAGGAAGCTATAAGAATGATGATGATTAAGATGACCTCGATGACATGAGAAAGAATGAAGTATATCCGATGTTGTTGTTCTCTCTAAGTTGAGAGGGAGATTGGATAAAAGAAAAGGGTATATCTTCCTAGTTGAGAGGGAGGGCATAATATGACAATCGTAGTAAATACCTTGAAGAAAGAATGAAGCTAGAGAATGAATGAAATAAGTATAGTTGGATGTTTGTGAAGTTATAAAAGACTTGAGAAATACTGAGGCTATATTTGTTGCTATTGAAGAAGTGAAAGAAGAAAGAAATCTTTCTATAAGTTGTATTCAGATGACTTGATGATGATATAAGTAGCATCATGATGATTAAGGACTCCGAAGGTTTGTATTTACTTTTATATATGTATGAAGGTTTATTGCTAATTGAGGTTATGAATGTACAAGATCTCTTCGTAAAAAGGTTAAACGTTTGGAGCATGCTTAGAGTGGTGAATATATATCTAATTTAGTTAACAAGGAAAGATGAAGCGTCTTATGGCAACAAGATGCTTGGGAGGACATTTGACTAACCTATGTGTTGATGTCTAAATCCAAAAGTAGGGAGAGTGGCGTTGGTCATGGAGCTTTGACCTTGGATACACACCTAGATCCCTGGGTTGGTGATAGAGCTTAAAATCTTGATGGTACCTAGAGTGGCTAAAGCCCGAGTTTGCCTTTTGTCCCACCCGATTAGAGTACGCTGGTAAGGTATCTAATCTGTAGCATTGTGTGGGCTAGAACTCTTCATAATTCATATCATTTTGAGATCTTCCATGTACTTATATATATATATATATATATATGAATACCTCCCTAGTTAAGAGGGAGTGTTGAAGAATGTAACTAGTGTCAATATTCATAATTGTATTTGAGTCATGATGTAATGTATTTGTCAAAAGAAAAAAAAATAATTTTATTATTAAAGAAATTGACTTATTAAAGCATGAGTTTCATGTTTGGGTCAATGGTTTATAGGTCAAAGCCTCCATTGTAGGCTTCTAGGGTTTATGTCAAGTGTCCTTGTCCATGTCATGATGTAATAGACCCTTCTTGGGCTTTGTCAATCAAGAAACAAATTTATTTTGATGTAAATTAGGTCTTCTAGGCCTCCTCCACCAAGTCGGCCTCAAACTAGACAAGTTGGCCTAATTGAGGGGCAAAATCTCCTATATAAAGGCAACAACTTGACCTCATTTGGAGCACTCACTCAACAAGTTTGATCTGCAATTTCTGGGACAAGAAAAAGTGCGAAATTCAAGGAACAAGGAGGAAAGGGCTAGCGAAAAAGGAGGACTTTGTCAAGCACAAGAAGTTGAAATTTTATCTTTTTCTCTCACACATGTGAAGCTGTTGAGCTGCTGAAAGGGCCGAATCTGCAATCCTAAAGCTAAGACGAAATTCTGATGCTGGGGTCAAAGTTCTGAAGCTAGGAAGTCAAAATTGAGTTGAAGCTACATTTGAGAAGTTGACACTTGGTGACTTTGGGAGAGATCATCTATTGGAAGGAAGGGCTGACTTGGTGGAGGAGGAAGGTCTTTTGGTCTAGGGTCTTGGTCTATCTCAACTTGAATTTGTTAGTGGAAGAGTTTGACTAGGTGTTCCCCTATAGAGGGGTTTTAGCCATGGATGAGTGCTGACATCTGGTGTCATTGATCTTCTTGTTTGTTTGTTTGTTATGATTTCTTTATGAAACAAAGATAAAAGAAAAACATAAGAAAGTTAAATAAAAACACAAAAATATCACAAGTAATTATCAACATAAGAAATTTTTTACGCCTTCTCGATTTTATAACATAATCCACTAGTGAGGGTCTCCTAGACGAACTTAGAGATTTGCGTCATCAAAAACTTCAACAAATGCTGGGTATATCCATCAACTAGTAGACCAAACCCTAGAGCTAGGGTTTGATCACTGCATCATCAAGTTGCATCATCCTATGGACACCGTCACATCAATGGCCTCCAAACCTTGACATCAATGATGATTTTTTCACTCTATATCCTGCACCTTCTTGCTTCTGCACTCACTTTGACATCAATGACAATATACTCAACAAACAACAAGTCAGGTAACAACAAGTTGAGCTAACCCCTCATGTTAATTTCTATTTCTAACTTTTACTATAATTTTTTAGAGTTAATGTTTATAATTACTTTATAATTTACTTGCATTAGCTTTAAGTATAAATATAAAATAAAGATCTCTATTAACTTAAAAAGGTTAGAAATGTGGTCCTATTTAAAGACGTTTGGTAATGCTTCGATTCATAGTACCTCACATGGGGAAAGTAGAAATTGAAGTTTTTATCCAGTTTCAACAAAGTTTATGGTTTTTCATTGTTTCGACATTTTAGATCTATATAAAATAGGGCAATGCAACCTTGGTCATCTACATGTCTCATGGAATTTGGGATTGTAGAATGTAAATCCCTATGATTGCTTTGTGAAGATTATAATCTTGGTCTAATGAATGATTTTGATGATGTGTTGTAGTATGATTATTTTTTTTTGGTTCTAGAGGTCATTTAGAATCTCAACATTGATGTATTTTGGTATATATATATATATTAAAATTTGAATATTTTATGCATTTTATATTAGACAGATTTTTCTCCCACTTTTAGTGTGGTTCCTGGCTTGGTTTGAGATTTTGGCTTTTCTTGCGCTGGTTCTGATAACTTTACACCTGACATGAGATGCTAGTTTATATGTTCAAAGGTTGATATGGTGTTCAATATATAATTGTTATGCCCATTGTTCATTGTTTGAACTCAGGAAAAAGTGGAAAATATACTTCTAACACTTGAACTTGGCTTCATATTGTGTGGATACGAACATGAACTATATTGGAGTGTTATGATTTGTTGTATTTCAGGGAAGAATACATAAACCCGTTACATAGATATGGAAGTTGAATCTATGATCTATGATTATTTGTTCCAAAAGTGCAGAATATATTTAAAATACTTGAACTTGGCTATATATTATATGGATACAAACATGAACATGATCAACTATATTGGAATGTATTGGGTTCTTGTATTTCATGGAAGAATACATAAACCTATCACATAGGTACGGGAGTAAAAATCTATAATCTAGGATTATTTGTTTGTTTTAAAAGTTTGAAGACAAATTGTGTTTTAGATATATGTTCTTTTTTTAGTGATTTGTTAAAGATAATTAAATCTCATGCCTTCAATTTGATGAAAGCACATTGTATATAAATTAATAAATGAAATATAAATTAGTTTCTTATGAGTTATTTGATCAATTGCTTATTAATTGTATTTCTACTTATGGAAGAAATATTTTTTATTAACATAAAGTATCTACAAAGATATGTAGAGATAGCACAATAAATATGCACAAAGAATATAAAGAAATCAAAGCATTACCTCAATGATACCAAAATTGAGACCAGATCTAAGTCAGTTAAAACATGACAAGATTGAAATTTCTAATCAAAAGATAACCATTAGCATAGAGTTGAATGAATACCTTCCCACCAAATCTAGTGGAATGAGCGCAGAATGCTTGCTCCATTGTCACCGAGATACTTCATAGTTTTCAGAAAAAAAATAGTACAAAGAGACTCAAGCAATTCCAAAGGCCTGTGAAAACAAAAAGAACTAATTTTGTCGAGTAACTCGACAAACCCACCCTCTACATATATTCCATTGGAAGATCGAAGGAGCTTGCACTTGAACTTCTTGTTAACAACCTTGAGTAATCAAGTAATCATAGGGGATTAGCTATATATCATACAACCAAGAGTTTGTTAGTAGTCCAACTAGCAAAAAATCACAACTTATAAGATAAATGAAAATGGTATACACAATGAAGTCTTTGAATTCATCTAACCTCTAGCATTAATGAGGAACCCCTAGTGTTCAAAGTTGGACTGAAATGATGTTTTTATCCAACAAAGAATATGATTTCGCTGAAGCCTAACTTTAATTAGGCGTACCAAAATACCAACACCAATTCTTTTAAATTTGGCTTTGCATCGAAATATTCATCTTGAACTTCTCCTTAGAATGGATGAGCCTTTGAATCTCTTGAAAAGACTTGACGAAGGAAAGAAAAGATTTTTAATGTGATAATATCCTTCAATCTAATGATGGTATAGGATTGGAGCCTTGTAGATCTTTAAAAAAAAAATCTTCTTCCTATTAATCATTTGGTATTAATGAAATTCAACAATACACCAATATTGAATAATCCAACTCCAAATGGGGTGAAAGGCTAAGCTCCAACCACATCTACTACTAGAGAAGTTCCAATGAATGAATTTGGCTGAAATCTTCTATGTGGTCCATATTTTCTTAGCATTTAAGGTATCTCGTAAATGTGAGATGTGGGTCCTCTAAGATTACAAATGGCAGCTTGAGGGTCCTTTCAAAGTCATGCAAATGATGTTTATGGCTTGCAAATGAAATCTATCATTCCTTTGAGCTTACAGTTCCATTTTGAATCCTAAAGAGAAGGGCAGTATAACCTTTTAGAGTCTCATGCATGAAAGTTACAAATCCTTTGGCTCTACAAATGCAATGGATTGGTCCTTCAATTTTGAAAATAGGGTTTGTGGGACCTTTATGACTTCCACAAATGAAGGTTGCAGGGGCCTTGCAAGTCTCACAATTGAAAGTCATGTTCCCTTTTAGTCCCCTTATGGAAAACTATAGGTGCTTTGGGTCCTATGCCAAGCTTCTGCAATGTTCTCATATAAGCCTTACTTTATTTTCAACCAGGGGTTGTTTTATTTTACAAAATACTCAACAAAATATATGCATTTTGGCCTTCATGCATTCCCTAGCTAGAGACTCTGACAAAACTAGTTACAATTATTTACAAATAATTACAAGAAATATTTTATAAATATTTATAGATGAAATTCCAAATTATTTCCCATCTAAGCACAAAAGTAAAACAAAACAAAATTAACTACAACAATGCTACCTAATTAGCAAAGGAAATTAACTATCAACAAAACTAACAACAAGAAAACTAAATATCAACAAAACTAACTAACAACAAATAAAACTATCAACAAAACTAACTATCTATTGCGTTGAAGGAAAATAAAAACAAAATTGCTACGATAATAAAAGGAGTTGTCTATAATGCGACTTTTGGAATCTGGCGGAAAAAATTGAGGTTAAATCTTGATTTGTATTATTTAAAATGGTTTTTTAACTGCATATTTGGATTCAACGCCCTGAAAAACCCCTGGGATGCTTTGATTGTGCAGAAACTAGCTATCAAACTTGCGATTCCAATAAATTGCTGCCGATTTTGACCGGACCACCGGAAAAGCTTCCAAAAAATCGCATTATAGACAATTGCATAATAAAATACAACTACAACTGATTAAGAGTAAAAATGTAAAGAAAAAAAAGCAGCATGTTGTTAAAAAATAAATGATGTGAAACATATATAGAAATGATTTCTTGCACCAAGAAAATGGACAAAATATGTTTGAAAACAAAATTGCTATGATAATAAAATGCAACTACAACTGATTAAGAGTAAACATGTAAAGAAAAAAAGGTAGTATGTTGTTAAAAAATAAATGCCGTGAAACATATATAGAAATGATTTTTTGCATTAAGAGTAAAAATGTAAAGAAAAAAAATATTGTTGTTAAAAAAATGATTTTTTACATTAAGAGTAAAAATGTAAAGAAAAAAAATATTGTTGTTGAAAAAATAAATGCCGTGAAACATATATAAAAATGATTTCTATATAAAATAAGTAAATATATGCAGTAAAAGAAATTATTATAAGAAAATGTAAAAATATATACCAACAAAACAACCCCTACTACTCTACTATAGAGTGACCCTTGCTCCATAGTTTGCTGATGAATTGCATGTCTTATACACTCATAGGACAAAAAAACAATTGAAAACATGATTGCACGTCTTACACACTCGTAAGAACAAAGAATAAAGAGGCCACTGTTTTCGGTTATAGCAGTTAGATATCTCAAAACTTATCCAAAGCAAAAACCAACTTAACTACTTTTCCTAAATTGCCATTCTTCAATCTATTTTCAAATCTCGTGGGATGAATGGCCTGAAGGGTTGAGACAAAATTGTAAAGTTGAGTGGACAACAAAAGTAGTAAAAATAATAAAAAGTAGATATTTACAAAAGGAAAGCTGCATTGATGTTGAAAAAAGTTTTTACAACAATGGTTTCGTTTTTTTGAAAATGATTTTGGCTACAAAGAATCCTTGTAATATGGTTGTACATATTGATACAAATTTTAATGAATCGCTGTAATATGGTTGTACATATTGATACAAATTTTAATGTTGTAGATAAAATCCTTAGCATTGGTGCCATTCAAGAGATTTGCTTAGCTTTATGACCGTTGATGAAGATTTTTATGGTTGTTTTTTCCACAATTGAAATCATAAAATGGCGTACTTCTCTTGATACTTACAAACTCATAACAAACGAACATTCACTAGAGCACACAAAATTGTGAACTTATTATGAAAAAACTTGTTCATTACCACTAAATCCAATCACTCTAATTATGATGAATAAGTGGAATAAGAATGAATGAAAATGAACGAAACAAGTGTTTTTTATAAGAAAAATGGTGATAAAAGGGTAATTAGAAGTTACAAATTTGTTCCTCATCCTTATCTCCCCACTTAATCCTTTGCACATTCCCCGTGTAACTAATCAAAATTGAATGAGATGACTTGAGTATGTTGTTCTTCACAGACAATCCTGAAGTCAAAAGGAAGTACACATGTGTTGGTTTCTAATGCATAGAATCTTGCGAGTATCTCATTCATTTCCTATTTTCTCCTTTCTCTTTCTTTGTTCGCTGTCAAATTTTCTCGATAATCTAGAATGGGATACATGTATTAGAGGATGTTAAATTTAAGACCAATCACATGAATATTTGAAAGTGAATGAGTTCTTCGCCTTAAGCTTGCATCCAATTTTTTCCATCTTTTTGGCATGTTGATAAGACTACAAATTTGTAGTTGTTTATGAAATTTGTAAAGTCTTCAATTATTTCATTTTGAAATATTTGTATCTCTTTTGATTTGAAGATCATATATTATTCTCTTATGTTCCTTGGGAATTTCTTTAATATAGTTTGGCTCTGAATGCAATAAATTCCTATTTTTATACAACTCTTAACTCATAAGATCTTTTTAATTCATTTTCCATTAGGGGAATTTTGAGGTCTAAAATGGGCCTCCTAAGAAAAATGCACAACCAAAATAAATTTTATAAGAACCAATAGGATTCAAGATGATGATGTCAACCATGGGGGATGATTCACCATTTTTAGAGTAAAAAAGTCAAAAGATTAAAAAATAATAAAACTATTTTTTCAACTCATATTTTCAACTTATCTCCCTAAGGTTTTCCTCAGATTTCGAGTAGGAGTACTCGTTGGATGCAAAATTTAATTCCTCATCCAAGAAGTACCCATGTTGCATACTTTCGATGGACCCTGCTACATGAAAAATGAGAAATACATGAAAAAGTGTGATTGCAATCACGCTTTTCATGTATTTCTCATTTTTCATGTAGCAAGGTCCATGGAAAGTATGCAACGTGGATACTCCTTAATGAAGATTCAAATTATGCATCCAAGAGTGTTGCCTCTCGAAATTTGAGTAAACCCATAGTGAGATAAGTTAAAAATAGGAGTTGACAAATTTTTTTTATTTTTTATTTTTTCCTTTTAAAATTTGATGATGTAATCTAATCTTATTTTATTATTTCCACTACTATTTTATAATTTCCTTAGGAAGCCCATTTTAGATCTCAAAATTCCCCTAATGTAACCATGATTGAAATGCTCTCAAATTGGTATCCCCAAATTAATACCTTCAAACTCGTAACCAACCAACATTCATGAGTATGCGAATTTTTTAACTTATTATAAAAAAAACTTGTTCATTATTAGTAAATCCAATCACTCAAAATATGATGAATACATGGAATATGAATGGATGAAACAAGCGATTTTTATAAGAAAAATGGTGATAAAAGGGTGATTAGGAGTGACAAATTCAACTCTCATCAATGGGAATTGTATATGAAATTTCCAAATTGTTTAAGTTTGCAACAAAAAAATTAGCACATACATCTTTTTCAATCACCACATTAAATATTTTGCAATGCCTGGCATTCACGAAGTTATTAGGTTTATAATTATCAATAAAATAAATAAAATATGATATGTTGTTGGCAAGTATAAAATCTCTTATGTTCTAAGTGACTAATTTCAATTTATATTTAATAGTTTAAACACCTTCCTTGTTGTAAGTAATTGGCATCTCTATCTTAATGGTTTGTAGCTTTGCGCTACATATGTATTTTTGCTACCCAATGATTTCCAAATCAAATATCTGAATATTAGAATTTTATATTTACTTTTTTATTTAGAAAGATTCAATATATGAAATGCTTCAACACGAGATTCAATAATCCAACAAAGTTATCATTAAATGTACATTATATTCTGCAAAATTGTTAATCCTATGCCAACACTTGAATTATGTTTAAGAAATAAAATTCACGTTAAAAGATCTCTAAAAGGCATTTACTTGTCATGTTAGTTCTACTACATGAAGGGAGCCAAACCAATGCACATCAAAGAATCTAAGGATGCTGGAAGCTCAATGACTTCCTCTTCTTTGCAAAATTAAAGAGAAAGTAAACTATCATCAATTTAAATGTACTTTACTAAATACAAATGTGGTAGTACAAAAACATCCAATTTTAGAAAGAAAATGACCAAATGCTTAGAATTCACGCAGTCTTTTAATATGACATCAATATCAAATGATGGAGTCCATTTTCAAGCTCATTTGTGTTAGGATTCACCCTATTTAAATGGTTGATAATGATTTTCAAATTTGGAATATGAGTTATTTCCCAATGAGGTATTAGATAAAATGCGAGGTTTATCACATTTGGGTTCTATTTTCATACAATTAGAATGGTTCAAATAATTTGAAACAATGTCAAATTGACATGCATGTAAGTCCCATAAATGGCTTCTAATCCAACTTCAAATACTTTTCTCCGACTTTCTCTCATATTTTAACAAGACCACATTTAATAGGATTAAGCTATTTTATGGGCTTTTAAACCTTTATTTGGATAAACATAGTGGCATTGAGTCTCCAACATTAAATGTCTATTAAATACTATTTTGATCATGCCTTGCAATTTTTTATTGCATTTTCTCATGACTTTGTTTTAATATCTTTATAAAACTCACACCTCAAACTTTATCTTTGTTTCCGTCTCATCTCCTTCCTACGGATTTAAAAGGTCAAACCAAATGGGATTGTAGGAGAATGCCAAAAAATATTTCGAAGTGATACATTTATATTGAATCATGTATTACTCAATCATAACTAAGCGTATTATAGGAAAAATATTCATTTTATTGGACTTTGATGAGTACACATGCTCAGTAGTTGCATCAATTTTAAATGTGCCTTCCCAAAATGCTGACTCATACAAGTAAGGACAACTTGGTTTCCTCTCATTTTGAGTCATAAAAATAGTGAAACCAAGGTTTTTGTTGAGCACACACTTATAATGAGCGGGGAGGGGTTGTAGTTGAATAAGACAATTTTTACTTATTTAAACATTCATCAATCGTATTCAAAAATCACATATGAGATCTATCAGCTATAAAACATGGAACACAAGATTAACATGTAAATCTTTTTGGGAGAAAATCACAAAACTTCTTTTACAAATAGTTGTAGGTATCGACCTACTAGAAACACCAATAACATAATCTCAACATATAAAGAAGTTATAATGCTCAATGATTTTACTAAACAATGTATTCTTGTAATGCATTGCAAGTATTTTTCACATTTGATATTTGATATGTATATTATTGCAAAGCTATTTATTAATACAACATGGGTTTTAAATGTCATTTTGATAAAATGCAAGTCGTTTAATTTTCGATAGTGTGAATGTATTCTTCTAGTGCATTGAAAGTATTTTTCACATTTCATTCTTAATATTTTACTATGCATATTATTGCAAAACTATCATTTATAAAATAATACAATATGAAATGTGTATGCCATTTTAATGAGAAGATGTAAATATTTTAATCTAGAGCATTAATTGCATACTCTTTGCTTCGTGACTTTATATTGCAGTCCTTGTTATCAAGTTAATGACTTTATATAGTAGGGTTGACTTACTTTCACATATTTTCCCTATTTGTAACTTTTGTGTTCTTAAACAATTATTGCTTTTGTTCTTTCACAAATCCTCAACCATATTTTGATTTCTTATACAAGGGTTTTGTGGTTCTTAAAAACCAACAATTTCCATTTAATCATATAGGAAAGTGGGTTATAGGTTATCTTAAATTGACAAAGGTTCTTATGACATTATTGGCTATGTGCTAATATGACATTTTTAAGATGAAGGGTGTGTGGTTCTTAAAAATCCACAATTTCCATTTAATCATATAGGAGAGGGGGTTATAGGTCATCTTAAATTGACAAAGGTTCTTATGACATTACTAGCTATGTGCTAGTGCAACATTTTTGAGATGAAGGATGTGTGGTTCATCTCAACCTTCCTGATGCCATAATAAAAGTTGTACATCCTCTTCATTGTATAAAAATGAATTTGAATACTTTTCTCACATTTGTATGTTTTTATAATTTTACATTTTTTTTTTTTCAAAATACTTTTTTCATCATCATTACTTATAATCAACATTGAGTGCCAAATTAATCTCATAATATATTTGAAATCCATCATAGACAGAAAATATGTAATTCTTCTTAATTATTAATTATTGGCTTCCCATAATAAGACTTACAATTAATCACCAATATACAATTATCACATGGAATATTTTTCAACTTTTACATATCTTTACAATATGGCAAGTAAAATTTCTTAATTTCTTAATTTACTTTTATTAGAAAGAAAGAAAGAAAGAAAGAAAGAAAGAAATTATTTTAACGTCCACGAGGCTAAAGATAGCCTATGGGACATATTGCTTCTTCATCTGCTTGATGTATTCGGCCCTTTTTGTGAAGCTTCAAAATAAATGCTCCCAGCTTGACAAACCCCTCGCTAAATAGATTATCCCAAGAGATCGTTGGCCGCATATCTGCATAACTTCCCTGTTGTCTTTGAAGGCCTCACATTCTAAAATGAAGTGTTTTTCTGTTTTCACTTTTTTGGAAGAACAAAAAATGCATACTCTTTCCTTCGACACTTCTTTGGCGTTTTTCAGTGCCCTGTTTCACAATGGAGTTAATGAGAATTAGTCTTTAACTGAGCAATAAGAATTTTGGCTCTCATATGAAAAAAAAATAACAATAAAATTAAGAATTATAACCATACAACTCATAAAAAAATATTATTATTTAAAAATAATTAAATTTTAATAAAACAAATATTATTATTTTAATTTTATTAATTAATTATATATCATTGTAATAAATTTTCTTTTAATAAAAATGACTTTTAAATACATTATAGGACATCTATAATGTGTTCATATAATGTGTTCATGGATACAATTAAATCAATATTATGACTTTAACTCATCGGAAAAGGAATCCTCGTGCCGATTTATAAACAAAACTAAAAATTTAAAACTTGTTCATGTATATTGTGTTGTCCTCTTCGTTCTGTCCTTGAGACGGATTCTAATTCCGAACAATATATTTATGGATATGTTTTTTAATTAATTTATTATTATTACTTAATGTGAAATATAAAAATGTAAATTATAATGTATAATTATGTTGGTAGGTATGTTTATTTAATTTGTTTATAATATTTTAAAATATTTATAATAATATATAAAAATTAAAGATTGAAATTTATCTTTAAAGTAATTAGGTTTTTTGTTTTTGTTTTTTTGTTTTTTTAATTAATTAATAATAAAAAAGTGTCATATAAATAATTTCCATGTGAAATAAATTATGAATTTTTTGGATATATGATATTGATAAATCATGATATTGTGACAAATTCTATTTACATATTATGAATATTTTGGTAAAATAGGGATGCATATCATACAACCCACAAAATTTTAACAAAATAAGTTTATTTTGAGGTAAATGTTTTATATGATTGTGCTAATTTAAATATAAATTAAAAAGTTTTAGTGTATGTCTTGAAATATATTTTATGTGTAAAAAATATATTTCTTTTTTATAAAAATAAATATTTTATATTTTTTTTTTCCAAAAAAATATATATTTATATTTCAAATGAGTATATATTTATGACCAAAAAATTCTAAATTATTACAAAGATAGATTTATTTTGACTTTAACCTATTAACAACATTTTTTCCGACCATTATAATTACATTCATTTTAACATAAATTTTGTAATCTTATTTAACATAAATTTTGTAATCTTATTTAAGTATTAAAATTATTTTTATCTTTCTCATATAAATATTTAAAATATAAATTATAATATAAAATTTAAATTTATGTATTATAATGTTTTATTATCTTTTTGTGTGAGGAGAGACTCTTTAGAATCTTGTATGAAGGATATGTTATGTTCTTTGTAATAATAATAAAACATAATGTTGAGCTCAATTAAAAAGTAATAAAAATAATAAATCAATTAAATTCATATTAGAATGGGAGACTTTCAAAGACAACAATATATTTTGGCAGTTACCTCTTGGGATAAGTTTGTCTAGTTATTGTGAGACTTCACAAGAAAAGTGTTGTAGATGAGACGGTGAAGCAATCTACCCCTATACTATCTTTAGCCTCTTGAACATTAAAATAATTTCTTCTTCTATTATAATTTTATTTTTATTACTAAAATTTTAAACAGTTTTTCTTAATAAAAAATCACATATATATATATATATATATATGACATCAAAATAAATTTAAATAATAACAATTCATATTGTAATCAGGATATTTCAGATCAATAAAAATATAAAAACTTGATAAATTTAATCAACAAACATATAATTAAACATAAAATATAAAAGTTCAATAAATTTATTCAACAAACATATAATTAAAAAGAAGAATATTTCTATAAATAGAAATGTGAAATATATAAAAATATAAGTAATAGTTATAAATTAAAAATAATTTTAGTATATAAATTAAAATAAAAGTTGTAAACATATAAAAGTTATATATATATATATATATTCTTTAGCCATATAAAATTAATGCTATATATATCATATTAAAAAATTATATTAAAAAAATTATATATATATATATATATATATATATATATATATATTCTAAAAAATGTTATACATATCACATTAAAAAATTATATTTTATATATATATAATTCCAAGAAATTTTACATTTTAAAAAATTTAATTTTTTTATAAATCTAAAATTAAAATATATCTTTTTAATTAAATGCAAAGTTATTTTGTATTTCAAATATATTTTTTTTAATTTTTATTTCTGTGTGAGATACTCAAAAATAAAAAGAGATTAGATTAGGAAGGGTGATCATAAGAATATAGTGTAGCATTTCTCACCATTTGGCCAAATCCACAGACATGCGTGAATGAAAATTTTATTTTATTTTTGTTTTCATTTTAAACGAGAGCATCATGGGTGGTAAGATAGGTCAACCTAACTGATAACATTTTATTATTAACTATTTTTAATAATATTAATTGAAATTAATATTATAAAAAATATTTATAATATTAAATAATAATATTATTAAATATATTTAGAATTAAGTGTTGGTGATCCATTCCAATGAAGGTAAGAAGAGTTTTAAACTTATATTGGATCAAGAAAGTCATCTTTGGGTGCCAATCTGATTTTGCAATTTCAATATACATGTTGTGTTTTGGAGAGAGGTCTTGGTTGCAAGGGAACCCATACCTAGGACATTCATAACTTTAATAAATATTTCAAAGAAAATGTTTGCAGTGAGAAAGAATACCCTTGAGTGCATTGTCAGCTTGATCTTGAAGATGAACTCAATTGACTAGAAAAGATTTTATTTTAATCGCTGTAGATTGTAAATTTATAACTGAAAGAGGAAATAGTTTGGAACAAAGTTTATCACATTGGGCCAAAAAGAATCCAATGTTTATACCTTGAAGGCAATGGCAATGGAGCACTCGTTAAAGCTCTCTAAAGAAAATGCAGGTATTGTCCGCCATCTATGATAACATAAATAAATCTGGGTTTCTCTTAAAAAAATGCAAATGTAGGGATTTTTTGCCATCTATGATAACATAAATAAATTTGGCTTTCTCTAGAAAAAATGTAGGTATTGTCCCACATCTATAATGACATAAATAAATCTGCATATTCTTCAAAATAACCCTCCTGCATTTTACATTAACCTTATAGGAAGAGTAACATAATCGAAATGAAATACATAAGAAAGAGTGTTGAAGAAAGTGTAACTAGGTTCGGTCTTCATAAATGTAATTTTGATCTTTGTACTTGTAAAAGAAAAGAAATAATATTTTTGTCAATTATAAAATGAGTTTCTTGTTCATCAGAGAGTCAAAGAAAATGTTAATGAGCTCTTCTTGAGCATATATGTAATGTAACTGAGTCAACTTAGTGTCTAGATCAACCCTCCAAGACAAGCACAATCCTCTTGAAGAAGGCAGAAAGCAAAACAATGTAAAACACAATCATGTCAACGAAGTCATGTCGTCTTGTAAAAGGAGACACAAAACTTCACACTGACACATCGGCTAATTATGGAGGACAAAAAACTATAAATACCCTGCTAGGGTCACCACAGAAAGACATAAAATTCAGTCTCTCTGTAATTTTGTATGGGTGCAGGAAGCTCTGAAATTTCGGATGGAACAGTAAGGTACATGATCTCGGTGATGAGTACAATGCCTCAATGCAAGCAAATTATAGTGAAAAGCGTGTCTCGACTTCCTCATAATCACAGTCTCGAAATGTTGAACGCAGTCATGACACATACAAAAGCGCAATCACTATCTTAGTGATCTCTTAGTAATATATTCTCGGTCTAATTATGATGAAAGAGGATCACGATGATCCCACAACAATATACACAGTCTCGACATTCTTGTTTTGAAGAAGATCATACACTCTCGGTATAACAGTAATGATACAAATCTTGGTGATCCTATAGGAATACTCTTAATATACATACATATCTCAGTATGGACCTCATTGTTATGATGGTGATCTCGATGAATGTGCAGAGATGATCTCAGTAAAGGCATAGTGGTGATCTCAAGGAGTAGTCATGGTGCAGTAATGATGATCTTAGCAATAAGAAGAGGATTGGTGTTTTGGTCTTCGAGTAGCTTGATAGGTGAAGGGTCATGGTCTTGGTATTCGTCAATTGGAATCTCTATAAGAAGAATTTTGAGCAAATTTTTCCTCTCCAAGAGGGAGAGGTTTTGGCACTGGTAGAAAGCCAACATCTTGTTTTCTTGTCTCTTGTATTTTGGTAACCGTTTGATGAAGTAAGAAATACACACACTAATGATATCAAGAGAAGATTGTGCTAATAAGCAAATGTTAAATACCTCACAAATAGTTATCATGCTAAGAAGAATCACATTAACTCTAATTTCCCTAGATTCTTCAACATGGTTTCAGAGCTAAGGTGCTAAAGTCAAAGGAAGGGTATCAAATAGAGACATTCAAGGATCAACTTCAAGAAGGGAAGCAAAGCAAGGACAATCTTGGCATTTCTCTACACATCATAGTCTCAGAGTTGACAATAGTCTCGAATCTTCAGTGCAAATGCTCTGAGATTTTCGTATCAAGGAACAATTTCAAATATCATAGTCTTGATGGCAATCACAGTCTAGGTGTCTGCACAGTTCCAGTTCATACTACAAACTCAATCATGATCATAGTGACTTGACAATTCTCAATGTTATAATAATGTTCCTTGCTCAGTATTCCAGTAATGTTTGATGGTGCAACTCAGAGTTAAAAATATGATGCACAGTAATGCACATGAACCTCAATTTGGTGCTAAGAATAATCAGTGGAAAGTTTCAGTATCTCAGTGCTACTCACAGTTCAAAGGCATACCTTTATGAATAAATGACATACCACGGAATGTCACAAGGATGTGTCAACACAGTACTGCACGATATCAAGAATAATCACATCATACATTGTAGTGATATCACTTAAGAAGAAGAACACAATGCCAAATCTCGGATGAGAATTATGACAATACTCTCAAAGTTATTGATCTCAATATCATACCCTCATAGTCAAGGGATCAAGTAATCTCAACATATTATAAAAACAACAGTGCTTAGTTCTGAACAGCGAAATAAAGTCTCAAGGGAAGTCTTGGAACTCAGTTGTACTAGGAAGCTCAAACAATAATCTCATTGAAGGAGATCATTCAAGAAAACATCAAGGTGAAGGTTTCATCTTCATGTGCCAAGTAAGTATCTTTCATAAATACAATTTTGATTAAACGAATTCATGTTTGCAACAAGATCAATATACTGGTTGGGTCATAGATATCCCTTGCATAAGAAAGGAGGATAGATATAGTCCCCGAAAAAGAAGTCATATGAAATTAGTCCTAGGTCCTCTCATCCCTATGTAGCAGGAGAGGGGACATAAAAGGGAGATGTGAAATGCTAGAAAATATACTCTCTAAAATACAATACAAAAGGTCATATCACTTAGACCTGATTAAAGGTATCAAAGAATGAAGGGATATCTTTATAAGATCTCAATTAAGAGATCTGGGAAAGACAATAATAAAATAATCATCATTGTTCTAACTGATAGGAAAGGTAATAAATGTCCATGAACAAGAAGGTTACCTCATTCAACAATTTGTGCTAGAGAAAGACAAGTTGATGGCTAAAGTATTGAAGGATAAAAGACTCAAACATGTGTAGAAAGAGAGAAAAGTCTGACAAGACAAAATAATATAGCTAAATATTATGGAAGCTCATATCACCAGATAGATGGAGGAAGCTGAAGAAAAGGGCCAAGGAAAGAGGGAGTAACAAATCTCTACTATGATTGGGATGATATCCCTCACAAAAGGGTCTTATCATAAGCTCCTTAATATTTTGATATGACCATGATAGTAAGATGCATTGTGGCATCATGGAAGCATTAGAAACAAGATCTCATGACATCACCATGGGAATTATGAAGGAAAAAATCCATGGTAGTCAAACATGAATGATATAACTCTTGGTAACCTCATTGAACATTGAAGGAAAGGATGAAGTCATCTAGGACAAGGCTCATCATACATCAAGGAAACATCTGCCAGATGAGGATATGAAAGATCCTCAAGATTCTCTGATGGAATGCTCATCAGAGGGTTCACTAACCTAGAGAGGAAGCAAGTGTTTCATCAAAAACTCTAACTTGTGGAGTTCATGGGATGATGGTATGATGACATGAGAGATGAAGAAAGTCAAGCAGTTAAAGATATTTTCAATCAAGGAAGCTACTGAAAGAAGCCTATATGACCCAAAGGTAAAATGAGGTATGTATGCTTGTATTTAATATTATGAAGTCATGTCATATGGTTGCAGGTAACATGGATCATTACTTCTATCTTAAGAAGCATGATCAAGATAAAAATGATCTCCTCCTCTAAAAGGATGCAGGAAGGCATAATTCACACTAGATGAAATCAACATAATATGTCCTCATATGAAGTATGAGGTGGTTGAATACAATTAAGAAACTTTGATTGAAAGCTCCTGGGAATGGAATGTGTTAGGAAGGAAGAGATCGTGAGATATGAAACCATGATAAAGGAAATCAACATCCGAAAGACCAAGAATATTTTACTAGGAAATCTCCCGGAAAGATATGAAGACTCTTATGGAAGTTTGAAAAAGATGGAGACCCTTGAAAATGGATATCTTTGGGAGATGTGTCAACATGTATGCATGATGATGATACCTACAGAAATATGTCATGATGAAGAGACATATCATAAGGTACTATTTGATTTAATGTTATGTTTTTATTTCTTGAATAATATCTTGATGAGTTCATGCGGGGCTACTTAAACAAGATTTGTAAGTACAGGTACAAATAGCATTCATGTGGTGGATGGAAATCCCTGAAGGAAACATGATAAGGAAGAAGTAGCCATATGACGAAGGTTCCAAATATGTATCAAGAAGGCCACTTTCCATGAAGAAAGGAATGACATGGCGAACCAAAAGGAAAGTGATCGATGAATAATGTCCTACAAGGAAGAAGCTTGATTGAATTTCATGACATCAATGAAATAAATTGATCAAGTAGCTAAAGGACCCATGAATAAGATGTTGTTGATGAAAAGGAGAGTCCCTAGCTAAGAGGGAACTCTAACAAGTCCCTAATTGAGAGGGGTCTTCGGCAAGTTCCTGGTCAGAGGGAACTTGGGTACATTCTTTTACAGGAATGGGCATATCTTCCCTAGTTGAGAGGGAGAGATAGACGCAACATTTTTGTCTTCACTTGGGAAGAAAGAATGGAGGATTGGGTAATCATCTAGCATCTGATGATCTTTGAGGATGTGTAGGGCATCCAATATAAGAGTAGGCAAGAGGACCAATATTCTTTGAGGGATGAGAACCCAAGATAAGAATAGTCCTAGAAGGTCATACTTAGTTAACACCTGAGTTGGTATGTACCTTGAGAGATGATGAAGGTGTCTATAATCATTGGTCTCACCAACATTGTCCTATGATCTGATGAGAGATAGCGCTGTCAGTTAATGCCTTTCTGTGGAAATAATGTTGGTTACTATGATGCTATACAGATGGGTTACCAATCCGATTCTTCTTATGAGAAATTCTTCATATTGAGAATGACCAAGTAACATTATGAATACCTCCCTAGTTAAGAGGGAGTGTTGAAGAATGTGTAACTAGGTTCGGTCTTCATCAATGTAATTTTGATCTTTTTACTTGTAAAAGAAAATAAATATTATTTTTGTAAATTATAAAATGAGTTTCTTGCTCATAACATAGTTATGGAATTATATATATAATATTTAACATTCTTTTAACAAAATAATAACCTCCAAGTATGTTTCAGTTTACAATTTATGAGGTTACATTTAAATAGATAAAACCCCACCCTATTGTATATAAATATATTGTCATCAACCAAAAGTATACATAGAGGCCAATATCTCTTGGAGAGCAAAAATTCTTATTGCTCAGTTAAGGACTAATTCTCATCAACTTCGTTGTGAAATAGGGCGCTGGAAAAGGCCAAAAGAAATATGGGAGGAAAGAGTATGCATTTTTTGTTCTTCTGGAAAAGTGGAAACAGAAAAGCATTTCATTCTAGAATGTGAGGCCTTCAAAGACAACATGGAAAGTTATGTAGATATGCTGGCAGCTAGCTCTTGGGATAATCTATTTAGTGAGGGTTTTGTTGAGAAGATGGGGGAATTTATTGTGAGGCTTCATAGAAAAAGGGTTGAATACATCAAGCAGATGAAGAAGAAATTGTCCCATAGGCTATTTTTAGCCTCGTGGATTTTAAAATAATTTTCTTTTCTTTCTTTCTTTCTATAGAGTTTGAATTAAATAATCGAACATAAAATCCTTCCTATAAAATAACTCCTGGAGTATATTATTGTGCAGGCTCCAGTTTTTGTTATAAGTATGTCAACAAATCACTTGTGGTTTGGGGAAACCACAAACCCCCTCCTGGGGTTACATTGGTAGTTTGTAGAGATGTGCAAGGTACCCTCAAGATTAACACAAGTCGTAAATCTCGAGATGGGTGGTTTGGTAAACCCACTTCTCGACAATTCCCCTCAGCATATCTTTTGTGTCCTTCATTGATCTAAGCATGAAATAATATGAGCCATTGATCACTCTGGCATCTGCAATAAGTATAAATTTGTAACTTTATTGACCTCTACTTCATATGTGCCGATTCCAAGTTTTTGAGCTTTGAAAAGATTGTCAACGTTGCCATCATGTACAATTCTTGTGAGGATAGCATATCAAATTCATCACCATAATTTTTTTCCATAAATGTTGGCTCCTCAATTCACCATGAGAAGTTGGAATCAGTAGGTGGGACAAGGCGAAATTCAAGAGATTGCATGGTATCGATATGGACAACTCAAGCTCCTCTGAAGATTATATATGCCACCCTACAAAGAAAAAATAGATATATGTTGCTTCAAATACCATCTTTTAAGAACTAGCCATTTAGCAATTTAAATGGAGTCCTTCATAGATACCATTAAACCAAAATTCACACCCACTCATGTTAAGAACGGAAAAGTTGTTTTGGAGTAGGTATAAGATCTTATTGAACATAATACACTAGTATAAATCCATTTGAAATATGTATCTAACATAAGTCGAGAGAGATCCAATCCAATTTCTTTACGTGCAATTTTTTTATGAGAAAACATTATTTAAATATTTTGTATAGTTATTTAATTTTTATTTTTCAGATTTTTTTTAGATTTTTATTTTAGCGGACATGAGAAAAATTTCAACTTTGATGATAGACAGACACCCTTACACATAATACTAGGCTGTAAAATAAACCCCGGCTTAACCAAACCACAACAAACAAATAATTTATCTCAATCACAAGGCAAAACAACCTGTCCTAGTTGCAATAAACATTACTTTATTCCTTAGGTCGTTAAACATCCTCAGTCATATCATCAAAGTTCCATTCCTCGAATATATCTCTTTTGACTGCATGACAACGAACCAAACAAGGTGTACTAGAATGGTCTTGACTGGTCAAAATAGCATGTGGAGATGCCTATGAAATCCTGCATTGTAGCACATGGAGATTCCTATGAACTCCTGCATTGTTTGCAATATCTGTAGGAGCCTTCCTTATTATTATTATCCAATATTCGTAGGAGCTTTCATTATTATTATTATCCAATTTTAAGGTCACCGCTAAGCTAGAGACTAAATTGGTGTATGAGACCCTCTTGTTTGTGGGACACGGGACCCACCTTCATGCAACGATTTGACTGCTAAGTCTATGAAGGCATACATACTCTACCCATCTGGTTTTGAACCTGTGAACTCCCATGCTCTTAACCATTAGGCCCACTCAAACTATATCCTCCACCAACAATTCATTGTTGCTCCACATCTTCCTTCACCATCTGAATATAAAACTATCTATAACTCTAATCGACTATTTACACCATGGAAAGTGAGACATGAAAGACTTATGGCTTCTCAACATAAACTAGAAAATGGCAGCTTGCAGCTCATCCTCGATAAACCAAATTTAACACACGACAATGGTATGGAAGATAACTAAAACTTGCGGTAACACTGGATGCAAGTGGATCTCACTCCCTTCTTTACCAAATCTCTGGAAATACTTTTCCATCGAAATTGTTGTGTTTGCCAATCAAAATGGTTCTACCAATGAATTTTAAGATCACCAACCATTTCATACATATATAACCCATCGTTTTTATAGGTGGAAATCGTGGTCCCACATGCAACCTGTAGAAATTGAACTCATTGTATATATATTTCACTCAACATCCAATATGTTTAATGTTTAAAGTCTATCTGTCCTAATCACTTTCTTAAGGTGCTTGTGTGAGGGATAGGCATGCTATGTGATTTGGTGGGCTTGGAGGCTTTAAGCTCTTTTTATGAACATAGAGGCCCGAGAGCGTGGTATAAAGAAAAGGATAGGAGGGCCATGGAATGTGTTTTTTTTGGGAACTTAATTATAAAAGTTAAGACTTGAATAAGGGCACTTCAATGGCTCAGAAGATAGTAGTGAAATTACAATTCTTCATTAATTGAATATGATTATGATAACTTCATCTACTCTCTCAAACTTAAGAATCACCCATTTGTATTTAAGCGCTCTGTTGAAATTTTTAATGTTGCAAGTAACAATAGAAAACTTTGTCTTTGGGCCAAAATTTCACTCAACAAATTTTGGCTATAACACCTGGCTCCATCTAAGGACAATGTTTTGCTTGCTAGACACTGAGAAAAGTAGACCAAGTGCTTTGTTGAGCATGGAGTAAAAACTGTAAACCTTCATGTGAACATATTTAAAAGCTATGAAGTTTTGAAATCTCCTCAAATACTTTATTTTCTGGACATCAAATTCTTATTGATAAACTGCAAAACTGAAATAAAAAACTTTGGAAACTGAGAACCAAATTCTCACCACTGAGCTTATTTATGTACAAACTCTCTTATAAACTAGTCAAATAATTTCCTTCAAGTAAGATCAAACTTCCAATGGCACCAATTTAGCATCTGGGTACTTGCTCTTATTTCAGCTCCTTGTTGAGATTTTGAAATGATTAAGACAACTTCATTAATAGGATTTAATGTGTACCTAGAAAGAGACACCAACTGAAAAATATGGATCATTTTTGGGCTGCCAATACATTTCATATATTCTGCTTCGGGATCATAGGAAGCATGAGTGAAAATATCTTCTCGTTTAGCAACTTCAATCCTCTCTTTGAGCTACATATCAAATGGTTTCTTTTCACTATCTAATAAAAGGGCTTTTACTTCAAAGATATAGCTGCATAACTCTTGTCCAATTTATCACATATTTATGCTGAAGTCAAATTAGTCTCAAATAAAATTTTTGGAAAATATGGCACATGTTTCTTTTTAATAAATTGGTGATGTGAAAATTTAATATCAAAGTTTAGAGCATTTTCACCATTGTCATTAAAATGATTTGTACAATATGAGCATGTATAACTAATCTCAGCAACATGATCTTCAAGAAATCCCATGTCAAAACCATTCATCGTTTTATGAAAGGAACAATCATCTACTACACATGTAAAAATATCTTGTTCGAAAACATTGTTTGGCTTGTTGGAAAAATATGATCTGCAAAATATGAAATTAGAAGAAGGGGAAAAGTACGAAGATGATGCATCTTCATTTTCAAACATATACAGACTCAAATATGATGGCTGCCATTTAAATTCCTTCTCTTGTTGGTTTGCTTCCATATTTGCAACTTTTGACCTGGAAACTTCCCACAAGCCCATAGGTTATCTTCAATTTCTTGGGAATCAATAAACATTTATTCTAAAGTGCAAGACCTCCTCTACCTGAGGTAAAATGTAAGATTAGGATGAAGGGATGTTGAATAATATACCGCGACAATAGCTTCAAAGGGTTTAATTTATTTGGGCATGCTAGAACAAAAGCTTTGAAATCTTTTGTTGAATCTAGTAACCGTTTCATTTCTTTTCCTCCACATTGCATATAATTCTGAAAGATATTGCTCATGAGATTTGGGTTCAACCCAATACCTAAGTGAGATGTATTGAAATTCTTGCCACACATTAATTGAATCTACTTTTAAATACTGAAACCACATTTGAGCATCTCCCTTTAAAGAATGATAAAATATTCTCAAAACTACATCCTCATGAATAATGTCTAGTCTATCCACGAAACATTCAAAGGCCAACACATGTTGCTGTATTGTAATACATCCTTCTCCACAAAAATGAGACAGATATTTGAAACATTTCGGAGCGTAATCATGAAGAACATGTGGCAACCTCAAGGGTTTAAAAATTTCCCTGATTTTGGATTGAATGTCAGTGGGTTATTTAGGAGATGCAACAGTGACTGTGAAAGGAGATGATGAACGAGAATTTTTAAGTTCAAGTTGACAATATTAGGGATTTTCAGGAGGGATAGTAATAATATGGACTTTATTTTCTTGTTTGGGATCAGGGTATAAATTCAACCCAATATCAATAATACAGGAAGGGGGGGAATCTTTTTTAAATGAAGAATGTACATTTTGGGTTTTATGACTATCTCAGAATACAAAGCAGGAAATTATATTTTTAATGTGTAGTGGAAAATAAATAAAGCTATGATAAGAAAGAATAAGAATTCTTTGAGAAACCTCAACATCTGATACTTGGTCTTTCCATGCCGCTTCTTCATTTTTATTTGCAAGATTTATTTTCCAATGAGAGTCTTTGCCAGTGTGAACGCCAAATGAATAATTCAAAACTAATACTCTAAATCTTGTTCTCCTTCAAGATGTATATTTTGAATACCTAGGGAAAAAATTACTATGTTTCTCCATTCCCCGACAATGACACCATTGATATTCTCTCCCTGGAGACAATTCCTGGTTGCAAGAGAATCAATGCCTAGGACATCCACAAATTTAATAAATATTTTCAAGAAAATATTTTCCTGGAGACATAACACCCTTGAGTGCAATGTCAACTTGATCTTGAAGACAAACTCAATTGAACAGAAAGGCCTTTGCTTTAATAACTGTAAATTCTAAATTTATAACTGGAAGAGGAAATAGTTTGGAATAGACTTTATCACATTGGGCCAAAAGGAATCCAATTTTTACACCCTGTCAAGGCGATGTCAAATGAAACAATGAGAACAAAGGAGATGAAAGTGGGGAGGCAATAGAGTGCTCTTTAAGGCTTTATCTAGAAATAATGAAGGTATTATATGCCATCTATGATAACATAAATAAATATGCACATTCTTCAAAATAAGCCTTCTGCGTCTTACATTAACCGAGTCATAAGAAGAGTAACATAAATGAAATCAAATACATCAGAAGAGAACATCACATACTACAATATATCAAAGAAAATGAATCATTTTGTTTTTTTTTTCATTTGATCTCCAAGGAATATTTAATATTACACTTTTGGCCCCAAAATTTTATATCTGTGAACCCCTACAAACTGTTGATTTTTTATTTTTATCCTCTCCCTAAACCTAATTTTTTTTTATTAGTTTCGAAACTGATTTTGAAATCATTATTAAACTATCAATTTGAAAATATTTACAATAAAATTCTAAAATTTTAAATATTATATAATAACATTTGATTTTTTTACCAAAATAATAACCTCGAAGTATGTTGCATTTTACAATTTATGAGGTTACATTTAAATAGATAAATTCCCACCATATTGTATATAAATATAATAGAGTTCAAATTAAATAATCGAACACAAAATTTGTCCTATAAAACAACTTTTGGCGTATATTATTGTGTGTGCTCCAACTTTCGTTATAGTATGTCAACAAATGACTTTTGGTTTGGGAAAACCACAAACTACCTTTGGGGGGTTCTGTTAGAAAATTAGAAAGGCAGAAATATTTTATTATTCTTGACAATTACTTGTGATGTTTCTTTTTATTACGATTCTTTATATCTTCTTTCTTTTAGTTAATCAAGTAATTACCAAAGCAGCAACACATAAAACTATAGACACGCATGTAGGCACTATGCCAGGGAAAAACCCCCCTCGAGGGGAAAAACCAGTCAAGAAATTCTTCCTTTCAATAGCATTCTTTGAGAATCTTCGCCCTAGACAAAGACCAGACCTTCGCTCCACACCAAGTTAGCCTCTTAGAAGTTCGACCTCTTTTCCAACAACTTCGACTAGGCAGCAACTCCCAGCATCAGGCATGTTTCGGCATGAAACTTGGAATACTTCAATCTTCGAATCTAGGGCACAAAACAAAGAGAGAGAGAGAGGCACCAAAATTTCGATTTTTTTCTTCTCCTTAGACTTCCCAAAATTCGCACTTACTTTGGCTTTCGGGAAACATACTTCACACTTTTCCCAACTACAAGAGATATCGAACTTCTTGTGAGAGAGTGTGTTCCAACTTAATTCGATGTGCTTGTGTTTATAGGTTCCATGTGAGGTCGAATTAGTGCCCTTAGGCCGACTTGGTGTGGAGGATACATAAATTATATTTGACTTAATACTTAACCTTTTTACACGATTCAAAAGCCTAACAAGGGTCTCTTTAAAATTACAATGACTTTATTGACTCATAATAAATCGTAGAAGTCCTCAATGGGGACTTTGATCTAAAACATGGTGACCCAAGCATGAAACCCATGCTTTAATATGTCATAATAATAATAATAATAATTATTTTCTTTATTCTTTTGATAGGTATATTACAAGATGACTCAAATACATTAAATTAAGAATGAACCTAGTTACATTTTCCAACACTCCCTCTTAACTAGGGTGGTATTCATCATATACAAATACAATGGAAGATCTCAAATTATATGAACCATGAAGAACTTTTAGACACTGTAATGCCATGGACTAGATTCCTGACTAGGGCAATCCATCCATTGGTCTCTCAAAAATTTAGGCACCACAATGCTACAAACTAGATTCTTGACCAGGGAAATCTATCCATTAGTCTCTCAACAATTTAGGCACCACAATGCCATAGACTAGATTCTTGACCAGTGAAATCTATCCAAGTGGGAATAAGATGGATTCAAGATTTCAGCGCCTCTAGGTAGCATCAATCTTACTTGCTAACCACCAACCCAAAGATTCAGGTGTGTATCCAAAAGAAGGCTCTATAATCAACACCACCTTTCCAACTTTGGGACCTAGACATCAACACAATGTGTTGACTACATGTCCTCCCAAGAAATGCTTCACTCATAAGGCCTCAACACTCCTAGATCCAACATATCAAGGAAAACCAATATCTCCCAATCAAATTGATTGGTAACCAAAATTCTATCAACACCTTCGAGAGATTCCCTTGTAAAATCACAACCCTAATCAATAACATAATTTCATATGTACATAATCAAATACAAACCTCTGGGTTCTTGATGTTGCTTCTTAACTTTACAGAGAGGACTATCAACCAAATATCTGACATAATATTCCTTAATCATACAATTTTCTTTCCTACTTCTCATGCAACAACATATCCTCCGAAATTCATTAATCAAAACCAAGTTATGCCTCCCTCTCAACCAAGGAGCAAATATTCATCCAGAATCCCTCATAATCTTAGGGAGATCTCTTCTATTCAGGATTCCTCAGGGAGATTAGCTTCTTATTTTTCATCATCGGAGAATATTTCTTGGCTTCCAACCATTTCATCAGAGTTATCATTATCCTCATCATGCTTATCACATCGACAAACATCTTCACCATATTTGAAGATTGTGTACCTCCACAACTTAGATAGCAAGTACAACCAAAACTATAGAAGCATGAAGTTAGCCCTATCAGAATCATGGAAGCATTTCAACTTTACACATATAAGATACCCTTAATTATAAACAAGAGACATATACTCTTCAACATGTTGCTAGGGACTTTGCCATAATCCCTAGACTACTTCATTACAATTTTCATTCCATCTAGGGTTTCAATGTTTCTTCCAAAGGTATGACATATCTTACTACGACATATATAAAACCCTAGAAACAATTCAAACAAATATAACACATCTAACAACTTTTCAAAATTCATATGTTAGATTTTCCACTGGGTTTCATACAAATCTTAGATTTCATACAAAGGAATCAATCAAAACCAATCACAGCTTAGTCATTAACATGACCAACTTCCACTAGGGTTAGTTGCAATCCCTAGATTTTAAATCAACCATCAATCAAAACTAAAACTCAGATTTCAATGATCTTTTAAAAATCTCAAATTATTATCATTGCAGAGGTTTTACTTCTGCTAAGGTTTAACTCCAAATCCCTAGAATTTCATTTTTCACAATCTCAAGAATCATTATATACATAGATCTCAGATTGTTCTATCACACATACTAGAGAATTTAATTCCTAGAAGGGTTTAGTTGTTGCAAAACCCTATATTTCCAAATATCACCATCCTAGAATATCAGACAAGGACTTATATTAAATCCTAAGACTTATGACCATTAATAACTAGGTCAACACATATATCTAGGAATTCATTAGTATGTCATAAGAACATCATATGTCAGACATCATTAATACATTAGACATATACTTGACCTAGACCAAGCTAGGGTTTTGACCAAATGGACACATCTATATATACCTAGGGTTTCATCATCATGCAAAGGCATTTCGTTTAATGTGATAGTAAACCCAAATTCACAAATATCAATATAAGCTAGACATATAACAAACTTGATTAGACTAGGGTTTGATCAGATAAACACACATATACCAAGCAAATCATTTCTAAGACATTATAAGGGTCTTTCTTACACATTCCACCAAACCCTAATGAGTTAGGGTTTCAACATAAGAACATAGAAAACCCAAAATTACCAATATTTCAAAGGTTCAGGATTTTATACTTTATCATTCAACCTTAACAAGTTAGTTTTTCCCGATCATACCAAAATCCCAAACATGACATCATCAATAAAAATTCAAATAACATTTCATAATATCCTTAAGCCATTTAGGGCTTTAGGCATTCACATTAGCATACCCTTAGGTTAGGGTTTTCCGAGAACCCGTTTATGGTTCTATAAAATCAGTTAAGAGTAGGAGTGGGGTGGGTAGATTTATCAAGCGATGAATCACCCAAAACAAGAATCATTATGATTCAATATAGCTAGACATAACAATGTTAGTAATAGATTGTCAAATGACTAAATATTTAATATAAATAAATCAATGTATTATAGTTTAAGGCATACCTTTTTTTCTTGACTAACCTTTCCTTGGGTGGATTTCTTCCATACTTCTTGAGGATATAGAAGATGTCTTCCTGATCAAGGCAATAGAGGGAGAATGGTGATTACTATTAATATAATACAAACTTAAACAAGTACATGAAACCAAAAACTGAAAGGGGATGAGATACTTATATTTGAGAGTTGTTTGGGGCTCCCTTCAAAGATTGAGGGATACTTATAAGCTTATAAAAAAAAACAAAAGTATTTTCCAAAAACATTTTAAAACCTATAAATTCTAAACATACAAAAAAAAATATCTAAAAGCAAAGGAATTAATAGTGTAAGTCCCTTATATCAAATTATTTTGGTTTTGCTTTCTTTGAGTCTCCTTCCTTAGCAATGTTAGCATGATCTCCATCTCTTTTCTTATTCTTTGGATTGTTGGGACAACCACTCTTGTAGTGACCCTTCTTGTGGCATTGATAGAATTCTATCTTAGACATGTCAAATTTCTTCCTTGGTCCTTTCGATTTCTTTCCTTTATATTGAGAAATGCACGTATTTGATACTCCTTCAGGATTGGCAGCTAAGGAGATCCTTAATTCTTCATGACTACAGGAAGTCCATAGTTCTTCAAATTTGGGAGCTACCTTCCGTCTGTTAAGTCCTGCAGAAAATGCACCCCAAGTAGGTGGTAATCCTAATAGGGAAGTGATCATGAGTTCTTTGTCTAGAACAATTTCATCAATGGCCAAAATATCATCTTTGATTCTTTCTATTTTCACAAAGAAGGATGCCATTGTGTCTTCTTTAGCCATTTTCGTGGTCCATAGCTCATTCTTTAAACTTGCTACTTGACCAATGTTTTTAATGGTAAATACCTTTGACAAGGCTTCATATATTTCCTGAGAATGATCGATGTTAGCTATGAATGGGACAAGGTTGTCCTTTATTCCTTCTACCATTAGAGTCATGGCCACCAAATCTAGTTCCTTGAATTTCACTTTTTCAGCATCACTGGAATCCTCTGTAGGCTTCTTTACTTTTTCTTTGACCAAGTCTAGTTCCTTGTTATTTTCAAGGATGAGGTTAATCCTCTTCTTCCAGGACCTGTAGTTTGAGGCCCCTTCAAGTTTGTTCTCTTCCTTGATCGTGTTAGACATATTCCTTGTATATAGTAGATTCCTTCCCTGAGATAATCCATTTGAATAATTCCTTAATCAAGTGCTTGAGACTGCCTTTTTCTTCCTTCTTCATCAAACCTCTGATATCATGTTAGAAAACCAGAAAGGCATAAATATTTTCTTATTCTTGATAATTATTTGTGATTTTTCTTGTTATTACGATTCTTTATATCTTCTTTCTTTTAGTTCATCAAGCAATTACAAAAGTAGCAACACATAAAACAATAGACACCAGATGTATAGGCACTATGCCAGGGAAAAACCCCCCATCGAGGGGAAAACCCAGTCAAGAAATTATTCCTTTCAATAGTATTATTTGAGACTCTTCACCTTAGACAAAGATCAGACCTCCCTCCACACCAAGTCACCCTCTCAGAATTTCGACCTCATTTCCAACAACGTCGACTAGGCAGTAGCTTCCGGCATCAAGAAACTTCCGATATCAGTGAAACTTGGAAGACTTCGATCTCCCAATCTAGGAAACACAATAGAGAGAGAGAGGCACCGAAATTTCGATTCTTTTCTTCTCTTTATACTTACCCAAACTTGCACTTACTTTGGCTTCCAGGCAACAGACTTCGAACTTTTCCTAGCTACAAGAGATATCAAACTTCTTGGGAGAGAGTGTGTTCCAAATGAATTCAATGTACTTGTATTTGTTCAAGAATAAATGGCACTGGTGTTTGTTAGGATTCTTCACTTCTTGATAACAATTTGTGACGCACTTATACAATTATATTAGCTTGATCTTCTTCTTATTATTATAGTCTATGTTTCATCAAACTGCTATCAAAATAAAAAAGACAAGAACACAAATGTTGGCTCTCTTCCAGGGCTAAAACACTCTCCCTTAGAGAGGAAAACCCTTCGGTAAGTTTCTCTTATTGAAGCTTCTTATTGATAAATTCCAAACCCTAGACCCTTGACTAGGATGTCCTCCAAACAAAAGTCAAGTCCTTCCTCTTTTCTGCACTGTGTTCCCCGACACATGGACTTCCTCCTTCCGACACTTTTCTCTCCAACACTTCGTCCTTTTCTTCACTGCTTTGTCTAGATATAGACCTTGGCTATGTTAGATTCTTGATGAGATATTATTCTTCCTTTATTCAAGATGTTCTTCACTTAAGGAGACACCCTTCTCTTGATCCAACGATATTCTTCTTGTTGGCAATATGATACAAGTATTTTCCTTGATGGCAACTCACTCATAGGTCAGTTCAATTTTTATGAAATGCAACCCACAGTGTAACATATCCATTCAGATGTAACAAGGCATTGGTACAAAAGAACAGGAAGATGGAACTAAAGTCTACTAAACAGAATGAAGAAGTTTAAGGTAAAGGATGGTGAAAAGCAGTTTAAGATGTATACGCGGGTCCACTTAGTCAAAACATCAAACAAAAAAAGTGTATACGTATACACACATTCTCGCAAGAGGAAAAGCGCGTATAGGTTGGAAAATAAAGGAATTTCAAGAGTAGAGAATACCAGGGGTCAATACCATGGTATTATCCCACAATATTGAGTAGAGTAATGACTATTTGATCCCTCCCAAGAATATGATGGGTCCTCAGTGGTTTTGGTCCGAGGTATTGAGAAAAAACTAAAACTATATAAGGAGGAGAAGATCATAAGGCCAGGGTGTGCAAGTGAAAAGGGTTTCTAAGGAATACTTCGATTTGAATTATATTTTATGTTGCAGGGGCTATGTTGGTGATTTGATCTGAAATATTTTGTGCACCTTGAATTCATTGTTGGATTAGGATCATGAGACTTGAAATGACTTATCATTGAATGATTTGATATTGGTTGGGCCAAATGTAATTGTGTACACTTGTTTTATTCTTTGAATGTCATGATCTAGGTTTGTCTGAAGTCTGGAATAGCAGCGAAGTTATGAGTTAATATTTGCAAATCTGTACGCTGGTTCGCTGTGGTGAAGTATCGTATACACGCCGGTTCGGCTCATCCAAGTAGCGTATGCAAAAGAAAAGTATTTTGTTAAGAGATGACTGATCTATTTGGTCAGTACTGTTGTTTTACTGTTGTTTGTCAATGAAGTCTTCTTAGATCTGAATGTAAAACTGAATGCTTGAGGAGTTTGATATCTGATTGATTGATTGTATAAGTGAGAAGGGTAATCTTTGCTACTGCCAGTGTAAGGCTCTATAAATTGACAGCAGATGTTCAGTATATTACTTGTTGGTACAAACTTGATTCAAAAGTTTTATGTTTCAGTAGTTTTAAAGGTGTACACAAGTTTAATTAAAGGAAGTAGTGTATACATGCAGGTTGGGTTCAATAAAGTAGCGTATACATTCTGATGCATGATTTTTGAGGTTACAGCTAGTTCTGAATGATGATACAGGTTTTTAGGTTCAATGCAGTGTTTTTGGTACATTGATCTGATTATTCAGATTAACTGATTGTTGGTTGATGCAGTTTGAGTTTCAAAGTTTCTGATGGGTCTAGTATGAAAATTTGATGAAATGAGGCCTTCATGTGTATTGTTGTGTACTAGGAGCATCTAGTCTAAAAATTTATGAAACATGGTCCTTGAAGGAAGATAGAAGGTCTTAGCCTTTTGTAGGCCGACGCGTACATACTAGTAAACACATTGGCTAGTACAAGAGCTAGGGGGTTGTAGCTCCCTTCAAGTAGAAGATGGAAAATGAGAGAAGGTTGTAGCCTTTTGCACGTGGGTGTCTGCGTAGTGGTATGAGTCTGCACCAATACAAGATTGTAAACATATTTTCTTATTATTAAAAGAAGACAGAGATGACATTAGTAGGTGGTTTTAACCCACATTGGGTTTCCACCTTAAATATTGGTGTTCATGTGTGTTACTTATGTGTGATGGTTATTCTGTTTTTTACTACACTGTTTAAAAAGTTACTGATGCACTGGTTATAGTTCAACACATGATAAGTTAACTAAATCACAATTTCTCTAGGTATACACTGGTTTCACTAATCACAGTAGTGTGTACACGCTAGTTTACTTCACAGGAGTAGCGTCTATAAATCTGTTTGGGAATGAAAATTTATTGATCTGATAATACTGATTCACCCCCCTCTTAGTATTATTTCCAACAATTGGTATCAGAGCAGGTCCTTCAGAAGAAGCTTGATCGCTTGAAGGAAGATATTTCAAGATGAATAATCACGAAGGCATGGGATCCATCAGACCACCAATCTTCAATGGGAGCAACTTAGTATATTGGAAAATAAGAACCAGAGCCTATCTACAATTGCTTGGAGCCAATGTTTGGGAAATTGTGGAAGGAGGATATCAATTTCCAGTAGCAATTCCTACAAACTCTGCAGGTAAGAAGTTATACGAAACCAATGCCAAAGATGTCAATACGCTATTGGGAAGTCCGTCAGAATCATAATTTGTCAAATTCATGCAGCTCAAGACGACCAAAGAAGTATGGGACAAAATCATTTAGAGCTACGAAGGAGACTCTCAAGTAAAATGTGCTAAGCTTCAAACTCTCAGAATTCGGTATGAAACACTTAAGATGCATAGTGAAGAGAGTGTTGCTAGTTACTTTTTACGTATACATGAGGTTGTTAATTATATGAAGAATCTGGGTGAAGAGATAAAGGAATCTACTTTAGTTGAGAAAATTTTGAGATCTTTGTCTTCTAAATTTGAGTCAAAAGTGTCTGCCATACAAGAAAAACTGGATCTTCAAACTATTACTGTGACTCAACTCCATGGAATCCTAACTGCCTTTGAAATGAGAAAAGGAGGTCCATCAGATATGAGAAAAGTTGCTTTTAAAGCATTAGAAAATGGAAAAGAAAAGGAAGAGCATAATGAATTAGAACACATTTCAGAAGAAGAATATGAGGTAAATTTTGTCAAGAAGCTTCAACAGGGTTCCAGAAGATTCAGAGGTAAGCTACCTTTCAAATTCTTTGCTTGTGGTAGAGTCGGCCATTACGCTGCCAAATGTCCTCATAAAGAAAACTATGAAAAAGGAAAGGAATTTGCAAAAGGAAATAGAAAACAGGTTGTGAATAGAAGGAGTTATTATACGCATGGAGATAGTGATGGCTTATCCAATAGTGATGAAGATGAAACTGACCAAGATTATAGACTACTCATGGCTTATGACAATGACGATTTCTTGGATGCCTTAGAAGAGGAAGACTTTCTTGAAGAAATTACTAAACTCAAAATCTATTTAGAAGAAAAGAATATGATCCTTGATATGTTGACTCACCAACTCATTGAAAGAGAAAAACACAATGAAAATCTCGAATGTGAAATTGTGGGACTAAGAAAAGAACTTGAGAAGACAAAATCTCTTAACCTTATATTTGGTAAAGGATATGAAACTTTAAATGAAATCATCAAAGTTCAACGTTCTCCTTTGATAAATATAGGTCTTGGATATACTGAAGAATCATTTCAATCACAGAAGCGGTCAGCCTCCACCAGAAGCTATCTTGATGCGGCAAAGAGTAGTGAACAGTATGTCAATCGTCAGAAAAGACCTAAAATTACTCATCAGGTAAATCATACCCAATTCACTCCAAGGATGAATATCAATAGAAGCTTCAACCAACACGTAAACAATGCCAAAAGATTCTATGATCACAAAAACTTCTTTAATGGGCAATGTTTTTATGTCATAACTTTAGGCATAAGGCTACTCAATGTGTTGCTTACAAAACCATCATGACTAGAGAAACACAAAATCAAAAGAGTGTAACAGGAATCAAGAAAAGTTCCCATAATAACTTTTCTCCTCTTAAAAGTGAAGTAGAATGTTCGATTTGTAACAACTTTGGTCATGAAGAATCTGAATGCAGGAGAAAATTTCGGCCATCACTTCAAAAGGAGAAAACATCATTAAATCCCAAGATATGGAGAAAGAAGGAATATCAATTAGAAAGATGTGGCATTTATTTGTATGTAGAAGGACAAGAAAATTAGTGGTACATCAATAGTGGATGCTCCAAACACATGACAGGTGATAAAGAGAAACTTCATTCATATAATGCTTCAGAAAAAGAAAAGAATGTCTCATTTGGAAATGACACTCCAGCTGTCATTAAAGGTAAAGGTTATGTCTTCTTGAAAGAAAAGTTTAAATCTAGAAATGTCATGTATGTAGATGGTTTAAAGCATAACCTGTTGAGTGCCAGTCAAATGTGTGATCAAGGAAATGAAGTTGTGTTTCAATCAAACGGATGTGTGGTTTGTGATATTGATATAGGAAAGACCATGATCAAAGGAACAAGAAATCCAAACAACGTATACATACTCAAAGGAGGACAACAACAATGCTATCTAAGAAAAACCGATGAAAACTGGCTATGGCATAGAAGATTAGGACATCTAAGATTTTCTCAAATAAGAAAAGCATGCAGGTTCAAGGCAGTTCGTGATCTTCTAGATATCAACATCCCAGAAAATGCCATATGCAAACCATGTCAAGTCGGTAAGCAAACCAGAGTTCACTTCAATGAAAAAGAAGGATCAACAATTAAGCCTCTTGAACTCATCCATATTGATTTATATGGACCAACAAGGAAAAAGTCACCTCGTGGAGAAGAATACTTTATTTTATTTATTAATGATTTTTCCAGGATGTGTTGAATATGTCTAATAAAGCATAAAGATGAAGCATTTGAAAAGTTTAAAGCCTTCAAAACTTTAGTTGAAACTGAATCAGATTGAAAAATAAAATGTCTCAGATCTGATCGAGGGGGAGAATTCATATCAAATGAATTCTTTGATTTTTGTGAACAACATGGAATAAAGAGGCAATTCTCTGTTACAAGAACTCCTCAACAAAATGGCATGGTGGAAAGAACTGTAAGAAAATTATATATTACAGAGCAATGGAACACATAGAATATTGCATAAATATAAACACAAAAAATGCATAAAACTAGTGAGACATAGATATACGTGGTTCACCCAGTTTGGGCTACGTCCACCCCGAACAGCTAGTCCTTCCTTTCTATTATCCAACAAAATGAAGAGACACAACCTATAGCAGATCCGCTGTAATATCCTCTGTTTTCTCTCACAGTCTCACCTCTTTGTTTCTCGCTTGGAGAATACACATCTATTACACAGCCTCAATACAACGCCCTCATACAAAGAGAGGGGTTTCCTTCTAGGGAAAAAAACCCTAAACTAAACATAATTTCTACCGTCAGATCATTCGCCTAATGAATGGCCCAGATTGACTAGAAATTACTATACTTTTACAAGGCAATTTTACATCTGTTTTTAGCTTTGGGGGCGCTGCCCCCGAACCCCCGCCGCGGGACTGCTGGCCCCCAGACCCCCCAGTCGGGGGGGATTTACCCCCTCAGACCCCTGCAGGGGGGACAAGTTCCCCCTGCACCCCCCCGCGTGGAGGGGTGTACGGTATTCCTGGGGTATACATCCAGCTGAAACCTTTGAATACAAAAGATAATCAGGCTCCACACCCAACAAGAATGAACATAATAGTTCAACAAATGAATTGAGCAAGGCTTGATGAATCTGGAACTCCTGCAACCTTCTGGGGTGAAGCTGCATTTGCTGCCATGACAATTCTCAACAAAAAAAATGTTCGGATAAATAGAAATCAAACTCCATATGATCTTTGGTATGGTAAGCCTCCTACTGTAAAACAATTTAGAGTGTTTGGAAGAAAATGTTTCATCAAAAGGATTTATGAAAAACTTGGTATGTTCGAACCCAGAGCAGACGAAGGAATTCTTCTTGGTTATTCATCCAGAAGTAAAGGATACAAATGTTATAATAAAAGACTTCAGAAAATTGTTGAAAGAATTGATGTTATAATTGAGGAAGCATGCAAAAAACGGGAACAAATGAAATCAACAGAGGAATATGACAGTGAGGAAGTTGGGAAATGATTTCCTGTATGTTATATGGAATTTATACCTATGGATAAGTACATTTTCCCTAAGTGGGTAGTTACACTTAGAACAACAGAAATAAAGTGGTTCAACCTTTTCCTATAATAGATAAATGAGATGAAGGAACTTACTTGTGATCTTTCACTTCCTTTGATCTCCTTTGAATTGCTCCCGTCACTCCCACTCGAACTGAATCCGCTCAATTAGTACCTGTCAATAGAAACAGAAGACGACAACGATCAAAGTACATGATATATCTACTATAAACAAATGGAATTGAAAACACTTAAACATATATGCATCATAGATATGAACACAAATATGGGAAAAGGAACAAGCAACTTTATTGAAGTAGAAGGAAGAGTTACACCCAATGCGTTTCGATCTCGTGTCACTCATCCAACTTCAGTCCAAACCCTCGTCACACCAAAAACACATCAATCCAACAACATAACATTACTTGACATGAACTCAAATCTCAAACCAACAATATTTCTCTACAATCTTCAAATTCCAGCCCCTGATCACTATGATGAGTGGTCAATTTATAGGGAAATGCAAGTGGTTATGTCATAAATTGGGCATTGAATGGTTTTCCAAAATTGGAGTTAGTTTCCATGGAGAAAGGGATGAGAGGATAGAGGGATAATTGATCCATATCCTATCCAAAGTCGACCTCATAGGATGAGATAAGAGCTAGGCATCCTTCTAGAATGCTCTAGAATCCAAGAATATTCCTAGAATCCTATGTCAATTTCACTCGTTCTCACCTAGCGTAGGTCAAAGTGGGCCTAAGTGCACTGCAGTGCAGGCCTGAATGGGCCTACTTACTCTGCAACGCAGTTACCCCTGACCAAGGCTGTGCTGGTGTCCCAAGGAGGCATTTCAGCAGGGTTTCAAGCTAGGAAACTTTCATGGATGGAAGAATTCAATTTGATGACTTGTTTAGGGCATGTAACAACTAAATTAGGGTTTGATGAGCCCTAATTGTATTGATCTGATCGTCGGGAGTGATGTGCCCAAATAGATCTGTAATAGTTGCCCCCTAAAGCATGAAGTCGAAAATGATAATGTCAAGTGATATGCTTTATGATGTGATGAGGAGGATCTGAAGCGGACATGACCTGCATCGATTACAATGCATAATATCATGATATCTTTGAATTTTTCATGAATTGTTGAGAGAATGCATACCCATACTCAACATATAAACTTTTCGTTACATGTACATAAATAAGATAGTGATCTATAAATATAGACCCATGATAGGATGACCATCTGTGTAAAGCCATCATATAGATAATTTAGTACTCTCCTGAAATCACAGCTTGGATTGATGAAACTAGATTCGGGGTCTTCTATCTCATCCAATCGTTTGCTCAAGTATGAGTCTAACCATGTGAAAATGTAACTTGAAGTCGAACATGGGAACACACCATCTGATTACCAGCCAATGATGTAAGCTGTTAACAGATGCGAGAGAGATCACCGATAATGATAATGATTCTCAAGGTACTACAGTACATTCTGCATGGTGTGAATAGATGTTTTCATGTCGAACACCATACAAAGTCTTTCGGTTGAAGGCTTGTGATTTCAACCTATCGCCAGAAGTGAGAAGCTTTCCATTGATGTATGCAAGCCTCAAGGTACTGGAAGGATGTTTCTAAGTCAACTTCTTGGATAATGTGCTAATGTCGACAAGAATCGACTCATTGCAGGAGGGCCTTGATGTATCCCCCATCAATGACATGAAACGAGTGTAATGATTTTGAAGATAGAATGTGACTGACGACACAATGTTTAGGAATTGTGGTCATGAAAATGAAGGTTTATGAGTATTGCAAAGGATGAAGTTTACTGAGTGACTTCTCTTGAACATATCGGCGACACTGAATGAATTGGTGGCATTGACCCAAAACCAAATTTATGGATGGTGTGATATACCATAGGTATGATAACCATCAAGCAGATAACCCAACCCAAATAGTCACAAAGATGAAGTGAAAGTGTCATGTTCAAGAGTGACTTGCTACCATAAAGTGATTTATCCCTTTTCCCATTTTCCCCAGTCATTGCTGACCAATACCTCTTTATTTTTTTAAACAAGCTTGAGGAGGATAACATATGCTTGTAGTATAATTCCACCCTTCAGGTGAATCCATTGCTATGTGATGTTTTAATGAGTCTAGCGAAGGTGAAACTTGGTCTTGTCATGATGGACAAGTTTGTCGCTATTTGATGTTTTAACGAGTTTAATGACAATGAGAACTCAATCCTTTTCATGTTTAGAGAGTTTGAAAAGGGACAAAAAGAAAACTCCACAAGTTCTTTTTCGTAAATTTGTCTCTCAAGTTCGAAAAAGCATAAAATAATACAAGAGAGAACCTATTGACCATGTTCGATCAACGTATTCCTTTTTTGTAAGTAATCTATCTCAGTTCGGAAAAGGGTTAAACTTATACTGAGTAGATGTCGTTTCCAATCCATTTACAAGTGGAAAAGGACAAGCACTCGACATTCTTTTCATATTTCAAGACTCTAAAAAGAGCTTAAAGAGGACTCCATGAGGGTTCCTTTTTCAATGTTTAACAGAGCTCAAAAAAGAGATAAAAATATGCTTTGTGGTCAAAAGTACAATTTATGATCATGCATGTCAAATTCACTATGTCAACTGTAAATCTGCTCAAAGAACCACCAAATGGATTAAACATACCTATTTCATTGGTAAAAATAGGTAAAGGCTATAGTTTATTCATTTAATGAACATGAAATAACCATAAAACAAGAATTTACCAAGTCATTTTCACCATTTGAAATTTACCATTCAGTGTTTGTGCTCTGAACTAGATTTTACCTCGAACTTCAGCAACTGATTGCGAGAGATTTTATGGATCATTCTTCGTGCCATCAGGATCAAGTAGGAGATATACCTCTTCGCTTGCATTTAAGGTCATTCTTTTTCAATTTCAGGCAATTTTTTTAGGGTTTTGGGGTCCCTAGGGAAAATATACCTCGCCCTGGGATTAGTGTAGCCTAATACATTGAAAACTGCGCTGCAGTGCAGTCAAGCAGAAGGGTACCTGCTCTGCAGTGCACTGTCTCAAGGCCAGGGTTGCGTTGGGCACAATTTAGAATTTTTTTCATCTGTTTTACCCAAACTCTCTTCATTTTTTTGCATCTAGTGGATCCTAACCAAACTTATGGTTTGATTTCAGACTTTGATTGGATCAGAATGGCTATTACTGGGCGTGAAAGAGAACATGAAGAACAGGATATGGTTGCCCTAAATGATCTTGGTATTGTTGAGGCCCTCAGAGATTGTGGGTTACTAAAATATTTTAGATTGTCTGGGATGAGGAAAAAATTAGAACTATTGCAATTCTTAGTTCATTCATGGGATCCAACGGAACAAGATTTTCACATAGGGGGAAAGTGCTCCCTATATTGATCGATGATATTTACTTCCTTACAGGATTGTCGAGATGTGGTGCCCCCATTTCTCTTTCAGGTTCTGCTCGTGGGGTGAATCAGTGAGGGACTACATTTGACAATTCTGTCAGCCAGGTACATAGCCTAGCAAAGATGGGAAGATAAACATCAAGGATGTTCATGATTTTCCCTTGTGAACAATCCTCTTCACTATCACAAAGTTGGTGGGTAGTGCGACACTTCATCTGGCGAATAGATCATACATGCAATATGCACTCGAGTGTCTTGAGCCAACTACATTCAACTGGTGTGAGGCAATACTTTCTTCGATGAAAGAACAACTGACCAAAGTAAAGAGCGGTAAGATGAATTTTTTTGGCTATGGTTCGATCTTGATTGCTTTCACTTTAGAGAGAATTCCATTGATGCAACCTCAGCATGTGTCACTGCGTTTAACTGGTCCTAGAGATCCACGAATGCAGAGATGAATTGAGTTGATGGCTAGACATGCTGGTCAATCATTAATCTCATTTCCTCTTGCATTCTTCAGTTGGCTCCGTTGACAACACATTGTCATCGAGGAGCATCCATATGCAGGGATGGATTTTCGTGGAGATCAAGATTTGCGATTACCAGTGGGTGCTCAATGGGGTGCTATGGGTAAACAATTTTGACCATGTGTTTTGATTTTTTAAGTTTTTACATGTTTTTTGTGTTTTTGATGTTTCCAAGACTAAAATAAAAATGTTCTCATGCATACAGATGTTGGCACTGTTCAACTAATGGGTCATCAACAGGAGGTGGGTGAACTAACGTGGAGAAATGTCGGAAGAGCAGTTCTCTAGGATTTGGATCTGACCAAGACACTAGTGGAGTTGCAGGATCATATAGAGGGGTTAACCCTCGGTATACCGGATGTCCAGATCGAGGAGTTACCGATGAGGCTACAACGCCATACTATTGGTGTACCTACACATGATAGCTCAGGTAGTGACTTGTTATCATGAGCATCATTAGATCTACTTAGGATGATTTACTGTATGCATTTGAGTTTTGAGGTCAGATGACCAACATGTCTTGCACACAAATTTTTGTAAAAACTTTAAACATCTATCTATTTTACTTTCAGTGTTTTTATATGGTTATGTGTAATCCTATTCAACTATTGATGTGAATTGAAAATTTACTTTTTACATATGTCGTAAATGTTTGTTTAACACATAGTTTGCTAAAGAATCAGTCAATGTGTTAAAGTTCCTGGAAATGTGTTGATATTGAATGTAATCAAAATGTCTTTCCAAGAGACAAACTCTAAGGAACATACAATAAATAGTTGGATTTCAGACGGTATAAACATTTGTAAGTTGCAGTATGACAAGTTGTGAGTCCAGCCTAATGATGATTCGGTGAATGCTAAGAAAAATGGCATTAGAGAGGAGTTCGATCAATGTGCTATACTCAATGATATTGTTCGTAGAACGAACGAAACAAATACCTTGAAAACTCACTAACTCGCCACTTGGAGTGAATATGGCCCATGTTACAGAAGATAGGTTCTGCGTACTACGACTAGCACCATTGGCATAACCAACAAATGGTTCCAAAGATTCCGACATTTGCAACAAATGCAAAGCGGATTACTTAACCACATAAAAACTCTAAAAGTCACACTGTGACACACACACACAATCAAAGCATATATACAATGTTTTTTACTACACACAATCAGGCATAGTAACATTTAAGAACAGCCCATTTCGGGGTTGTGACAATGCAATTCCATCGTAATCAACCAACTCGTAAGCACCTTTTGCCAAAATACGCTTGACAATATAGGGGCCCATCCATAATGGTTCAAATTTCCCTGCTCCTAATTTATCGGCTTCTTGATCATAAAGCAAGACTGGGTCTCCTTCTGAGAATATGCGAGGCTTGACATTGCGGTCATATTGCGCCTTAATTCGTTTCTTATGTGCTTCGTTGGTCAATGTGGCTTCATAACATGTTTCATCTAGATGGATGAGTTCTAAGAAACGTACTTCCTCATCAGAAGTGTCAGGTAACAAGTCAATTGCAAATTTTAATGATGAAATTTCACATTGCGTTGGCAAGATTTCCTCCAGACCATACACCAATTGAAAAGGTGTGAATCTATTTGCATTTTTTACCGAGGTTTGGTAAGCCCACAATGCTAAGTACATGATCAAATTCCAGTTTTGTTTGTGAACTCCTATCATTCGTTGAAGCATTCGCTTAATTATTTTGTTGATGGATTCAACTTGTCCATTAGCCTGTGGATAATAAGCAGTAGAACTATCATGTGAAAGTCCTAAATTGGAAGTTAATTCAGTCATCATATGGTTGCGAAAATGCGAACCATGATCTGTAACTATAGCCTCTGGTACACCAAATTGTGCAACCACATGGTTGAAGAAAAACAGTGCAACCATCTCAGCACTATTGTTTAATGTAGGCATCGCCTCGAACATTTTGTAAAATAGTCCACTACGACAATTTTATATCTATGCCCCCCGACCGAGGGAGGGTTACATGTAATGAAATCAATGCCCCATTTTGCAAATGGTCCAAAAACGATGACAGGATGCAGTGGTGTAGGTGGTAATCGAGTTTTACGATAAAAAATCTGGCATGCATGACAACTTCTGACAACAATAATGCAATCGTTAAATGCGGTAGGCCAGAAGTAACCAGCACGAAGAATCTTTTGTGAGGTAGCATAGCTAGATAAATGTCCACCACAAGCACTAGAATGGAAATCGTTTAGGACTTTCTTGGCTTCCTCATGTGTGAGGCACCTCCATAAAATCGTATCAATACCGCGATGGTAAAGGGTGTCACTAATGATCAGATAATCTTTAGCTTGATATCAAATACGTTGTTGTTGCGTGCGAGAGGTATCACACTGGAAAGTTTGGGTTTGGAGATAGATTAGTATATCTCCATACCAAGGGTCAGATGACGAGATCAGAAATAGAGTCTCATTTGGAATTGATGGTTCCGTTGTTGAGTCGATGGCGGTAGAGGTAAGGTCGAAAAGAAGCTCAACAAAAACTAGATATTCTTTGACTTGGATTTGATGAATTCCAAATCAAATTCCTGCAAAATGACGATCCATTTCGAATATTTGGCCCCCAGCAATTGACGTGACAAGATGTATGTCATAGGATTGCAATCCAAAATGAAAGTGGTCTTTTGGAGCAGGATATAATGACGAAATCTCTGTACAGCTTGAACAGTAGCCAAAGCTATTTTTTCAACGTAAGAATACTTAACTTCCGTATCATTGAGATTGCGACTCAAATAATAGATCGGATGTTCAATCCCATCTTCTTCTTGGACCAAAACCATAGCAATGGTTGTATCTGCTGTAGGTTTTAACCCCGTACAGAAATTACCTGCATACGAATTCTAAAAACACAAAAAATAAACAATGCGAGAGCATAACACATAAAACACATATACACAGAGATTTTCCCTTGGATCCCAAAATCGGGACTACCAACTTGAGTTTTCATTATTTTCCTTTAAATGTTATAATACATATTTATACATGCCGAAGAATCCAATACCATGGATCGAAACCATCGCGTCCAATACCATGGACCAAAAACCATCGTGTCCAATACCATGGACCGAAAGCCATCGCGTCCAAAAAAATGTACGAAAATCATGCACAAAACCATAGGTGGGTCCGCCCATCCTAACATAGGGTCCAAAACCAAAATTTTCCGGGGCGCTGCCTCGGACCCCATAAAGTGGGGTTATAGGTACGCCTCAAACCCTCTGTGACCCCCCCCACTACACAATCGGCGCAATGAAGGGGGGCTCTGTTAGTGTCAGTCTTTCCAACCTTCCTCCAGTGATCAAACGTGCTCTTACAAAGTGATTTAGAAGTGTTAAGGTCAAATTTTGTCATTTCAGTGAGTCTTCAAGCAAAATTTGGTCACTAGGCATTAGATCTAGGGTTTGATTTCACTCCTTCTAAAGTTGTCCAAATGTCGGTCCATGTCATCATTCAGCTGAGTTTATCATCATTCATAGGGTTGTCATTATCATGTCAATGTCTAATGAGTCATTTTACATCTTGTTCATGCTTCAGTTGCGCCTAGGCAAGGTCATTTCCCTCTCCTAGGGTTTTGAAGGCAATTTCTCTTGAATGGTCAAATCATTAGCAAAACTTGTATCCAGATGTTTATACACCTTCCCCTATCCTTCATGTACCTTATCAAACACTTTCCATCACTGAGATCCCCCAAATTCCTCATTTTTGCACAAACCCTAGTTTCTAGCTACAACTTGGCAATTTTCTAGGTTTGGCCTGTGTTTTGCCCTTTTGGACCCCTTCCCCTCGCTCAATCTCTGAGATTCCACTTTCCCATGCTTCCTAACATCCCTCCCCACTCCCAAAAATTTCCCCAAGAATTTAGAAGCCCCCTATCCCCTTCATTTCGCTTCATTTCGACAAAATTCCTTGTTTCACACATCGGGGCAAGTTTCACTCAAATGATGTTTCAGAGCAATCAAAGATGAATTTTGAAAAACTGAGAGAGGTTTTTGTCCAAAACATTCCAAAGAAGACAAACCTCCTTCACTTTTTTCACAGGTGTCATGGTTTTAGAGAAATGTCAAAATTACAATCGCCGGATCCAAGGAGGTTGGCCAAGGCACTAAAACGACGGAAAAGGCCCGATCCACTCCAAATTTTGGTCAAAGCCTCTTTGACTGAGCATGGTACTTTATTGGGGACTCCCAACACAAATTCCAAGAAATTTTGAGCATTTTGGGTGATTTTTGGTTTTTTCAGGCAAAAAACAGGTTTTTCCGCTTGACGGGTCTCACCCCCCGCGCGACCCTTTCACTTGGCAACTCTATTTTCAAAAAACTAAGCATTTCTGGATTTGGCATGAAAATTTACACATTCTCACCCATTTCCAAGAGATTTTATGAAGTTTTGGGCCTCCTGAAAGTCAAAAAACAAGCAAAAAATGACATTCTGCCACATTTTTGACACACAGAAAGTAGTCTTGGGAGATTGAATTTTGGAGGGGAAAATGACAACCAAATTCAGAAATTATAGTTGGGTTGGAAAGTAGACTCACATACCTTTCCAACAAGCCTACTCTTGCCTCATTTGGACACCTGAAAGTGCCCCAAAAGTGCTCTCAAAAGCGCGCGACCCGTCAGGATTTGGCGCGCGACCCGTCAGGCAAATTGCTCAGGATTTCAGCCTACAGCTCAGCAAAACGCAGTTTTGACTGTGTTTGACTTTTTGGAGTTGATTTTTATCCTTCTTGTTGTAAATGATGTAAATTTATGACACTTTTACACTTATGTATCTCTTCTGGAAGATTCATTCATGAGATAGGTGAAAATTAAATGAATGAATTGGTTTCCTAGTTTATAGAGGCAAGTTGTTTTGACTGCCTAGTTTTCAGTGCTTAGTTTAGAATTGGTTGAAACAACTCCTAGGATAGTGAGCTCGACCCCTAGAGGCAGGGAAAGATGTTAGATGATCTATATTATGTACTCTCTTGCTCATTTTCATGGTTGGACTCTTGAGGGAGAAGCTCTTATTGTATTACTCACTGTATCTCTGCAATTTTTGGCAAAGGAAGACCAGGGTTTTGCAGTCCTTTTTGGGATTCTTGTGGTCACATGTATTGATGGTGTGTTTCTCTTTGTACTTGTAAGTGTTTTATGTGAATCATTTCCTTACTTTTCCTTCTGCACATTAGGCAAATGAAGTGTTAAAGTAGAACTCATGACTGTCATGCTCTGCTTTTAAGTTTGCTTAATGTCAATGTTTTCGACTGTTTAAAGGGAATTCAAGGTTATTGCTTGCTCTCTTAAACTCCTCACCGGTCATTCTCATCCATCCATCTCTATTAAAGGCATCAATACTGTTTCCTACCTCGCCCCAAAGAACCCCCTGCGAAAACTGTGTCCAATCCCCGCACCTAAAATTGCCATTTCCCTAATTTTCCACCAAAAACCCTAAAAATCCCAAATCAACCCTTTTGATCAATTTACTAGCCTAAAATTAGTGTTACCCTATTGGTTATCTCGCCCATTCAAGATCTTTATCGATATAGACCGGAGAGAGCCCTCTCCTACCCCGTAGGGCTAGCTACGAGGCTAAGTGGTTTGATGTTTCCTTGAGGTTTACCTTTCTCAGCCTGAGGTGAAATTTCAAGCGCTAACATACTGGCGACCATACTGGGGAGAACAAAATTGTTTGTGGATTGATGTGTTTGTTTCATAAGTCTTAGACGGAGCCTGAAGTTATGCCAGGTAGCCTTCGAAACACTTTTGCTTTGCATAAGCGCAAGTAGATAAACGCTGCTTCAGTCAATCTCCGTGAGCTTGTGAATACAGCACTTCATTAGCATTTCACCCCAGTACATGTATCAAGTTCAGATCTGATTGTTGATAGTGGACAACGATCAGACACTTGAAAGGCTGAAATCATTCACTTGGCAACTCTAAATCATTTTCAAGATCAGATCCAAAGACTCCACTGGAGGATGATCCCGACCAACAAAAACATGAGAGGACAACATGGACATATCAGGTATTCAAGTTGGAATTTCATCCAAGACATTTTGTTCTTTGTCATAAATTATTTCTTCTCTTTTCCCAAGAATGTCAAGAAGGCTTTGCAAAGTATACTATGCTTGAGAAAAGATCCTCGGCCTGCAGTTGATTCTTTCCCTTTGAAGATCGTGAATACCAAAGATTTGCATTCCTTTGAGCTTGATCAAGATCCTTTTTCTAAATTTTGTGATGACCATATTCAAATTGATGAATCTCAAGAGACCAAGATCGATTCTATACCTGTTGCACATACCCCTACACCTTGTAAAATTCCAGATCGGTATAAACCTCTTGTTTTACCTCCTGTTCTTCATGCTTTCCCCAAAAATTATGATCTGTACTTGCCGAGGTTTGATGGTGAATGTAAGAATGTCAACGCTGAGCAACATGTGCAGAATTTTGAGAATTTTCTAGATCTTTTTGAAGTTGATGAAGAAGATGTTAGTATAAGGCTTTTTTCTCTTTCTTTGCAAGCCAAAGTGAAGAGTTGGTTCAAAGCCCTGCCTGATGCGAGCATCTCAGATTTCCAGGAGTTTGTCAAAGTTTTTCTCGACAGGTGGATGATCGGGCAGAACCTTTTCTTGATTGTAGAAGAGTATAACCAGCTGAAAAGATTGCCAGGGGAGACAGTACAACAATTTTCAGCCAGATTTAACCAAGTTTATTATTCGATGCCAGTTGATATAAGGCCTACTCCTAGATCTGATCTCTTGCACTATCCGGGTGCCTTTGATCTGGAGATGGATTTTCAGCTGAGAGAAAGGGATATTGCAATGCTTCATGAGATGCAAAACAGTGCAGTAAATGTAGAGGCACATCTGCTGATCCGAAGGGCAAGGTTGAAAGAAGAAGAGATGAAAAACATAGATCCGGAAAAATCAACATCTCTAGAGGTGAAGCTTGACAATTTGGTAAGTGCAGTGGAAAAGATGATGGACAAGATCAACGCAAGGAATGATTATGATGTTCAATCCCATGGCTTGTCGAATGAAGAAGAACAAATGGCTGATCCAAAACATTTTGTTTCTTATCCTAATTGTTATAGATCTGATAATGATTGTTTTGTAGATCACCTTGGAGAAGAGAGATCTGTTGATATGACATGTATGCTTGATGATGTCTTTTATACTGATGATTTGCCTCAGTTTGATCAGTATGATGATGATTATGTTCTCCAAACAGAAGCTAATCTTGCAGACAAATCAACAGCTAGTTTGTGGGAGGAAAAAGTTCATTTTCAGCAGCTTGAATACAATGTTCAGCCATCACATATCAGCTATGACATTGCCGAGGAAAGTGCATCAAAGTTTGAAGTAAGTGAAGGATATTTGCCTTTTTGTTTTGATTCGTTTCAGTTCATCAGAGATAACTACCATGCAATCAGAAATCAAATGTCAACAAGTCTTGATTTGAATCATCTTGAGAGCAATGAAAATTTTGTTCAAGACTTTACATATTCAGATTTGCAACCCCCGAAAGCCATTGATTGTCAAGTTGCAGTTGAAGACTTGGAAGTGGACACACATGATTTAATGATTCAAGGTGGCTCCGTACCATTCTGTTTTTAATCGTTTTAGTTTTTGAAGGGTAGATTGCATAGTAAATCTTCAAATGAACAGCCTATAACAAATCAGCAATCTCTCAGTGTTAATGTTGAGGATGAGACAGATAACAAAATTCTTGAGCAGCCTGTAGCATCAGATTTGCAGCCACCAAATGAACTTGAAGGGCAGATTACAGATGAAGGCATGGAAGCTGACATATTTGATCAAATGATACAAGAAGGTTCCCTACCATTCTGTTTTGAATCATTTCAGTATTTGAAGGGAAATTTGCATAGTCCATCTTCAGTGAAGAATGAGCAGCATGTAGGCAATCATGTAATCACAATGGAACCAATAGAAATGGGATTGCAGCAGTATTTTCAAGTTTTTCATGATCCAATAGCTGATGTTTTGGATGGGGTTTGCAGTCAAAATCTATCTCCATTGACTACATGTGAGCTTGAAACATGTGCTGATATGAATTTGATCCGGCAGTCGGTTTCTTTCTCGTTTTTAACAGAGGTCTCGTCACAAGGCTCAGATCAAAGTTTGCATTTATGGTGTGAGGAGAAGAGAAGTAAGCCATTGGATGAGCTAAGTTCCAGTGTGCTTGAATTTCAAGATCCTTATGCAGTGTTTTTGGAGGTGGATAGAGAATTCATATCATTCAACGGATCTGTTTCTAAGTTGTCATGGGAGTTGCCTTTCAATAGTTCTCTCTTGTTGTTCATAAGTGAGCACTTGCGGAGAATTCGAACAGAAGATGGGATACTTACTTGGTTGCATTGGTTGTTTCATTTCACTTGATCAGGTGATGAATGAAACTGTTAGAGTAGGTTGTGATGAATAAGCTCCATTTTGAGCATCATTTCTAGTTTGTCGGTTGTGTTTAAGTATTGAGTCAGTTTTTAGTTGAGTGAGAGTCAATTTGTGTTGTCAAGTCATCGGTTTTTAGTCATGCATTGCAGCTTTAGTTTTTGACTCCATTGCCCAATAGATGAAGGAACTGTCTAGCTCTTACAGAGATCTGCGGTTCTTGGCACCTCCAAGGAGCTACCATCCCCATTGGAGCCAATGTTAGTGTCAGTCTTTCCAGCCTTCCTCCAGTGATCAAACGTGCTCTTACAAAGTGATTTAGAAGTGTTAAGGTCAAATTTTGTCATTTCAGTGAGTCTTCAAGCAAAATTTGGTCACTAGGCATTAGATCTAGGGTTTGCTTTCACTCCTTCTAAAGTTGTCCAAATGTCGGTCCATGTCATCATTCAGTTGAGTTTATCATCATTCATAGGGTTTTCATTATCATGTCAATGTCTAATGAGTCATTTTACATCTTGTTCATGCTTCAGTTGCGCCTAGGCAAGGTCATTTCCCTCTCCTAGGGTTTTGAAGGCAATTTCTCTTGAATGGTCAAATCATTAGCAAAACTTGTATCCAGATGTTCATACACCTTCCCCTATCCTTCATGTACCTTATCAAACACTTTCCATCACTGAGATCCCCCAAATTCCTTATCTTTGCACAAACCCTAGTTTCTAGCTACAACTTGGTAATTTTCTAGGTTTGGCCTGTGTTTTGCCCTTTTGGACCCCTTCCCCTCGCTAAATCTCTGAGATTCCACTTTCCCCTGCTTCCTAACATCCCTCCCCACTCCCAAAAATTTCCCCAAGAATTTAGAAGCCCCCTATCCCCTTCATTTCGCTTCATTTCGACAAAATTCCTTGTTTCACACATCGGGGCAAGTTTCACTCAAATGATGTTTCAGAGCAATAAAAGATGAATTTTGCAAAACTGAGAGAGGTTTTTGTCCAGAACATGCCATAGAAGAAACACCTCCTTCACTTTTTGCACAGGTGTCATGGTTTTAGAGAAATTTCAAAATTACAATCGCCGGATCCAAGGAGGTTGGCCAAGGCACTAAAACGACGGAAAAGGCCCGATCCACTCCAAATTTTGGTCAAAGCCTCTTTGAATGAGCATGGTACTTTATTGGAGACTCCCAACACAAATTCCAAGAAATTTTGAGCATTTTGGGTGATTTTTGGTTTTTTCAGGCAAAAAACAGGTTTTCCCGCTTGATGGGTCTCACCCCCCGCGCGACCCTTTCACTTGGCAACTCTATTTTCAAAAAAATCAGCATTTCTGGATTTTTCATGAAAATTTACACATGCTCACCCATTGCCAAGAGATTTTATGAAGTTTTGGGCCTCCTGAAAGTCAAAAAACAAGCAAAAAATGACTTTCTGCCACATTTTTGACACACAGAAAGCAGTCTTGGGAGATTGCAATTTTGGAGGGGCAAATGACAACCAAATTCAGAAATTCCAGTTGGGTTGGAAAGTAGACTCACAGACCTTTCCAAAAATCCTACTCTTGCCTCATTTGGACATCTGAAAGTTCCCCAAAAGTGCTCTCAAAGGCGTGCGACCTGTCAGGCAAATTGCTCAGGATTTCAGCCTACAGCTAAGCAAAACGCAATTTTGACTGTGTTTGACTTTTTGGAGTTGATTTTTATCCTTCTTGTTGTAAATGATGTAAATTTATGACACTTTTACACTTATGTATCTCTTCTGGAAGATTCATTCATGAGATAGGTGAAAATTAAATGAATGAATTGGTTTCCTAGTTTATAGAGGCAAGTTGTTTTGACTGCCTAGTTTTCAGTGCTTAGTTTAGAATTGGTTGAAACAACTCCTAGGATAGTGAGCTCGACCCCTAGAGGCAGGGAAAGATGTTAGATGATCTATATTATGTACTCTCTTGCTCATTTTCATGGTTGGACTCTTGAGGGAGAAGCTCTTATTGTATTACTCACTGTATCTCTGCAATTTTTGGCAAAGGAAGACCAGGGTTTTGCAGTCCTTTTTGGGATTCTTATGGTCACATGTATTGATGGTGTGTTTATATTTGTACTTGTAAGTGTGTTATGTGAATCATTTCCTTACTTTTCCTTCTGCACATTAGGCAAATGAAGCGTTAAAGTAGAACTCATGATTGTCATGCTCTGCTTTTAAGTTTGCTTAATATCAATGTTTTCGGCTGTTTAAAGGGAATTCAAGGTTATTGCTTGCTCTATTAAACTCCTCACCAGTCATTCTCATCCATCCATCTCTATTAAAGGCATCAATACTGTTTCCTACCTCGCCCCAAAGAACCCCCTGCGAAAACTGTGTCCAATCCCCGCACCTAAAATTGCCATTTCCCCAATTTTCCACCAAAAACCCTAAAAATCCCAAATCAACCCTTTTGATCAGTTTACAAGCCTAAAATTAGTGTTACCCTATTGGTTATCTCTCCCATTGAAGATCTTTATCGAGATAGACCGGAGAGAGCCCTCTCCTGCCCCGTAGGGCTAGCTACGAGGCTAAGTGGTTTGATGTTGCCTTGAGGTTTACCTTTCTCAGCCTGAGGTGAAATTTCAAGCGCTAACAGGCTCCACCCCCCCTCTAGCCCCCCGATTAACTACGTGGGCTAGTCGTGGAAAGAATATAACACAACCCATCATTCTCCCACTTGTTGTTTTCTTTCCACAAGGGGCCACAAGAGAGCTTAGTCATTTTTCCAGCAAACGCCCATTGTCTCTCTACACCAAGAGAACTTCTTAGAGCTCACAGATTTTGTCAATGCATCTGCAGTATTCTTCAAAGTGTCCACCTTTACCAGCAACACCTTTTTGTCTTCTATCATATCCCTCACAAAGTGATACTGAACATCAATGTGCTTTGTGTTTGAATGATATGCAGGGTTCTTTGCCAAGAAAAATGCACTTTGGCTGTCACAGTCTATCCTTATAGCTCCCTATACTAACCCCATACTTGAACACAATCTCTGCAACCAAACTGCTTCCTTGTTTGCATGAGTGGTTGCCATGTGTTCTGCCTTTGTAGTTGATAGTGCCACTACAAATTGTTTCTTACTCATCCAACTGACTGCACCTCCAAATAGGTTAAACACATACCCACTTGTAGATCTTCTCTGATCCAGATCTCCAACCCAGTCTGCATCAACAAAGCCACGAATATCCAACATTGTCCAATCTTGATCTTCCTTGGTAGCACAAACCATAATCACTAGTGCCACGCAAATACCTGAAAACCCGCTTCACTGCTGTCCAGTGCTCCTTCCCTAGTTTTGACATAAACCTGCTTAATACTCCCACTGCATGTGCAATGTCTGGTCTCGTACAGACCATTGCATACATCGGGCTACTGACTGCACTTGCATATGGAACATGGGACATGTCCTCTTCCTCTTCTTGTGTCTTGGGACACTGTTCAGCAGATAACCTCACACCTATAGGAATAGGAACCTTCACTGGTTTACTATCTTGCATATTAAACCTCTGCAGTAGTGTATCGACATACTTCCTCTGGTCAACCAGAGCTTCCTCTTTGCCCGATCTCTTTTAATTTCCATGCGCAAAATATAGTTTGCAACACCAAGATCTTTCATGTCGAATTTGGAGGACAATTGGGTCTTCAAATCCTGGATAATTTCTTTGTCATTTCCAACCAGCAACATATCATCCACATACAAGACCAGATAAATAACACGGTCACAAATTAATTTAAAATACACACAATGATATGCTTTGCTTCTGGTGAAGCCAAGTCCCTGTATTAATGTCTCAAATTTCTGATACCACATCCTTGGTGACTGTCTTAACCCACACAAAGACTTTTTTAACTTGCATACCAGTTATTTCTTACCCTTCACCACAAAGCCTTCAAGTTGCTTCATGTATATTTCCTCTTGCAGATCCCCGTGAAGAAATGTTGTCTTCACATCCATGTGTTCTACCTCAAAATCAAAAGTAGCAACAATAGATAAAAGTAATCTAATAGAAGTTACCTTGGCAACAAGAGAAAAAATATCACCAAAGTCAATTCCCGGCACCTGGGAATAACCTTTTGCTACCAACCGAGCTTTGTATTTCTCCACCTTTCCTTCTGCATTTGTCATCTTCTTGAACACCCATTTGTTGTGAATGGGTTTCCTTCCAGCCAGCAACTCCACCAGATCCCAAGCCTCATTTTTGTGCAAAGATGCCATTTCATCAACCATGGCCTCTTTCTAGAGTTTTCCATCCTCTGAATCTACTGCTTCCTTCACAGTTCTGGGATCATCATCAGTAATAGATAAAGCAAAATTTGAACAGAAAGCAGATGGACTATACCTTTCTGGCTGCCTTCTTTCTCGAACTGATCTTCTCACACCCGGAGTTTGTGGCTCTTCATCTTCTGATTCCTCCTCTGTTGTAGAGTCTGATTCTTCCTCCTTAAGCTCAAACTCTATCTTCTCAGGTTCCTTTGGTTGGACTTCATGTTTAATAACATCTTTTACCTATTTGAACACCACATCTCAGTTGTACACAACCTTCCGTGTGACTGGGTTCCAAAGCTTATAACCCTTTAAACCATCCTTATACCCAATAAAGATGCACTTTTCAGATTTACTATCCAACTTGGTTCGTTTCTCCTTTGGAACATGTACATATGCATCACATCCAAATACCCTCAGATGTGAAAGGGAGGGTTTCTTACCAGTCCATACCTCTTGTGGAGTCTTCTCCTCCAACGCTGATGAAGGTGACCTGTTGACTAGGTAACATGTACTATCCACTGCCTCTACCCAGAATTCCTGTCCTAACCCAGCACCACTAAGCATGCTTCTTGCCCTTTCCATCAACGTCTTATTCATTCTTTCTGCAACTCCATTTTGCTGAGGTGTATATGGAGTAGTCTTCTGTCGTGCTATACCACACTTCTTACAGAATTCCTCAAATTCCTTGCTGCAAAACTCTCCAACATTATCTATCCTCAACACCTTTATCTTCTTCTCTATCTGATTTTCCACGAGAGCCTTAAATTCTTTAAACTTATCAAAGGCTTCAGATTTCTTCTTAAGGAAATATATCCATGTATTCCTTGAGAAGTCATCTATAAATGATACATAGTACACAGACTTACCCAGTGATGGAACCTTCATAGGTCCAAACACATCACTGTGCACAAGTTTTAATATCTGTTTTGCCCTCTTACTACCAGAGGGGAATCTCACCCGATTCTACTTCCCATATAGACAATTTTCACAGAAATCAAAATCTAGAGAGCTATTACTCATACCTTCTACCATACCTTTACCTTGAAGTATTCAAAGGCCCTTATCTCCAATATGTCCAAGTCTTTTATGCCATAGCATGGTCTTCTCTCTAGAGACCACTAGATTTTCACCTCCACTTTCAAGAACCACAGAACTTTTGCACCCATCAACAACAGTGCTACCTTGCAGCTTGTACAGAGTTCCAATCCAAACTCCCCACATCAATACCAGTGCTCCCTGAACCATCTTGCAAGTATCCTTCTCGAACACTGTGTTTACACCTGCATCATCCAACTTGCTTACAGAAATCAGATTTCTGGCCAATGTAGGAATATGCATAACACCCGGAAGTGTTCTGACCCTTCCACCTTGTAACTTCAACTTTACTTTTCCGCAACCAACGATTCTAACCTTCTTATCATCCCCTAAGAAGACATCACCACCATCGTATTTCTCATACTCGTAGAACCACTCTCTATGGGGAGTGAAGTGAAAGGATGCGCTTGAGTTAATCAACCATGCCTCATGATCTACATGTGTACTTGAAGAAGACAAGTACACATCCCCACCTTCATCTGAAGTGTTTTTTGCCTCTGGAGAAGGAGACTCATCAGATCCCTTTCCTTTGTCAGGAGCTTTAGATTTACAATCCCTTTTGTAGTGCCCTCCCTTTCCGCATTTCTAGCACACCACCTTTACAGGTTTTCCTGGAGATTTAGATCTCCCTCTAGATTTAGATCTCCCACTCGATGACTTATTTTTGTTTCTGTTCTTGGACCGTCCTCGTACAGACAAGGCATCACCATTCTGGCTCTCCATATTTTTCCGTCTCATCTCCTACGTCAGCAAGGCTGAGACTATTTCATCAAACTGCAAGGCAGTTGCATTGCTACCTATTGTAATAACCAGACTATCCCACGAATCTGGTAGAGAACACAACAAACTGATGCACTTATTTTCATCTGAAATTTTAATATCAATAGATGCTAACTGACTTACCACAGTATTAAATGCGTTCAGACACTCTCTCACTGAGTCTCCATCTTTCATCCTCAGGTTATATAGCTTTTTTCGCAGGAATAGTTTATTCACCAGAGACTTAGATTGGTACAAAGTTCCTAACTTGTCCCACAAAGCCTTCAACGTAGCTTCCCGTGATACATTCAACAATACTGAATCTGAGACACACAATCATATTGTGCTCTTTTCCTTCCGATCCAACTTCTTCCATTCTTCATCGGACAATCCTGTTGGTTTAGTACCTAGATCTACCACAATCCACTAATCTTTATCCACCAACAGATCCTCCATCTTGAGTTTCCACAACTCAAAAATCTCACCATTAAATTTCTCGATCTCTATCTTTCCACTGCTCACCATCTTCTTTCACCACTAGAATCGATCTCGCAGATCTCCCACTGAACAGGGTCTACCATAGGCCCCAGCGAAACCCCTCAGCAACAAAGGCATCCCCTTGAAGCCAAAACTGCTCTAATACCAAACGTAGGTTTTAACCCCGTACAGAAATTACTTGCATAGGAATTCTAAAAACAAAGAAAATAAACAATGCGAGAGCATAACACGTAAAACACATATACACAAAGATTTTCCCCTGGATCCCAAAACCGAGACTACTAGCTTGATTTTTCATTATTCTCCTTTCAATATTATAATACATATTTATACATGCCAAAGCATCCAATACCATGGACCTAAAACCATCGCATCCAATACCATGGACCGAAAACCATCGCGTCCAAAAACATGTGCGAAAATCATGCACAAAACCATAGGTGGGTTTGCCCATCCTAATATAGGGTCCAAAACCAAAATTTTCCAAGGCGCTGCCCCGGACCTCATAAAGTGGGGTTACAGGTATGCCTCAAACCCCCTGTGACCCCCCCTGCTACACAATCGATGCGAAGAAAGGGGGGCTCCACCCCCCTCTAACCCCCAGTTAACTACGTGGGCTAGTCGTGGAAAGAATATAGCACAACCCAACATTTGCAGCAATGAGATATAGGAAATAGTCGTTTTGATAATTAGGGGCATCCATTAATAATGCTCGGATTAGGGTATCTTTGAGAGCATCAAAGGAAGCTTGTGCAACCTGGTCCCAATGGAAGGGAATTCCCTTTCTCAAAAGATGAGTAAATCCTGTAGCCATTTCAGCATAGTTGGGAATGAATCTCCTTAGAAAGTTAGCCTTCCCTTGGAGTCTCTGTAACTCAAGTAAATTGGAAGGTGGAGGTAGAACAAGAATTTCCTTAACCTTCAAAGGTTTGAGTTGAATTCCTTCTTTAGACACTACGAAACCAAGCAAACGACCAGAACCAACACAAAACAAACATTTATGCGGATTGAGTCAAATTTTGTAGTGTTTGCACCATAAAAAGATGGTTCTTAGATGTTAAGGGTGATCAACCCATTTCCATGAATGAGCAGGTAAATCATCCAGATAGTGTTGAACATTGTGTTTGATGTCATGGAAGGCATAATTCATTGCCCTCTGAAAAGTTTCCCCAGCGTTATTCAAACCAAAAGGGAGTTTTCTATATGCGAATGTGCCCCAGGGACAAATAAAGGCAGTTTTATATTGGTCTTCTGGGTAGATATTAATTTGATTATGTTGACACCTAATCCGAAATGGATGGGTGAACTGGACATTCATCAGGAAGATGAACTGATCCGTTGTATTTATGTATATATATATATATGAGTTAGCTAATGAATAAGATATCAGTTTCTCTCCCGCTCATTCTAGAGTTACCCTGGCCTGACATGGTATCAGAGCACAGGTCCCAGTCCCTAAAATAGCTGTAACTCCTGCCTCTGTCCTGAGACTGAGCCCTCTGTCCTGACACTGCGCCCTCTGCCCTGTTGAATGTGCGTTTCAGTTACACCTGAGACTGCGTGCTTCTGCGCTGCTGAATGTGCGTTCTTGATATTCAATACACCTGAGCGTTGATGCGTTTTTGATATTGAATATTGAGGGCATAGATGCCGTGTAGCACAAACCTGTGCAGTGATTCCTTCTATCCAAGAGCTGGCCTGGATTTTCCATTGGTAGCGGATTACAATCGCACCCTTCAACATTCCTCCATGCGCTCTCCCATACACATATAAGTTGTGCCTCCATTGATATCACAGTTAATACCTCACGCTTCTCTTCTAGCGCTTCCGGGTCGTTAATCGGTTCCCTAAGTCCTTTAGCTTGCTCTCGGATGGTATCAATTTTTCGCTCTATTCTCGATAAGGGTGCGAAGAGATTTATATGCCCATCCGAATACACCTTGAGTACGCTGCTCTCCCATATACACTCTGCTCGCAGCACTGGTCCCCTCATGGTCCCGTCGGATGTTTTCTGAGTCGCCACGGCCTCCGTTGAAACTGCTCTGAAAATTAGTGTCATTATTCATGATACTTTCATCACTGTGGAAGAGGCGCGGGGTCATTACCAGTCTATAGGTTTTGATTTTTTCTTACCCTAAAATATTGCTCTATCGGTTGCCGGAGTCTCAGTCCGACCCTCTCAAATCTGTGGAAAACAATTTATTTTGAAGGGGTTTGTCGATCAAATCGATTCACAATGAGGAGATACAGCCCAGTGAGGAGACACGACCACTGCTTGTCATAAATGTCCCACGATCTCAAGCTCTGAAGCTGACGGTAGAGTGGGATGTCCCAGGATCGGCGTTCCAAGTCATTAAAAGCATTGGATACCACCACCGAACAATCAAAGACATTTTCGCAGAACGCAACAGTTGCCAGTAACGCTGGGTATTACAAAGACTGCAAGGGCGTTGGTATTATGCAGTTGATTTTTTAAACTTCATATGGCATTTTTGTATAGGGTGGAGATGCGTTTTTTGTATAGTGGTTGAGCAGTTTGTTGAATTCATATACGCAGTTCATATGATTCAAAGCATTGTTGTGTTTCCAGAATGTTTTGTAGTATTGCTTGATATATATTGAAGTAATATATATTGAAGTAATATATCCTTTATGCGTTTTGAAGTGAATACATTCAAAACATAGTAATATTGCAGTGATATAAGAAATGCTGATGCAAACGTTAGAAGAAAATAAAGTGCATAAGGCTGTGGCATAAGAATTTTTTTTCAGCAGAAGTCTTTTATCAACAGAAGTTTTTTTTTTAGCAGAGATATTTTTTTTTACAGAATGCATTCAATCATTTCTATGGTAGGAATAGTTCTCACTGGCAAGGAGAACTATTCAGAATGGTCTCGGATGGTAAAACACACCCTCATCTACAATGAGCTGTGGAAAGGAGTGTGTGTCGGAGAAGAAGACAAAGACCCTGTGCAGCCTACATCAGATAAAGAACTTGTCATTTGGGAAAACAAGAACAGCAAAGCCTATGCATTAATTGCAGCATCTGTAAATGAAGAAGTAAGTCGTCATATTTCATCATATTCCACTGCCTTTGAAGCTTTACAAAAGCTGAAAGAACTCTATGATTCACATTCTGCACTTGAAGTTGTTCAGCTCATGATTAAACTCTTCACTCTTGAACTGAAAAATAATGATCCTCTTGCTCTTGCATCTGAAATAAAGTCTATAATGCATGATATTAAATCCACTAAGGTTGAGCTGGATATCTCTCTTATTTCCTTTCTCAAAGCACTCTATCCTACCTACTCTAATTATCTTGAGTCTTTACAAGAAAATGGAAATCTTAAAGACATAACCTTTGAGTCTCTTGTGAAAAAGTTTGCTGAAAGAGAGAAAGCCTTTGGAAAGAAAACAGTCCCTGAATCTTCTGAAGAGACTGTTTGCCTTGCTCATAAAGAAAAGCATCCTGCTCAAGATTCTACAAGAGGAAGAGGTGGACGAAGAGGAAGAGGAAGATACTTCAGAGGCAGGGGGGGCAGACATTCTCAAGCAGAAAAGGCATATCTGCATTGCATTCGCTGCAAACGAAATGGATCACATGATGCTTCTACATGCAAGCTACCATGGGACAAAGTTGAGCAGAGAAGAAATCAACAGAAAGGTAAAACTGATGACACAGACAAAGGTAAAGCACCTGAATCCGCTCACTATATTGAGGCACAATGTAACATTGGAGTAAATGAAGATTTGTTTAATGCTTCACTTGATTCTTCGAAAAATGACTGGTTGCTTGATTCAGGAGCAACCTGTCATATGACTCATAGGAAAGAATTTTTTGAAGATTTCATTGACAATGTTGATGGAGCAGTATACTTTGCAGATCAGTCAAAAATCAAGCCATCAGGGCTTGGCACAATTAGGCTTAAACTGCCTGGTCTTCCAGACTTTCTTCTGGATCATGTTCTATATCTCCCACAGCTCAAGAGAAACTTGTTGTCCCTGGTCCACATCCGCCAGCAAGGTCACTCCATTCATATGTTTGATGGAAAGCTTGAGGTAAGAAAGGCATCTGACCATTCACTTGTCATGAGAGGTATAGAAGAAGAAAGACTTCTTAAACTGCAAGGAACCTCTGCTCATGCACAACATTTTTCATATATTTCTCATCATGAAGAAGGTACACTTCCATCAAGTTTATTATGGCATGCTAGATTTGGACATTTAAACTATGATAGTCTCCGCTTGTTGAAGAAAAATGGTGTTGCTGGTTTGCCTACAATTCCTAGAAAACATAAGCAATGTGATGCTTGCATTCTAGGAAAGCATAGCGAACAGTCTTTTCATGATTCACATTCAAGAGCACATAGGAAGCTTGAACTCATTCATTCAGATTTATGTGGTCCAATGCCTATTTCTTCTGCAAATGGAAATAAATATATCATGACATTTATTGATGATTACACCAGAATGTGTTGGGTTTATTTATTGAAGAACAAATCTGATGCTTTTCAAACATTCAAGAATTTCATAAATGGATTGAAAATGATGCACAATCTCATATTGGGTCTATTCGCACTGATAATGGAAAAGAATATACATCAAATGAATTTGAACACTATCTTCGCCAACATGGGATTAAACATCAAACAACTGTGCCTTATAATCCTCAACAGAATGGTGTAGCTGAAAGAATGAACAGAACAATTTTGAATATGGTACGATCCATGCTTTTCTTCAAAAATGTAAAGACAATGTTTTGGGCTGATGCTGTTCTATGTGCTGCATATATAAAGAATAGATGTCCATCTAGTGCTATAAGAAACAAGACTCCTTATGAATTGTGGTATGGACATATTCCTTCAGTAAAACATCTCAGGATTTTTGGTTCCACCTGTTATGCTTTAATACCAAAGGTACATAGAAACAAACTTGGTGCTAGAAGTCGTAAGTGTATCTTCCTGGGGTATTCAAACACATCTAAAGCATACCGCCTCTATGATGAAGTAAATAAAAAGTTTGTTTTATCCAGAGATGTCATTTTTCTTGAATCATCCAAATCTGACAGTGTTGTTGAGCGGCAACTTGATCGCTTGGATAAATTCACAAAACCGAAATCATTTCAAGAGTTTGATAATTAGATTCCACATCTTGAAGGGGGGATTCCTATACTAGATCAACATGTGGAATCTTCTTCTAAAGAACAATCTCCCCTGCATGACACTCCAACAACGAATGATGCTTTAAGTGATGTAATTGATAGAATTGGGAGACTCAATCTTGATTCAGACCCAACTCAATCAACAGAGCAGCCTGGACCATCTCAGAAAGGTCCCCCAAAATGGCTGAAAAAGACACTTGAAAGTGTTCATCCTGATGAAATTGGAAAAACAGGAACCAGAAATACAAACCGACAAGATGGAGGTGATGTAGATAACTCTAAGTCACCTGTTGATATGGATGTTACTTATGATTGTGAATTGAACTTGTCTACAGATTTTGAACCAACTTCCTTCAAAGAAGCTGCTTCTCATGATGAATGGAAAGAAGCGATGCAGAAGGAGTATGATGCCCTCATAAAGAATGGCACTTGGAAGCTGGTTGATCCTCCATTTGGAACCAAACCAATTGGCTGCAAGTGGGTCTACAAGAACAAGTACAAAGCTGATGGCTCACTTGACAAGCACAAAGCTAGGCTTGTGGAAAAAGGTTTTGCATAGAAGGAAGGGGTCGATTATGAGGAAACTTTTGCCCCCACAGCAAAATGGGCCACCATCCGGACACTCTTTGCACTAGCTGCTCAGAACGGTTGGAAAGTCCATCAAATGGATGTAAAAACTGCATTCTTGAATGGAGATCTAAAAGAGAATGTTTTTATGTCCCAGCCTGAAGGATTTGCTATGAAAGGACATGAACACAAAGTATGCAAACTTGTGAAGTCCTTGTATGGCCTCAAACAAGCACCACGAGCCTGGTATGAAAAACTAACTGAGCATCTTCTGAAACTCAACTTCAATCGTTTTGATCTTGATGATGCAACTTTATTTATCAAGAAAGTTGGCAAAACAGTTGTATATCTTGTGGTATATGTAGATGATCTTTTAATGACAGGGAACAATGAAAGCTATATTGCATCCATAAAGAAAGAATTAGGAAATTTTTTTGAAATGACTGATTTGGGCTATGTTCATTACTATCTTGGCATTGAAGTAACCCAACATCCAAAGTCCATATTTCTTTCTCAAAAGAAATACATTGGAGATTTGTTAAACAGATTTGGCATGACAGAGTGCAAACCCCTTTGTACTCCAATGGAACAAAACTTGAAGCTCACATCTATTGAAGGAAAGGAATTTGAGGATGCAACAAAGTATAGACAGCTTGTAGGAAGTCTCATCTACCTCACTACTACTAGACCAAACATTTCATTTGCTGTTGGAATCCTCTCCAAGTTTATGCAAAAGCCTTGTGAGGGACATTGGTCTGCTGCAAAAAGAGTTCTAAGGTACTTGAAGGGAACTCAAGACCTTGGAATCAAGTATACACAGGTGGACAACTTCAACTTGATTGGATACTCTGATTCAGACTTCGATGGAGACAAAGAAACTGGGGTATCTACTTCAGGATATGCTATGAGTCTTGGATCAGGAGCTGTCTCCTAGAGATCACGCAAACAATCAGTACCAGCAGATTCCACAACAGAAGCAGAATATGTGGCAGCAGCTGAAGCAACGAAAGAAATTGTGTGGCTCAGGAAAATTCTTGAAGATTTGCAGGTAAAACAAATACAATCAACTCCACTCATGATTGATAACACATTTGCAATAAAGTTGGCCAAGAACCCAAAGTTCCATGATCGTACTAAGCACATCAATACTAAATATCATCTGATCCGACATCATGTTGAGGCCAAAACAATCCATCTCCGTCATTGTTCCACAAACGAGCAAATTGCAGACATCTTCACCAAAGTGCTTGGAAGAGAAAAGGTTGAAAGATTCAGAACGATGCTTGGACTCACCAACATCCCTTCAAATTAAGGGGGGGAATGTTGACACCTAATTCGAAACGGATGGGTGAACTGGACAGTCATCAGGAAGATGAACTGATCCGTTGTATTTATGTATATATATATGAGTTAGCTAATGAATAAGATATCATTTTCTCTCCCGCTCATTCTGGAGTTACCCTGGCCTGACAGATTATAGCCGAAAAAGCCATCCATAAATGAAAATATTTCACATCTGGCACAGTCATAAATTATTTGGTCGATAAAGGGAGTGGGATAGTTGTCTTTTGGACAAGCATGATTAACATCCCTATAATCAACACACACTCGTATTGTTCCTTGTTTCTTCATGACATGAACAAGATTGGAAACCAAATCGGTAAGAGGAACAGGGTATATGAAACCAACATGCAAAAGTTTTTCAATTTCTGCTTTTATGGCAGCAACCTTCTTTGGATGAATAGGACGGAGGCGTTGTTGTATTGGTTTGACATTAGGATACATTTTAATCTCGTGTTCAACTATACTAGAATCAATACCTGGCATTTCCTCATATGACCAAGCAAATATATCGCGAAATTCATGAAAAGGAGCACGATAAGTTTTAAGTTCCAATGGAGAACAAGATTTTCCAACATGGATGTTTTCTACAATTCTAGGTTTGGTCGAAATATTGATAGAAATGGTTTCTTCGATATTTGATAAGTTTTGTTTAGAATCGACTGTGTCTATAAATACAGAATTCAAAAGGAAATCAACAATTGAAGGGTGGCTTAGTTGATTTGAAATATCTTCTATGTGATCTGGAAGATGGGATCGATGATGATAATCTGCCTATGGTTCTTCTTCTGTCATCATTGATTGGATGTTTTCTTCATCAGTAGAAAATCCATGTGAAAAAGGATTAGAGGAAGTACCATATTCTAACGAACGATCAACCCATACAATTGGAGATGATGGATTTGGATTTGCTGCACAAGCCAAAAATATTGATTGTTATCCAAGCTCAATGGGGCTTAGCGACATGGTTTCATTATGCATATCAACTTCAAAATTATTGGAAATCTTCCATGAGTCAGATGAAGTGTAATATATCATGTTACAGGCCTCAATTTTTGCAACTTCCACCATTTGTGATGGTGACAGTAGCAAAAAAGTGCCCATTAGGGAAGAATCTTTGAAGATACCTACTCCAACGTTTTGAAGAGATAGCATGGGTCCGTGAACTAATAGAATGCTTCCATTTTCCTGTGAACTAGAGGCGAAGAAGGTGATTTGATCAATTACTGTGATTCCACCTTTATGAGGGAAAGCGATCATACGAAAGTATGTCGAAACCACAACAGCCATAGCATAAACCCACGGTCTTCCTAGTAAAATGTTGTAGTCAAGGGGTCTGTCAACGACCTCAACTTCAATAGTTACAGTTTTTCCCCCTAGTTCTATCTGCAGGTTACTTAAAATTCCACAAGGTGTATAAGTGTGACTGTCAAAAGCTTTTAACGTTGTAGGTGATCGTGACAAAGAGCCAAGTGTTTTCCAACAATTCATTGACATGATACAAGTAGATGCACCCTCGTCAACAATGGTTTGGTGAATAAGTTTATTCAAAGCTTTTTACTTGGATCAAGAATACTAACTGTGCTGGTATTTGTAGCGTATAACCCGCATGGTTAAAAACCACAATATTGGAATACGTTGGATCAATTCCACCAATTGCTGACAATAAAGCTTGCTTTTCGGAGGGACAATTTTGAAGCACCTCAAGCGTCGACATAGCAGAAGGTGACTGAGCCAAATCTTCTACTATGTTATAATTTTTCACTGCTCGAGCTCGAAGGTTGAATGTAGATTTATGAACACCTCCCTTAGGTGGTTTTATTGTTAACTATGGTGTAATGGGTGGTGGAATGGAGTTAGATGAAGTCGAAGTCGAAGTATTGGGTTGATCTGTAGCCTGGTTATTTGACGATGACGGTGGATTACCGTAATCTTTACTTCATGTAGTCACCAAAACATCAGTCTTAGGCTTAGTGGCAAATAGCATAAGCACTTGTGAAGTGGAAGCATGATTTGTAGCAACCAAATGAGTCTCTGGGTTTGGAAAAGGGTTTGTCAACACAACGGATGTATTAGAAGTCTTAAGAAGTTTTGAGACTTCAGAGCAGTGAGGACAGTCTTGCATAAAGTGCTCCTCATTACAGATTAAACATGGGTAATGAGGTTTCCTAAACGGAGAAGAGGAATCAGATGATTTCTCTTGAGGGGGAGGATTTTGTTTCTTTTTTTGCTTTCCCATTTTTCTTGCTTTTAGATTGCTTTTCATTTTTATCTTTGTCAGATGACACGACATTTATTTCAGAAGCAAGTGTATTATCAGATGCACTAGAAGTTTGATTTGAAATAGCAAGTGTTTGACCAGATGGTCTACTTGCTGTTTGAGTGCTTGAAGAACCAATCACGCCATCACCATCATGAGAGTCCTTACTAGATGGAGGTGGTGAAATAGTAAAACCTGGTCTAGGTGCATTTGGAATCTTATCATAGAGCGTGCCAGACAGGGTGTAAATCAATTCTAAGTATTGGGCATGAGAAATTACTTGCTCTTCAGTAAAAAATTATCCTTTAGCCACATCCTCAGTGATATATGGAACAAGGATTTGATAAACCACTCAGCTAAGAGCTGACCAGGAACAAAAGTTTTGACCATTTGATGACGACGACACCACTCATGAATATGATCAGAAATGTGAGTAGCAGTGGTCTGTTTAAAGTTAGTCAACAGTTCCATTCCAGTTTCATATCTGATGGGTAACTAGAAGTGGGTGAAAAATGTGGTGGCTAAGGATGTGAAGTTGTCAAATGAAGCTCGTGGTAATTCAATATACCACTTTGTAGCCGGACCAATAAGCGTTCGTTAGAAAAGACGTAGTCTAACTGAATCATCATTTAGGGAGTTGGATGAACACCATAAATGAAAAGTCATAATGTGGTTGGATGAATCTTCTCCAGGGTTTCCATTGAACTTAGGAATATCAGAAGGCAATTTGTGTGGAATCACTGGCCACCAAGGTGCATAAAGAATGGGATCATTGGTAAGCCTATTTAAATCCGGTAATTCAAGTGTTGCAACAAAAGGCAACTGTCGGTTTAGGTTGGGTTGAGCGTAACCATGGTAAGATGGAATTTCATGGGCAATAGGCCTTTGCATACCAACATAAGGAATCTGTTGCTGGTAACCTTGATAGGGGTAGGTTTGTTGAGCATATCCAGTATAAGGTGGTTGTTGGGCACCAGGATAAATTTGCTGTTGTCCAAACCCAACATAGGCTTGTTGACTAGGACCTAGGTAAACTTGTTGTTGACCAAACCCAGCATAGGCTTGTTGACCAAGTCTAGGATAAGTTTGGTACTATTGGAATTGCTGTTGTTGATATTGTGGCTTCCACGGTTGTTGATGTAACGGTTGTTGCCCACCAATGTAAGTTTGACCAGGTTGTGAATAAATTAGACCAGTATAAGTCTGAGTCATTCCAGTTAATGGTAAAATGGCATGAGGTTGTTGGATTCCATACACAAACTGTTTTTGTAAAATCGCATGAGAAGACTGAGTCTGTAGACCTAAAACTTGAGGGTCAGAGGTTGAAGGACCAACTTGCAAAGGTTGAGATACAATCAACTGAGTTTGTGACTGTGGTAAATTCGTAACGACAAGCATAGTAGGTATGGATGAAATAGATTGCATTGGTTGTGATGGATACACAAGCCTTGGTTGAATGGGCATTGTAGGCTGCCACTGACAAACAATCATTCCAGAATAAGTTGGACCTAAAGATGATGGTATACTGCCATATGATTTCCCCCCAGAAAATGGAGGATAAGTAGATTGGGCATATTGTTCTCCATATGGAGGTAATCCAGTGTAAAGTGGATACATTGGATGGTAACCAGATGGACCAGCTTGATATTGACTTGATGGATCAAACTGTTCAGTATCCGTAAGTGAAGAACCAGGTAAAATTCTTGTGGACAACATGGGTGAAGACCATGGAATAGAAGAAACACTGGAGTGAGTTCCAGATAATGATTGGTAACCTAGTGGGATGGAAGGAACACCATACAGATGTGACTCAGGTGTTGTGGTAAACATCGAAGAAGTAGCGACAATAGATGTTGTCACAACTGTAATAGATGATACAGTTTGGGATGTTGTTTTAGCCATAGTCAAATGACCCAATAAATGTCCTAATGAATCTACAGGAGTTTGAAAGTAAACAGGATCAAAAGGAGCAGTTAAATGAGGATAAGAAGGATAAATATAAATCCTTGGTCCAAAATGAGTTGGGGTTCTAGGTGTTTCTTCTTCAGATTCCTCTTCAATAGCAATCAAACCAGGTGGAAGGATTTCACCGTCAGGTCGTAATAGATTTCTAGTGTTTTACTTTGCGATAAAGGGGAAGTCTCAACAGTTACAGATTTCTAAGGATAAACCGGTTGATAGTATTCCGGTACGGGAAAAACTTCTGATTATTCAACTTCGAGATCCAAGTGTTTTGGTAAAAGAACAATGGGTTCAGGATGAGTTTCTTGAAAAACTTCTGGTTGAATTGTGATAGGTTTAGGACCAACTTTCGGTTGAAAAAATTCAAGTTCAGAAGTAATTTCTTGTTGAACAAATTTGGGTTGAGGATCAACTTCTTGTTGGAAAACTTCAATTACCATTTCACTAAGTTCATTTTAGTGTCTTCAAATAATTGTAAAGGTTCCACTTCAGTAGCAGATGAACCAGTAATTGTAGGAGTAACTGGGGTCACAATACTTACCAGTATAGGTGACTCTAGTAAATCAGATGAAGAATCAGAGGTTTGTGATGTATTGGACTTAGTTAAACAAGACCTCTTTTTCCAACTAGGTGTAGCTTCAGAGGATAAAGGCAGTTTACTCGCTTTCCTCTGCGAACGACGGGGTAAAGGTTGATTTTCCTCCACGATTGCTGATTGATTTTATTACAAAAATAAATAAAAAAAGAGGGCAATCTAGGTAAAAGGATTACCAAGTAACTATGAACTGCAATATACTGCCTCAATAAACCAAGGACTTAACATACGTGTAGGCAATATCCCCGAATGGTGTTTTCGGTGTATCACAGTATACAAGGTGGCCGACTCAGTTACCTATGGATGGATAGAAACCTAATTTAGTCCCCCCATATATACCCGAAATTAAGTGGAGGCCCAATCCGTGTTAGTGTTTTCTAATGCGAAACTGCATAGTGAGAGCATTCCGTTATACTTTTCGTACTATAACACTGCCCTATATACCAGAAATTACATGGACGAGCTACGATATACTTATGTATGTGGAATGAGGTATCACACTTGAAATGTATCGTAGACAATTAGCGACAGCTTCTATGTTTAACGATGTCGGAACACATCTCTAGCCTAGACCTCTAAATGTTATGCATTAAGTTACAATGCTCCATTAGGTTAATTGAGATAAATTTTAGTTGATCTTGTTTAAAAGTTTGCCTTTCAAGTTCACCGCATGATGTTTCTAAAACTCCTAGAATGCAACTATGATGATAAACATTCTTTTCATTTGATTTGAACAATGAAAACCGTAACCAAAAGGGATAGAGCAATCAAAATCTTTAAACAAAGAGCATAAAGCACATCTAATGCAACTTTCGCTATACTATTCCTGCAAGCGTACACAAACTTCTAAATGCATTATGCATGTTTTTCTTTTCATTCCTTTAATGTTTAGATGAACAAAAGGAAACGATCAATCAATACTTTTCGTAAGAAACGAAGACTTTTCGACAGTTTCTTTTTCAAATAAATGAAGAATTTATGACACTTATTTTTTAGAAAAGACTAATCGATTGTAAGCTAACTTTGACAATGAATTGATAATTATAAAGAAATCAGTTAAGAAACACTAAAAAATTAAGTCCAAAGTAGGGCTAGGAGAAGAAATGCAAATTGATTTCAAAACCATAGAAAACATTGATCTTTCAGCAAACAACATCAGAAGAAAATTTGGAAAAAACTAAGTCAAAGGTTGGTTTTTAGCTTGACAAGGATCAACGTAGCTCTTAGTGGGATATAATGCGTTGTAGCGCACTGTCTCTAAGCTAAGGCTTCTTTGCAATGCACTGTGTCAAGACCAACACTGCGCTGGTGCTAGAGAGTCCAATCAGGAGACATTTAAGCACACTTTTTGACCAAAAAACACTTCAAGATGACTGAAAAGAGATCAATGAAGTCAAGTAAAGTCTACTAGGATGTAATATGATAAGGGTAAACTACCAGGAATGACATTCGTTCCCCAGTATGGTCGCCAATTTGTTATATGGAATTTATACCTACGGATAAGTACATTTTCCCTAAGTGGGTAGTTACACTTAGAACAACATAAAGAAAGTGGTTTAACCTTTTCCTATAATAGATAGATGAGATGAAGGAACTTACTTGTGATCTTTCGCTTCCTTTTATCTCCTTTGAATTTCTCCCATCGCTCCCACTCGAACTGAATCCACTCAATTGGTACCTGTCAATAGAAATAGAAGACAACAACGATCAAAGTACATGATCTATCTACTATAAACAAATGGAATCGACAACATTTAAACATATACGCATCATAGATATGAACAAGAATATGGGAAAAGGAACAAACAACTTTATTGATGTAGAAGGAAGAGTTACACCCAATGCGGTTCAATCCCGTGTCACTCATCCAGCTTAGTCCAAACCCTCGTCACACCAAAAGCACATCAATCCAACAACATAACATTACTTGACATAAACTCAAATCTCAAACCAACAGTATTTCTCTACAATATTCAAATTATAGCCCCTGATCACTATGATGAGTGGTCAATTTATAGGGAAATGCAAGTGGTTATGTCATAAATTGAGCATTGAATGGTTTTCAAAAATTTGAGTTAGTTTCCATGGAGCAAGAGATGAGAGGATAGGGGGATAATTGATCCATAGCCTATCCAAAGTCGACCTCATAGGGTGAGATATGAGCTGGGAATCCTTCTAGAATTCTCTAGAATCCAGGACTATTCCCAGAATCCTATGTCAATTTCGCTCATTCTCACCCAACGTAGGTCAAAGTGGGCCTAAGTGCACTGCAATGCAAGCCTGAATGGGCCTACCTGCTCTACAACGCAGTTACCCTTGACCAAGGCTGCACTAGTGTCCCAAGGAGGCATTTCAACAGGGTTTAAAGCTAGGAAACTTTCATGGATGGAAGAATTCAATTTCATGACTTGTTTAGGGCATGTAACAACTGAATTAGGGTTGATGAGCCCTAATTGTACTGATATGATCGTCGGGAGTGATGTGCCCAAATAGACTTGTACCACCACATCAAATCAAAATGATATAGAAGAAGAAACCAATGAAGCACCAGACGAAGATACAACAAACAGGGAAAAGACTCCATCCAGGTATGTTCAGAAGAATCATCCAGAATCTCAAATTCTAGGAGAAAAGGGGGCTGGAGTACAGATAAGAAGAACTCTTACAGGGACCTCAAGCTATCTAGCATTAATATCCTCCATTGAACCTCAGAATGTAAATGAAGCCTGCAAAGATGAATGTTGGTCAAGGCCATGGATGAATAACTTGACCAAATTGAAAAGAATGATACTTGGGAGTTAGTTCCTAGACCTCATGATAAAAATGTTATAGGAACAAAATGGATATTTAAAAAAAATCAGAATGAAAATGGAGAATTTATTAGAAATAAGGCCAGATTTGTTTATAAAGGGTCTGCTCAACAAGAAGATATAGATTTTGAAGAAACTTTTGCACCTGTTGCCAGACTTGAAGCCATAAGGATGTTTCTTTCTCTTTTTAGTTTTCGAAAATTCAAAGTATATCAAATGGATGTAAAATCAACCTTCCTTAATGGAGATTTAGAAGAAGAAGTTTATATTGAACAACCAGAAGGATTAATTATTAGAAATAATGCAAAACTCGTATGCAAGATTAAAAAGGCTCTCTATGGTCTGAAACAGGCTCCAAGGGCTTGGTATTACCACCTTGACAAATATCTACAACAACAAGGTTTCACAAAAGGTTCTGCAGATAACAATTTATACACAAAGGTTGAAAATGATAAACTGCTAATTATTGTTGTTTATGTTGATGATATCATCTTTGGTAGCAATGAAGAATCCATGAGTTAGAATTTTTCTTTAGTAATGCAGCAAGAATTTGAAATGTCCTTACTTGGTGAACTTACTTATTTTCTTGGTCTACAAGTACAACAAACAAAAGATGGTATCTTTCTTTCACAAACCAAATATCTCAAGCAGATCTTGAAGAAGTACAAAATGGAAGATTCTAAACCAGTATGTACTCCAATGGTAACAGGATGTAGTCTCAGTTCTAACGATGAATCACCAACAGTAAACCAACCAACTTACAGATCTATGATTGGAAGTTTTCTTTATCTAACAGGTACCAGACCTGATATCATGCATGCAGTAGGAATTTTTGGAAGGTTCCAAGAAAATCCAAAGGAATCACATCTCTAGGTAGTCAAAAGAATTTTCAAATATCTTCAAGGAACTCAGGACTTTGGACTATGGTATCCTAAAGATACAGACCTTACTCTTCATGCATATACAGATGCAGATTGGGTAGGAAATGTTGATGATCGAAAGAGAACTAGTGGAGGTGCATTCTATATGGGTTCTCGGTTAGTGTCATGGTTCAACAAGAAACAAAGTTCGATTGCCTTATCTACAGCTAAAGCAAAATATGTGGCTGTTGCATCTTGCTACACACAACTACTTTGGATGATGCAAACATTGCAAGACATTTAGATCACATGTACTCCACCCATCTCCATTCTATGTGATAATACAAGTGCCATCAGTATTTTGAAAAATCCTGTCATGCACTCCAAGACCAAACACATACCCATTAAGTACCATTTCTACGAGAACAAGTGCTTGAACAAAAGGTTAAATTGGAGTATTTTCCCTCCAAATAACAGGTTGCTGATATATTCACTAAACCACTTCCCAGAGAAACATTTGAATATCTCAGACAAAAGCTAGGAGTAGTTGCTGCATCATCATGCTGTTAAATCCAGTTTTCAGAGGAAGGTTATTATACGCAGGTTTCATGAAGTATAATCGCGTATACACACAGGTTTTTGTGGCTGAAAGAGTGTATATGTTTTTTTGACAGAAAAACAGTGGGTCAGACTCTGATATGGGTGCTTTATCTGATATTGATGATTACAATATGATGATATGATTTGTTCATTGATTTTTATCTAACTGACAAAGATGACTTGGTGAATGACTTGTTGACAATGCACATGTAGCACAGGTTTAGGGGGAGCATTAACCTTCACACACATTCAACATTGTTGGCATCATGGTTGCTGAGTTTAGCTATGGCTTCAGATACTTATATAATTTGTTACATAAGTCATGTCAAGATCTAGTGTGTGATATGACTTCTTATGTCATGATCTATATTTCAATGAGTCCTATTAGACATATGATGTAATTGGTATCCCCACTTTGCATGGGATGGATGATGTAATAATTTTTGTATTTCTGTCATGTAGAAGCAATTGGTATATCCCCACTCGGTTGGGTGGATGAGTCAAATATGGTGTATCCCCACTTGGTTGGGTGATTGATGTATGTATGAGTCATTGGTCAAAGGGAGGTCATACTCACTTAGTTGAGTTATAGAGTCATGTTATTATTTTGAATGATATCTCTGCAGAATCAACATGTACTCAGGGGGAGCATGGAAAACATAATTTATATCAAAGGGGGAGAACAAATTGGTCCACTCTTTTCCCTTGATGTCAAAGGGGGAGAGTATTTTGGTGTTGCTTGTTATCTCTAACAATTTCTACATCTTGCAATAATCAACACTAGCATGGTTGCCATCAAGTCCAAAGGGGGATATTGTTGGCATTATGATACAAGTGTTGTCCTTGATGGAAACTCACTCACAAGTCAGTTCATTTTTGATAAAATACAACCCAAAATGTAATAGATCCATTCAAATGTAACAAGGCATTGGTACAAAAGAACAGGAAGATGGAACTAAATTCTAGTAATCAGAATGAAGAAGTTGAAGGTAAAGGATGGTAAAAATCAATTTAAGATGTATATGCAAGTCCACTTAGTCAAAATAGCATATACACGCAGGTCCATAGAACAAAAAATTCGTATACATATACACGCACTCCTGCAAGAGGAAAAGCATGTACAGGTTGGAAAATCAAGGAATTTCAAGAGTATAGAATACCAGGGGTCAATACCATGGTATTAGCCCACAATATTGAGCAAAGTAACGACTATTTGATCCCACCAAAGAATACGACGGGTCCTATGTGGTTTTGGTCCGAGGTATTGAGAAAAACCTAAAACTATATAAGGAGGAGAAGATCATAAGGCTAGGGTGTGCAAGTGAAAAGGGTTTCTAAGGAATACTTCTATCTGAAGTATATTTTATGTTGTAGGGGCTATGTTGGTGATTTGATCTGAAATATTTTGTGCACCTTGAATTCAATGTTGGATCAAGATCATGAGACCTGAAATGACTTATCATTGAATGATCTGATATTGGTTGGGCCAGATATAATTGTGTACACCTGTTTTATTCTTTGAATGTCATGATATGGGTTTGTCTGAAGTCTGGAATAGAAACGAAGTTATGAGTTAATATTTGCAGATCTGTACACTAGTTCGCTTTGGTGAAGTAGCTTATACACGTTGGTTGGTCTCATCCAAGTAGCGTATGCAAAAGAAAAGTATGTTGTTCAGAGATGACCGATCTATTTGATCAATACTGTTGTTTTACTGCTATCTGTCAATGAAGTCTTCTTAGATATGAATGTAAAATTGAATGCATGAGGAGTTTGATATCTGATTGATTGAATGTATAAGTGAGAAGGGCAATCTCTGCTACTACCAGTGTAAGGCTATGTAAACTGACGTAGATGTTCAGTATATTGTTGGTTGGTACAGACTTGATTAATAAGTTTTATGTTTTAGTAGTTTTAAAGGTATACACAGGTTTGATTAAAGGAAGTAGTGTATACATGCAGGTTGGGTTCAGTAAAGTAGCATATACATTTTGATGCATGATTTTTGAGGCTGTAGCTAGTTCTGAATGACGATGTAGGTTTCTGGGTTTAGCACAATGTTTTTAGTACAATGATCTGATTGTTCAAATTAATTAATTGTTGGTTGATGCAGTTTGAGTTTCAAAGTTTCTGATGGGTCTAGTATGAAAATTTGATGAAATGAGGCCTTCATGTGTATTGTTGTGTACCAGGATCATCCAGTCTAAAAATTTATGAAACATGGACCCTAGAGGAAGAGAGAAGGTTGTAACCTTTTGTAGGCCGCCGCCTATGTACTAGTAAACACATTGGCTAGTACAAGAGCTAGGGGGTTGTAGCTCCCTTCTAGTAGAAGCTGGAAAACGAGAGAAGGATGTAGCCTTCTGCAGGTGGGTGCCTGCGTACTGGTATGAGTCTGCACCAGTACAAGATTGTAAATTGATATTCTTATTATTAAAAGAAGACAGAGACAACAACAACATGTGGTTTTCACTCACATTGGATTTCCACCTTAAATCTTGGTGTTCATGTGTGTTACGTATGTGTGATGGTTATTCTGTTTTTTACTACACTGTTTAAAAAGTTACTGATGCACTGGTTATAGATCAACACATGGTAAATTAACTAAATCACAAGTTCTATAGGTATACGCTAGTTTCACTAATCACAGTAGCGTGTACACACTAGTTAACTTCACAAAAGTATCATATATAAATCTATTTGGGAAATGAAAACATATTGATCTGATAATACTAATTCACCCCCCTCTCAGTATTATTTCCAACACTTCTTGAGGTAGGTCTGCAAACTTGATGTGACTAAACAACAACCCTAGTTTTTCCACGTATGGTAGGAACCCTAGAGAATTAGGGTCCTTTTCCTTCGCTAGAGAGATAGGCTTCTTCGCTTGACTTGGGAGGCCTTGTAGGCCTAGTTTCAAGCCCAAACAACACTAGTTCATGGACTGTTTTTTCCCTGCTATCATACCCATAGACTTGACCTCCTTTTCTTCACATGTGTGACTGTTTCTAGCCCTAGAAACAATCCTCTTCACTTCGGTTTTCCTCCTCCTTCCTTCGCTGCACTAGGAGACCCTTTAGACAAGGTTTTCCCTTCTCTTTTTCGGCTACTTCACTTCGCTTATTTCAGAGATGTTTTTTATTTTCTTTTGAGGGAGTGGACAACCTCTATTTATAGAGGACTATCCCTCCTTTAGGCTGACTTGAGGTTGACTTTCTCATTGTAGGCCGACATACATTTTCTTCATCAATTTTCATTGTTTAGCCTCTTTTGAAGGACATTGTTGCATGGAGAGGACTTGTACTTGGCTTGGAGGTATTCCTTTGACCTTATACAATATCATATGTGGTGTAACATTCCCTCTAAGGGTCTTACATAAATAAATTGACATTTTGACTTCCTAAAAGCACTTAAACATGTGCTTGACCTACTTGAGTGAGCAAGAAACTCATTTAAAAATAATATAAAAATAATTTCTCTTTTCTTGAATAAATACAAATGTCAAAATTACATTTGTGAAGACCGAACCTAGTTACACTTTCTTCAACACTCCCTCTTAACTAGGGAAGTATTCATAACCTATTACATGGTGTTCGGCTATTTTTCAATCCTGAAGAATTCACATAAGAGAAACCGAATTGGCAATCCATTTGTTATAACATCATAGTAACCAACATTGTTTCCACAACAAGGCCTTGAATGACAATTCTATCTCTCAATAGATCAGAGCACAACGTTGGCGAGAGCAATGACTTATAGACACCTTAGTCATTGTCTCTCAAGGTACATACCCACTCCGGTGTTCACTGAGTATGAACTTATAGGAATATTCTCATCTTGGGTTCCCAGACCTTAAAGAATATCGGTCCTCTTGCCTACTCTTGTCTTGGATTCCCTACACATCCTCAAACAGTATCAAATGCTAGATGATTACCCAATCCTCCAATTCTTTCTTCCTAAGTGAAGACAAGAATGTTGTGTCTATCACTTCCTCTCAATTGAGGAAGACATGGCCAAGTATCCGCTGACAAGGTACTTGTCCAAGTTCCTTTGTAATTGGGAACTTGTTATAACTCCCTCTTAGCTAGGGACTTGTATCAACAACTTCTTCTTCATGAGTCCTCCAGCTGCTTGATCTCCTTCCTTCCTTTGATGTCATGAAGTATTTGCTCGAACTTCTTCTTGGTAGGGCACCAACATTGATAATTTTCCTTCCCGTTTTTTCATGTCATTGCTTCCTTCGTGGAAAGTGGCCTTCTTGTCATATATCAGGTTCTCTTGTCATTTGGTTATTCCTTGTCATATTGTCTATGCTTTAGAATACTCTTCACATGGATGCTTCTTTGTGCTTTTTTGGTCCCATGCTTTGATCTAGTAGCCCTTCATGACTTCATCTTGATATTTCCTCAACATTAAATGGTTCTTTTTCTAGATGGATTCTTTATCATGACATCTTCATCGAGTAGAATAATTTATCTACACCTTTCATATCTCCAAGGCCTTCATAGGTATCAAGGGTCCTTTGATCTTTTCCTTTCTTAGTCAGAGTTGTCCTGCCTTTCCTTCGGGAGATGTCTTCAATGGATCTTTGTCAGATAGTGATTCTTTGTGATCATGGTGTTATTCACATGCTTTATCTCTTTCTTCATTTTCTTCTTCATGGATAGATTTATCAACCACCTTATGCTCCTTGTGGGAGCACTTCTTCATTGCTTGCTTCTAGGACTAGTTAGCATTCCTTCTTCACTTTCTTCTTAGTTAGCAATCTTATAACCCTTATGTGAGTATTTCCTTTTGTTGACCTTAATTGCATTGTATTATATACCTTCAAGCATGTCATTGGTGAAAGAAATTCTTTCCTTCTTGATAATGTTATAGAACTATTCCCATGACTCAATAATATATATATGATAACATGACTAAAATTTGATGCATACATACCTCATCTTGATTCTCCTTTAATCATCTTAGCTTCATTTGGTTGTACTTGATATGGCCCTTCTTTCTCCATCTTAGCTTTCCTGCATATCGTCCTTTTCTTGAATCCAATGAATGGGATTCCTAATGAGAAATCTTCTTTTGAAAATGAATCTTCTTTTTAAGATTCCATCATAGGATATTGAAGACCCTTACCCTGCAAATGTTTCTTTCATTTTAATGATGGAGGTCTCCTAAGATTCTTAATCATGATCAATTTTATTTCATTGTGGACGAGATCTTATTCTGGTTATGCTTCTTCTACATGAATATATTGAGATATATCTACTATGTTCCTATATTCTAGAATATATTTCTAACCATGCATTTTGAATTCTATGTACATCATGCTGCTAGATTCTGGAAGATGTTTCTAGCCATGCAATTTTATTCTATTCCTACATGCTCCTATATAACTCAAAACTTTGAAATAAGACCTTAAGTAAATAAGTAGAGTTAGTCATAGTAGAGATTTGGAGGATCTTCCTTCTTTTGCTTCTTGTCTTCTTCTTTCATTTCTTGAGTAACATGAGCTTCTTCCATTTTTATTTTTTTGTTGTTGTTGTCCTTCTTCAGTTTAGGACATTTCCTTTTGTAGTGTCCATATTCTTGGCATCCATAGCATTGGATTTTGGACATATCTTTGTTGTTTGTTCTTCGTGGACCAAATTTTCCAAATTTTCCCTTTCTCTTGGCCATGGTAGCAAATGCTTGCTCCTTTGATCCCACATATTCCTTTTCTTTAAGTCTTGTTTACTCTATATTGCATAGAGACCAAATTTCACTTAGTGGGGTGGCTTCCTTCTTTGCATATATGCTTTATGTGAAGTTTCCCTAGTCCTCAGGTAGAGCATTGAGTACTACAATTGTCATTTCTTTGTCAGACATGACTTCCCATAGCTCTTGAAGTTGATCCCTCATCTCAGATATCTTCATGAAGTAGGGATATATTCCTTCCTTTGATATCTTCATCTTTTATAATTCATTTCATAGAGATATCACTTATCTAGCTATGGTTACCAAGAATAGCTCTACTAGTTTGTCATAGATTTCTCTGGATGTTTCAAGTTTGGAGACATAAGGAATGAGAGAGTCTTTGATGGACTCTATTAGAATCCTTTGATTTCTTGTCGCATCCTTATTATACTTGGATAAAGGCTTGAGTTTGTTCATTATCAGGAATATTGACATTCCCTTTGATGTGTTCTAGGAGTTCATTCTCCTTGAGAAGTAAATCAATCCTCTTCTTCCATGCAAGAAAGTTTTTGGTACCTACCAATTTGTTGCTTTCCTTGCAAAAGGACATTGATGTATAATCAGAAGGGGACATACACTTACTTTATAGAATTTGAAATGTGGTGGACTTGCTTCCTTCTTGAATTCTTGCCTTCAAGTTCTTCAAATTGCTTGCTTCAAGTAGAGTTGGTTGATGGCTTGGCTTGTGGTGTAGGTCCCTTCTTGATCTATTCTTATTTGTAGGTGTCTTTGTACAAAAGTCTTCCTTTTGCTTTGTAGTCTTCTTGTAATCCATTCTTGTCTTTGAGTAGTTTTGACTTGATGCTTCAACCTTGTATATGCCTTTCCTTGATTAGTTTTTGCATGTATGGTAGGAACCTTAGAGAATTAGGGTCTTTTTCCCTCGCTAGAGAGATAGGCTTCTTCTGTTGACTTGGGAAGCCTTGTAGGCCTAGTTTCAAGCCCAAACAACACTAGTTCATGGAATTTTTTGTCCCTGTTGTCATACTTGCAGACTTGACCTCATTTTCTTCGCATATGTGACTATTTCTAGCCCTAGAAACAATCCTCTCACTTCAATTTTCCTCCTTCCTTCGCTGCACTAGGAGACCCTTTAGACAAGGTTTTCCCTTCTCTTTTTTGGTTACTTCACTTCGCTGATTTCATAGATATTTTTCATTGTCTTTTGAGGGAGTAGATAACCCATATATATAGATGACTATCCCTCCTTTAGGCAGACTTGAGGCCGACTTGCTCACTGTAGGCCGACATACATTTTATTCATCAATTTTCATCGTTTAGCCTCTTTTGAAGGACGTTGCTACATGGAGAGGACTTCTACTTGGCTTGAGGTATTCCTTTGACCTTATACAATATTCTACATAGATTAAGATGCCCTCTAAGGTTCTTACATAAATACATTGACACTTTGACTTCCTAGAAGAACTTAAACATGTGCTTGACCTACTTCTATGTGTAAGAAACTCATTGAAAAATAATATAAAAATAATTTCTCTTTTCTTGAATAAATACAAATGTCAAAATTACATTTATGAAGACCGAACCTAGTTACACTTTCTTCAACAGTATTTATAGGCTCCATGTGAGGTCGAATTAGTGTCCTTAGGATGACTTCATCTTCTTCTAGGCCGAATTGGTGTGGAGGATACACAAACTATATTTGACTCAATACTTAACCTTTTTATATGATTCAAAAGCACAAGAAGAGTCTCTTTAAAACTACAATGACTTTATTGACTCATAATAAATCCTAGAAGTCATCAATGGAGACTTTGACCTAAAACATGGTGACCCAAGCATGAAACCCATGCTTTAATAAGTCACAATAATAATAATAAAAATTATTTTCTTTATTCTTTTGACAAGTATATTACAAGATGATTCAAATACATTAAATGAAGACAAAACCTAGTTACATTTTACAACAGGTTCCATTGGTAGTTTCGGGATATGTGCAAGGGTACCTTCGAGATTAATACATGCCATCGATCTGGAGATGGATGGTTTGGTCAAACCACTTTTGGACGGTTCCCCTCAACATACATTTCGTTCCCTTCAAACTGTCGGGACTTCATTGATCTAAGCATGAAATTATATGAGCCATTGATCACTATGGCATCTGTAATAAGTATAACTTTGTAATTTTATTGTCTTGTACTTCATATGTGCTAGTTCCAAGTTTTCAAGCTTTGAAAAGTTTGTTAACGCTGCCATAATGTACAAGTATTTTAATTAATTCCTATGAGGGTAACATATCAAATTCATTATCAAAATTATTTTCCATACTAAAGGTGTTGTTAAGAAATGTTGGCTCCTCGATTCATTATTAGAAGTTGGAACCAGTAGGTGGGACAAGTGAAATTCAAGAGATCACATGGTATAGATACGGATATGATCGATATTTGGGCGCTTGTGTGAGGGATGGGCATCCTATGGGTTATGTGATTTGGTGGGACTTGAGTCTTTAACACTCTTTATGAACACAAAGGCCCAACAACTTGGTATAAAGAAAAGGATAGGAGGGCCATGAAATATGTGATTGAGGCCTTTATTAGTATTATATATATATATATATATATATATATATATATATATATATATATATATATATATATATATATATATATATATATATATATATATATATACATACATACATGTTGAGGGTGTTGGACCCACCAACATTCAGGGGATCACCTTGATATGAAGTACCAACTAGACCTCACACCATTTGGTGTGGGAGTCCCATCTAGTATGATGGCCTAGTTGCCATTATCTTAAAGATTTGCCTCAACTCTTTCTTGTCAGAACAAGAGAGTGGTCTGCTTTTTTTTTCGAGAAGTGAGGTTCGCGTGCCTGGTGATTGCTAGTGCCACTTGTGTCAATGGTTCTTTCACTGTAGAGGGAGAGGGTGGGAGTGAGTCCCAAGTCAGTTGGGAGGAAGCCCCAAATCTGTTAGGAACACACAACACAACAGGACATGCAATGCTTCTGGAAGAATATTCCACATGGATGCGGCAGTCACAACACACAAGGGAAGATAACACGTACAACACTCAGCGGATGAGTCTGTGTGAGTGCAATGGTTGTTATAGCAAGTTTTATGTGAAAGGTTTGTCTGATGTCCATGGAGGTAACCAACACGAGCGAGACAATGGTAACAACATAACAACACATTTTCATTAATAGATACGTATTACAAAAAGTGAATGAGTTCAAGTGTTAAACACAGGTTAAATCAACATGCATTACAAGTGTTCAAGATTAGTCTTACAACAATTACAATACATGTGTGAAAATGTTTTGGCTTGTGAGTAGGCTTCTGAATTAAGTGAAAGTTCCAAGACACATCATTACACCATACATCACTAACCCCGTGGGCGGGGTGTTGGAGCCACTACTTACTCCTCAAAGAAAAGATTACACACTCTCAAGGCTATGTGGGAGGAGATGAGGTGGGAAAGTCCTTTGCATGTACAAATGAGGGGGTATCCATAGCCAAGGGTGAAACTGACCCTTGTTGCTGTTCGACTACCCTCATGACTATTTGACTTCCATGACTTTTCGAATTTACATGACTCCTCATACAATAAGTGGGTCTCTTGGACTTCCACGTTACATTACATTGATTGATAGTATGACCCAACGTAGAGATGTGGATGACATGACTCATGACAAGACTCGACATGACATTGCTGGTACATTTTTGCTGCTGCTGGTGTGCATGTTGAGCTACAATGTTGCTGGGTGATGGATGTCCTCATGGTGTGTCACAGCTTCACCTCCGCATGAAAAAGTGCACGAAGTCTTCGATGGTCGTTGGTTTGCTTGATGTTGCATTCACACATTTCTCCTTGCTTTTATGTTGGTAAGGTTGACAGGTTCATTCGTTCGCGAAAGGTGCACGTTCGTCCTTCCATCCATCCGTTAACACATCTTGCATGTTTGCTCATCCATTTGTCCGCGAACACATATTTGCATGATCATCAATTCGTGAGCACATCTCTTTGCATGCATCATTTTTTCGTCTGTTGGCGAACATGTCCTTTTGCATGTGCTCCCTTTGTTCATCCCATCCGTTGTCGCACCATGTTTGTTTGTGTACCTATATCTGCAATCACTAATGATGAGACAACATCAAATCCATAAACCTCCTAGTCTACCATGATGCATAATCATTTCGGATGCAGGTGACTAGGAGAGGAGACAAGGCTGTGAAGTGGGATGGAGGCTCTAGGAACTGCTGATGAAAATTTCACAACAATCATTGGGTGATGGAGATGGGAAGTTTGGATCGACAACAACTGTCTACCAAGTCTCGCTCAGATGGAGGACAAAACTGTGCAGTTTTTGAGAGGAACATCTCGGGCTGCGGGAAGGCTGGGCAGGCAAAATTTGCGCAATTTCTGGAAGGAGCAGGTAGCGAGAGTCTGGTAGCCAAAACTGCGCAATTCCTGGAGGGAACTGGCAGCTGGCTATTAGGTCACTGGTAGCAAAAACTGCACAATTCCTAAGGGGAACTGGCAGTCAACTGTCGGGAGCTGGGCAGCAAAAACTGTGCAATTCCTGGAGGGAACTGGCAGTCATCTGCTGGGGCTTGGCGATAAAAACTGCGCAATTCTTGGAGGGAACTAGTAGTCAACTGGCTTGCTGATCACCTCTGTGAAGTTTCTGAGCTGAGCAGACTATACACAACAAAGGGCTTGCTCGTGAAAACTACATAGATTTTCGGGTGAGCAGTCGGTCGACTGACTGGAAAAACTGTGCAATTTTTGAGGGAGACATGGCCAGGCACTTTGTTTCTGTCTGACCTGTCTGTGTAGTTTTCTCAGTGAGTGGAGTGAGCAAGGTCTGCAGCCTCTGTGTAATTTTTGAGGGGAGTCAGTCTTGGGGTGGCTGTCGGGTCAAACTCTCTTGTCGACCAACAAGAAGGTTGATTGATTCGCTTGCGGGTAGTGCAACTTGAAAAGGCTTGCTTAATGCTTCTGCACTGTTCTGGGTGATAGTTGATCGAGTCGATGATGGGGTGATGGTTCGACTGTCAGAGGGGAATCCGGTCATTAGAACTTCAGCAAAGTGACTTAAATGTGTGAACGAGTGAAAGATGCATACGTGATCTTGCGAACACACACTTACATGACTAGATGATGAGATGACTCAAACCATCTAGACACACATGCTCAACATGATTGACCGCCGTTGTGAGTGACTAGTGCGACACTTGTTATTGATCATTGGTCAACCGTGATGACACTTGCATGACAGTGTATGTGACTCCGTGTGTGAGTGTGAAAAATGTTTACATATCGAACATAACATGTACACACGAAGCGAAGACCTTGAGTATGACCAGAACATGGACGCAAGCATGATAGTGACATCAACATGAAAAAGCTTGGGTGGAATGATCAAGCAAGGTTAGTGCGAGGACTCACACAAGCTCATGGAGTGAACCCGAGTGCATGCAATCATCAAGTAAAGCTCTCGAAGGAGGCTTTGAAATTGGATGCAGGCCAAAATTTTGGAGGGTGGTTGTAGCCGCTACAACACGTGGTGACACACTAGTAGAACTCCAGCTTATCTGTTTTGGTTCATTGATAGCACATGGCCTTGGTATTTCGGGGAGTATTGAATCATTGTGCAGGTTACTTCAGCTTCCCCACTTACCCCATGGACATACATGGTTCACATTTTTCCAACTCAGTCAAACACAATCAAAAGTTTAGCTTGATCACAATGTTTCGAAATCGGGAAGGGTAGTTTAGCCAGGGAGTTGAAGATTTTAAGAGTATAAGTTTTCATCTCTAGTGTTGCTCTGCTACTAGCTAGCCTGGACAGTAACAGAGTCATGCTGGAACACCCACATTTCTCCACTACCAGCGAGCCTGGTGAGTACCCCTGTGGAGTTACATGCTTCACCTCTCTGCGCAGGAAACCTTTCTCTTCTTTCGCCTTTGTGTTTTCAAGAGGACTGTGCATAGGACCTTATTTATTTTTGTGGTGGAAGAGGGACACCGACTTATTGAGAGCAAAAGAGTTTGTTCCTTTAGAGAAGCATGTAAGACCTCTGACATAGGTTTTATCGTTTAGATTTTCCCCTTCTCCGTTTCTACTAGTTGGATGAGCTTGAACACATATAGCAGAAATCTAAGTGTAGGCATGAGGCTTCCTAGTGTGGACACAAGTTCATGGTTGGACCAAAACTTCCCTTGCAGAAGGCTCATATTTTCTGTCAAGACTTCATCGGCCGAAGGTTCTAACCAAGCACATAGAATATGGACACAAGACTTGCTAAGTGTTGCAGTGTCCCAGGTCTCTTCAAATCTCAGCCACATACTCATTCAAAAGCCAGAACATAGTAGTTGGCAACACTTATTTCCAAAAACAAAAATAGTAAGGTATCAAGCAAACAAGAAAAACTTAAAAAAAAATAGTAAGCAGAACAAACCAAATAAAAACAAATATAGTAAGCAAAGCAAACAAAATAAAAACAAAAAGAAACAAGCAGACTATGTACATGGCATGGGCATGGCCCGACCTATTGGAAATAATGCTTTAGATCTTAACCATTGATAGGAAGGTTTTCAACCCTCCCGTCAAGTGATTGTAGATGGTACGTGTGTGGGCCAAGCTTCTCATGGACTGTGTACGGACCAATCCACATGGACTGGAACTTCGTATGTTTGCCTTTGTCTTCATGGGACTTATCCCATTTCAGAACCAAGTCACCAACACTGAAGTTAGCTTTCCCTGCAGACTTCTTATCAAACCATCTCTTGATATGGTTCTGGTGGAGTGTAAATTTTTCTTTTGCTTTCATCCTTTCTTCCTGAAGCTTATGGAGAGTATCCATCCTACGCTGAACTAGCTAGCAAGGCTTGCCTTAGGACTCTTGGGATAACTGAAGTGCAGGCAAGTAGATATTAGGTGGAAGGATGACTTATTTACCATAGACTAGGAAGTACAGTGAGGTATTCAAAGAGGGCTTGGGTGTTACATGGTCAGCCCATAATGCATTCGTCAGGGTGGTATGGTAGTTGCGCTGCTTAGAGAAAACAATCTTTTTGATTATGCGGATGAGGTTTTTATTCATGGATTCTGCTAGACCATTTCCTTGTTGGTAATAGTTTGATGAGTGTTTCAGAACAATACCATTATGTAATGAAAAATCATAAAGTTTCAAAGACGGAAAGTACATTGCATTATCAAAAACAAGTGATACCAGAACGCCGAAGCGTGAGATGATGTTCTGCTGGAGGAAGCTGATGACCTCTTGGTTGTTCACTTGTTTGAGCAGACTGCTTCTGTCCACTGCGTGAAGTAATCAGTTGTTGTTAGAATGTAGCGATGTTGTTTTGACGAATGTGGGAATATTTCCCCAATGATGTCCAAGCCCCATTGTTGGAATGGTTCGGTCACTGCAACAGGGTGCAGTGGGGCTGCTGATCTTCGTGTCCTGTCGGCACATTGCTGACAGACCAGGCACTTGCAGGCATAAGCATGTACATCCTTGAATAATGTGGGCCAGTAGAAACTGGCTCGCATAACTTTGTGCGCAGTGGTGTTTCCTGTAAAGTGACCCCCGACGGTCCCGTCATGCAGATATTGTAGTACCTTCTCTGATTCATGTGCCTCCAGGCACCTAAGAAAAACTCCGTTACTATGCTTCCTGTAAAGCACTCCGTGCACTGAATGATATGCTAAGGCTTTGAGGCACAATGCCCTCTTCTGTCTGATATAAAAGTGAGAGGGTATGATGTTGTGCTCAAGGTATTGGTGCACATCTTCATACCAAGAGGTTCCGTCTTTAGTGGGTGTTGCTTGCCTTATATCATACATCTCAATTTCCTGCTCCCAACCGGTGAGCTCTTCTTCACTCTCCTGTGCGTGCATTGATTCAGCTGCAACTTTGTAGAGTCCATGTCCTTTGATCATGTGAACTAGCTTAATTTCAATATCATACTCTTGCAAGCCTGTCATCCAGTTCACACATCGTTAACCCAATTCTTGTTGTATGAGCAATCTGTGGACTACTGGGTGAGGGACGAATACTATGTACTGGTTCTTCAGCAAGTAGGGCCTGAAGTGTTTCACCACCTTGTAAACTGCATATGATTGCTTGCCAACAAGGGGCTAGTTGAGTTTTGGTCCCTGCATGCTTTCACTCATGAAGGATATTGGGCGTTCATCATTCATCTCGTCCTTCTAAGTGACTACTGCAACTAGCGAATTATCGAAGGAAAAGGTGTATAGCAGGAAATCCGTCTTGAAGTTTGGGCTGTAGAGTGTAGGCACTTCTATAATAGCTTGCTTGATCTGGGTGAATGCATACTTTTCCTTCTTTCCCCAGCTATAGACTACATCTTTCTTGATCATGTCTTGCATGGGCTTGACTATCTGCGCATAATCCGAGATGAACTTCTGGAGGAAGTTTATCTTGCCCAAGAAGGACTAAATAGCTTTCTTGTTAGCTGGGTGAGGGATCTGTGTAACAGTATGAACCTAGTCCAGATCCACCTTGATCCCACTTTTGGAAACAATGTGTTCGAGAATAGTTCCCTCACACACTGCGAATACGCTCTTTTTGGGATTCAAGGAAATCCCATATCTCTAGCATCGCTCAATTTTTTTCTTCAGATGGCGTATGTGGCCCTCTCGTCTTCTTGAGAACACAGTGACATTGTCGAGGTATACCACTACGGTCTGTTCAATGAGTCCACGAAAAACGATGTCTATGGCGTGCTGAAATGTTGCGCTTGCATTTACAAGCCCAAATGACATTCATCTGTAAGCGAACATACCCCAGTTGGTATGGAAGGTAGTATTAAGTCTGTCAGGTTCTGCTACCAGAACCTAATTGTATCCTGAAAAACTGTCGAGAAGGGAAAACATCTGTACCCCAGATATTGTTTGCAGAATGTGGTCCATAGACGACACAGGGTAGTTGTCTCTTTCTGAGGCGCGATTCACGTTCCGAAAATTAACACACAAGCAGATTTCCCCAGACTTCTTGCATAAAGGAACAAGGTTTAAACCCACGTGGAATGATGAACTTTGTATATGATCCATGCATCCAACAACTTAGTGAGATCTTTCTGTATGAGGGGTTCACATGATGGATGTACTTTTCTTAGCTTCTGCTGATATGGATTGACCCCTTCTTTGATCGGAATGATGTGTTGGATGATTCGCATGTCATACGTTTTCATATCATCATATGTCCATGAAAACACATCTCACTACTATTTGAACAAGCGGAAAAAGGCTTGCCTCTCTTGCTATGTGCAACATGTACCAAGATTTTTGAACTTCAGATCTTGTTCCATTCCCAGGTTAATTAATTCGTGCATCATAGTGGAACTGTGGGTCTTACTGTTCCTTGGCCCCTAAAACGTTCTTGCAAGTCATAAAGCTTTTCCAATGTTGCCACACATTTTGTGATAAGGTGGCCTTTCCTGTTACTAGCTTTTGCTTGCAGAGAGCACTTGTGCTCATCATCATCTATCGCTGCATCTTTGAAGATGTCAACGTTGGCCATGAAATGCAGTATCTGTTGATCATTATTAAACATGCGTAACTTAGCTATGTTATCTGAGATAGATGGTTTGTACAAAATTTCAATAGTAAATATATCCCTAGTCAATGACATTCGTGAAGCTGCGTTAGCCAGAGCATTGGTAGCTACATTATGCGTACGTGGTACAACAATGATGTTAAATTCTTGGAAGTTTGAGATTAGCCGCTAAACCTCTTGCTGGTAACTTTTGAGATGCAGTGACAAACAATGAATGGTGTTACGTACTTGTCGTACCACTATCTCTGAATCACCTACCACTTTGAGCATGACCACGTTGAGGCTGATGGCTTTCTACAAGCCCAACATGAGTGCTTCCATACTCAATAACATTGTTCGTGCACTCAAAATCCAAGCGACTTGAAACCAAATGCTTTCTATTGTATGGGTTGATCAAGACACACTCGACTCCGAAGCCGTCCTATGTCTTTGACCTATCAAACTACATGGTCCACAACTTGTCTGTACACAGACCGTTTGACGTGTTAGTACTGCTGCTACTATTGTCGCTACTGCTATTGCTACTGATACTACTGGTATAATGTACTATACATGTTTCATTACCATTAGTTGGGCAATGAAGGAGTCTGAAATATGTGTTCAGTGGGGTTGGAGCTAGCCGTGTAGGATAACACCCCAATGCTATTTCCAGGAGGCAGTTGCCAAACATGAGTTCTACGACGGCCAGCAGTTCATTCTCACCGTTAAAGGGAGTGAAAGTATGCTTCATATACCTCTCGGATAGCACCCGGATTTGGTTGCATTTTCCCTTATATGGAAGTCACATGTGCGACCAGTCTGTAGCATAATATTTGTTCAACTTGATAGACCTGTCTCTGCCGAGTAGTAGACCGTATGCTTCCAGTATGTCCACAATGAAAATGTTGATGCATTGGTGGACTCGACTCTCATGGGATAGTCAGATGATCATGTCTCGAAGTTCACCAATGGCTGGTACTGATGTTTGATCATGTTGCATGATCTAAATGGATGTCTCGATCCATTGTGGATTGATATTTTTAGCAATGGAGAGCAGCATGACGTTGGCTGCCGCGCCGGAATCAACCAAGCAGTTGTGAACATTACAGTTGAAAACTTCAAATGAAAGTAGGAATGGAGGGAAACTGAGTTCACTTCTTCAATCCAGAGTGTCTTGAGCACAATGGAAAGTGATCTGGGATGTGTGCTTGCTACCTTGCTAGTAGAGGCTGCATTGTCTGTTGCTGTCTATCCTAATGCATGCAGCAGGATGTCTCGCTGACTTTGGATCTTAGCTAACTTGAACAAACTGATGTTTGCTTGAGTTTTCTTCATGTCAACTACAATGTTGTAGTCCATAGGTGGTGGAATCACTTAGGTTTCCATGGTAGAACCGATGTTTGTGTTGTCCAGCGGAGTTTTTTGCAGTTTGTTGCTCATGGACGTACTCTTGTTCACTGCTGTCTTCCCGGACTTGTTTTTTGCTTTCTACTTTGGGGCGGCCGGTGGATCAGCCTTTCTCAACAACAGTATCATATTTTCTTGTACTTTCCCAAGTGTAGGGGGAGCCCCTTTACTCCTAATATTGTAATGGTTGTTTTGCTTTGGGGTTGCCTCTCGGTGTTCGTCGTAGGCCTTGCTTGCGAGCATTGATATGCGTTCACCACATGCCTAGAACTTGATGCTTCTTGGTCATTATCAGTGTCTTCCAGCTACTCTTGCATACTATTTTCTGCATCAAATGTATGACTGCATACCAAGTTTGCGATTCACTTCCATTCCGAACAAAAGTTCTCAGGGTGATGTTCTTCATGGAATGAACAGAACTCGAGATCTGCACACTTTTCGATGTGGAACACAGAGCTCTACATAATTTTTGGAGTGAACCAGTTGCTGCCTGAGGAGTTGTTTCCTTGTCTCTATCTGGGTGGATGGATTCTTGCAGATGTGTCCATTTTATGTTGTTTAAGCTCAGACACTTCTGTTGTCAAGTTCTTGACGAGGCAAGTGAGGGTTTCGATATCAGCTACTTCCTTGTCTCTATCCTTGCTCGCCATCTCTTGGGACTTCCTGCTCGCGTCTTTGGAGTCCTTTGCTGGTTTGTCATCCTTGATGACTCCAATCATGCACAAGTCATTCTCAACAACAATAGCCTCTTCGCAGTTTTCCAAGAGCGTTGGTTTCGCAACTCACTTAACGAATTGCACAATGCTGGTCGGTAGTGCGGATGTGTAGTAATCATCATGAATGGAGTCATGAGGTTTGGTGTCCACTGCAAATTTGTTCAATATGCATGTAAACCTCTGATTGAAGTCTTTTACCTTTTCTTTTCCCTCCATCTTCAAGCTTCCCAATTCTTTCAGTAACATAGATGGGGTCTTATAATCAACAAACCTTTCAAGGAACATACATTTGAATGCACCCCAGTTTTGTATGGATTTGGGTGGAAGGCTATGATACCAGTTGTCCAAATGGTCCTCTGACTTCACTGTGCTGTTAGTGTTGAACTTGATGTTCATTCTCTCTGCTCACTTTGGTATCTTGTGAAAAACACCCGGGACAACCAATGGTCCCTGATTCATCCATTCCAGATTTGGGTCAGCCATCTCTTATTCTTCTTCGTCCTCCTCCTCTCTTTCAGAATTTGAAAGTTCTGACTTCGAGTCCATTGGTTTGTCTCCGCCTCTGCCTCCTCTATTGCCTTCCCTTCCTCCTCCTGTATCAGGGTCTGATCCCAAGATCACAAGGGTGTCTCATTCCCCTTGTCGGAAGACCAGAGGTTCCTTTCTATCTTCAATAGCTTCTACTAGACCTTTAAGTGTGGCAAGAACTGCTTCTTCCACTAACGATACAACAACCCTTGTGGAAGTGGCTTTTGGCTTCCTTGATGTGTATGGAAGATGGTGTATGCCTGGGATCAGTCTGACTACTTTCACGAACTGGCGAGTGATGGGACAGACTAAACAAAGTTGATGATATGGAATTTCGTGTTTAGTCTTTGGAGGTGAGAAGTAACCAACTACAGAGTCACACGTAGGTGAGAGGGAGTGTGAGTTATTGCCTTGACCAGATGGTTGATGAGTGAGTGTGAGAGGACATTTAGCCCTATACAACTGGCTGTCCTGGACCCGCCAAAATTCAAGGGATCACCTTGGTATGAAGTCCCAACTAGACCTCACACCGTTTGGTGTGGGAGTCCCATTCGATATGATGGCCCGATTTCCATTATCTTAAAGATTTACCTCAACTCTTTTTGGTCAACACAAGAGAGTGGTCTGCTTTGTCTTCGAGAAGTGAGGTTCACATGCCTAGTGATTTCTAGTGTCACTTGTGTCAATGGTTCTTTCACTGTAGAGGGAGATGGTGGGAGTGAGTCCCAAGTCAGTGTTAGGAACACACAACACAACAGGACATGCACAACTTCTATAAGAATAGTCCACACGGATGCGAAAGTCACAACACACAAGGGAAGGTAACATGTACAACACTCAGCGGATGAGTTCGCACAAGTGGAACGATTGTTATAACAAGTTTTATGTGAAAGGTCCGTCTAATGTTCGGGGAGGTAACCAACACGGGAGAGACAACATTAACAACATATACAACACATTTTCATTAATAGATACATACTACAACAAGTGAATGAGTTCAAGTGTTAAACACAGGTTAAAGAAGCATGCATTACAAGTGTTCAAGATTAGTCTTACAACAGTTACAATACATGTGTGAAAACGTGCTGGCCTATGAGCAGGCTTCTGAATTAAGCGAAAGTTCCAAGACACATCGTTACACCATACATCACTAACCTCATGGGTAGGGAATTGGAGCCACTACTTACTCCTCAAAGAAAATATTACAGACTCTCAAGGCTATGTGGGAGGAGCTGAGGTGAAAAAGTCCTTTGCATGTACAAATGAGGGGGTATTTATAGCCAAGGGTGAAACTAACCCTTGTGGCTGTTCGACTACCCTCATGACTGTTTGAATTCCATGAATTTTCGACTTTACATGACTCTTCATACAACAAGTGGGTCTCTTGGACTTCCATATTACATTACATTGATTGACAGTATGACCCACAGTAGAGATGTGGACGACATGAATCATGACAAGACTCGACATGACAATGCTGGTACATTCGTGCTACTGCTGGTGTGCATGTCGAGCTGCAGTGTTGCTAGGTGATGGATGTCCTCATGGTGTGTCACAACTTCACCTCCGCATGGCAAAGTGCATGAAGTCTTCGATGGTCATTGGTTTTCTTGATGTTGCATTCACACATTGCTCCTTGCTTGTATGTTGGTAAGATTGACAAGTTCGTCCGTTCACAAAAGGTGCACATTCTTCCATCCATCAGTTCGTGAACACATCTTGCATGTTTGCTCATCCGTTCATCCACAAACACATGTTTGCATGATCATCTGTTCTCGAGCATATCTCTTTGCATGCATCGTTTGTTCGTCCGTTGGTGAAAATGTCCTTCTGCATGTGCTCCCTTTGTTCATCCCATCCGTCATCACGCCATGTTTATTTGTGTACCTATGTCTGCAGTCACTCATGATGAGACGACATCAAATCCATAAACCTCCTAGTCTACCATGATGCATGATCATTTCAGATGCAAGTGACTGGGAGAGGAGACAAGGCTACGAGGTGGGATGGAGGCTCCAGGCACTGCTGATGAAAACTGGGAAAGTGTCCCTGGGTGATGGAGATGGGCAATTTGAATTGACAGTGACTTTCCACAAGGTCTAGCTCAGATGGAGGACAAAACTGCGCAGTTTTTGAGAGGAATAGCTTGGGCTGCAGGAAGGCTAGGTAGGCAAAATCTGCGCAATTTCCAGAAGGAGTGGGTAGTAGAATTCTGGCAACCAAAACTATGCAATTCCTCGAGGGAAATGGCAGCTAGCTGCTGGGTCATTGGCAGCAAAAAATGTACAATTCATGAGGGGAACTAGAAGTCAGTGCCGGGAGTTGGGTAGTAAAAACTGCATAATTCCTGGAGGGAACTTATAGTCAGCTGCTAGAGGTTGGCAACAAACTACGCAATTCATGGAGGGAACTGGTAGTCGGCTGCCAGGAGAAAATGCGTTGATGCTGGGAGGCTGGCCTGCTGATCACCTCTGTGCAGTTTCTGAGCTGAGCATATTGTTGGGTAGCAGAGGGTTTACTCATGAAAACTACGCAGTTTTCCGGGTGAGCAACCAGTCCATTGACTAGAGGCTGACTGGAAAAACTACGCAATTTTTGAGGGAGATAAGGCCGGGCACTTGGTGTCTGTCCAAACTTTCTATGCAGTTTTCTCAGTGAACAGAGCAGGAAAGGTCTGCAACCTTTGCGCAATTTTTGAGGGAGATAGGGCCGGGAACTTGGTGTCTGTCCAACCTTTCTATGCAGTTTTATCAGTGAATAGAGCGGGAAAGGTCTGCAGCCTCTGCGCAATTTTTGATGGGAGTCAGCCCCGGGGTGGCTGCCGGGCCAAACTCTTTGGTTGACCAACATGAAGGTTGATTAATTCGCTTGCAGGCAATGCAAATTGAAAAGTCTTGCTTGGTGCTTCTGCGCTATTTTGGGTGACAGTCGATCAAGTTGATGGTGGGGTGATGGTTCGGCTGTCAGAGGGGAATCCAGTTGTTAGAACTTCAATAAAGTGACTAAGTGTGTGAACGAGTGAAATATGCATACGTGATATTGTGAACACACACTTACATGACTAGATGACGAGACGACTCAAACCATCCAAACACACATGCTCAACATGACTGACCGACGGTGTGAGTGACAAGCGTGACACTTGTGATTGATCGTTGGTCAACCATGATGATGCTTGCCCAACAATGTATGTAACTCCATGTGTGAGTGTGAAAAATGTTTACATAGCGACCACAACATGTACACACGAAGTGAAGACCTTGAGTATGACCAGAAAATGGTCGCAAGCATGACAGTGACATCAATATGCAAAAGCTTGGGTGGAATGATCAAGCAAGGTGGGTGCGAGGACTCACACGAGCTCACGGAGTGAACCTGAGTGCGTGCAGTCATCAAGTAAAGCTCTCGAAGGAGGCTTCGAAATTGGATGCAAGCCAAAATTTTGGAGGGTGGTTATAGCCGCTACAACAATACATATACAAATATACATATACATACATACATACACACACACACACACACACACACACACACACACACATATATATATATATATATATATATATATATATATATATATATATATATGTATATATATATAGATATATATATATATATATATATATATATATATAGATATATATATGTATATATATATATAGTGCGACATGCAGTGAGTTCCAACACTATTAAGAAAATGATTTGAATAGCTCGAGAAGACACAAATTCATTTTTTTTTTGAACTGGACTATAAAAGTTAGGACTTGAATAAGGGTTGTTTCAATGGCTCAAAAGATAGTAATGAAATTACAAATATTCATGCATTAAATATGATTACGATAATGTCATCTTCTCTTCTAAACTTATGGATCACCCATATGTATTTAAGTTCTTTGTTGAAATTATTAATGTTGCAAGTAACAATAGCAAACTCTGTCTTAGGGCTAAAATTTCACCCAACAAATTTTGCTACAAAAATACAATAGACTTCATCTATGATTTTTGGAAAGCAACTGTAACACCACCCAAAATCATATCATACAACCCACAGACAAAGAGGTGATACAAGATTCTCATATTCGGAAAGCACCGGGCATATAATTTGAATTGGTAAAACACATATGGTTCTAAAAATCAAATACTATCCATATTATTCAATCTCTTGTACAATAGTTTTATAGATACAATCCTCTAAAGTGCATATTCTGCAATACTAATAATAATTAGAACAATAATATAATTATGTCAACTTGAAATTTATTATTATTTGCTATATATTCTTTCATTATAAAAGACAAGAGCTAATTTCCTAAGACTATATTGGACCAAACATTCTTTATTCTTCGTAGTATAAATTTGGAATTTCTTTTCCATTACTTCATAGTATTCCAAAGCATCTCAAGGGATTTAGTCCTTTAAATCAATAGAGAACCAAACAACCCAAAATATTCAGTTGTAAATAGATCATGAAGACTGGGTAATCTCCATCATGAAGTGCTCAAATAGGAACCATGTTAGTCTCTGTATTGTAATCTCAGAACAACCTTTTATACTTACAATGATTACTCAGTATTATAAAGATTATTTTTATACATTTATTAAGCTAAAACTCCAACAAAAATCAAATAAAAATTGATATTTATCCATATATGATAAATATATAATTGTAAGCATACCCTCACAACACATAGACATAAATTGGCTATGAAGCACATATTCAATATAAGAAGCCAATAAAATTTTTATGGTTTGATTTTAAAATTCAAAATTTATTTGAAAACTCTGATGTCTAGTGACATTTTTTTTTCTTTTCTTTTTTGAAATACTTTGCAAAATATCTTACCACTATTATGAAATTTTCTGACATGTTTTTGACAAACTATATACACGTAACAAATTGGTTATTTTTTGTTATTTATACCTCAATTCTAGTGGGTAAATTCTAATGTTTATACTATTAATCTAGTGGGTAAATGTTGTTGGTATTCATTGTTTAAACTTTATCTCCTTGTAATGTTATGATCATTGTTTACATGTATATAATTATGATTAGTTTATGGTTAACGTTTCACAGTAACATGCACTCGTATGGATGCATTTTTTTCCATGTGGAGATGTTCTAGTGCAGTCAATTAGCATGAAATTAATCTATGAATTATATTATGATTCCCTATAGCTAACATCTTGCTACATACACAGTATTCTACCAAATATTCTGTTGGTACTTGCATCATACATAGACAAAGAGCTTAAGCTCTTCAATATGATAGTAAACTATATATTTATGATAAATGATACTTTTGACACAAAATAAAAGGTTTATATTATAGGTTGATGATGAACCAATCATGTTGGTATTGGATCATTGTTATTCCATAAGTGAAATAGCCATGTTTGTATGATGCTTCCTTGTAACTCCAAGTCCATCACTCTTTGTGAAATCAGGCTCCATCATCCAGTTGGGCTCTGGGCTCACTTTTAACCAGAAAGAACATTCAAGAGAGGAATTCTAATTTGGATGGCATGCAATCCCATGGTTATTTCAATATAGGCTATTAGAACTATAAAAAATCATCAAGCACTTCTAAACTATACCTCAGTCCAAGGGCATATTGATCCTAATGGTTTGGATTTAGATCACATTGACAATTAAGGTATTTTTCCCCTTTCTATATTGAATGTTAATATTATCGAGGACAAATTTGATGTACAAGATACAACTTATGAACATACAACCTACAAAATTTAATATATGTTAGAGGTATGGTTCAATTTCTTTTAAATGTCCAAACCTTTTTTTAACCCTTTGTAGGGAATGCATTGCAATGCCATGGTTTGTGGAGAAAAAACCAAAGATGTTGAGAATTGAGGTATTTCTCTTTGCACATTTTTCACATCACGCATGGGAATTGGTTTTTATGATTCAATTTATTCTATAAATATAAAAAAAATTGTTGGTTAAACCCTTTGCAAGGAATGGATTCCAATTCCATGAATTGGGGAGAGAAAACCCCACATGTTGAAAATTGAGTTATTTCTCTTTTCGCGTTACAACATCACATTGGCCTAGTTCTTATTTGACATTGTAAGTGATAACATTTAAGATCTGCCAAACCATTATAACAAGTCATTGAAATATTTAAAAGGCCTTAAGATAAAGTACTTGAACATTGGAAAAGAAAATCTTAGCCTTATAGGCTCCTCCAATACCTTATCCTAATCATAAATATTGCTTCACCTTAAACCCTTCTTGTTGAATATCCTTTAGGTGATATGTATAGGGAAGCCTCCCTTGTGATATTGAATTCACCATAAAAAAATTGGAGAAATACCAGTAAGGGGATAATGGTGGCCGATATCTTATTTCCACGAGGTCTATATTTTCCTAGTGGGGCTTTGCACTAGGCCTTCTATATTTTACAGTAACAAGATACAATGGAAATGAATTTCTCATTGATCTCTAGAACTTTATCTTGATGCATTTGTGGATTTATTCCTTAGAGCGTTGGTGATATATGGAGCTTGGTGACTTATTAATAATGGCCACATGGAGGTTGGTCGCATGCTTGGGAATATTACTTTCTTTTGAGGAGTAGCATTGGCATCTTGGAGTAGGAATTTGAGCCCTAGATGGCATGGAGAAACTTTATTGCTTATATTTTACTTGAGGACACTTCAATTGAGGGATTGATCATGTAGGTGGGGCAGACTTAGAGAAGCATTAGAGATTTGGAGGCTTGTGGAGTTGGAGAATTGAACCCTTCTCGAGAACGATTCATGCCTTTGAGCCTTGCTTGATGGATATATTCACCTTATCTTTCCATATGTTACTTGTAAAAAAAAAAATCTACATGTGAGCTTGCTTGTGTAGATTTAGGTTGCTTATAATGGACTAGGTCCACTTTATATTGTTGGCTTCCCTTATCTACCATGTAAATAGTGGAACAAGAGATTCATTTCACATTATCATCATTATACTCACTCTTATTACTTGTCTTAGAAATACATCCTACAAGAAGCAAGATGCTATGGTTCATGAGAAAACCCTAGGAGAAGATAAGAAGTGAGAGAGAGAGAGAGGTTAGGTATGATTCTCGATCTTATGTATTCATTCATTATTCATATGTATTATACGTGTGAGGAGTGGAGTGCACCAATATCTCCCATATTCTCTTCATTGTATGACCATTTTTTCCTTGGAGAACTATGTTTCTTGGAGAAGGTCAACAATAATTTTAGGGTTAGGGTTTCACCTTAAGAAGGAAATGAATCTAGGGTTTTTGACAAACCCTAGAGGGTAAAGAAGCATTGTTCATGTAGCTTTTGTAACATAAGATAAATAAGATTTTGAAAACCTTATAGATACTTGTTATGTTTGTTGAAGAGAAGCGAGAGAGAACTTGTACAATTATGTGATGCAAGTGTAGGAGTCAAAGAGAATGTAGAAGAGGAAACCAAATTTAGTTAGGAGTAATTCCTCGCTAGGAGTTGGTGGCTAGGATTTTCTTGGTTTCACTAGCTAGGGTTTTGAAAGATTGAAACTATACTTAGGATGAGATGTGAATATGTACATGTACTTCCTATCATATATATAAATGAAGTGATTCAAATATCTAATTATTGTGTGCTTGCATATTTTATTTTCAGCTTGTGTTATCTTCTTCATATGGTAATTTCCAACACTTCTTGTTCACGTTGATTTGATAGAACATATGACTGAAATTGTTAAGAAAGTTAACACATATTTTGAAGATAAGAGGGAAAATTTATTGTTGTGAATTCTGTTGTAATAAAGTGATTTAGATTGAACTGAATTGAAGTATTGACTATTGTTCGCCACTATAGTTATATATTTCAAATCAACACTAAGGTTGAAATTTTTTAGGGATTAAATTTGAGAAACCTCTATTGTGAGGAGAAAATTTTGAATTTGCAATAAAAGGTGTATAGAAAAAATTTCTACATGGTATCAAATCATTTTAGATATATATATATATATATATATATATATATATATATATATATATATATATATATATTTTTAATTCAGCTTATTATTTTTCCATTCAAAATATTTGATTCACTTTGGGTTCATTGTGGATAATGTATACTTTGTTTGTTGGTAATTTGTATTGTGGCTATAAGGTCATTATACATTCTTATTAATGAGATTCTACATTGTTTTTAGGTATCCTGTTAACAGTGTTGGATGCTGCCAACAATCAGGGGGTTTCCCTGATGTGAAGTCCTAATTAAATGTCACACCATTTTTAGTAGGAGCCCCATCCAGGGAATAGGCCTGCCATATCCTTAATGATTTTCCTTGAATATAATAAAAAAGGCAAGAGAGAACACATATATTTTTGAGATGAACAAGTATGTTAGCCTTGTGATGTATTCAATTGCAAAGTGTATAATGGTTCTTTCATGAAAGGAGAGGGAAAGTGAGTCTTTAAGAGAAAATTAATAATACTATCCTAATAAAGGCACACACATACATTTGAAATAATAATTATTTATCTTGTGAAATGGTTCACAAACAAATAACAATCATGAAAACAAGAGACACACAATTCAAATATACATACTAAAGACAAAGAAATAGTTTAGTTTCATTAGCATGTAGAAATATAAACACACACCAAAAATAATGAAATAATAGTCCTACAATCATTCACGACATATGTATGAAAGTGTGCCATTTCCACGAGCTTCGAATTATAAAGATAAAGTCCCATGATACACCATTACAATGATACACCACTAGTTCCAATAGTGGAACGTTAATCCACTACTTGCTTCTCAAAATACTAATCTTCTCTCCTATGCCTAGATTTAGAAGCCAAGGAGAAAAGTTCTACTTGCTTGAGCTATGAGGGTGTATATATAGCAAATGAGTTGACTCTCCACCTCCCTTATAACTCTTGACCTTCCCTCATGACTCTTGAGCTCCCATGTGACTTTTTGAATTCCTATGAGATCTTTGAGCTTCTATGTGACTTTGGAACTTTCTAATGAATTTTCATGTTCCATGTGGGACCCTTGGGCTTCCACATATTTTATAATTTCTAATTTTTTGAAAATACAATATTACATTTCCACAAATGTGGAAAAATATAACAAAAACATATGAATTTTATGGTGAGGCTTTGAGAAGCCATGACTTGGAAATGGTGACATAGAAATTCATTCTAGTATATCAATGCCAAAATTTTCTCCTTGTTATATTCTCATCTTTGTGGTAGGTCTTGCTTGTACTTATTCTTCATCCTCCAAGGTTGGGTTATGATGTAGAGTCTTCCATGTGATCTTGATCTCCATTCTTCTATCATGATCTAGTTTCCCTCTTTCTCTTTGCTTAATGATCTCTTTATGTATCGACTTCACAAGTATCTTCTCATATCATCTCCTTGACATCCTCCTTGAGAATCACCCTTCCATGTCAAGATAATAACACCTGCAAATGGAATTCACTCATAACCAGATGACATCAGCCCCAAAATATCCTAGTCTATCTTGTTTCTCATGCAACATGCTGACTGAGATGAGACAATGTGCACGGTTGAGAAGAGAGACCTTCTTGAGCACAATGCGTAGGAGCAGGAGGCAAGGGGTGAGGGAATAGGCACTTTGAATGCACAATGTGCAGTGCATGAGGTAGAGGCAAGTTAGGGATTGCACAATGGGCATGGCCAAGAGGCAAATATGCATGATTGGGCATTGTGATTGCAGAATGCATAGTTGATGAAGGAGAGGACCTAAGGATTTCACTGTTAAGCATGGGAAGGGTCCATGGATGACTCGACTGTCCAATAGAAGTGCGAAGTGTGCAACACTAGGAAAGGTTATTCAAGGATTGCATAGTGGGCAAGTGCAGTTGACATATCTAGGTGACCGAGCACTAATATTGCACAATGCGCAGTTGATGGAGACAGTTCTATGTGACTGCATAGTGTTGAAGAAAATGTAACTGGGTTCAGTCTTCATAATGGCATGATCTTTGTAAATGATGAAATAAAAGAAATAAAATTATTTTTATGCCTTGCTGCATGGATGAGATGAGAAAGAGGTTTATTTATTAGTGGCTCCCTTTGAGAGCCTTCGGATTTATTTTATGTCAAAGAGTTAATGTCATGTATGAATAAGTTCTTCTTGAGCCTATGTGTAATGTATACAAGTATATAGAAATATCTAAAAAACCTCCAAAGACAAGCACAATCCCTCTTGAAGAAGTTTACCAACAAATTGAATTAAAGAGAATTCATGTCAGCTCATATAAGGAGACACATCGGTTCACTCTATCATGTCAACTTATTATGGAGACAAAACCACTATAAATACCCAGTTAGGGTCTGTGCAAAAGAGCAAGTACAGGAACTCGGATTCTCTGTAATTTGGGATGGGTACAGGTCTGAGATTCTTCGCATGACAGTGAGGTTCATATTTCAGATGAACAACATCACTGTAATTTTCGGATGGGTGCCACTGAGATGAAGTTTTTTGGTCTCTTCATATTCTTAATGGTTACAATATCGACATAGGTATAATGATAAGGATCTCGATGCAGGAAGATATCACTTTGTCTCAAAATACTAGATAGTATCATGAAGATCTTGGTGCAAGAAGAAAACATAATCACAAATCTCAGCATTGCAATGATGAAAAGGATCTCGGTGATCCCATAGTATCACACTCTGTCTCGACATTCATCCTGGACGCAGTCATGATCTCAGTATATTTGTGATGAGGAGATCTCATAGTGACATACTCTGTCTCAGCATACTTCTAGATGTAGTCATGATAGATTCAATTATGATCTTGGTATAGTCATGATCTTGATGAAGACAAATTTACAAGGTGAAGATCTCAGAAAAGGTGTGGCAATGATGTAGCATCAATGATCTCGTAGTTATGAAGAATATCTCTGTGAAGGTGCAATAATGGTGACCTCAATGTAGTAGTAGTAATGATGATGATCTCAATAGTGACAAAGAAGAGAATTGGTGTCTTGGTCTTGGAGTGGCCTAATAGGTCAAGGGTCAAATCAAGGATTTACATAACATGTCGGTAGTCAAATCTTTACTGGTGCACCATTCATTGGAATGGAAGGTACCCCATGGAACCTGGCTTATGGTTCTGGAACACAAATCTCTTCAAGTTAACCTATAATTCAAATAATTCAAGGATATACTCAAGTTCCCATGGGTCAACCTCAAGTTCTTACGTGTCAACCTCAAGCTCCCATAAGTCAACCTCATATTACAATAGGTCAATCTCAGATTCCAATAGGTCAACCTTAAGTCTCTACAGGTCAGCCTCAAGTCCCTATGGGTCAACCTTGGCCTCAAAGTCCTACAAGTTAACCTCAAATACCTTTAATTCAATATTTCCAAGGTTTTCCTCCTATGGGTCAACCTATTCAAGGATTTTCCCAAATGCCTACAAGCTAGCTTGTTTATTGTTTCCCTCAGACACCTTGTTGTACCTTAAGAAACCAATTTCCTGGTTGTATAGAAATTGTGCTTAAGACATTAATGATTACAAATATTGTCACTTGTTTGTCACTTAATTATATATTGTGTTCTCAAATGAAGGACCTGGGAAATCTGGTTCTTGATCCTCAATAATTAGGTGACAAGATAACATCAGAATGCCATTTGATTATTGAATACAAATGATGAATCAAGAAAGATTGAATAATTCATGGACAATATGTTTTTTAACACAAGATCTACTATCTGTGACACTAGGAGAAGTTATAGATAATATGTTGTTTTATACAGAAACTACTATCTGTAACTTAGAAGAATTGCAAAGATGGGAACTTCAAGTATAGGAGCGCTCTTTAAGGAATTTAACTTTATTTACATAGGCAAATAAAGACCTGCAGCTTCAATTACTATACTCAAAGGAAGAAAACATAAGATGACACGTAACATAAAAGACACAAAATCATACCCAACAACGTATGGAAAACTTCTGATTCTTCATTAATCAACAATTGTATTAGGAATTCAGTAGCTTAGTCTCCAGGTTCTCCAAAATTCAAACCCCTTCTCTCTAAATTTACCTCTTTTTATACATTACAAGACAGTTGGTGATCACCAAAACTGTCAATCTGCTTAATTATTTTCCTAACTGTCTAGAGTAAAAATGATTACAAAATGTTACACAGAGGGTAAAAGACACCTAATTCTAAAGAACATAGAGTAACAGGAAGTAACAGAAGTTAGAAAATAATGAAACTATTATCTTTTTGGATTTGTTGTTTGGCTGCTAAGTTTCTCTGTAGATGTTTTAATAATGATTAAACCATTTTAATTATAATAAACTTTGACAAAACCCCGTGTGTGAACTTGGGCTTACGTATGTATCGGGCGCGTTTTGATTGGCCAAAACACAAGAAAACCCTACCAATCACCTTTCTTTGAAATTTTAGTCATCCACCGCTAATTCTAATTGTCTCACTTAAATAACAGAATCAACTATTTTACGCGAAACATTAGTTTTCCACGGAACTAAAAAGATTTAACATTTTGATTCATAAACCTGTCGGGTCCACCTTAGCTGTGCATGAGCCGTTCGATCATTCATTCAATCAACGGTCTGATCCTATGGAACTCACAAGATTTTAAAACCGTTTGAAATAAATCTTATCAAATCCGCTTGTTCAACGCTCCGTTGACTCCCATACGGACCCAATGGGAAATATATATCACCAGTTAATAATCTATCGGGTCCGACTTTAGTGCTAAAACCCGATCATTTCTTCGCTTGATATCCATTGGATCTCATCTTTTTGGATGGACGACTGAGATTGGCCTGGACTTCGACAATCTTGAAATATATTTGATATACCAGCGCATCCGATAAGTTATTGCCCAATTGCCGTTGGATCCATGGCTTGTTGATCAAACGACCCAGATCTTCTCACAAGTATACCATCGCATTGGATTTCTGAAACAAACCCATTGAAGCTAACTTGTGCGATTATCGACATTCAAAGCCATCCCATCAATCAAATAAAATACTTCATTTCTTTTAGACTTTGCGGGGTTAAATCATATAAGGGAACTACATTGAGAACAAAACCCCGCAATGATTCTAGGCCACATGTTGTGGTCAACCATGCTCACGTCGCGGTCAACTGCGGGGGTTGAGCCTTAATTAACCTTCAGGTTTATTTTTTTCTCCCACAGCACACCTCATAATACTCATCAAGCTATCGCTTGACCATGCCCCTTAAACCTGCATGGCCTTTAAACAATGGTTTGATTTTTCATTTCTTTTGTTTTTTATTTCTTTTTGTGATAAAACTGAAAATAAGAAGAAAATAACAATGGAAGATACAACATCTGGCTCCACCTGGGGATAGTTCTTTTGCCACAAAAGCACTAAGAACTGTAGACCAGTGCCTTCACCTCGATCATGGAGTCATATATTGCAACCAATTCAAATTCTATGGCATTTGTACATTGAATGCACTCCGGTATTTACAATGGTAAAATTCTTATGATTTAGAACTGAAAGTAATGCTTGAGGTACTGCCCATTAACAGGAATCTGTAGAGTTTCTCCATGAAGATTCTCAAGAAGGAAAGTTTTATTGGACCTTGCTTCAACCATTCTAAAAGGACCATATCAGAGAGGATCAAACTTCCCATGCTTACCTTTATCTTCTCTTCTGGTATCCCATCTTAATACTATATCTGTAACTTTAAAATCAATCTCTTTGGCTATTCTGTCAAAAATAATTTTCATCTTCGATTGATACATAATCAAGTTGTCTCTTACCTTGTCCCTGTTCTCACTTAGCTCCACTACTTTATTCATTCTTCTTATCAAAGCATTGGGTTCTTCTTTTGCCTCCTGAATCATTGCAATCACAAACTTCACGAGTTGACTTGGAAACAGAGCCTGAGTTCCATAAACTAATTCAAAAGGTGATTTTCCTGTAGATCTTCTTGTAGTCACTCTAACAGCCCATAGAGCAAACTTTAACTTAGAATCCCAGTCTTTTTGGTTCTCTACAATAGTTTTCTTAAGGATCTTCATCAAAGTTTTGTTAGTGGATTCAGCTAATCCATTTCCCTATGGATGATACGCTGTTGAATGATATAAAATAACATTATAATTTTGACAAAAAGCAATAAACTTACTTGAATTAAGGACTTAAGAATTATCTATTATGATTTTGATGGGGCACCCAAATCTGCTGAAAATGTTCTCCTCTAAGAATTTCATCACCACCTAATCATTTGCCCTCTTAGTAGGTATAGCTTCTACCCACTTAGTGAAGTAATCGGTAGATGTGAGAACCCAATTGTGTTGTCCACTTGAAGGTCGGTTAATCTCTCCAACAAAGTCCAATCCCCATTGTCTCAATGGTTCCTCTATGAAGACTGGGATTAGAAGCAAGGGAGCTAACCTCTTCTTCTCAGCAAAAAGCTGACACTTTTGACAACTTCTGACAAACTTGAATGTATCACCAAATAAAGTGGGCCAATAAAATCCTATCTGAAGGATTTTATGTGCAGTAACTTTCCAACTGTAATGTCCTCCACATAACCCTTCATGATGATCTTTGATTGCCTCTATAAACTCATCTCTGGTAAACATAGCAACAACATTCCCACAAGATCCTTCCAGTATAATCTGCCTTCCATAATCACACATGACTATGCTTTGATTTTTAATGCTCTATAATTTGTTCTATCCAAGGATTGGGGACAGGGGAGATAACACAAATAATGAATTATATGCTTGTACCATTCTGAACATAAAAATTTATACGTGATCTTCATACCTGGATCTGGCTTTTCTTCATTTTCTTCAGTTGTTCTTTCATCCACAGGTGTCAGCAAGTTGATACCCAATGTCTGAAAGTTCGACTCTATCAATCCTTGCCCTTTCACGAACTTTGTGGGTTTTATTTCCAAGTCATACTCTTGGATCTTGGCTATCCACTTTCCTCTTTTTCCTTCTACATCTCCCTGTACTAGTACATCTTTTACTGCAACATTTGGCACATAGGCAATGATCTATGACTGCAGCACATAAGTTCTAAAGGCTTTTAGGGCTTTTACCAAAGCATACACCTGCTTCTCAAGAATATTATACTTCAACTCAACATCCCTAAGAATCTTACTGAAGAATGCAACAAGCTGCTCCTTCTCTTCATCATTCTTTTGCAGTAAGACAACAACTATTGAAGTCGGTGATGCGAATGAAAAAACTTGGAAAGGCTTTTGATAATCAGGGTTGATTAGGACTGGAGCTGCCTGCAATGCTTCTTTAATCCTGGAAAATGATTCTCTAGCTTCCCTGGTCCAATGCACTTCATTCTCTTTCTTCAGCATATTAGTAATTTCTTTTACAATTTCTGCATAATTGGACACAAATCTCCTTAAGAAGTTTATTTTTCCCAGGAACTTTTGAATATCCTTTTTACTCCTTGGCAGTGGTATTTTTGCACAACTTGTACTCTTGCTGGGTCTATCTTCACTCCATCTCTAGAAACAATATGCCCCAATAGTTTTCCCTCTTCTAGAGCAAAGATGGATTTCTTGGGATTTAAGGAAAGCCCAAATCTTCTACATTTTTCAAGAGTATTTTTCAGATGGTCCAAATTTTCTTCATCAGACTTTGAAAAAATAGTAATATGATCCAAATATGTTACTACAAACTTTTCTCCCACAAAAGAAATTTCCATAGCCCTCTGAAATGTAGCACATGCGTTCATCAACCCAAAAGGAATTCTGGCATAAATAAAGGTCCCCCAGGGAGTTGTGAATGTTGTCTTCTTCTAATCTTCTCTATCCACAACCACCTGATTATACCCAGAGAATCCATCCAGCATTGACATTCTAAAAGATCATTTTACCTTATGCAGCACATGATCCATCTTAGACAATGGATAATTATCTTTCAAGGAAGCCCTGTTGAGATTTTTGAAGTCCACACATAACCTTATCCCTCCATTTTTCTTTCTTACAGGCACTAAATCAGCCACCCAATCAGAGTACCTGAGTGGAACTACTATTTTAGCATCAAGAAATTTTTTGAACTCCTTTTCAATTGATGGTAGAAGCAGAGGATTTATTTGTCTAAGCTTCTGTTTAAAGGGATTAATTCCCTCCTTCAGGGGGATCTTGTGCTGAATAATATTTACATCGTATGTTTTGAGATCATCATAAGACCATGAAAAGACATCAACATAGTCCTTGAAAATTTTAATATATCTTTCTTGATAATTAGGTGAAACTCCACTGAATAATTTGACTAGCCGAGGTTTCTCCTGAGTTCCAATCTTATGATCCTGAATATGTTCACCCTATGAAATTTTCCCTGAGTCAACAACCACATCATTGGGGTTAAAAATCCTTTCAAGAGGGACAAGCCCCTTTGGTATAATATTATCTCTCAATTGAAAAACTTTTTGATTAGCTATTGAATCTTTTAAACCACTAACTTCTGCAACTTTTGCTATTTAATCTTCATCCTGATCAATTTCTATGCCCTGAAACTCCTCAACCATAGTAAAAAATTCTTTAATCTGCTGATCATCTTCAAAAACTTGCCAATGTTTAACATTATCAGGAACATAAGGTTTGTGCCTCATTTCTACCTCATATCTTAATTTTGGATTAATAGGAGGCCTGAAAGTACTAGCAGCCACAACCAATGAATCTGCTAATCTGTTCCCATCCCTTGGAATGAATTGAATATTAAAAGCTTCGAAAATATTCTCAACCAAATCCTAGACTTCATTCCTATAGGCCCTAATTCTAGGGTGTTCTGTCTGACAGTGATTTTTTATCTGTTTAATAATCAGCTCCGAATCTCCAAAAGCAGAAATTGACTTGATTCCCATCTGTTTAGCTGTTTGCATAGCAATAATCAAGGACTCATATTCTACCACATTGTTTATTGCTTCGAACTCTAATTTAAAGGAAAAAGGGAACATATTACCTCCAAGTGCAATCAAAACAAAACCAACACCTGATCCTTCCTTGGAATAGGCTCCATCAAAGAAGAATTTCCACATTCCTTCAGTTTGTAGCTTTGTATTTATATAGGTTGAAATAAGCTACCTCTGGTTATCTTCAGCCAACTCTGCATTATCATGCAACATGAAGCAAGAAAAGTCATCTTTCTCTTGGCTATATACAGGTGAATTACTTGCTCCAGTTTTTGTAATTGTTTTTACAAATCTAGTTTCTCTATACAATCTCCTCTCATCCCCACCAAAAGCCGCTATAACAACATATGTAAAATCTAGTTTCAGGACACCGCCCAATTCATCCCCACATGACCTAGATAGTAGCATTCCAAATCTAGTAGGGATATCTGCTACTACTGCATCCATGAACAAGCTTCTAGCTGGAATCTAGGCTAGTGACACTACCATATCCTTAATGACCCCTAGACACTTGACTTTGTTTGAATCAAAAGAGTACATGTATCTATAGGGTTTGGTAACTTGTAGATTTAGTTGCTTCATCACGAACAATGGCATAAGATTGTGTGAAGCTCCTAAATCAAACATACAATTATGCAGGAGGAAATCATGGATCAATAAGGAAATATAAAAAGGAGGTGTTAAAGGATCTACTTCCTCTACATGTGGGCCAAAAACCACTACTGGTTTATCTTCCTGCAAATTTACAGTGTCATTTATATTCACATTTTCTTTTAAATTAATAAACTCAGCAATCTCCCTCTGATAAGCTGGTGTTTTTGCTAATTCTGTAAGGGGAACTTGAATTCTTACCTTCTCCAACTCTTTAGTAAGACTAAACAAATGACCCTGTTTAGCATTCTTTTAATTTTCATCTTGTCCTTTCTTCATGATTGAAATTACTTGGGGAATTGAAACAAGCTTCTCCAAAGGAATTTTTCCACTTTGGTCTTGAGAAGACTCACCTTGAAGTATTTGTGTCTTACCATTTGCATTTTGTTGTTGCTTTCCTTTATTTACTGGTTTTGCAGGCTGAGATTCTTGTGGAGTCGCCTTTGGTGAGGAAGCTAGAACTTGCTACTCACCTTCATTTTCTTGACTTCTTGATATTTTCCTTGATCTCAAGTCATATTTCTTGTGTAGTTCTGCTTGCATAAAATCAAAGAATTGCTTCCAATATTCATCAATTTCATTTTCATCATAAATAACATCTGTTTCAACATATTCATACTTTTCTCCTTCAACACCAAGCTCATCTTCATCTACTGCATATAACGTAGAAATTTGATCTTCATGGTCCCTAGGGTGCTCAAGTACTTCACCAGGATCTGCCTCTATATACAATGGTGCTTGAATCTGATCTTGATCTTTTCTCTCCTTTTGCAAGATTTGCAAAGGCTGTCTTCTGTATTGGGGATTAAAGTTCTTATTATACTGTGTTTGTCTTTGAGAATTATTATTTTCCAATTCTAACTTATTCAATTTATTTGACAAAGTTTTAATTAGATTACTCATATCCTCTAGTGTTTGAATTTGAGAGGATTCTATCTTTTCCTTTCCCTTGTCTTGGATAGGCTGTGTCTCTGCTGTTTTTCTTGCAGCCACTAGATTTGATTCGAACTCTAATGAATCTATTTGGATCTGATCAAGGATTGGGGATCTCCTTTCCTTCAATGTAAATGCAAAATCTGACTCAAAAGCCCCTGCAAAAGTTATTTTTGCACCAGCAGGAGGGGCCTTAATCTCCACTGGAAGACTATTGTAAAATTTATTAAATCTTCTGACAAATTCAACTACAGTTTCATCAGACTTCTTATTTATAGCGTTAAACTCTGTTAATGAATACCCATGGTCTCTTTTTTCTCCCCATCTCTGGGTGAATAGGCGCTCCATCTCTTCCCAAGAAGGAATAGAGTTATTAGGAAGCCCTTTCAACCATTTTCTCGCTTCTCCATCCAAGGATTGAACAAAAAGTCTTATAACAACATCCAAATGTTCAACATTTAGGTTTTCTGCAAAGTTACAAAATACTGATACATGATTCTCCATTGTTTGTTCATCTTCCCCTGTAAAGCGAGGAAGAATCTTGAGGTATTCTTGTGGCATTTGATTCAACGGTTGTGGTAGTTGAAGAGGTGCATATCTATTCATCAAGAATGCAGGAGTTGCCATGTTTGCTCCCAAATTTACTAAACCTTGATTACTAGCAGATGTGGAAATTGACTGAGGAGTAAATGGAGTGTGCAAAGGTGGTAATGTAGTTATAGGTTTAGGCTGAATAACTATAGCAGATACTGAAAAAGAAACAGACTCTAAAGATTGTTCTTGACAGCTGGGCTCTTGAAATGAATTGGATGTAAAAGGTGACTCTTGGTCAATAAAAGATGAATGTGAAAGATGTGATGAACTGCTGCCTGGTGCAAACAGTGTAGGACTTGGTGCAAGTGGAGTTTTAGGCCTTCTAACCGTCTTGGAAACTAGACTTTTAGGGTCTGAAAGGGCTTGAACTTTCTGCTGTGAGGTATATGACCTTGTATGGGGTCTCCTTGGAGCTAGGGTTATTTCTTTTGTTCAAAACAGCCAAATATTTCCTTCTCACTGAACAACCAGAGGAAAATATTGAAAATCAAGGGAAAAGTGCTCTTGTCTTCACTCCCCGGCAATGACGCCAATTAATGTTGTACCTTAAGAAACCAATTTCCTGGCTGTATATAAATTGTGCTTAAGACATTAATCATTACAAAGATTGTCGCTTGTTTGTCACTTAATTATATATTGTGTTCTCAAATGAAGGACCTGTGAAATCTGGTTCTTGATCCTCAATACTTAGGTGACAAGATAATATCAGAATGCCATTTGATTGTTGAATACAAATGATGAATCAAGAAAGATTGAATAAGTCATAGACAATAGGTTGTTTAACATAGGATCTACTATCTGTGACACTAGGAGAAGTTATAGATAATATGTTGTTTTATACAGAATCTACTATCTATAACTTAGAAGAATTGCAAAGATGGGAACTTGAAGTATATGAGCGCTCTTTAAGGAATTTAACTTTATTTACATAGGCAAATAAAGACTTGCAGCTTCAATTACTATACTCAAAGGAAGAAAACATAAGATGACACATAAGAGAGAAGACACAAAATCATACCCAACAACGTATGGAAAACTTATGATTCTTCATTAATCAACACTTGTATCAGGTATTCAGTAGCTTAGTCTCGAGGTTCTCCAAAATTCTAATCCCTTCTCTCTAAATTTACCTCTTTTTATACATTACAAGGAAGTTGGTGATCACCAAAACTATCAAACTGCTTAATTATTTTCCTAATTGTCTAGAGTAAAAATTATTACAAAAAATTACATAGAGGGTAAAAGAAATCTTATTCTAAAGAACATAGAATAACAGGAAGTAAAGGAAGTTAGAAAATAATGATAATTGTTAGCTTTTCAGCTCTGTTGTTTGGCTGCTGAGTTTCTCTGTAGATGCTTTAATAATGATTAAACCATTTTAATTATAATAAACTTTGACAAAACCCCGTGCGTGAACTTGGGCTTACATATGTATCGGGCGCGTTTTGATTGGACAAAACACAAGAAAACCTGACCAATCACGTTTCTTTGAAATTTTAGTCATCCTCTGCTAATTCTGATTGTCTCACTTAAACAATGGAATCGGCTATTTTACATGAAACATTAGTTTTCCACGGAATTGAAAAGACTTAACATTTTGATTCATAACCCCGTCGGGTCCGCCTTAGCTGTGCGTGAGTTGTCCGATCATTCATTCAATCAATGGTTTGATCCTCTAGAACTCACAAGATTTTAAACCTGTTTGAAATAAATATTATCGAATCCGCCTGTTCAACGCTCCATTGACTCCCATACGGACCCGATGGGAAATATATATCACCAGTTAATAATCTATCGGGTTCGACTTTAGCACTAAAACCCGATCATTTCTTCACTCGATATCCATTGGATCCCATATTTTTGGATGGACGGCTGAGATTGGCCTGGACTTCGGCAAGCTTGAACTACATTTGATATACCATCGTGTCCGATAAGTTATCGCCCAATTGCCGTTGGATCTGTGGCTTGTTGATCAAATGGCCCAGATCTTCTCACAAGTATACAATCACATCACATTTCCGAAACAAACCCATTCAAGCTAACTTGTGCGATTACCGACATTCAAAGCCATCTCGTCAATCAAACAAAATACTTCATTTCTTTTATACTTTGCGGGGGTAAAGCATATAAGGGAACTACAATGAGAACGAACCCTCGCAATGATTCTCGGCCACACGTTGTGGTCAACCATGCTCACGTCAAGGTCAACTGTAGGGGTTGAGCCTTAATTAATCTTCAGGCTTATTGTTTTCCCGTAGCACACCTCATCATACCCATCAAGCTATCACTTGACCACGCCCCTTAAACTTGGATGGCCTTTAAACAATGGTTTGATTTTCTATTTCTTTTGATTTTTATTTCTTTTTGTGATAAAACTAAAAATAAGAAGAAAATAACAATGGAAGCTATAACACACCTCTAGGTCAACTAGTTCATGGTTTTATTTGAATGCCCACAGGGAAGCCTTATTAAGGTTTTCTTCCTCCAGTTTACCTTAGTGGAATTCAAATTCTTCCAACACAACCTACTCAAGGATAATTTCCTCTAGTATTTGGACCTTATGGCCCTATGGTCAACTACCCATATTAAGGTTATCCACAACATGATTTCAGTAGGAAACTACCTTTTCTTGCAACTTTAGATTTACCGAACCTATCATGACTTACAAACAATCCAATTCTTCATTATCTGTTATGGTTGTTCATTCCTGCAAAGTTACCAAGTGACATCCAAAAATTCAATGGTAAACTTGATGAAGACCCATCAAATCACATTATGACTTATTATTTATGGTGTTCTTTGAACAATTTAGTGATGATTCAATTCGACTACATGTTTTCTAGCACACTCTTAAGTTCAATGCAACTAAGAGGTACATTGAGTTACTACAAGCATTTTTTGGTGACTTTAACATGTTGACAATGACATTTTAAAACCATTTCCAACTTCCCATCCATTATGAAACTGGAACGGAGCTTTTAACCTCATTACAAAAATTTATATCCACCCACATTTCTGACCACATTCATGAATGGAGAAGTAAAAATTGGTTAATCAAAGCCTTAATTCTAGACCAATTATTGGTAAATTGGTTCACTAAGTCATTATTTCCCTTGATTTCCCGTGATGTTTCCATGGGTGCTGTTATTACTAAAGAGTAAGTTATTGCTCATGCCTAATATTTGGACCTTGGATATTCACAATTTGGCACATTATATGATTTGATTCCTCACGCTTCTCACCCAGTGAATAATATTGCCCTGTTTCCTTCTTCAGAATCTCATGTTGTTTATGGTGTTATTGGTTCTATCAATTAATAGTTTGGAAGTAAGCCATTTAGTCATTCTAATTCCAAGACCACTCCCATTGTTGTGACTCAAAACATGTCCTCTTACTAATTCTACTCTTCTCATTACTTATGAGATTAATTCATTTTATTCCACATCAACTAATAAATCTCAACAACCTAGAAGTAAGAAAAAGAGAAAATGAAAAGTTAACAAAAAATCCCCTCAATAGGAAAACCCAAAACTCATACTCCTGACAAAAAATGTAAACCCAAGTGTCCTTGTCTTATCTGTGATGATAATTATTATATGAAATAATGTCCACATCATGTCAATGTTAATCCTTTTCTCAAAGGCACATCAAGCACACCTGGGGTTTTAAAGGACCATTTTCCTCCTTAGGAAACTAAAATGGTTACACAAAATTCCTCTTCCTCACCTAGTCAAATGATGATATGTCAAGAGATTGTTTCGATCACTACAAGAACCTATTGTAGCGGCTACAACCACCCTCCAAATTTTTTCCTTAGACTGTTTTGGAGCCTCCCTACTAACCTTCACAGCAGCTTGCCTTGCTTCGTCAAGTCATCAAGCTTCAATTTCTTTCTTGCTCAAAGGTAGCCTGTCGATCACAGTTTGACCTTTCCCCTTCACAGGCTGCTCACCCGGACTTGGTCCAGCTATAGGTTGAGTAGCTTCCCCTTGAAAATTGTGCATTTCTGGAGGGAAACTAGCCTTCCCTCTAGAAATTGCTCAATCCTCTCCGACAGCCTACTGGGCTCTAGGATTGCGCAATCCTGCTAGCTAACCCTCCCAGTAGGATTTGCACAAATTTTCCCGGCAACAGGCTGTTCAGCCCAGGATTTGCAAAAATGTGGGCAGTAGTCAGCTTCTTTGCCTAGAAATTGCACAAATCCTCTGGGCAGCCAGCCGAGCTCCTAGCTAGAAATGCACACTTTTCTCCAGCAGTAGATCAGTCTCTTGCATGTGCAGCTGAGTTGATCGGTTCCCTCCGGGACCGAGAAAAACTGACTTGCATGCATGGGCTTCTTCTCCTAAGGCAACATGCAAAGGAATCCCTTGTTTCAGGGATCTATGTTTAGTAGTTGGAGGTTACATGCAAGAATAATTTCAGAAACCTCCCACCAAGTGTCACTTCCCCTAGATTTGTGGCATGCGTGTCACAAGTTCGATGTTATCAAAACTCATCAACCGAACACTTCAGAGCTTATTCCTCACATCAAGCTTGTAGCTTTGACATCCCACATCACATCTAGGAGTAGCTGGCACATTCAACTCAGTTGTTTTGTGGTAAGATCGCTTCCCATGCCTTGTGCTGCATTTTTGTCGCTTTTTGTGTTTTTGCTTGTGGGAGTACTGTTTGCTTGATTTCTTTGATCGCTTGCTGTCATTTACATGTATAAAATATTTTCCTAGATCTGTTTCAGTTTTCATTGCTATCTCACTGTTGTCGTATGCATGAAAATGTTTTGCACGGACGTTCGCCCAACCGACGAACTGACTCACCCATATGCCTGTTGATCTATTTGCTCAATCTTTCATTCATGCTTTGCATGCAATGTTAATCACTTCTATTATCACTTAGTGTCGCCATGCATTCATTGCTTTCAGTTTCCCATCGACGAGTTAGGCCAACCCTGGCTCGGGCTCTGCCTTCACCAAGGCTGCATTGCACAATATGTGAAAGGAAGGCTCACCTTCCTCTCCAGATTTGCACATTCTTGCCCAGCACTGGCCTCCAGGACTGTTTTGCACATTTCTGGAGGACAGTGGTTGCTTGGCCCAACAAATTGTGCAAATCTATCCTTGGGCCAACAGTCCTTCCTAGCTGGAATTGTGCATTGCACAATCCCAGCAGTCAGCAGCCAGACTGGATTGTGCATTGCACAGTTCTAGCTGTCAGTCAATCTCCCAGTAGCTCGGATTGTACCTTGTGCAGTCGCTCTCCTGACCTCCTGGCCGAAATTGTGCAACCTTCATGATCATGCACCCAGGTATGTTACAAGTCAGTTCTCATGTTCATTTTGGTTTTCAAATGACAGATTGCTTGCCATGAGTGTTGCCATATCTCTAGGTATCGCAAGTGTTCATCTGCTTCTCAGCAGTATACGTACAATGGTTTCCAGGAGAGCAGAGACCAAGACACTTTTCAGAGCACGCTTGGAGATGTAGTCGATCAAGTGTCTATGAGCATGCCTACCCATGAAGACATCAAGTTTTTCGTAGACAAGGACATCAAGCAACAACATCACAACGAGCAACATCATGAACAGAAGCTACAGGAAACATACTGACTGCAGCAAACGTAGTGAATACAACAAATGTAAGAGGAAGGTTGTTGACAACATGAAGGTGGAACAAGGTTGCAAGCTGAAGCAGGTCCATTAAGGATAAAAGAAACTTTGGAGATCCTGGCTATGAAGTGACGACGTGACATGAAGATCGCGCGAAGGAAGAAGATGGAAAGAAGGAGTTGCATGTGCTAAAGAAGCAACTCAAGGAAGAACATGAAGCTTCACAGATAGACGAATGCGTTGCAGCAGGATCAGGAACATCATTGGGCGCATCGTGCACTCACGAATGAAACTATGCCCATACAAGTTAAAGATCCAGCCCAGCAGATAACACAAAGAAAACATGGTGACAAGTGTTGTTGATCGCATGCAAGGGATTCAACAACATGCATGTCATTATGTGAACGCATGCAATCCAACCCATTGAACACACTCACCAAGGCGAAGGCAAGAAGAAAGTCCAACTGGATTTGAACATGTACTTCGGCAAGTTGATGCACATGACCACTAGCACACACTTGAAGATCAGCACAGACACTATGCATCAGTGTGTTGTTGATTCAGCTGCAACCAAGAAGACCATGCACATGTTAGAAAATGAGTTGGATGAAAGGGCCAAACCAATGCACCGGTTTTAATGAGGCAAGAGTTCGCTTCAACAAGATGTCACCATGAGGTGCATGCACACCAGCATGGACAACCAAGCTTGGCATCAGCTCACCACCTTCACCATCACAAGCATGTCAAAGAGTTGGTCTCATCACAACGGACCAAGTGTCAGTGATGTCTTTCAAGGCTCGCTCAAGCCATGTTGTCTCACATGAGTACATGTGCATTGTAATGTTGAGTCATGTCAAGTGTAAGTCAAGTGTCAATAGTTGGATGTAATGGTCATAGAGTAGGTGAAGAGTCACGAGGGTAGTTGAACTGTCACAAAGGGGAATTTCAAAGGTCACCCCGCCCTTGGCTATAAATAGCCTCTCATACCTCATTATACAAGCTTTTGGTTAGCCAAGCTTCTACTAAGACTATCTTGAAGAGGGCTTGGACAGTATTGTAACGTGCCTTGGATTCTCCACTGCACGGAGCTAGTACATCTCTTTGGAGGAGCAGGCAGATATGGCTGTAACGTTACACTGTTGGGCCTAGCAGGTTTACATGGTGTATTGTATGATTGTGACTTACACTTCTTTAATAATAAGAGCCAGCAATTTTTCATGCATATGTTGTTATTGTAGTTGAACTATTCCTGTTGCCTTAATGATATATGTTGTTTAACTTACGTACTTGTATATGAACTGATTTGTATGCAATTATATGAATCTTGTTGTTAATGCGTTGCATATGTTGTTAATGCTTTCACCATCCGTATCGATAGCTCTGCCGGACATCAGACAGACCTTTCTCATGAACCTTGATATATCAATGTCACACTTGTCTCGGACTGATCTGTGAGTGATGTTCATGTTATCTTACCTTGTTGTTGTGGCTGCCGCATCCGAGTGGACTGCTTCGCTGAAAGATGTGCATTTACTTTGCGTGGTGTGTTCTTAGCTGAGTTGGGACTGATCCCTTTCAACTTGGAACTCACCTTCACCTTCCTCACCCTTCGAAGTGTTGGAACCTCTTGTACACATTCCTTGACTCTCTACATCAGTCAAACCCTTGCTACTGACATAGTTATCTTACTTGCCTCTGTGCAACATCGTGGTCAAGGTATTACCTTACAACCCACTACTGGGACTCATACACCAAACGGTCTGAGGTCTAATTGGGAATTCTTACCGGGGAGATCCCCTTGACATGTTAGCAGGTTCAACACCGTCAACATTTTCGACACTAGAAGGAGGGCCTGATGACAAGCAGTGTCCTCTCATCCAGTTTTGAACCTTTGCATATATTTCATGGAGTCTTGCATTCTTCTTCCCCCAAGGTGTTTTTCAAATTGTGAACATGTCTCCATCTTGGGGAAGCTTTTCAATCTCTTATCCACTCACACAAATGATGGTGATGGTGAAGTGGCCTAGCCTGAGCACTTACATAACTTTCTTTCCATGATTTATGAGGAAGATGAGTTTACTGTTGAACATGACGGGTTGCTGCTCGCATACACACTTCGTGAATCTCCATTTAGTTGGGTGCTCAGTCTACTAGCTGACACCATGCTCTCATGTGAACACTTCTGTGATCTTATTGAAGACACATTCTATCACTTTGATCTAGACCATCATGACTGAAAACTGTTACAGCAATGGAGGGCTCCACATGAATCCGTTATTGATTTTTGGCAGCACTTCTGTGACTTGCAGTTTCAAGCTCTGAGGAGCCAGATGAAGTTTTCTTATCTTTGGGACCAGTTCAAGTATTGTCTTAAGAAATCTGCATGTCCCAAGAGAAATTTTGAGATCAAGCCTCGCTCAAACTTCTTCATTGATGGAGCTGAAATCTCATGTGGGAGTGGGGACTGTCTAAAATGATTGTCCACCTCCCTCTCATTCAACAACTCCACCATCTCATTCAACAAATCCAGCATTTCCCAGTGATTTTGAGGATCATGCTTGTACACCTGTTCAACCTTCACACTCTCCCAACATCACTCCACTCAATTTTTGTGCAGATTTGGTTGTGAGTCCTTCAAGTTCTCATATGCATTGTTTTTTACGACCTTCGTCTTTGCACTCAGGTGTTCCTCCGGATGATGCTATTTTGTGTTCATCCATTCTGGACTTTTCACTTGTTGTGAATGGGGAACAACCCACTGACGGAGTTGGTGTTGCACAACCAACATGAAATGTCATTCATGAAGAGTATGAGTGGGAGCATGAGCATCAACACTCAGCGAAGGATGACTCCCTTCCATCCGAGCCCCCTCCATTCTTTCCTAACATCATTGGTGAACCTTCCATCCATGATTTTCCATGTGTATCTTCATCCACAGATGCACCCATTGTTGATATTTCATAGGACACACCGTATGTTAGCCCATCATTCGACAACAGAGAGAATAATCTATTCATTGAAGATACACTTGATCCATCATTTGTCTTTTCCAGAAAAACAAAGGATTAGTTCATTTGCTTTTCATCTACCCCTCTATTTGATTCATCTGATCATGAGGATGCTGAAGAATTCATTGATTTTTTTTATCATGGCGGTCGTGATCCATTTGCTTCCATTTTTTTATCATGATCATGAATCTATCATAGTTGATCTTTTGAAGCCATCGGTTTATGATGATCTACCTGATGATGAAGTTGAGACACCCAAGACTATCGAGGCACTTCAGCTCGAGATGATGGTTATGTCAGGCCCTCGCTCTCTTAGGGTCAGTCTCACTTCCGATCATGAAATTGTTCAATCACCCAAGGCTCCTCATCACTCATATGTATGCATTGAAGATCCATCTCACACACAGATCACACTTCCTCCACTCGAACTGCACGATCCCATTGCTCATGCATTGGAGGAGTCTTACATTGCAAGCACTCATTCGCAATGCAAGTTATCTTTGTTTCTTTTGTTTGCTTGCATGTCTCAGTCAAGAGTGTGCTTTTGCTTCAAAGTTGCACGTAGTGTCACACAACACCATGATAAGTCCACGGACTGTTCGTCATGCACATGCACTCACTTATGTCCCGTGGGCACTTTGAAACATGAAGTGTGGCTATCTTCACTGTTATATCTTTCTTGTATGCTAGTCCACACAACTGGGTTACTCGTTGATCAAGCCTTCACCCACATTGTTATATCAATGTGCCGGTGGCTGCAATGGAAGTATCACTTCACGTGATCAGGCCCATGCACCATTAGTGTAGGGGTAGGAGTAGTGTTTGCTTTCAGTTGTTTGCTTGCATGCTTGTTTGCTTTCTTTCTTTGTTTGCTTGCTTTTCACTAATTTTTCTTTTTCTTTTGCTTGACTTTGTTGTTAGTCCATTCGTTTGTTTCGTTCATAGGTTAGTTCACATGAAACCATGTGTGACTCATGAAATGAGCTAGGTAAAGTACAAGAGGGTTTGTACATCTATTTCTACTTGGTTATTTGTCATCTTGCCTCTGTATGATGAACTTGTTACTCTTAGTCCATGATACGTCGAAGGAAAATACGTACTCTTTGAAGTGAACCTTGGTGTAAGCACAACGCTTGCGCGCTAACTAGTGTCACCTTCTCTAGTCGATTGTTTTTGGGTTAACCCTTGTCAGCTCAGTCAAGTAGAGTAAGGTGAGATTAACATGCACGTCAGAGATACATAAAACTAATTCTCTGTTGGAACAACCTCTTCTGCTCTCAATAAGTCGGGATCCCTCTTCCACCTCTAAAATGAATAAGTGCTATGCACAATGAAAATGAAAAATGAAAAAAAAAAAATGAAAAGTCAAAAAATTCAAAATTCAAAATGAATAAAGTGAAAGAAGAGAAAGGCTTCCTGCACAGGGAGGTGATGCAAGTAACTCTGTCGGGGTACTGACCAGGCTCGCTGGTAGCAGAGCCATGTTTGTGTTCCTATGTGACTCCCCCGGGGTACTGTCTAGGCTTGCTGGCAGTGGAGAAACACCCGAGATGAACCAGAGACTCTGATGACTATACTTCTTGTGCACCTATATACCCCTCAACCCCAATCAAAAAAATTGTGTTGCTTTGGCTTGGAATGCGTGTCAATCGACCAAGAGTCTAGCAGATGCTACATCTTATGATGCAGGAGCATCTTGCTCAAAAAAACCAAGATAGGGTCTTGTGTTTCAAGGGACCTGATTCCCTAAAGAGTGATTAATTATTTATTTTCCTATGTTTTTATGAGGGTTGTATAATAGTGAGGATATTGTAATGAAATATTCTCGTTAAGAGAAATTTCAAAGAATAGTGTGTGAGTTAGAGGAACTAGGAGTTAGTTCATGATTTTATGGATTAGAGAGGATCCTTAGAGATAAGGAAGAGACTTTAGGATTTTTTTGAGAAGGTTATGGATCTAAACCAGAAATTGGTTATAGACACCTTTTGTATAAATGTAAGCCAAAAAGCTAGAAAAAAGAGTTAGTCAAGATAGTTAGCTAGTTAGTCAGTCAGGTGTGGGTTAGAGGTTTATTGTAAGCCTACGGGCAGTAGGAAAACAAAAGCCACTGATTAGAATATCAGTCCAGAGAGAGAGAGAGAGAGAGCGATACTCTTATGTAAATATATGTTTATTAATACAGACAACTCGATTGTGAGTTCATGTGTGTGTATTGAGTATTTTAGATATAGATTGTGTGTGATCTTGAGTTATTCTACGTAATAGAGGTTGCAGGTGTAGAATCAGAAGGTGAAATATAGAGAAGAGTAACAGAGAAGTGTTACGGGCTTTACACACATGGAAAGTGCAGGAGGAATCCTTTTAAAGTTTCAGTGAAGGTGAAGGAAACATAAATTTAGAGCGGAGTTAAGCTCAGGAGAAGTTGTGTGGCAGAACAATTAAAGAACCGTAACCCTAAAGAAACACTAAAAAGCCACATAAAAATGAAGCAAAGAGAAGAAACAAAAGAGAGTGTAGCGATGCATAGGAGCCATTGGATCTCGGAGATCAACGGACGATATTGAAGGAGATAAGTGACCAGGATTAAATCGCGCAACGTAAAGTCAAAGAAATGAATGATGGAGATCAGTTTAAGAGTTAGCGGATGAGGAATCCAGAGGAGCTGTCATAGCCATCGATGGTAGAAGATCTACAATCATCGGGCATTAAATATCTCGGGAATTAATCAAAGAAGAAAAGCAGGTTATCAAATGAAAAAAGGTGGTAAGTGGTAATAGAGGGGAGTCACCTAATTCCAATAAGCAATTTACACGTAGCACGTCGGAGGAGAGAGGAATCTGCTTTATCGAGCGAGTAATCCTCGTACAAGTTGTCCGGCCGATATTGTTGTGGAGCATTGGATCAAATGAGGTTTTGATCTACGGTACAGGATCAACGAGCAGTTCCGTTGACCAAGTAAGACTTCAACCGTCGAATCGTAGGGTAAGATCTAAAGTGAAGGTTGAAGCTGATAAGGCTTGGAAGAAAGCAAACCCGAAGAGTTAATGAACATGAGTTAAATTTATTTGAGTTCCGGAGAATGCATGGAGATCATGCGACAACCGTTGATTTGGTGGAGTGAAATTAATGGTGGAGAGTGAAATTAATGGTGGAGAGTGAACCCAATAAGGGTAAACATCGGTAAATGTGCAAAGGCTGAGGATTGGTAAAAAGGTAAGTTTACGTGTGTTTGTGGTGTATTTCTATTATACGAAGGTTATAATATAAATAAGAGGGTTAAAGGAATTAAAAGGTGAAATCAGGTTTTAACCAAAGTCCAAGGTCATGGTATAGATAAGACGAGGGGGTAATGAAAACAAACAGAGGGTTAAGTAATAAGGGTTAGAGATTAACCAAAGTTTATTAATGAAGGTTGAATAAAGTCTCGATGGAAAGGTTAATGAAGGTTTAGACTTTGGGTTAGTCTATTAAAATGTTTCCGCATGAGATTAAGTGAAGGGGCCTTAAACCTTAATTTATGAAGGTTTGACTAGGCAGGGTAATTAAAATTCCTGGGGCAAATGAGATTATGCATTTTATATGCATACTGTGGGTAAAGTCGACTTAGGCTGGCATCATTTGTATTAGAGCATAATAAGGAAATGTTGTGTTATGTTTTAAGATGTGTATGCAGGTAAGAGGAGATCAGATTCTAATCTGACAAGTAGTAAGCACCTAGAGATAATGTGCAACAGAATTTGCAGATGCAAAGAAACAGAGAACAATACATTCAAAGTGCAGGTGAATGGTGGAAGAAGATCATCCAACAGTCTTGAAGGTGAGATGATATGTTTTTATTATAATTTGATTTGAAGATTAGAGAGTTTGTGGTCTTTATATTGATGCATAGGTAGCAGCATAAGAAGGTGATAAGGTTGCAGAAATCTAGAGCATGGAGTGCTTATTTGGTTCCAGAGGAAAGAACCACAGAAATGCTAACAGACTGAGCTCAGAGGAGAGAAGCTTAGTGAGGCATATGTAGCAAGAAGGAGACTTGTTACTGCAGAGGTATTGTTGTAGCTCACAAAGGCAATTCCGCAGAGGATGTGGGTAGAATTTACAAGGAATGAAGGAAGCTGGTAAGGCTTTTTACGTGAAAGAAGAGGTGGTCAGAACCTAGTATTTCATTGTGATTGAAATACAAGAGGATAGTTTTGTTCTTAGAAGATGGAGATGAGTTGAAGCCTAGAAGGAGCAGAGAGAAGTACTCAAAAGAGGTTTCAGAGATAGAGAACCAAGTGATTGCCAAAAGACCGAGTACAGAGGAAAGCTTGGTGAGGTAATTAGCAGCAGGGAGGACTTGTTGTTGCAGAGGCTTTAATGCGACTCATAGTAAGTGAGTGAGGGGCTCATGAAGATAGAGAAGGAGAAGATGAATACTGATGGTCATAGTAGAGGTTCTGAAAGAGACCATAGTAGGAGAAAGAAGAAGGATGCCAAGGCAAATGGCATGAGAATGAGTGACGAAGAATATGATAGAGAAATGGCTGAGATAGTAGTTCAACTTGAAGTATTAATGGAGATGTTGGAAAGAAACGAGAAGGACCTAAAATATGGTTATGTCATGAGAAATAAAGTGAAGTGGCAGAGACTACAAGAGAAGATGAATCAACAAGAGAATATGCAGCTAATAAAGGATCTGAGGAATCTTGAACATATTATAGATGTCAAATTGAAGACAAAGAAGCCCAAAGGAGTTGAGCTACAACAAAAGGAAAATGTTGGAGAAGGTTTTGAAGTTTTGGTATGTGAACCAGAACATGGACCATTACTTTTTGAAAGTAATGAAGAGACAAAGGAATTGAATCATATGAATGATTTAGAGCCGCTAGAAGACTTGATGGCTGAAGCATCAAATGAGACCATAAGTTCTTGTGTTTTTAAAAATGATAATTTATGTATGGTTACAGGTTTGGAAGAAGATAGGCAGTCTTTTAAAGCTGTCAAAAACATGGAAGAATACCTTCCAGAAGGTGAAAGTTTTGAAGCAGAGTATGACAATGGGACTGGAGAAGAAACACTTCACTACAGTGAACAAGTGCAAAGAGGCATCATTAAATCAGAGAGTGGGTTTCTTTGTGAATATCCCATGATGGTAATTGGTAGGATGGATTGTGGGATGATATAAGGGCATGACCAGTTTGTGCCAGTGGTGAAGTGATTTCAACCATACTGATTCCACGATCTGACTAACTATAGCAGCCATTTCACGATTGGTTGTGAAGCCCAGTTTTTTGTGTAAGGCTAACTGTAGTGTTTGGCCTTGTTGCAATTCAACGGAGGAAGTTGTTCCAGTTCCAACTTATGATTCTCATATTAGATGATGCGATCTAGTTTCAATAGCAGCAGGAAAGGCAGGAACAAAGGGGGGAGTACTCCGCCGCCTAGCATTCCTTCCATCTTTAGAGTCATAGCCTGTTTAAGCTCTACATGCAGTTCCAAATTCAGTGGAAAAGAGACTTGCTGATAGTCTCAAGAATTCTTTGAGTTTGGATCAGCATACTAATGTGCTGACAGAGAAGTTAAAGGAAATATTAGAGCAACATACTGAAAGGTTGCCAGAGGAAGAAAAGGGACAAAGGCCTTATATTTTTTATTTTAATAATTGTCTTATGATTGCATATTTTGTTACTGGCACTGGAGCATATTTGGCATAGGTGGACAACAAAATGAAAGAATAAGAGAAAGACCATTTGCTGAAAGATGTTAAGGAAGATTTAGCAGAAGAAGAAGGACCATCTGATGATCGGTCAATAGCAAATGAAGAAATGGGAGATTGTGTAAAATTTCCAAATTTTACTCCAAGTAAAGTCATTGAGTTATATAGGGAGTTATACCTTCAAAGGAGAGAGTTGGAAAAGAAGAGGATAAACATTCAGGATAAATTGCTGATGAAGGATGACAAAGAAATTGTCATAAATGACAGTCAAGAAGAAGTTGACAGGTACAGTAAATAGAAGCAAAAAATTGTCTTGAAAGACAATATGGCAGCAGCTGAAAAGGTGCAAGACAATAGTGAACAAGAGAGTAAGGATGTAAGGGTGGCAGTAAAAATGGAAATTCAACAATTAAGAGTTGAAGGCAATTAGCAGACAGAGGATATACTGGACAGAGAGATTGAACTGATAAGAAGGATAATGATGAAAGTGTCTCAGAAGAAGACAACAACAAGAAAGCAAAGAAGTAGCAGTAAGAGGAAGACAACAGAAGAATGTGAAAGCATGGCAAATGGAGCATTGCAGCATAAGGTATGAAGACCTGGAGAATAGCAATAGACAACAACAACAATAGAATAACTGAAAAGCAAAGACAGATTACAAAATAAAGTCTGGGATCCAGGAGGAATCAATTATCCAGACTTATGACCAGGAGGTCATAAATTTTCTTACCTGGGGAGTTTGATGCAGGAGCATCCTGCTCAGAAAAACCATTGTATTTTAGTAAGCATAGGGTCTTGTGTTTCAAGGGACTTGATTCCCTAAAGAGTGATTAATTATTTATTTTCCTATGTTTTTATGAGGGTTGTATACTAGTGAGGATATTGTAATGAAATCTTCTCGTTAAGAGGAATTTCAAAGAATAGTGTGTGAGTTAGAGGAACTAGGAGTTAGTTCATGATTTTGTGGATTAGAGAGGATCCTTAGAGATAAGGAAGAGATTTTAGGATTTTGTTGAGAAGGTTATGGATCTAAACCAGAAATTGGTTATAGACTCCTTTTGTATAAATGTAAGCCAAAAAGGCAGAAAAAGAGTTAGTCAAGATAGTTAGCTGGTTAGTCAGTCAGGTGTGAGTTAGAGGTTTATTGTAAGCCTACGGGTAGTAGGAAAACAGAGGCCACTAATTAGAATATCAGGCCAGAGAGAGAGAGAGAGAGGGAGACTCTTATGTAAATATCTGTTTATTAATACAAACAACTCGATTGTGAGTTCATGTGTGTGTATTGAGTATTTGAGATATAGATTGTGTGTGATCTTGAGTTATTCTGCGTAACAGAGGTTGCAGGTGCAGAATCAGAAGATGAAATACAGAGAAGTATTACGGGATTTACACACATCGACAGTGCAGGAGGAAGCCTTTTAAAGTTTCAGTGAAGGTGAAGAAAACATAAAGGCAAACTGGAGTTAAGCTCAGGAGAAGTTGTGTGGCAGAACAATTAAAGAACCGAAACATTGAATAAACCTGAACCACAGAAGAAACACTGAGAAAATACATAAACACAAAGCAAAGAGAAGAAACAAAAGAGAGTGTAGTGATGCATAGGAGTCATTGGATCTTAGAGATCAACGAACGAGATTGAAGGAGATAAGCGACTAGGATTAAATCACATAGTGTAAAGTCAAAGAAATGAACGATGGAGATCAATTTAAGAGTTAGCGGATGAGGAATCTAGAGGAACCGTCACAGTCGTCGATGGTAGAAGATCTATGGTCATCGGGTGTTAAATAGCTCGGGAGTTAATCAAAGAAGAAAATAGGGTTTACAAGTGAAAGTGGGTTATCGGACAGAGAAAAGGTGGTAAGTGGTAATAGAGGGGAGTCACCTAATTCCATTAAGTAGTTGACACGTAGCACGTTAGAGGAGAGAAGAAATTGCTTTATTGGGTGGGTAATCCTCATACAAGTTGTCCATCCAATATCGTTGTGAAGCGTTGGATCAAATGAGGTTTTGGTCTACGATACAAGATCAACGAGAAGTTCTGTTGATCGGGTAAGAATTCAACTGTCGGATTGCAGGGTAAGATCTACGATGAAGGTTGAAGCCGATAAGGCTTGGAAGAGAGTGGACCCAGAGAGTTTATGAACACGAGTTAAATAAATTTGCGTTCTGGAGAATGCATGGAGATCACGTGACAGTCGTTGATCTGGTGGAGTGAAATCAACGGTGGAGGGTGAACCCACTAAAGGTAAACATCGGTAAATGTGCAAAGGTCGCGGATTGGTGAAAAGGTAATTTTACGTGTGTTTGTGGTGTATTTCTATTATATGAAGGTTATAATAGAAATAATCATGTTAAAGGAATTAAAAGGTTAAATCGGGTTTTAACAAAAGTCTAAGGTCATGGTATAATTAAGACGAGCGGGTAATGAAAAAAAGCAGAGGGTTAAGTAATAAGGGTTAGAGATTAACCAAAGTGTATTAATGAAGGTTGAATAAAGTCCCGGTGGAAAGGTTAACGAAGGTTTAGACTTTAGGTTAGTCTATTAAAATGTTTCTGGATGAGATCAAGTGAAGGGGCCTTAAACCTTAATTTATGAAGGTTTGACTAGGCATGGTAATTGAAATTCCTAGGGCAAATGAGATTATGCATTTTATATGCATACCATGGGTAAAGTCGGCTTAGGCTGGCATCATCTTACAATCAATCTAGTGTGAAGCCAAGACAAGCTGAGAGCTGAATAATACTTCCAGAGGTGTTAGACTTGATTTTCATGAACAAGGTCCATTCAAAGAGGTGGGGTTCTACTAGTGTGTCGCCAAGTGTTGTAGTGGCTAAAACCACCCTCCAAATTTTTTCCTTAGCCTGTTTTGGAGCCTCCCTACCAACCTTCATAGCAACTTTCCTTGCTTCGTCAAGTCCTCAAACTTTAGTGTCTTTCTTGCTCAAAGGCAACCTGTCGATCACAGTTTGATCTTTTCCCTTCACAGGCTTCTCACCTGGACTTGATCCAGTTGAAGGTTGAGCAGCTTCCCCTTGAAAATTGTGCATTTCTGGAGGGAAACCAACCTTCCCTCCAAAAATTTCACAATCCTCTCTGACAGCCTACTGGACTCCAGGATTGCGTAATCCTATCAACTAACCCTCCCAACAAGATTTACGCAAATTTTCCCAGCAATAGGTTGTTCAGCCCAGGATTTGCACAAATCTAGGTAGCAGTCAACTGCTCTGCCCAAAAATTGCGCAAGTCTCTTGGGTAGCCAACCCAACTCCCAACCAGAAACGCAAATTTTGCTCCAGTAGTCAAGCAGTCTCTTGCATGTGTTGATGAGTTGATCGGTTCCCTCTGGGACCAAGAAAAAATGACTTGTATGCATGGGCTGCTTCTTCCAAGGCAGCATGCAAAGACATCCCTTGATTCAGGGATCTATGTTTAGCAGTTGGAGGTTACATGAAAGAAATATTTCAGAAACCTCCCACCAAGTGTCACTTCCCCTAGATTTGTGGCATGTGCATCACAACCTCGATGTTATCAAAACTCATCAACCGGACGCTGCAAATCTCATTCCTCACATCAACCTTGTAGCTTTGACATCCCACATCACATCTAGGAGCAGTCGACACATTCAACTCAACTGTTTTGGGGTAAGCTCGCTTCCCATGCCTTGTGCTGCATTTCTGTCACTTTTTGTGTTTTTTCTTGTGGGAGTACTGTTTGCTTGATTTCTTTGAACACTTGTTGTCGTTTACATGTATACTAGCTTGTCCTAACTCTGTTTCAATTTTCGTTTCTATCTCACTGTTGTTGCATGCATGAAACTTTTTTCACAGATGTTCGCCCAACCGACGAACTGCCTCACCCACATGCATGTTGATCTGTTTGCTGAATCTTTCATTCATGTTTTTCATGCATTTTTAATCACTTTTGCTATCACTTAGTGTCGCCATACATTCATTGACTTACTTGTTTTAGTTTCCCGTCGGTGAGTTGGGCTAACCTTGGCCCGAGCTCTGCCTTCACCAAGGCTGCATTACGCAATATGGGAAAGGAAGGCTCACCTTCCTCTCCATATTTGTGCATCACTGCCTAGCACTGACCTCCAGGACTGTTTTGCGCATTTCTGGAGGACAGTGGATGCTTGACCTAAAAAATTGTGGAAATTTGTCCCTCGGTCAGCAATCCCTCCCAGCTGGAATTGTGCATTGTGCAATCCCAGTAGTCAGCAGCCAGACTGGACTATGCATTATGTAGTTCTAGCTGTCATTCAGTCTCCCAGCAGCCTGGACTATGCCTTGTGCAGTCTTGGTAGTCAGTTTCCTGACCTCCTGGCTGAAATTGCGCAACCTTCATGATCATTCACCCAGGTATGTTACAAGTCAGTTCTCATGTTCATTTTGGTTTTCAACTGACAAATTTCTTGCCATGATTGTTGCCATATCTCTAGGTATCGCATGTGTTCATCTGCCTCTCAGCAGTATAGGTACAATGGTTTCTAGGAGAGCAGAGACGAAGACACCATTCAAAGCACGCTTGGAGATGCAGTCGATCAAGTGTCTATGAGCTTGCCTACTCACGAAGACATCAAGTTGTTCGTAGACAAGGACATCAAGAAACAACATCATAGCGAGCAGCATCATGAATAACAGCTATAGGTAACATATCGACTACAACCAATGCAACAAATGCAGTGAATACATCGAATGCAAGAGGAAGTTTGTTGACAACACGGAGGTGGAACAAATTTGTAGCTCAAGCATGTCAATTGATGATGAAAGCAACTTTGGAGACCCCGGCTATGAAGTGACGGTGCGACATGAAAATCGTGTGAAGGAAAAAGATGGAACAAAGAAGGAGTTGCATGTGCTAAAGCAACAACTCAAGGAAGAACATGAAGTTGCACAGATAGACAAATGAGTTGCAGCAGGAGCATGAACAATAGTGGGCGCATCATGCACTCACAGATGAAACTGCACCCGTACAAGTTAAAGATCCATCCTAGCAGCTAACACGAAGAAAATATGGTGAGAAATGTTGGTGATCGCATGCAAGGGATTCAACAGCATGCATGTCATTGTGCACATGCATGCAATCCAACCCATTCAACACACTCACCAAGGCGAAGACAAGAAGCAAGTCCAACTGGAGCTGAACATGTACTTCGACAAGTTGATGCACATGACCACCAACACACACTTGAAGATCAACATAGACACTATGCATCAGTGTGTTGTTGGTTCAGCCGCACCCAAGAAGACCATGCACATGTTAGCAGACGAGTTGGATGAAGGGGCCGAACCAATGCATCAGTTGCAATGGAGGCGAGAGTTCGCTTCAACAAGATGTCACCATGAGGTGCATGCACACCATCATGGATGACCAAGCTTGGCATCAGCTCACCACCTTCACCATCACAAGCATGTCAAAGAGTTGGTCTCATCACAGTGGACTGAGTGTCAGTGATGTCTTGCAAGGCTTGCTCAAGCCATGTTGTCTCACATGAGTACATGTGCATTGTAATGTTGAGTCATGTCAAGTGTAAGTCAAGTGTCAATAGTTGGATGTAATAGTCATAGAGTAGGTGAAGAGTCATGAGGGTAGTTGAACTATTACAAAGGGGAATGTCAAGGGTCACCCCACCCTTTGCTATAAATAGTCCCTCGTAACTCATTGTACAAGCTTTTAGTCAGCCAAGCTTCTACTAAGACTATCTTGAAGAGGGCTTGGATAGTATTTTAACGTGCCTTGGCTTCTCCACTGCATGATGCTAGTACATATCTTTGGAGGAGTAGGCAGATGTGGCTGTAACATTCCACTGTTGGGGCTAGCAGGTTTACATGGTGTATTGTATGATTGTGACTTACACTACTTTAATAATAAGAGCCAGCACATTTTCATGCATATGTTGTTATTGTAGTTGGAATGTTCCAGTTACCTTAATGATATATGTTTTTTAACTTACATACTTGTATATGAACTGATTTGTTTGCAATTATTTGAATCTTGTTATTAATGTGTTGCATGTGTTGTTAATTCATTCACCGTCCATGTCGACTGCTCTATTGGTCATCATACAGACCTTTCTCATGAAACTTGCTATATCAACCATCACACTCATCTCGAACTAATCCGTGAGTGTTGTTTGTGTTATCTTACCTTGTTGTTGTGCCTGCCGCATCCGAGTGGACTGCTCTGCTGGAAGTTGTGCATGTCCTTTGTGTGGTGTGTTCCTAGCCAATTTGGGACTGATCCCTTTCAACCTGGAACTCACCTTCACCTTCCTCTCCCTTCGAAGTGTTGGAACCTCTCGTACACATTCCTTGACTCTCTGCATCAGTCACACCCTTGCTACTAATAGAGTTATCTTACTTGCCTCTGTGAAACATCGCGAACTAGGAATTACCTTACGACCAACTGCTAGGACTCCTACACCAAACGATCTGAGGTCTAATTGGGACTTCTTACTGGGGAGATCCCCTTGACATGTTGGCGAGTCCAGCACCGTCAACAGAACCAAAGACTATAGTCCTCCTACAAGAAGTGCCACTGATCAACCTTCATCATTTGCTCCACTTGATTATGGTCCTCTACAGATTGAGAGACCAAGTTTCAATATAGTAATGAAATCCCCTCCAAAGGGTATTAATCATAGGTCCTATTTTAGTCCACATGCTAGGGCTTCTCAAAATTATAACATTGTAGAAGATTTGGCTCCGGCTCCTTCTGCAATGTCGACCCTAGAAGTTCTTTGAATGTTTCCCTATGCAACAAAAAAAATCACTATTGTTGGAAATATGTGGAATATATCCTTTAGATTTGTGTATAATATTCTTTAATTTAGAAAGTCATGTACCTAGGCTCCCACATCAACGTGCATTTCGAATTCAAGTTGTGCGTCAAAATGAAATCTTCTGTACTTTCATAGACGAAGGAGTTTCAACATGTATTATGTTTATATATTAATTAAAATCCATCAATTTTCCTTCAATCAACCAGTCACCTACTACACTAAAATATTTTGATGGTAGGGGGTTTAAACCATATGGAATCTTAAATGCATTACCCACTGAACTAGAAGGTAAAATGGTAGCTATTGAAGTAGAATTTGTTGAGGGAAATCTTAATTATAACCTGTTACTTAGCCATATATAGACTTATGCTATGTCAGTGGGTAGTCTCTAGTGTTTTTTGCATGCTTTGTTTCCCTCATCAAGGAAAGATAGTCATGGTAGACTAGCTTGTCTATGACTCTTCTGATCCATGTTAAACTAGAAATGAGTCTTTTGTGGGTAAAACTCCATTTTCTTACAAGAATGTTGGTGTGGGTATTTTAAAAGATTCATTTTTAATGGGAACTTTTCCACTCCCACCACCCAACACTTCTCCTCTTGTCACTATGATTACTAGGGTTTCAAATAGCACTAGTGGACCCCTTGACTCATATGATCCTTGGGTAGTGCTAAGTCCATTACAATATGAAAGTGATGCTGATGAAATGCCACTTAGCCCAATTGAATTTTATTACGAAGTGATACATTTGGCCTTTGAAATCGCTATTGAATCGAATGATCGAATGAACATGGTCCTATATGAATATTCTCAATATTCTTGGCTTATTTCTACCTCATCTCCTAATCCTTTTGACAATATTTTCCCTACTGATGAAAGTATCATGGAGATTATGTCTTTAGGAGAAACACCATGGGATGATAGTCATCATCATTCCTCCTTTCTCCCTAAGCTAGAAACTATTGAGAATCACTTTGAAACCTTGGTTTCACCAAAGATAGTTAGTGACCCTCAAACTCCCTTTCTAGTTCATGATGTTTTATCTTAAGGGAATTTGGGAAAAATATCAGAAACCATGCCTATTGACATCTCAATAAAACCCAAAATCGTGGAAAATGTTCATATAGGTGCCTCTTGTTCCTCTGAAGAAATTCAAACTTACACAACCCTATTCAAAGAATTTTGCGTTATTTTTTCTTGGAATTATGAAGAAATGCGTGGAATTTGCCCACAGATTGTCATGACTGAGATTAATACATACAATGATGCTAAGACTACTTGAAAACATATTTTTCTAGTGCATCCACGAAAAGATGCAATATCCCGAGAGAATTCTTAATGTAAACATCCCACCTTAACCTCACTAAAGTGTTCACATGGTAATCCAATCTTTCATGTACAGTTAGAGAAATGGGATAAAAAATGTTTTGTCCTTCATTCAAATTCTCAGAACTCAAAATAGACATCACCATCACCTTTGTCTTGGCGATATATTTCCGGTGATATAAAATTTTGTCCAATTTGGACTTCTAGATCTTAAGTTATACTCCTTTAAAGTTAGAGTGCTTAAAATTATTATTTCCTCTTTCCTGCCACATGGCATATCACCCTTATATACATATGTAGGGGTCATTATCAGTATGACCCGTAAGAAACTCCATCCATATTTCCACAATGTAACATGGGTCCACATACCAATGTGGCCCCATCCCATATGATATAACCCTATATATATTCATATCTAAATGTGCCTCAGCAATTGCACTACTCCATACCATATAATCTATGTTCATATGCTTATACTTATTCCATACATTTTGGGACTCAAACACACACACACACAAATATATATATATATATATATATATATATATATATATATATATATATATATATTCTCAAGCTTATTCTATATCTAAATAGATGAATGTTCCAATACCACCATTCATTCGATGGTTAAATTTGAAGGCTCAGATCAATGGTGGATGGTGATCGCACTACCCCACCCCGACAAGGAGGGGGGGGGTGGTGGGAAATCACCATCTTCCATTGATATGATCCTTCAACCTTAACCATCTAATGAATGGTGGTATTGGAATGTTCGACTACCTACATATATAGAATACACATGAGAATATGTGTGTGTGTGTGTGTGTGTGTGTGTGTGTGTGTGTGTGCATCTATGTTATATACATATATTTATAAATGGGATCGTCTATACATGAGTCCCGAAACATATGTAATAAGCAATAATCATATGATCATAGATTATATGGTATGGAGTAGCTCAAATGCCATGGAAAATTTAGATATGAATATATATAGGGTTATATCATAATATGGGATGGGGGCGCATAGTACGAGGATCCATGTTACATTGTGGCCATATGGCTAGAGTTGCTTACAGACCATACTAATAATTACCCCTACATATGTTTATCATGGTGATATATGACATGGATGCCAAGTGGAAAGAAAGAGGAAATAATAATTTTAAATACTCAAACTTTAAAGGAGTATAACTTAAGATCTAAAAGTCCAAATTGGAAAAAAAATTATATCATTGAAAATGTCTCATCGAGATGAAGGAACTGGTGATATATACTCTGAGTTTTGAGAATTTGAATGAAGGACAAAAAAAATATCCCATTTCTCTAACTGTACAAGAGAGTTTGGATTAGGAAGTGAACACTTCACTGAGGTTAAGGTGGGATGTTACAGGTGGTATACAATATCCAGGTTCAACACTTGGACTGGATGGGCTCTATCATGGGCAAGTAGTAGCAGGCTTCTGCAAAGGGATCTTATGTTGATTTTTAGAAAATTAAATAAACAAACTTTTAGGTGTTAAAAGTCGGTCTAAATTATTTGCTTACATGCATAATTTATGTGATCACTCTGTGATTTTCTTATGCAGCGTGGACTAACAATTGACGTGTTTTCACCACCATTGACAAGCTAAAAACTATGTTGATATATCTATATATGTGTGTGTTTGTGTTTATGTGTGTGTCAACACAGTTGTTAGCTTGTCAATGGTGGTGAAAACATATCAATTGCTAGTCCACGCTGCATAAACAAATCATAGGGTGATCACATCAATTATATATATTGTCAACTATGTTGGCTTGTATATTGATGCTAATAATTTGTTGATTGACTGACATTAGTGTGATAATATGGATTTTTTTTTAGCTATCTTATCATAACAACTCTTCAAAAAGCAAGATCATGGACATGATTTCTTGTCATTTATTTGTATTATAATGTCTCTAACAATTGTGTGTGAATGAAAACACATCACAAGTAGCAAAAGACAATAAAAGATACAAGAATGAGGACCAGAATGGTGCAATATAGCTCTAATCAGTCACAACATGGAAATGAAGAGGCCAGGACAAATGAAGAAGAAAGATCAGTTGGCCAAGGGGAGGGAAAAGCTTTCATAATTAGATGGATACCTTGAGAATCCTAACGGATGAGGCCAAGAGTTTGAAAGCAAAAAATGAAAGTTTGGTAAGAGCTTAGGAGATGAAAGCTGAGATAAATGTAGTCATACTACATAGCTTCTCATATTTATAGAGAGAGAGGTAGCATGAGCTGGGAACTTTCCATAGAGACAAGAGAAGCCTTCGATAGTCTTAAGAGAAGAAAAATGGAGTAGATGGTAGCAGGTCTAGGAAGAGGCATAAGAAAGAGAACGAAGACACCATGAGATGGAATGCACCACTGAGTACCCCAGAAGGAAGAACTAACACTTATGTGCATCATTCTGGTAGATATTCTAGTTCTATTACCAAGAGGCACCAATATCACTCTCATTATCATCATCATAAGTGAAGGAGATAAAAGGCCTATACGCTCGAGGAATTTAAGAAATACAAGACACCCATATTTGATGTGGACATGAAGAAATATGAAGATGTGGAATCTTGGTTGCTTGGCATGAAGAAAATTTTCAGAATCCATGATTATTCTAAAAACATGAAAGCCAAGATTTCCACCTATAGTTTGAAAGGAAAAGAAGAAATATGGTGGGAATATTTGAAGAATGTCAGAGGTATCGTTAAAGAGGAGTTGACTTGGTGTGAATTTGAAAGTCTCTTTAGAAATCAATATTTATCAGAGTGATACTATGACAACAAAGAAAAAGAGTTCTATGACCTCAAGATGGGACAAATGTTAGATGGTGAGTATGTTTCTAATTTCTCGAAATTACTAATATATGTTCCATATATTGGGACAAATGTTAGATGGTGAGTATGTTTATAATTTCTCAAAATTACTAATATATGTTCCATATATTAAATATGGGAAGGTCAAAACCTCAAATATTTATCAGTGGGCTACCTATGACATTCAAAGATCAAATTGAATTTCTAGAACCTCAGACATTGAATGATGCCATTAAGAAATTAAAACACTACTATGACTAAGAAAAACACGGGATAGAAATTAAATACGTTTGAAAAACAAAGAGAAATATTGGAAATAAAAAGAAATGAACTAAGCCTAAATCATAGAAAAGAAGGAAAGTAAGCACCCATCCAAAACAAATCAATTTCAGTAGAAATTCGACCTAGTTGCTAAAGGCCATGCCCATCAACCAACAACAAAACAACACAGAGGCTAGATAAAAGAGTAATTAAAATGTTCGACCTGTGGTGAGAATCATCGGAAAAGAGACTGCCTAAACCATAAAAAAACATGGCCAAATATTTACAGTGCCCTGGAAACTCGAACAATGGGTGACATATCACAAAGCTTGCCTAGAATTTATGTAACCGTGGACAATAGATAGAGTGGAAGGTAAGTTCTATAATCAATTTTTTTTCCATTTTACTTGATCTTAGTTCTAGATACAACTATATCAACTCGGAGCTCATGGAAAAATGCAATTTGACCAAAGAATTACATATAGAACCATGGTTAGTTCAATTGGAAACATGGATAAAGAGAAAAAATAATTATTGAGTGAAATCATGTGCATTCAATATCAATGACATGCCAACAACAACACAATTAAATTTGCTTTGATGTGGTGCATACATCATATTATTAGGCATGGACTATCTATATATGCACAAAAACACAATGGACTATTTTGAAAAAGCAATTGAATTTCTAGATGGCGCTAAAGAAAGAAAATATTTAAAGGCGAAGCGAAAGCCAATTTTGGTGAGGTTGTTCACAAAAATGCGGGCCAAACGCAGTTGTCAGAAGGCATGTAAATGATTTACTATGAAAATTTCCAATAATAAGGAAGCTAGCAACAATGCTAGGCAAGAAGAAATAGAAATGTTGAAGAAGTATCCCATGTTACAACAATATGAGGATGTGTTTCCATAAGACATTCTTAGTATACCTCCTCATGGGGAAGTCGATTTCTCTATGAAATCGGTGCATGGAGCAACACCAATGTCCAAGGTAGTGTTGAGCCTCATAATTGCTTCTTTTTGACACCATTTTTCACATATCTTATTCTTCTTTGACCATCATAATCACTCAATGGGCATCAAATCACAGGATTTATGGCATGGCAGGTATATAATTGTCTTATATTTCATAAGTTGATAATGTTCTTTATTATTAGTCTAATATTTTCTTTAGCTACCGAATTGGGATGATTCTGCAACTAATGTCTAATTCCGCAACCAAGTCCATGGTTTGATAGGTTCCAAGGTGCCAGTTGGAGAGAGAAATATATGGAAAGATGGCGATCAATGCACTCAATGATTCCCTCCTACCTTCATGAACCATATTGATAAACGAAGCTTCCAGTTACGTGGTCAAGGATAAAGTCAACTCTGTCAGCTATAACAGGCGAGCGAGGAACGAGATATATGCCTCACGATTTGCTTTGTTAATAGAAAATCATGAGCGAATTTTGTTATGTTATCTTTTCATATTTAATTTTAGCATTCTGTTAGCAAGGTTAGGCATAGAGCTCTAAACATTTAATGATACAAGCTTTATAAAAATACCTCGCAACAGACATAAACACAGTGATTTTATGTATGCATAGTGAAGACTTAAAACTTTGTTTTAATTCATTTTATGAAGAACCTTTCCATCTCCGTGTGTGGTTTACTATTTAATCGATAGCTTGATTACCTACTTCTCGTGGAGGGCCCCCTCGAGCAATAAGGATTTTTATTTGTCTTCAGTAGATAGAGTTTTTGTGTAATTTCATAAGATTTATATTCAATTGAGTAGATGCATTTTTAATTTCTTTTAGATTCAAATTATGATGGATTTACTAACCTTCTCTTTTGTTTATAGATGCACATGAATTAAGTTTAATAGTAGTGACAACAATAGTGTGAGTTTGTACTTAGAGTAAAACTATATTTCGTAAAACAAAGGATTTGTTTGCAGGTTATATTTCAAGCATGAGTGATTTATAAATGAGCAAGTGTGAACATATTTAAGCAGAGATTCAGTTTATGCAAGAGTGTGTTATATTGATAAATGAGCTGATTATTATAAAGCATATCTCAGATACATAACAGAGTGTGTGTTTTATGAATTGAGTTTCATTTTATAAGTGTGAGATTGATTTATAAGTCTGAGATTTTTATTGTTTGTGTGGATTTTATAATTAGATATAACTTTTATAAGAGTGCAATTAATTTTCATTTACAATAGGTGTAGGATTGATTTAATTATATGCAGAGTCGTCATATTTTCCTTTTGAAACAGAGTGCTAGATTTTCCATAAGTAGTCTTTGATAAAAGAGTGTGATCATTTTATTTTCTAGGAATAATTGCTTTACTCATGTGCATTTCAATAACTTAATTTAGAATTTATATTTCGATAACTCAACTTAATTTAGAATTGGTGTGAATAACCAAGGACTTCTAGCACATATAATGCACTTACACTTCATCATCTTACTAGCCCTGGACGATAATTTATGCAAGTAATTTAAGGTTAATTAAATTACCAAACATTTTGGTGCCGTTGTCAGGGAAGTGTAAATAGGAGTCTTTTCTTTTTATTTAAAAAAAAAAAACAAAAATGATATGCATAGGGAAAGAGATTCTAGAGGTAGATTTGTAGGTAGAGGTAAAAGTTTAATTCCAACAACATCACTCACCCACCATAACCTCGTGGTGCCACACCACCCAATCAAACTCATATTCCATCATTTACAGGCAAACATAAACTTCCTGAGGTACTTAGATCCAAAATCCAACCTAGAGATTCACCAACCTCATCAACCAAAGCAGTAATAGAAGAAGAAGATCCTACATCCCCAACAGAAGGAGTAGTTTTCCTATCTTCAACTGGAGAAAGACTTCTAGGACAAGAGCTAGAGATCCCTAGTGAAGAAGAAGAGGAAGAAACTTATTTTAACTTACCATTGATAGAAGAACCAGAACTAGAAGAGCTAGAAGAAGAACTAGAAAACCCAATTTTGGAACCCTATATTAGTTCTAAAGAATCTACAATGGCTAGAGAAGGGGAAGGAGAGGTACATAATGTTAATGGTGAACAACCTAGGATTGGAGGAGGAAATAGAGGTGGAGGAAGAGGTAGAGGTGGAGGAAGAGGGAGAGGAGGAGGTAGAGGAGATCCAGAACCCTTTGGATTTCCTATCCTCGATGAAGATACAACAACTACAATGAAAAACATCTCACCCTCCATCCTTCCAAACTTTCATGGATTAAGAAGTGAGGATCCTGAAACATTTCTCTTTGAGTTTGAAGTCTTGTGTAGATCTTATGATTACTTGCTTGACCCTCAAAAGTTGAAATTGTTTCCAACAACTCTTAAGGATGCAACATTAAAATGGTTCATGGGCTTAGGAGCACACTCTATAAGAACATGGGAAGAAATGAAAACTACATTCTTAGATAAATATAAGGATTATTGTATGCCTCATAATCTTAAGGATGAAGTCTTTAAAATGATGTAGAAATAAGATGAAAATCTTGAATATTTCATTGAAAGATTTGCTTATAATGTTAAAAGGGATAAAATGCATGAACTAGATGAAGAAACTTTGAAAGCTCTCTTATTAAAATCCATCAGAGATGAGTGGATTGATCTTCTCAATTTGATGGGTAAGGGAGATATTTAACAATTATCATTTGGAGAAATTTGTGAGTTATGCATACACATTTCAAGAGGTAAGGCAAGGACTGGGAAAATCCAAGAGATCCTCTCATGTCTAGAATTAATAAATCTGCAGTTGGGACTGTAAGTAGGGTTGAATTAGGCAATTTTCTTGACAATTTTAAAACATGCATTTTGGGAAGTCTTAGTGAACAAATAGATACCCTTAAAGTGAAAAACAAACAAAATGTTGAAAATGATGCATTCTCAATCTTTTGTCCCAAATGTAGAAAGAAACATACTTTGAGAGAATGCGCTCTTAACTTCGAAAGTGCGGAAACCTATGTTATATGTGCAGAAAATCATGATACAAAAGAATTTCCTTCAATACCAATTCTTAAAGTTGTTTATCAAGAGGAAATAATACCAAATCACGTAGATCCCCTTTGTTTTATTGCTAAGAGACCATGGAAAAATTCATAACCAAATATGGCTCAGGGATTTAACACTCAAGCATTTTCACAACCATCGCAAAAAAATTGGACTGTGCCCATGCCTTAGTAATCTTGGCCTCAACATTGGGTCCAAGGATGGAAAAATCCTTATGGAAAATATCCTCAATATCAACAACTTTATCATGTTTTTCCACCACAATATTTTCCTCAACATGTTCAACCAACTCAACCTTAGAGTCCAAATCCATAACTTTCATTACCATTCCCACAAAGACCAATCAAATGCCTGCTCAACCACTTCCAAATCCAAATAATAATAAAAATTCACAACCTGTTTACAATATGGAAGGACATAATTTCTAAGCCTACATTATAACTCCACTAGATCTAAACAATGTCCAACTTAGATCTGGTAGAGTATTGAAAAAGAAGTCCCCATCAATTGCTATTTAGGAATCCGAAAAGAAGAATCCCTCTGAAAAAGAGAAGTCTCTTAGTCAAGAAGAAAAATATAAAAAACAAACTACCCTTGTACATTCTGATGATATTCCAATAAACTCAATTCCTATCATATAACAACCTTCAGTATTTGTCCAAACACCACCTTTTCCCGAAAGATTAAAAATTGATAAAGGGGTAGATTTTTTTTTATATTTCCTGATTATGATATGTTAGATGAAATGAATAATGTTTGCATAAAAATCCCTTTGCTACAAGTCATTAAGGAAATACCAATTTTTGAAAAGACAGTCAGAGAATTGAGTATTAAAAGGCTAGGAAGAAAGAGAAAAGAAATCAAAAGAATTCAGTTAGTTCGAAAAATTGCAGATATCATGATGGAAAAATGGAAATTCAGAAATACCTTGATCCAGGAAGTCCCATTGTGAAAGCACATATTAATGGTATTTAAATTCCAAATACATTGATTGATTTAGGAGCAGCTATAAGCATCATGTGTAAACAAACTATGAATCAATTGAAACTTCCTAATCTTCAATATACACCTACATTGTTGCAATTAGTAGACATATCTGTTATTAAACCTCATTGTGTATTATAAGACATATTTGTATCCTTATATTCTTGCAAATATCATGTTGATTTTATGATTCTAACACCCAAGAGTAATTTAGGGAGGACGTCCATCTATTCTAGGAAGAACATGGTTAGCTACAACTGATGCTTTCATAAGTTGTAGATCTAGTGATATGTTTATTTCTGATGGAAGTTCAACAAATAATTCATCACATTATATCCTCCTGCAAAAACAATAATAGAA